>JAGPYM010000004.1:0-746857 GCA_020736575.1 Thelonectria olida
ACCCCACTATGAATCTACGCCAATTACATCCCGCCTCTCCCTTGCCAACGCTCTCAACATCTAACGTCGAATTACCTGTCCCGTTTGTAGGTTCGTCTCGCTTCCGGTAGACTCGCTACGGAAGAAGCTCGACAGCCAGACGCAGAATATCGAGACTGAGGTTGACAAGCTGAGCAAACGACTGTTGTACTTGGAGACGACGCAGAAGAACAGTCGCAACCATATCGAGCAGATGCTGGGGGCTAAGTAGGTGGCGACAAACCCCTCCACGCCTACTTGCCTCGACGAGGCAGTTTTGAAGGCTTCCGAAGCGGTGCCTACTGGGCGTCCTCTTGCTATCTACCTAGGCAGTGGCCACTATTGCTGTGAGGCCTCAGGATTGCATGTTTCGAGTGCCGCTGAAGTGACGCAACCCTGGCGCTTCTAGCGCAACCAGCCCTATCATCGCGCCCAATGCTCCCGATACTGGGATGGACTGATTCCGGCAGTGCAGCACTTAGCCACTTACCACCATTAAAAAAAAATGGCGACCAACACGGCGGGTCCGCCCCCAAAGAGGCCTGCATCTACTGATGGTCCTGGTTATGATGGGAGAGGGAGCCTGTGCGAGGGTACCTCAGATTATCTCTGTACTCAAGGTCGAAAAAACTCAATGAAGACTTGGACAAGCCCTAACCGCGACGTAGCCCTCCAGGGACTTTCACTTTTGCCCTCGTGATGGTGCAGGTCTGCGTACCCTCCTCTGCTGCATCTTACCTAGTCTGAGGTGATCGCCAACCGCCCATGTATCCCAGTAAGACAAAGTACCCGAAAGTGACGCAAGCGCCCTTTGATGGCTTTGGCCCCCAAAATTGATGATCCAGTCTTTTCCGTCGTTTCAGCTCGAGACCCCGCTCTTTCCACTGTCGGCCCAGCCCTACCAGCACCAGTTCCTCCGTACCGGGGTGGCCCCTTCTTTCGTCTTATAGTCGCTCTCACACCTCTTTCTTTTTCTTTCCTTTCTTTCCCCTCTTCACTTCTCATCTCCTCATCATCTCACTTTTGTCTTCACCTCCTCCTACTCATTCCATCTTTAACTCCAAATACACACATACACACGACTCTGTCTCAGTGCTGCAGGGAACAGCTAGCCCATCAACATGAGTCGTCACTACCGCGATGAGGAGGATCTGGACGTCCACATCCGCCGTGGGGAACGCCCGGTCCGCTATGTCCAAGCGCCCCAGCGACCGCGCAGTTATTACGATGACGCTGGGCCTAGCTATCTTGTCCCCGCGCCATCTCGTTCGAATGAACGCTCCCGATCCCGAGATCGTCGTGCGAGCAGCCCTCCCCCTCCTGCTCCTGTAATCATCACAAACCGGATTTACAACGAGCGCTCTTCTGATGATGATGACGACGACAGCGATGACCGTCATAGACGATCCTCGCGCTCTTCCCGTTATCGGCACCGGTCTCGTTCTTGGTCCAGGTCTCGCTCTCGATCTTCCCACATGACTCGCGAGGAATGGGAAGCTGAGCAGGCTCGCAAAGACCTTGCGCTTATGCGAGTTTCAAATGAGCGCGACAAAGACCAGCATCGCCTCCGCGAGGATTGGGAGGCAGAACGCACTCGCAAGGAATTCGAGGTCATGCGAGTCGCCAGCGATCGCGAGAAAGAGGAGCGCCGTCTCATCAAGGAGTATCAAGAAGAAGAAAAGCTGAAGCGTGCAAAGCGCGAATTGGACACCATCAAGGATCGTGAGGCTCGCGCGGAGGAGGAGCAGCGGATTAAGAAGGAGATGGAGCTGCTACGTCTCAGACAAGATGACGCGGCCAAAGAGGAGCAGGAGCGTCGTGACAAGGAGGCCAAGAATGCGGTCGAGCAGTACAAGCAAGCCGAGAAAGACCGCGTTGCCAAGGAGAAGAAACAAAAAGAAGACAAGGAGAAAGCGGATAAAGAGGCCGTCGAGCGCTACAAGCAAGCGGAGAGGGATCGCATTCTCAAGGAGAAGCAGGCGCAAGAGGCTAAAGATCGAGAGTACAATCGCCGACTTGAGGAAGACCTCCGACGATCTGGACTGGATGACAAGGCTATTGCCGCTGTCCTCAAAAAGGAGAAAATTAAGCAGGAAGAGTCCAAGCCAGCACATCAGGGGCGCCCAGTGCCTCTCCCCCACGTCAGTCATCAGGGCAGTTACACGCATCCATCCAACTTCGCACAACCATCCAACTTCGCACAACCATCCAACTTCGCACAGCCATCCAACTTCGCACAGCCATCCAACTACACCCAAGTCGTCCCTGTTGCCCCCGCTCCCCCTCCTACCACCGTCTCTCGAGCCACCTACACTCGAATGGCGCGCAAACACCTCTCGATTGAGACTCTACGGACGTTTGATGTCGACTTTGATTTCGACCAACAGGTACATACACCCCCACGCTCTTACCCTTGCCCTTATTCTAATCTCGTTGTTAGAACCCCGATTATGTCTTGATCAAGCGCTGGGTTCCTGAGTGGGAACAGGATCGGCTTTGGAAACATACCAAGGCCCTTCGTGAGAAACGCGACAAGGTGCTCATGATCGAGGAGAAGAAGAGCCATCGTGTTGAACCGGAGTTTGAGTGGGTGCGGAAGAAGCATGATCGCAGGAGGAGCAAGTCGCCTTCTCTCCTCATGTACTTGGCTGGCGCCCGACCGTCATGAGTCTAAGTGGTCGGATAGCGAAGAATGGTGACGACAGGAGTGGCGCGATGGGAATCTATTAGCTATGTATGACATGAGCGTTGAATTCGCAAATTGATGTTTCATGAGACGAGTTTTTACAGTTATGATACAGCTTTTTCCTCTCCTCTATCCCACCCGACGGATAAGTTCTTCGTACACAGTCCATGCCAAGGCTGAACTGAGAGCCTTTCGGCTCATACGTAGTAAGAGTCCATCCCACAGCGAACGGACACCTTCATGCGTCACCATTTTGTACCAGGCATGCCATATGTTGCGATAGAGCTGCGGCTGCAACTGAATGCGTGTCTTGACGGCATCAAAAGGATTTGAGATAACTGAGCAAGCGCCGCCGGCGAGCATTCCTGCGCCGAAGTTGACGGAGCTGGCCATAGCAGCCTGCATCTTTCCAGCGCTATTGCCGCTCGAAGGATCCGGTGTAACCAGAGACGATAGTTGTGGTTTGAGCATCTCATAGAAAAGCACATACAAACCGGCATTCGGGGCGTCTCGCAATGCCGTAGCACCGAATCCAGAGAAGAATCCACGCAAGCCCTCCGTCCTGCGAATATCTGCAGCCGCGGAGATCAAGGACGGGTACGAGTAGAAACTTGACTCGAATCTCACCTTGATGATGGTGAGCGGCATCAGGACGAAACCAGCAAAAGTCCTTGCTGTTGCTCCAGATACCAGGTTGGCTGCATTACTCAATGAAGGTAAGACGGAGGAGCCATGCTGGGTTTGTTGACGCTGCCCAAGAAATCCTGTGCGCTGAGCATTCTGACGAAGGGCGTTGAGTGAGGTAAAGTACAGGGCAGAGCCGAAGCCAGTTCGCAAAGCCGAGGGCACGGTACCTCTCCACAAAGCCTGGACCAAACTAGAGGACTGCCTCAGCTCTCTGAGGCATCCTGAGAGAGAAGAGTGGCCGGATTGCTGAACTCTCGTTTTCAGCAGGTCGAGAGGCTGCAGAAGGACGGCGGAAGCAACGCCGGAACCGAGGCCAGAGATGAAGTGGTGGGCTGTGAAGCTGTGTCAGAATGCGGTCGCGCCGGAAAATCCTCTGTGAGTTTCAGTCATCATACCTGAGTTGGCTGATCGCGAGGGGCGCTGCGAATTCAATGATGTGGGTGCAGCGGCCTCATCTTGTCGTGCTGCGGGAGTGGCGATCGAAACGCCCATGGCTGGAAGCAAATTGTCGGCCACATGTTTCGTCGGAGGACGAGTTCTGAGTGACGTGACCGGACTGAATCAGGCCAGGCGCGCAGATAAGCGCCCCGATTGTTGAGTTTGGTGCCGCTGATTCGGATAATTGCAATTCCCAGCCGCCTCAAGCATTATTTCCGCCAACTCTCGCGCTCGTGCTCTGGCCCTGGTTCGGATGACTCCCCCGGTAGTCGCTAATAACGGATTCGAGCCGACCGGCGAGGAGACGATGTCGTTTAACAAGATCGACCCACTCGCCGACACCTGACGCTGCGAGCAGCATTCCAAAGTCGGCGCCCAATCGTCCGAGGCTACCAGCACAATAAAGAACTTGAGTAAGAATGCTTTCCCTGGAAGCTTGATCCTTCACCGTAGGCAAATAGATGCGCAAAGTTTCGAGAAGCATTTCCACCAGGTGAAGAGGGAAGCTTGCCATAGGAGACGGCAGCCGGCGTAGAGGATCTTCATCAGCATCCGATTGTGTTCCTAGATTGGTGCTAATGCTCTTGAAAACCGAAACAATGCTGAAACTGTGCTCGCGGAAGATTTCAATGAACCTTTTCAAGAAGCGCTCCGTTTGCTGGCCGCCAGACCAAGAATTGGTCGACTTGTCCTTCCGCAGACGCTCCTCATCGGCCAATTCTCTGAGCGGTTCCAACGCCTCTAATGTTGTTAGGAGAGTAGCCAGTCGGCAAACTAGGAAGACGGCGGGAAGTGCATCGTCTGAGGGAGTGCCGGATACCAGATCAGGGACGATACGTTTCAGCCAACCCATGGTGCGAACAGCAGCTGCAAGCTTGAGGTTTGGCGTTTTCAATGTGGTGACTAGATCGGCAGCCATTTGGCGGATGGCAGCATCTGCTTCTTCCAACACGGAGGAAACGACTGGGGAGTTAGGGTAGAGAGAAGTGAGACGGCGAACATGAGCATAAAGCTCGAGTGTTGAAGAATAGTTAACCGGAGCGGTTGACACAGCCGAAGTGAGCAACAAGGGCATTTCCATCACATCGACAAGACGCTCCGAGTTGCGCAGTAGTAACAGGGCCTCCTTCCTCCGAGCAAGCAACTTGTTTTCGCTAGTCTTGCCAAATGTAGAGGAGAAATGCTCGGAGTGTGAATCGAGCCGAGGAACTGCCTGGGCTAAATCAGCCGCCCTCTGGGCTAGGACTGGCAGGGTTTGACGCAGAGAAGCATGGCTAGCAGCGGATTCGACAACTGGCTTATGCGAGCGCTTGGAAAGAGCTTGAACAGCTAGCAGCAGAGAGTGTGAGGCCTGGGACAGCAATTGCGGCTCTGAGGATTGTAGAACATCCGACTGCTGCTCCGTGAGGTGTGCCAGGTAGTTGAGGGCATCGGCGTCGGTTTGTTGCTGGGGAGCCAGCATATCTCGCAATGCTTCAGCCATGGTGTATATGTCTTTGTAAATCGTAGTGTCCGGGTAAGAGGAAGGCTCGTATCGCGTTGAGTCAAGGTGTGTCGTGTCAAACAGGCTGGCACGAGACGTTAGGGACGAGCTAAGGGGGGTAAGAGGGGAGGATGGGCAGTTCGTCGATCCCGCGTGAGACTATCGCGCGTGTGTGTTCCGTTTAGTGATTAGAGGCAAAAAAGTGCGTGATGGGTGGGCAAGAGGTGGTAATGGCAGTCGTGGAAGTACCTGGTGACCAGGATTCAGGGATAGATTGGAGAGGAAGAAACAAATCAGGTACGGAATTTCGTTGGCCTATGAGTGCGCGGTCGAGCTTCCTCCACCTTTACACCCCTCCACCGACTCCACGATCTGGCGGTACCTACCTGTGAGGTGCTCGGTTAGTGCACTCGCCCAAATAAACCACTGGAACACACGCAGCGCAAGTTTAAGGCGAGGTACTTTCGCATGACAGCTGGGGAGCCAGGTACGTGTCTCCAGCCGTTCAGGAGAGCCACTTGTAAGCATGGTGGAGTGGGGTGTTCGGAGTGAAGTACCTCCCCCAGCCACACAGGTACATAATCCGTACCAAGCTAGATTGTCTTCCCAACCCGTCCCGCGTGGCTGAAGGCCCCCGAATACCTCCACAGACCTCACGTCATGCTCCAAAGCCACACTGCGTTTGTAGCACACAGGGTCCCTCCACGTGAGCCGCCTGCCTTACCCCAACAAGACGTGAACCAACAGGGGGGGAGGAACCGCCCCTCGCTTGCCTGCCTTACCTGGTCGGCATCTCCCATATTAAACCCCAGCCTTTTGCAACTTGCTGGGGCGTTCATCGCCTGCCTTCACCCTCTCCCTCGACATCTTCCTCGTCCGTCCTCGTCGTCGAATCTTCGCCATCCCTGGCCATCGCTTGAGTCGTTTTCCAAGTATTCACTTTCAACTCGACAGTCTCGATCGACGTCGACGAGATGAAGGACCCCTTCTTCCTCCCGCCTATTCCCTGGCTCTCTGAGCGTGTCCAACCTTGGGCCGACTACTTCGATCTTCCTACGCTACCGTTACATATCCACGAAGTCTTGTTTGCCGCCTTGGTTTATTCGGTTGTCTTCTACCCAATCTCGCCATTACTTTCCAACTGGCTTGCGCCCGAACACTACTCGAAGTTGCCCCGCAAGCGTCGTCTTAACTGGGATGCTCATGTTGTTTCCATGGTCCAATGCGTCCTCATTAATGGACTCGCCATTTGGGTTATGATCACTGATGGAGAACTAAATCAAATGGATGCCGAGGACCGGGTTTGGGGATACACGGGTGCATCTGCTTTCATCCAAGCCTTTGCTGCTGGTTACTTCCTCTGGGACCTGATTGTTACAAGTCTGAATCTTGACGTGTTCGGCCTTGGTACCTTGGCCCATGCCATTGCCGCACTCTTTGTCTATGCTCTTGGATTTGTATGCTTCATGCTTCCTTCTCCATGGTTCGCGTTCGCTAACATCCTCTCCAGCGTCCATTCGTCAACTACTACGCCTGTGTTTTCATTCTCTGGGAACTCTCCACCCCGTTTCTCAATGTTCACTGGTTTATGGACAAGCTGGGCATGACTGGCACACGTGCGCAACTTTACAACGGCATTGCCCTCCTTTTCACTTTCTTCTCGTGTCGCCTTGTATACGGTACATATTCATCCTTCCGCGTTTTTCACGACATCTGGTCCACTATCAACTCGCACCCATCTGCGGCTAAATTCGAGCTCTCGTCCACCATGATGACCTTTGTCACTCCGGATACTACGGTGCCTTTGTGGCTTGGCGCCACGTATCTCGCCGCCAACTTGACCCTCAACAGCCTTAACTTCTATTGGTTCTTTATGATGATTCGAGCCGTTCGCAAGCGCTTCGAACCTTCTGAGGTTAACGGCAAGAATTTCGACGCAACGGCGAACAGCCCTGTCACTGAAGCTGAACTCGATCTCTCCTCGGTTGCTTCTGGTGTCGCCAAACCCGCCGTGGCTGGCCGACGCCGAAAGACACAGGCATGAACCAGTTGAAGACCAGTCACAGCTGAGTGTTAGGGTTTTGCCAGATTGCCTAGCGTGCGAAAGGGGTCATGCTACGAGGGCCATTATGGGCAAAAACTTGGCATAAGCCTTTCTTTGGAGATGACTTCAGAGGTTACATGTCAGGTACAACAAGGACGGCCCATTTCCTGTCCAGATTGTCTATTTGGGACCCTGGTTGCTCACCAGATCTACCACATATTTCTTAGTTGTGCCAACATCCTGGCATTTGAATCGTGCAACCCCTTCCTCATTTTCACAGAGACGCAATGTTATTCAAGTACACCTGGATTTGTTATCATGGTATTAGACGAATTTTCCGTTGGATGATTTCATGTATAGACTAGTTAGTTATATGATTAGACGCAGTCTCTTATTACGCGCGGCCGGTGTAAGACGGGTGCTTCAAACAGCCTCTCGCATCCCTCCAATGAGCTCTGTATGTGGTTTATGAGTACTACGCGTTGAAGATGTGAGGAGAAGGAAGAGCGATATTAGAAGAGGCCAACTCGGGTTGGGCCTCGAGATAGTATTATTAACTTTCGACTTGTCATCTAGATTGGCGTACGTGATAATAAGTAGACTCGAATGTAAGATACGACGGCATATGTCCAACTAAAATTGCCTAAGATGACCAGCGATACGCTCAACCCCTAAACCAACCGCAACTGCAATTGCAACCAAGACATCAACACACAACACGGTTCTAAAAACCAAAGGGATTGTCGGGAGCTGCAATAAATGTAAGCATGTATACAGTAAATGATTCCAAATAGGGGTATGACTTACTTGCTTGCGCCAAATTGGCCCTACGCCCTGTCGCCTGAGGCGCAAGCTTCTTTGTTTCGGCGGTCATCCCGAAGCGAATAGAAGGCGCCGGACCAGTCTGCTGCGGTTGAAGGGGCATGGGGGCCATTGGGCCATTGATACCTCCGAACCCGGTTACCTGGGGCTGGATAGGAGGCAACCCTGTTCGCTGAGGTTCCAATGGCGGGGGTAGGTAGCTGTTGATGTTTCCTGTTGCTGGCTGTTGGCCGTACATAGGCTGTGTGGCGAAAGAGGGCTGGAAGCCAGATGGTTGAGTTTGGAGGGGCGCGAATTGAGTCGATCCAGGGGCACCCGTCATCATGGATTGCATGAACTGGGCAGGCGCGCCGGTTTGATAAGGTACCATGCCAGGGCCTTGGGGACCGGGATATCCAGTCATAGTAGGTTGGAGTGGCTGTTGCTGCTGTTGCATCTGAGCCGTGTACTGTTGCTGGAGGCGAGCCTGGTTGATCTCGGTGAGGCTCTGCCCTACTGGTGCCACCTGACCTTGCAAGGAGCCCGTCATTTGGGCCACCAAGGGCGGTGGTGAGAAGGCACTGGGTTGCGCCGACTGGGGAGCGGACAGGGGACGTTGGGGGGGTGGGGGAACCAGAGGGCCCTGGGCTTGAATATTTTGAGGGGGGTAGGTCGTTGTCGCAACAGGGCCTGGGGCGAGGGATGAGCGGCCTGTTGGGACTGGGAAACGCCCGTGAAGAAGGCCGGGCTGGCGCCGGGAAGTGGTTGAGCAGGGGCAGGCGGCTCCGGGATGGGCTCGACCTTCGGCGGCGCCGGAGCCTCCACCTTGGAGGGTTGAAGTGGTTCCGTCAGCAGAGACAGCTCCTGCATGGACCCAGTCAAGGCTTGGGTGGTCGGTGGTGGTGCGGCCAATTGGGGCTCCGGAGATTTCGGCTTGGTTTCTGGCGGAGGCTGCTGCTTAGTCGGCTTCACATCCCAAGCATCATCATCAAACCCGGATGAGGCCTTTTGGCTGGTCTCAGGTGTAGACTTGATTGGGCTAACGGCTGTGGGAGACTTCGCAGTCTCTTGACTGGCCTCAGACGAGTCCGGCTTGGAGAAGGCTTTGGCGTCGACAATGTCACTTGTCTGTACTGCGGGAGCTGGTCGACCCTTGCGGGTGTTGTTTCGCAAGGTGCCTCCAGGTCCTGAAAACAAACCCCCTGCGGCGCCATCTCCATCGCCAGAGCTTGATGCGTTCTGTTTTCCACCACGGTTACGCGCATATTTGACATCCAGAGCCCGCATGACTTTGATAATGTCACCCTCACGGAGGCCCAGCGCCCGTAGAGTACTAGCATCCACGTCAGAAAGGACACTTTCATCCATCGAGTCTTTGATGAAGGCTTGAGCATAGCGCTCGCAGAGGCCCACAGCAACTTCACAAGACAGGAAGAACTGGAACCAGTCATAGTCGGATTTCTTTTGTATCGTCACGCCGGCGGTTGCCTCAGGAGCCTTCTTTTCAGCAGACCTTGCTCGCTTTACGTCCGCCAGGGGCTTTTCATCATCCAAGGAGATACCTGTTAAGTTCTCGACGTATTCGAGATCCTCACGGGACATTTTCGAGATGGGAACTGCAATCTTGACTCCGTTCATCTTGTGCAGGTGAAGTTTTCCATCTTTGAGGCCGAGGAACTGCGCTTCGACGCTGAATGATCGGGACCTATCTGCCCAAGTGCGCACCTTGGACGAATCGGGTTCTAGGATTGTCGGGTTAGCGATTCAACATTCTCCCACCAACAAACCGAACTGTTACAGAAGACTCACTAGACTTGGGCTTGCCGTTTCCGTCGCCTCGGCCATTTTCTCGTCGACTCCGCTGTTGTCCCGAATTACTACCATTCTCTATCGCCATGAGACTGCTACCTCGCTGAGGGAGAGGCATTCCCGGCCCTACCTGCTGCGGTTCCTTGCTGGCTCTGATAGCCTCCTTGGTCAATCGGATTTCTTCCAGTCGGTTTTGCTCAACCATTGATTTAGCTGAGGAGTGGCCCGATGCAGCTCCTGACGGTGGGCTAACAGAGCCGGTAATTTCAATATAACTGCTTGGGACCACGCCTTCCTTACCGTTTTTGAGGCGGCGGACTTGCCACCACTCTTCACTCTTCGTGTCGTCAAGGATGATGACCTCATCGTTGATAGCAACTGTCACCTCGTCTTCTCCTTGTGCCATGAAATCGTAGAGAATTATGCCCTTCTTTCTCCTTTGGCTTCCGCCGGAGCCAGACCCAGACCCAGACCCAGATCCTGCCATGATGACTTCTCGGAGTCCTTCAGCACGAACAGCACCAGCTAATTCCCCTAGAGCACTGACAATTTCTTCAGCCGTATCTTTGGCACCGGCATGAAAGTCAACGCTCTTGCTTGGTCGAACAAGTTCCATGAAGACGTGCTTGCCCTCGCGCGAATAGTGGGTCATGCGGTCAGCCGTCCACTCTTGAGATGGTCCATCCGAGGCGTGTTCCGGGGCAATGAGAATGGTTCCTATCAAGAGATTGATACCAAGAGTAGTAGGCATCTTCTTTTTCTTCCCCATAATGGAGATCATTTCATTAATGTTATACAGATGGAATCCTCCTGGTGTTCGTGTGTTGTCCCTCGGAGTCTGAATAACTGGAGAACTCGGCGCGTTGTAGACCGGGGATGGTGGTGAAGGTGGCCGAGGGGGTCGGGATGGGAGCGCAGGAGAACGAATAGGCTCATCGTCGGACTCTGGGGGCTCTTGAAATGTGACAGTATTCCGAGTAGGCTGGGGAGGCGGCGAGGCCTGCTGGGAGGCTTGTCGAGCGTGCAAAACGCCGGCGAGGGCGGCGGCAGGATTTGCAGGAGGTGATGCTGGCTCGACCGGACTATCCGGTTGAACAGGTTCAGGCTGTGGCCTCGCGGGCAGTTGTGGGGGAGCTGGTGGCAATGGTGGTGCAGGAGCCTCGTCAGCACCACCATCTACCTCAATGTAGTTGGCAGGGACGAAGCCGAACTCGCCGTCGAGACCGACCAGGATCCAATCAGGATCTGAAGTATCCAAGACAGCAAGTTGGGCGTCTTCGGAAAAGGACAGCTCCTCATCAGTCTGACGTGTGTAGTCGTAGAGGGCGCGAGCACGGCTCAGGGACGGGGCCTATCGAAAGGTGAGCATGCTCATTAGCGTTGAGATCCTGTCAGGGGAGAAGGGGAACACACCTCTTCCACATAGTTGATGGGCACGAGACCGGTAGGCTCGTCGTCGTCGTCTTCCCCGGCCTTCTTCTTCGCTTTCCACCAGCCATCGTCACCTTGTTTGTCGAGGACGTAGAGAAGATCGCCCTCGATGATGGCGAGCTCCCCTTCGGCTTGGGGCGCGTAATCGTAGATGGCCCGGCAGACGCCCAGGAATCCCATGTTGGAAAGCGGGACTCTGTGAGCTTCAACACAGGCAGACGCACAGAGCAGAGGTTATAGGGAATTCCGCTTCGAGATGCGGCGAGTCGACACAGTCAAAGTGGGAGATCGAGGCGATGCGATGCGAAGTGACGCAGTCCGGCGTCTGTCGTTGTCTGAGGAGCGAGGGCCCAAGACCACCAACCTGGCCAAAGGTAGGTACGCAGTACGTACTGCAGTGTGGCTCCCACAGCCATGTGTGAGGCGGCTCGGGCACGTGGTTTCTTTACTAAAAGCAGTCAAGGGCAAGGAGTTGGCACTGTGAGGGCTACCCATTGGCGCAGTCTGGGCCCCATTAACGACGTCAACGGGCAGCTCGGTCCAAATTTCGCACAGCCCACTACCAGTGACCCCTGGAAAGACGCATCGTTCCACTCTTTAATACATGGAGGAATGAGGTGTAATTTAGCGCTGCGACTTCCCGCCGACCTGGCAACTTGGCAATTGGCACAGGGCCACCAAGTTGGCGGCATGGAATAGGGTACGTTATTCGTGGCCTAGGTAGAGAGGTAGGTATTCGGAAATGCAACAAGAACGACCCCAGCCTCCTTGATTAGAGGCTACACAGTCAATGCCATCAGATATTATGCCATTGAGGCTTTTACTGAAGTGTTTGCCATAAAGGGGAGCATGGATTAAGGGGGGGGGGGGGGAAGACATATATTACCATCAAGGAGAGTCAATTCTCAGCCAAGTCAATCAAATGTATAGGTACCTAGAATAGCCTAAGCGCCGTTCCCTCTCCGCATACCTTATGCATGCGAACGTCTACATCATCTCGCAGGCAACAGACTCACACCAACCCTCTTGGCCAGATAGTTACCTACCTAGTCGTGAATCTCCCAGTCGTCTATAGACATAACTCATGTAATTACGCGCCCGGCTCTAAAATCCAGAGTATCCCTTCGTTTGGGTGTACTCGTTTATGGCGTCTCTAATCCGAGGATATCGGGGGATGGAGGCTTTCCCTCATGCGCTTGGCCCAAATTTCGAAAACTCCCAGTTCGCTGTCCACGGGTAAAAACGCCAGGGAAAATCCTAGGATCGCTGCCGGACAGATGCAAATCCGCCATGCCGTCACTGGACCAGGCTTGCTGGTCACGGGATGTGATGCCTGTTGGCGATCCCATAGTTGCGAGCACTGGTGATGCTACTGTTGCCTGATCTCCAAACATAGCGCCTCCCACCACAGAGGCTGAAGGATCTGCCGGTTTGATGCCTGTTCCAGCTGTTCTAGCCTCCTGACTTGCATCAAAGTTGACATATCGACTCAGTCTAGGCACCCAAATGTGTTAGCAACATGCCACCGTCGAAGGTATAGCGTTGAAGCTGCACTTACACTTCTCTTTCCTGCATCAAAGTGAAATATCTGAACTCCTCTCTACGATCTGGGATATTGGTTTTCACCATGGCATTCCCTTCCTTACCAGGCTTTTGGCAGCCAGGGCCGAGCCACTGCTCCTTGACGGAGAGCTCATATCCGCTTTGTTTGACCGAGTTTTTTGCCAGCTCACACATGTCCACCGGGCTGAGTTTGTAGATTTGTGCGGCCACGGCGTATTCTTCAATCAGCGGTTCTTTTGTAAAGGCAAATTGCAAGGGGTCGTCAGTGGAGAGGGACACATTTAGACCACGCTTGAAGTACTGATGGAAGGGATTGCGCTCGTACGCTAGGAAAAGCGCGTTATTGCTTAGTGGCGACATGGCGATTCCAATTTGTTCGAGGTAGAAAATGTACTGCAAGAGTGGTACTTTGCGAAGCAGTAATCCGTGGCTGATGCTATGACAGCAAAGAGCTGAAACTGCCAGATGCTCGCTGTCGCCAGCTTCTCCGCAGTGCGGTCGCAAAACGAAAGTGTTGAACCCACGCTTCTTGCGCCAATAGTTCACTGACGCCATGTTTGAGAACAGATAATAGATCCAATAACTGTATGGCGGGTTTTGTTTCGTATCCCATACCTTTGGCACAGGGAATTTCTTGAAAAGACGGCGTTCCACCTTGCTTTCATCGTCAACGCTGTCGAACCCAATGACTCGCTGAAGGAAAACATGCAGTTTGGGGTGGCTCGATGGGTCCTTGGTCACCTCAAACAACGGCTGGAACAAGTTCCTGACCACTTGCTCAAACGTCTCCATCAGGCCGCTAGCCTTGTACACATCATACAATCTGGGGATCTGAATGAGCCAACGGACGTTGTGCGAGAACAACTTGTTGTCAACAACCCAAGCAGCGAGCTTGTCCCATTCATCAATCGACTTGCCGTAAATGGAGATACGCCACTCCACCATCTGATATTTGCTTGACTCGAGATCTGCAATGACTTCTTTCGTGATCTCGGCTAGGTATCGACCATGAATAAAGTTGTCCGTTTTGAGGAAGATGGTTCGAAGTCGAGACTCGCCAATCGGGTTATACTTGAGATTGAACTTGTCAAACCGATGGAAAGAGTCCGTGTGAGCCTATTCTCGTCAGTTTCACACCTCAAACTTAACTACTTTGTAAATGAGTAAAAGAAACACTTACATGCATATCCAGTGTATCGATGCTCAAGTCGTAGGCGGTCAAGTTGATACTAGCAAACACCTCAGCTAAGGTGAGATGTCTGCCATCACGGAAGAGCACAACTTCATTGGGGAACTTCTTCATCTTGCTCTTGATGAAGCGTAGGAGATGCTTCTGGTTCATACACGCTGAATGGTGAACGTGAGTATCCACTTTGCGGACGTTGTAGAAGTCTCGATGAGGCACTTTCTTGCAGTCGGCTGTTTCCTGGTATTCATTCAGTAGCACGTAGAGATTGAACTTGCCCTCCAAATATTGAAGACGGCGAAAAGCAAAGCTCTTGCTCGGTCCATCCGAAGAGACGTTGAGGATATCATCCAGGTCCATGTAGAACTCTCTAATGGTGGGAACTTGAATGGCGGGCGACTGAGAACTTTCATCCTCGAAAACCTGATAGACTCCACTGTCATCGAGTTTGAACGTCATGCCATCATCTCCTGGCAAAGGAAACAAGTCGCCCATATCGAAGTCCTCTCCAATATCCTGGCCAGGCTTCCGTCTCCTGGTGGGCCTTTTCGTATCCTGAGAACCGCGAGTGGGTTGCGAATCGTCTTTCGCACCGTTCCATGGCTCGCGGCCTTGGGTAGAAACGTGGTCGGGATGACCAGTCTGGCCATCGGAAGCCTGCTTCCAGGCTGGCTGTGGAGGAGGGGGGTAAATGTCCCATTCTGGATCATCCCTAGGGTTGTCATTGGGGCCTTGGAATGACAGAGCGATGTACTTGCGTCTAACATCCAGAATTCGCTGGATGTTTTGACAAATAGCACTCAGCTCAGTCGTGATGTGAGGCTCCGTGTCGAAGAGGCCACTGCCCGTGAACACAGGATTGGAGCTTTCGGGAAGCTTGACGCCTGGCTGTCCCTGGCTGACTTGAGCGGGGATTGAAGAGAGGTGGTCAGCATGGATGGTGTCCTGTTGCATATGTGTATTTTCTGCCGGTTCCATAGTTGAGGTCTTGTCAAGGATCGAATCAAACGTCTCTTGTCCTGGCCCGCTAGAGTCTTGTCGGCGAGGGTCCAGGTCGAGGACCAAGGAATCAGCGCCATACTCGGTGGCTGGATGAGAACCCGAAGCAACCACAGGGCTGCCAAGGGGGGTCGACTGGGAGGCTGGATGGGCGCCATTGCGAAGGTCGACCTTGCTCCGGTGATAGAATGCTTTCGCGTCCGTCTGGCTCATCTGGCGCTCTGCAACAGGATCGTAGAAAGTGGTTCGTCGGGGAAGGTCTCGGGGAAGCATGCCTTCTTCAAGGTCATCATCGTCGCTATCGTTGGATGACTCGGCATCACGGTGTGCCTCGTCATAGGATGCGCCGTGCCCCGTCACACTAGAATCTCGCGCTTCTTCTCCCTCCTCGTCCGACTCTCTTGTCCGCACGGCTAGCGAGGTGGGTTGTTCGTTGTCAAAGATGGCGTGGCCTATGGATAGTGCAAGGTTAGCAACCGAGATGGTGATTTTCTTTCAATTCCCAAGCTTCTTGACCCCTCCCCCGCGAGCGAGCTAAGGGGGAGAAGCTGTGTTTGCGGATGAAGTAGGGGTAATCGAACATACCTGCCATGGCGATGGCCAAAGAAATATGGACAAGGTAAAGCAGAGCGTAGCTGATGGTGACTAGCGAGTGCGAAATGGTAGAGAAGTCGAGGGAGGGTTGGACGGTCAGACGCTGAGGATGGAGAAGGAGTGGATAGGTACGAAGTCGATGATTTGGTGCGACGTCGGTGAGCAACGTGTTTTCGTACCGAGTTGTCAAGGAGGGGACGTGATGTGACGTAATAAGGGCACCAACCAAATCGGAAGGGAAGCCCTGGATTTGGTGGACAGGAGGTCTTGAGTTTGTGTTGCACGGATGTTCCTTGTTGTCGTGTTGATGTGTTCAAGCCTTCGTGATCCCTTGAAGAGAATAGAAGCAAGTTACCAACCTAAGGTACTAAGATAACTCCCCGCACATGCAAAGAATCCAACCCGTGGGAGTTGAGGTCTGTCTCAATGCGCTAGGTAGGTGCCGGTACCGCCCTTATGGAAGGTGCCGATGCCCGATGAATTGACAAAGACCCACTCGGGGTTTTAGAAACGGGTCAACTCCAGCCGAGCGTTGGTGCTAACTTGGGTACCTTTCGTTGATAACCCATTGACCAATAGAAGTGCATACCTAGACAGCTTGTTCAGTTCAAGTTTAATAGTAGGCAATTGAAGGGGCAGGTTCTCAGGCCGTCTCCTGGATTAGAGGATGTTTATCACTTTCGGCATTTGAAAATAGGGCTAGAGTAATTTATACTATAAATCTTTCATTTATCCTTTATAAGTACTAAAGCACCTTATAAAAGAAATATTATAAAAAGGTAAAAGTATATTTTTATTTAAATAATAGTATGAAAAGAGTTTAATTAACTATTTGTTATAAGTAAATTTATATTAAATTTTAAAAACTAATTCTTATAATATAAAACTGGCATCTTTGTAGAACCTTTTCACGCCCACTGCAGTACAGTTAGATGCCTTTTCCATCCCTCTTACATAGGTAGGTACCTACCTACCAACCTACCCTATCCTTACTAACCTACATACATATAACTATCACCCACAAGGACCAGAAATTATACTAAGATCGTTAGGAAATAAATCACGTGATGCTGGTTTGCTCGTGGACTGCTGATCCATTTTCCCACCACGTTCGCCTACTTTGACGCCTCCAATTTTGACCCAATATCAACCCGCCAACTTCCTAATCCTAACGGATGGGCATTTTCACAATGTCTGAAGATGCAGAAGCATCTCGATTCCCATGATGTATACTGATCTCCACCGTCTTCTTGATGGCATTTCCTCCATCCGGACTCACGGCCAACTCTCTCTCCTGTCTCTCTAGTATTTCTTGCTTTGACGAGGACGACGAGTTAACACTGTCCACCTCCTGCTGACATCTATTCTCTTGAATCCCATCCCACACTGAGAACGGCGGCGCTTCGTTTCCTCCTGAAGAATAGAGTCTTTCGTGCCGAGACGGCCGTCGGTTGGCAAGCTGGAATGAAGAACTTTCCGGGTTATTCACATTGTTGTTATTGTTGCTCGAAAACGCCAACTTGGAAGCAAGTATGTCGATACTGTGAATGAGTACGTCAGCATACCGTTTGACCTCCTGGGTGTATGCATGTGACATGGGCTCACAAGATCATGACCGGGAAGAGACACTCCAGCGTGTAGAAGAAATGATCAATCTGGCTTGTAAGAGTCGTGGCCTTCTGCACAGAGGGCTGAAAGAAGTAGATGACGGCTCTTGTGATACCGATGATGGCCAACGTTGCCAGCCGAATCTCGGTGCTTCGCATCAGATGTTGAAAGAGTGTCGACTTCAAGGAGGCCTCCTGCGAGATTCTTTTGGCCGAAGTGAACTTTCTGATCAGGAAGTAGGCGCCGAGGCACTCCACCAAGGCGATAGAGACGAAGTAGCCAATGTGCAGCCCGTTTATCGTTGACCTCAGGATCGAATGGCCTGCAAGAATGACTTTGACGCGAGCAACTAGGATGCACAGTCTGAGAGCAAAGATGACGACAATGAGAAACCAAAACAGGGCTATGAAGATGATGCGATCGCGACTGCGGAGTATGCGGACCAGAATCGCATAACTATAGAACGAGATTCCCACCTCTTGGACCTAAGTATGACTATTGAGCAAAGGGACCTAGCAGCGGAAGTTCAAGCGAAACACTCATACCATCCATAAGATATCGGCAACGGCCGAGGCAGCAGCCGAGTTTGCAACCGGATATCCACCAAAGTTGTAGTAGTAGCACAGGCCGTTGGCGACGGCGCCAGAAGCAGACGTGATGATGGGGATGAGAGAGATGGGGGAAAGGCTGGTAATACCGACGACAGTCATGCCGAACAAGACATTTCCTATCCCGATGGTGCTGAGGATGGCCCAGCTGGACTGGAAGTACACAGCCACTTCGAAGTCGTCAGACATGGTCGAGTCGAGCAGGTTTGCGCAAACCGAAGCATCGGATCCAAGACATGAGCCAGTGGAACCCGTATCGGTATATATGTCTCGACCTCCAGTCAGTTGACGGAGAGCGAGACAGGGATACAAAACGTATTTCTACCTGATTCGCCTCCATCTTGACACCATCCCCCAACACGACAAGACCCGGACCAGCCAGTTGACTGAACTACCTAGTTACAGGCTGAATGCGTTCGTCTAACAGAGCACACACACACACACACACACACTCACTCACATCGGACAAGGGGCCACAACTCGGATGCGCACCAACGAGAACTGGGGGTTGAAATTAATCGACGCATATGCGGGGTTCTCTTGGGGAAGCCTGACGGGGAGGATTCTGGGGGCGGGGCCGAAGCATGGCCAGCCTTGTGAGCCAGGGTCCGTCAGTCTCTTTGATTCGAGCCTTTCTAAACGAAGTCTTCTTTGGTCCTGGCGATGCGCGGGGGAACATGTGGACGCAGATATCCCCGGGTTGAGTTACATCCAAGTGGGCTCATGTTCCCCCCAAACTTGTCAAGCATGGTGTCAACTGGTCCTCGGACATCATCAACGGGCGTCGCTACACATGACCCCAGAACCAACCGTGGCCCAACCCTGATCGCTTGACTCAGCTCTTACATGAAAAAATGAAAGGGGTACGAGGGATGCAGAAGGGCTTCTCCCTGCTGCGGCTTCGCCCAGCGGCACTCGGCCGAGGTTGGGCAGTCGTCACCAAGTCTTTGACTTTTCGCACGAATCAACTGCATTCTATCTACAGCCGTAAGAGATTCGTTTCTGTCCAGTTACACAAGTTGTGTTAGACGCAGTGAAGGTAAAATTACGCCCCAGCACCGCCACTAGTCTCTTCCACGTTTGGAAAATGTGTGTTGAGGCACTCACTCATCGAGACACAGCCCCTTTACCAGAACAACTCTCCCATGCCTCTTTCTCTCCCCATGTTGAATCTAAAAATGCAAGAGAGCAAAACTCTGCTCCGGACCTCACGAGACTCTTCCCCGGGCGCCGAAGTAACCCCGCTTGTTCATGGACAGCTCCAACCAACACTCACATACTATCCTTCCTAGGTTACGCAGGGCTACGTGTGCCTCGCCCAACTTCTTCCCCGTGCGCCTCCTTTTCAGTACGAAGCGTATGTACCTTTTGGAGTAAGTGGGATTTCTCCAAAAGAGTGTCGAGATCATGAGAGCATCCGACGTTCAACGATACAAGTCCGGATTTAACTCTCCCTATTAAGCTGCTTCAGTACTGAAACTCCCTCTTTTACCCCCAACTTTGCTACTATATACGAACGCCCATCTAGCCTTGGCCGACATGCAGAACCCAAGGCCAAATCAAGTCGTGTCTTGAGACTTGCGAGTATCCATGTCACTGGTCAGCATTGCCTGCACCTCTCCAACCTCGGGAGAGGGTCGACTCTCGTCAGCTTAGGGTTGACATCGCCATGAAATTTTAACGCTTTCCGAACAAGTCTAACGAAATCCTTATCCATCCTTCTTCTATAGAGTCTTCTCTTTCTTTCTTCGTTCATTCGTTCTCTCGTTTAAGACGCATCAAATATCTAGCTCCTGGATACAGACCACCACAAAGAATCCCTGTTCCGTCTATTTGTATTAAACACAAGCTCAAATGAATCACATACCCTCTTCTCCTTACCCCGTCTATCAGCTAGCCTTTCCATCACGTACTTCATCATCCACTTTCGGCTCCTCCACCACCACGGCCTTGCGCTTCGTGCCGACGGTGTACAACCCGCCAGCACTGAAGACGACAATGGCACCAAACATGGTACCTGGGGCCAAGCGGTTTCCAAACAACCAGATACTAAGCAGAAGACTGACGAGCTTCCTGATATTAAGAACAATGGTGACAGTCAGGGCAGTTGAGACCGCCGCGAGGAGGTTGACGCCACGAATGCAGGCGTACTGAGTCAAAACATTGGTGATGAGGTAAATGAGTTGACCTGGGATTGGGAGCATATCTGAGGCAATGCTCAGAGGACCTGGCATCCGCAAGGGCGGGCTCGTACAGAGATGGGCTAGGTTCCGGACCATGGAGGGAGCGAAGGGTAAGAAGAGAGGGAGGGAGAGGGCATGAGAATAGAACAGGTTCTCGCGCCATTGAGGTCCGAACTTGGCGTATGTGGCCTCGGTGTATAGGCCCATGATGGCCGAGAGGACTTGAGCGACAAAGAGAATGATGAGACCAGTGCTGAATGCTGGACGGTCGCTCTTTTCTGCTGATCCCTATGTGCTGTTAGTAAGGGCGGAAGCACAACGGTTCACTCATAGAAACTGCTCAGAGTGACTTGCCTTGGCTTGAGAATCCGACCAAGCGGCTAGGATTACTCCCAGTGTCAACAGGACGACGGCGACCATCTGGGTACGAGTGTATCTCTTCCCGTAGAGGTAGCCGGCAGCCATGGTAGTAATGCTTCCACCAGAACGAAGGATGATGTGAACAGGCACCGAGATATCGTAGCTGAAGGCATGGTTGTTGAGGACGTTGATGGTAAAGAACAGAACAATGTTCACCATCCAGCGTCGGAGAGGGACCTTGTTGGGGGCAAGGCCGTAAGGGCTGGATCTGTCATATTGGGCGATGTAGCCGGTGACGGCCACGAAGAGGAATTGCACAAAGGTCAAGAGAGTACCTATAATGCTTGGTTAGTCGAGTCCTTCAGGAGTCGATGGGCTAGTGTGAGGGAACATGCCGCTTGTTGGCTCAAAACTAGGTACATGTCAGTCAGCGTCTAGATGCCAGATATGGCATGCCGGGGGAAGCCGGGGCTGGACTCACTTAATGATGGCTTCAAGAGCGTAAACCTGTCGACATGCCAGTCAGTCACAAGCCCAGCCAGACGCAGACAGAGTGTGTCCAAAACAAGAAGAATACATATAAAAGAAAAGAAAACCACATACATTGGAACAGCATCCGCCAAAAATCAGGCCCAGCATAACGGCGGCGGACATCAGCGACGGCCCCATCTCGTGAGCGAAGCGCTGGGCCAACGTCCGGCCAGAGTCAGGCTCCATGACGTCCAGCTCCCCGAGGCGTTTGCCCGTCATGTCTGGAGCGTGTGTCGCCTTTCTCTCCCGGAGTTGGGCTGTCGACATTCCCGTAGATGTCGACGAGACGAGGTCAAAGGGGGACGAGGCGGCGCGGCTTCAAACTAGCGCAGCAGCAGACAGACAACGAACGGATCGGAAAGACGGGAGAGGCCGAGAGGGCGAAAGGGGACAAAGTACCAGGTACGCGCTCACACAACGACGACCAGCGAGACAAGAAGGTATTGGGTTCCGTCGGCAGGTTAATGCGAGTGCTGCTGGGCATTTATTGGGTCAAGGTAGTTAAGCATTGCGGCTGTGCTGCCGAGAGGACACGCTACCTTACAAGGTTAGCGCAACACCACGAATTTGAGCCCCAGCCCGTTCAGTTCAACCAACCCCCAGACTCGAGACGCCAGCAGCAGCAACAACTTCAGCTCAATGCAGCCTCACATCTTCTCCGCATCCAGTCTAACTCGCACCTGTCAAAGAGACGTCAGACCCTGTCCATCCCCTCTAGCCCAAACCTACAACTACAGCAGCTATCCGTCACATCCAATGCCTGACAGCTGCGTACCCCCGAAACCCAAATGTGCAACCTACCTACCTACCTCAGCTTCTTCTCGTGTGCCTCAACCCCCTGAGCAGGGAATTACTCATCAAACATCGCCACATCTCATCACGCACGCACACACGCTTAACTTCCCATTGGAGTGGTATTTTTTCTTTCTTGATTCTCGAATAGCCTCTTCTCTTTGCGTGGTTTCTGCTACACGTCACGAGCAGACGCCGTCCCAGGCACGCACGTCTGTCGCACATATTGCGAGTCCATCCGCCCTTGTAGGCTGGCTGAAACATCGCCATCCGCTCTCCGGCCTGGTACCAGGCCACTGCTCTCCTCTCCATTTGCCATCGTCCCCATGCCCTACTGTGTCCTTCGACACAATGTTGGTTGTCTGGCTTCTCTTCTAAATATAGTTGGCTGCTCATGGTTCGTAATCGCTCGCTGTGCATCCCAGGAAACCTCCATGTCTTGTCTCGGGCAGAACAAGCCCAGCTCCCCATCGAATACGTGGTCATGGACTCTCCCAGGCTGCCTCGAATGTGCATTTCCCCCATCCAGGCAAAATTACCTTTTGACTCCGCCCACGCTTTCAGTCACCTGCGAGATGAACGCCGTTGTCCTGATCTAGAGTGCCGAGAAGACGAAAAGCTGTGTCGAGTAGTTAGCAACCATGTCCCAGTCACACAGCGAAGGACCCTTGTTCTGAAACTCACGTTGTTTGTCGCCGCAATGGCGATGCTATCCTCAAATGGATGCCAGCTCATGTGCAGAATCTTTTTGTTAAAATCGATCTGGTCCGCATCCGTTTCCTTCCGCATACGCTGGCCTTGTCCGCCAGGGCTTCCTGCACGCGAGCCTCCCTTCTTGCCGTTGGCCGTCGGGCTGGTTGACGCATTAATGGGAGTAGGTACTCCAACCTTCTTCGCCTTGAAAGCTGATTTGTCGGCCTGAAGAACGACCTCGACTTCCTTGTCTGGGTCAGACGGGTAGATCATGAAGTTGTTGTTGTAGCTGCCAGTCATAACATTCTTGGCATCGCCCGAAAACACCACTTCAAACTTGTCAAAGATACTGTCGTTCTCATATGTATCGCAGAGTCGGGGTCGCAAGTGTTCGTGAATGGGTATAGTTTTGACGGGCTGTCGTTCCATGTTGATATCCCAGATTTTGACGGTCAGGTAGTCACGCGAGAGGATATATCGGCCATCGTACGAGAATCGAACATCAGAAATGGATGAGATGATTTCGGAGAAGAAAGACCTTGATGATGGGTCTTCCTCTTGCTCAAATACTATTACATTGTGTCAGCACCAGTCTCGATGACGCCTCCATGGACTACCAAGGGGACATGAAGGGATTACAAACATTTCGCGTGTTGGTCGCAAAGGGCACTCTCTCGCATATCGGCAAGCTTGATGGTGCCCTTTGAGCTGGCGTACATGAACCAGTTGCAACTGAGGGGGTGAAACTCAGCGGCTGTGATGACCTCAGTCAGCTCCTCCATGTTCGCCGGCTTGATATCAACAATGTTGAAGCTCTGATCCTGGATGTTTAGGTTCCACAGATTGATTCGCAAATCATCGCTGCTGATAAATGTCTCTCCATCGCTGTTGACCGAAATGCTGTTGATGTGATAGGCATGGGCATTGGCGTAGGTTCGGCGCGGCACGGCGGCGACGACGGTGTCGTGATGTGTGAGGCGGGGCAACTTCAGGTCGGCGGCATTTCGAAATGGATGGGAGGGAAGAGGTCGAGGAGCGCCGCCACCGCCAGCGAGGCTGCCGGGAGTGAGATCATGAGACAGGTTGTTCTCCGCAACGACCTTCAGTGACTTCTCGAAGACCTTCCAAAGCTTGATAGTCTTGTCGTTGGTGGATAACAAGTAGTGGGAGGCGTTTTGTCGACGGCACCACTTGATCTTGTTGATTTTTTCTTCAATCTCGAGCGACTTGAGGTAGTCAAACTCAGGCTCGTGGGATTGGAACTCGGTGTGGAACTTGTATTCGCAAGTCTTTTTCTATCGGAGAGTTAGGGGGGGCCAACGCAAGGGGCAGAGAAGGGAACAAGAGGCAGGACAAAGGCCAGGCCTATGCTGGCAAGGGCTGGGCGGTGACTTGGGAGAATCACGTACCGTCTCGTTTCGCTCAAACAACACGACACGTCCACCTTTGTCTCCCGTTGCGAGGTAGTTGCCAGTATGATCGAACTCGACCGTTGAGATGATATCGGCTGTTGCAGGAGAGGGCGGTCAGTTCAAAGTCAAAAACATACCAAGAGGGGCGCGGGACATACCTTCAGTAATGTCTTCGACATCGCCCTTGTCTCCAAAGCATCTACGAAACTTAGCTTAGCATGATGAAGCGTAAAAAGAAAGAAAATGGAGGAGCATCACGCGGGGTAGGAGTAGCATACTGGGTGAACTTCCACGTGGGGGAGTTCGCTTCGCTTTCAACCATTTTGGTGAGCAGCGACAGCGGGGTCTACTTTCTGCAGGGTGGGTATCCAGATGTGTCAAAAGAAAAGTATCCAGGTCTATTGACGGCGAAGGTCAAGTAGAGTGACGAGGCAACAGGATTCGCTGGGGGAGAAGCAGCGAAGGAGTGAGGTAAAGGTGGGAGGTATGGTTGGGAGCAGAGCTAGGGTGGAACACGCCTGGTCTTTGCAGGAAGGGTACGGCGTCGTGGATGTCGTCGTTATCGTCGGGCAGTATCCTCCGGTATCCGAAAGGTGGTCGACGGTCGGGGGAAAGGTGGTGATTTTGGTGGTTGGCGGTGGGTGGTTGATGGATGATGGAGGCAGGTAGGTCTACAAACGACTGAGGCGGTCGTAGGTGGATTGAGACTTGGGTGAGGTGGGTGGGCGCGAGGGCAGCAGCAGCAAGCAAGAGCAGCAAGCGGCGGCGGCGGCAGAGGAGGCGACGGGGCGGCAAGGCGGTTGAAGAGTCGGTCAGTGCCGCGCGGAAGAGGGGGAGGGGAGGAGGGAATGAGAATGAAGGCCAAGGGATGCCGCGTAAAGAAGTTGAGATGGTCGAAGAGGACGGAGTTTTGGGGGCAAAGGATGTGACGCAGCAGGGCCCAAGGGTGAGGTGCAAGATTGATTTGGGATGGGACGGGAACAAGGTGCGATGGGGTTGGTGCGTGGTGCTCGATGAGGCGTGAGGTGCGGGTGCTTTGGTGCTGCTTTGGACTTGGCTTGGCTGCGTTGTGTGGGTGGGCGCCAGCTGGTTTGGTGAGGTGAGGACCTTACAGGGAGGCCAGCTCAAGATCTAGCGTTAACCAGGCAGGTATCGCTTGGAAGCTGGTACACGTACGAGGTACCGCGAAAAATAGCAAAGGTACCTGCAAGCCTGTTTTTAAATCGGAATTCTTCCCCTCCGTTTGATAGACGATGCCCCGCCACCTGTTGAGGACATTGGGACATCTGCTACCTTAGCCATTGCTACGTCCCGGTAGGTACCCAAGGTAATCGCGTGCTGCAATCAGGTTCCAGTGCTGGAGAGGCTTGAGCTAACCGCCATGCTACCTACTGAGAGCTCCAAGACGCAGATATCCCGTTTCATAGGTCAGCTCGACCTCGATATCATGGCATCATCTGTAGCTTCCCGTTCATACCAAGGCCCACCGTTTTCGTCCGGGTACCTGCTTGTTGCATTCATCTTCAAGATGATCAAGTACGAGTACACACATGCACATGTCAGCGGGCAGTCTTGGTAAACGTCTTGAGTCTGCTCTGGTCCCCTGACACGCTACATACCCGTCACTGTTGTGGGCTGGCCTGAGGTAGCGGCGGGGGAGGGAGGATCACCCCTCCACTGCAGTCCAGGTAAAGGGTAACCTGACCCAAACTCGATCCAACACGTCTCGCTTCACCTCACCAGCTCACCTCACTTCACCCACCGCAAGGACCGCCCACCATGTTGATCCCTGGCCAGGCATGTTATCGTTGAGCTACCCGATGTGGTCAAGCGTAGTTGAATGGCTCGGGTGACAGCTCGACTCGAAGCATATCTGAATTCTGGATGCCAGATTTCTCTAGGGTAAGCAATGCGCAGTATTGGGTTTCATCCGTTTTCAATCAACGCCTAAAGATGCTCCAGCTGGAACACGCACGAGGACGGAAGCATGTGTGAATCGCCGCCGCCTTCGTGCCCGGCGCCAACGACTCGACCTCGGCCTCGCAGCATGAATCCCACCGGATCCGCACCCGCTCGTCCGTTCCTCCTCCGAACTCGACCGGATGATGCTTGAATAATTAATTCAGAACTATATCGTACCCTATAACGAATTCTCAATCTTACCCCCATCTCCTTTACTTGTGTCAAACGCCATCTAGACTCTTCCACAGCAGCTTGTCAATTACTTTACCCCTCATCCCAACGTCACAATCATGGATGACAAGAATAAGGAGGCGAAGTCGCCCAACAATGGTAAGGGAAAGGGGAAGGAAAACGATTCGTCGTCTGGAAACATATCATCCATTACCGAACGTCTCCAAGCATCTGGAAGACTAGCTCTGAATGCTGTAACTGGAGGCCCAGATTTGGCCACGCAGCAAACCGGAGAGAAGGGCACCGCAACCTTTGGCAGTGTCGACAAGTCTTTTTCAATAGTCGGGGAGGCTTCATCAACCAGATTGGCGTCTTCGGGATCTTCAGCACTGGGCCAATCTATAAGGACGCAACCAGTGTTGGACTCTAGCTTGGCGACTGAAGCGTTCAACGACTTTACCAGGGCTGAGCCGTCACTGCACTTTGAGCATCACCAGCAGCTCCATCAGCAGCCACACCACCCGAGCTCATCAGTCACCGAGCAAGAGAAGGCGGATGGAGCGGCGGTCGTGAGTCTCCTTGATGGACCCTCGAATGAACTCGACGCGGTGTTGCTTGGAGCGCACGATGACCTGGAAAACGACGATGGCCTTGATCCTGCAACGGTAAACAAGCTTCGAGATGCACTCTTCAACTCATCGCATCTCGAATCACGATGGGATGACATGCTCAACTTCACACCGGCTTTTCTTGGTCGACCAGGGGCCTCGGCGGAGGACACGCTGCTCCACCTGGGCACTTCGGATCCCGAGGAAGCACGAAGAATCTGGCTCCATCAATGGAGCGATGTGCTGTCCTCATACACAGATCAGGTCTGGGGAGATCTAGGACCATTGGCAGAAGATGCGCGAAAAGAGGTGGAAGAGTTGACATCCAATGAAGCCATCCCTGATCGACCAGCACAGACGAAGGCTTTGGATCGATTGAGACAGATCCTAGCCCACGTCCGAGGACACTGACGATGGCGACGATGGCGGCGCCCCTTTGTAATTACATCTACTATACCTTATGCATACTTTTACTCTGGCCTCAAGTCAACTGCTGATGAACTAAGCGTTGAGCTCTGGAGCAGTCGACTGCCGTAAAGTGGTTGCTTTGTGGGCTTGTGGATGCGGGGTTGCTCTGACAACTGGCCAACATCCAATGACATCATTCCACGCCTTGTCCGCCTCCCCATCCTCGTAGAATGGTGAGCCGACCGAAGAGCTCCTGAGCCCCAGGTGGCTTCCAGAACCCATGCACTCATTGTGACAGGACGCACCGGATAATAGGAACCCTGTCCTAGATGCAGCCTACCAAGGTACCTAGGCGACGCCAAACGAGCGAAGAAAAAAGCCACCCCCGGCTGGTCGCTCGAGAATCCTAATACGAAGTAGCATGTGTCTACCCTTCTTGATCAGGGCGCTCGCAAAATATCTCTCTCGCTTCTCGTCTCATCATCAGTGCAAACATCACTTGTTGCCATTCATCATCCCAACCGCCTTGGCTCCTCGATAAATTCCCCCATAATATCCCCACGGTTAAACCATTATGATGCGCCAAGGCTGGCTGGGGTTGGCATTGTTTGCTTTTCAGCTGCAATCAGCTACCGCCTTTATTGCCGATGCGACTGCCACAGCAACTTACGCTCCTGCGGCCACCCACGTTCTCCTGGGGAGAGCCGACACCTGTCCCTCCAACACATTCGAGTGCTCCGAAGAACTCGGCGAACAATTCGACGGCATCTGTTGCCAGGATGGACAATCGTGCGCTCTTGACGCCAACAACAGCCCGGCTTGTTGCCCTTCTGGGTGAGACCAACTTTCCATACTTACTTCTTCTCCCGTTGCAATTCTGACCAGTCTGCAGCGCCGTGTGCACCGGAACGGCCCCAGCCTCAGCCACTGGCGACCCGACTGCGCAGGCATCCTGGGTCTCGAACCAATACTTTTCGTTCCCATACGCCCCGACCTCGTACGAAGATAGCGACGAATGCCGATCTGCCGTGACCGACTGCTCAGAAAACTACGATGCTTGCGTGACATATCTTGAAAGCGGCGGCTCATACGGAGTGACCATTGCCGTGCCTGGTGGCGGAGGAACGACTGTCGGCGGCGGAGGCACCATTACCGGCTCTTCAGCGACTGCAATTTGCTCAAGCCTGAGCTCGCAAGCGTGCTCTAAGCTCGAGGCTACTTCTTGTTCGAAATGGGGTTCAGCCGCTCCCCTTACCACCAGAGTTGATTGGTTACTTGCCGGATTCAGCCTTGTCATGGGTGCGTTCCTCATTGTTGTTTGAGATGGATTTGTCTGCTCCAACAACAATGGACGCAAATCAACATCTAGTGGCTACGCAATGGAATATCTACCATGCGTCCAGATGTGCCAATTTCCCGGCGTGATGTATTGGGAAGCCTGTTGATCTCCTGAACGGGCTATGGGCGTCTTGGATTCAGCAACACAACCTTCTGGCGTCCTGGGCAATTTCTGAGAGTTTTCAGCATGAACAACGATTCTTCAACCTACTTCCGAAGTAATGATTTACAGCTCGCTTTCAAGCGAACCGGGATTTACTGTTTTGTTGGACTTATCCATTCAACGGTGAGTAACCGAATAGGTAGACGGACGAAATCACGAAGGTACGCTCTCCTTGGTTGCATAGCAGGAGAACGGGGAAAGACTTGGATTGACCTGTCTCACATAGAACTTGATTTGATTAGGACTGTGGCGTTTTGGTTTAGCGAAGAAAGCAGTACTTAGTCGAGAGAGGAGACATATTTTGAGCATCAATTGTATATATCAGACTGCATTGGACGACAGAAGTTCCTCCAAAAGACTCTTCATGGAACCGACACCTTGCTTACCCACGTTGCCATCATCGTCGCCAAAGGCCTCACTCAGAAATTTTCGTGCTGTTGCTTCCGCTTCATTAAGTTGCTTCTCTTCTGCCGGCGACAACCGGGTGCAAACAGCCTCGAGATCTTCGTTCTGGGCTAGAAGCAACGAGATTGCTTCTGCTCTCTCGACAACTGCCCTCGGGACTCCGTTCAGTGCTGCACACTTCCCTCCGAAACTCGACGTACTGTGGCCGTAGGCCAGACTGAAAAGATATGTTACCTGGTCTTCGACCTGGGCTGCATTCCAATCTACCCGAACATCCAGATGGGCCAGCTGCAGACCCTCATGATGGTTCAAGTACCCGCCCTCAAAGATTTCATGATAATGCGTTGCCACGAGCATACGGGGCGAGTCTCGCCCCAAGGACAGAAAGTGATCTAGTAAGGCAGCTAGCAATCCTGAACCATCATCTGCATTGGTGCCCTTCCCGAATTCGTCCACTAAAATGAGGCTTTTCGATGTTGAACACCTGGTCGACAACGCCGCCTGCTTCATGTCAGTCGCAAAAGCGCTCTCTGCCCCGGACATGCTCTCCTTGGTTGACATGCAGGTCAGGATCTTGTCTGTGAGACCAATGACAGCCTGGCTGGCTGGAACAAAACTGCCAATATGCGCAAGATAGACAATAACGGCCACCTGCTTGAGATAAACGCTCTTCCCCGAATGATTTGGGCCCGTGAGAACTAAGGCTTGCGGCAGTTCGTTTCCGTCACGGCGATGGCTCAATGCCCCAGTTGCAAGATGACAGCCATTGGGCACAAAAGACGGCACCACGAGTTCCTGTAGAGGGTGACGGCCACCTTCAATCTGTATCTCACTCCCTTCCACCACCTGTGGCGCTCGCCACCCATACTTGTCGGCACCTAGAGCCAGTACCAAGATCGCATCGAATTCACCACACACATTAGAAGCGGTGACTAGAGCATCCTCGTGTGCCAAGACTTTGTTGGCGAGATCGTGAATAATCTCCACTTCCCGATCTTGATTCAAGTCAGGATAGAACGTTGACATAAAAGAATGGCAGAGGCTCACCTCCGATCTGGCAGTACATGTCTCCGTATTCCTCATCGAGCTCTTGCATGTAGTGGTTTTTGTAGCATACTGACCCTTCTGCTGAAAACAACTTCTCCCAAGCGCCCCCTTCAGCACCTTCACCTTCATAGCGGCCATTCCCAGTCTCTGGGTTTGGTTCAACCACAGTGAGGAACCCAATTTGAGGTAAAAATATGCAGGAGCGAATGTATTGGCAAGCCCACTCCGGTAGGTCTCTATTCATGTGGTTCACTACTTCGGTTAGAAAACTGTCCATTCCATCGTATAATCTTTTTAGTTCGTCAAGCTGCGGGTCTACACCAGCCTTGACAGAAGACCGATGTCGAGACTTGGACTGCTCAAAGTCGATGGTTTTGTTGATCATGTCGCCCACTGACACTAGATCTACCACAGGCAAGCTATTCACAAGCTGAATTACTCGGAATATTAGTATCGTCGTTAATGTTTAAGCTGTGCAGTGACATCGAGGTATGTTTACCTTGCAGACGATTTCAAGGTTCGCACACCCCTTCAAACAGGCGACAGCCCCTTGAAGGCCCAAGGTTTGAGTGGTAAAGTTTTGGATCGTAGACCACACACCTCTGTCAAATGACTGATTGGTAGATGGAAATTCGATACCCTTTCGTAGTTGAGCGAAAGTTGACCGAATGTTCTTGATCTTGCGCAGACACGAGGTGATCCGAGGTAGACTATCGGCATTATCTGGCTGAAGAAGTGCTGATATAGTCTTTTGTCTCTCTTCGATCAAGCCTATATCCAAGACTGGCCGGAGAAAGAGTTGCCGTAGTTGCGCACGACCCTGAGATGTGCAGGCCAAGTAATGGAATAGACCGTAGACCGAAAGGCTCTCTTTGGCATTGTCTTTGTTTGGATTAGAACTCCACACCTGGCTGTTGGGATGAAGTTCTGTCTGGACAACCTGAAGTGACATCAAAGCATCTGAACTGACGAACATGAAACCCGAGAGAGAAAACATTTCGACTGATTGGACGCGGAAGAGTGCCCCTGCAACCTGCCCATCTGGCAAGAAGCCCACCGAACGACGACGACCAAGATCACCGAGCACTGCTCCGGCACAGCCAACCTAGCAATGTCAACACAAAAGGCAACAAGTAAAGAGAAATCGGGATCACGAACCGAAACTTGACTACTCAGATTGATAGAACCTCCACAGCGGAGGGATCGGAACACCAATGATTCCTGGCGCAAGGCCACATTAGGATGATCCCTGATGTCTTCAAGGGGGTCATGGCCGTTGCCGGCAGAGAAAATGGCTTGATTAGGAGCTGCAATTTCGGACTGTAGAGTTACAAGTCTTTCGTGAGCAGATTCAGTTGAGAACTCGGATGATTGTAGTCCACGGAAAACGACCCCATGGGGTGAGTTCCCTGCCGAATAGTCAATGAGGTTGTTTGAAGAAGGTGACTGATGGAGAAATTTGCCTTCACTGGGAGAAGCACAATGATCTTCGAGAAACTTATAGAAATTCTCAGGAGCTCTGGCTGATATGAGAAGTGTAGATGGTTGAACGTGAAGTAGGAACTGCTCAGAAATATCCACATTTGCCATTGGAATATCCTCTGATAGATACAGTTTACCATCTGACGTAGAGAAATATGCACAGCCAACTGTGGACCTCTCTCGCATGTCAATAGCCATGATAGTCTCATGGAGGATAGGCTCGATACTCTCATCCGAGCCCGGTAGCCTAGAGGGGGTGACGCTTGAAGATGGGGTACTGGCCTGCGCTCTGTCCCCTGGGCGGAATCGACAAGATGATCGATGGGAGGATGCTGGCCCATTATCGGCCCGAGGGACAGGCCTCCTGGGTGTTCGTTGTGGTGTAGCCCGTGTCCTGGACGAGGTGGTGTTGGAGCGATTGCCTCGTCCGCGTTGGCTGGAGGCTCTTCCACCGCGACCTCTCCGGGGGGAGCTAAAGGACGCAGATTTCCGTGAAGCGGGCATCTTGCGAGATGTAGCATGGGCTACAAATTAGCCCTATATTGGGGAGGAAGGGTGGTAACGATTTCAGACAGAGTGTTGGAAGAGAGACCTTGGCTGAAGACTGAGGTTGAAGCTTGGAATCCGCATTCATCTTGAGTAGTTCCATGCGAAACTTTTTGGTTGTTGCTGCCTTGTCATCATGTGGTCTGGCGAAATGTTGGGAAGGAAGTGTGAGGACAAACGGAAGGAGCAATGTTGATATCATCTTAGGAGTAACAGCCTGCCGCCTACCTCCAGAATGGCCCAAATATCATCAACCATCTCATTGATCACCACGTTAATCATTGGTGCCTAAGACAGAGACAAATCGGGTGATGTGTGCTAAATGGTGACTATTGTTGGCTACGTACGAATAGATATTGTCCATGGCCGGCTCGTCGAGGACATCTGAGCGAGACCATTTGAATAGGGGGTTAAGTAGGTGCAACTTTCTCACTGCCAAGTCAAAACACGAATCCACACTCGAGGCTTTGCAGCGTTAGAAATCAGAAGAGTGGGTGTCAATTATTTCATTATTACATACGACCCCGTGTACCTAGACAGAGCCTGTCTGTTGCTATGATTGTCGATGTGCACCATCTTAGCCAGAGAGCGTACCTCAATACGATATTAACAGACAGCCACTCTTCGCATCCCTGAACACCATGAAACCCCAACTGTACTTTTATAGGGCTCTTGCTATGATATCATCACTGGTTGCCGGCCTTGACCCAGTCGGCAAAGTCCCGTCGTTGCTTGCGAATATCCACGAAACCCGGGCGCGTCTCCAGTACCGCAAAAGGATTGCCCTGGTAGTCTTTGTCCACATCGCCGCTGCCAGAGCTGAAGCCAACGGCGCCCTCACGCTCAATCTTGCCAGCCCATTCGTTCCATTTGATCGGTCGGAGCTTTGGGGATCCTGTAACGAGTCCCAGGACAACAATCAGTGTTGCCACCAGCGCCTCGATGGAGATATCGATCGGTAGAGAACTCGTGGCGAGCGGTTGCGATTGTGTGTGCTGCGCCGACACGGATGAGATGGCCGAGTGCTCTTGTGCCGAGTAGCACCTAAAGCCCACGTGGTTAGCTGAATTGTGGCGTTGAGGCTCGAGTGAAGTCTTACGCGTGCGCGAGAAGCACAATGCCAGTAACAGTAACTGCGCGAGAGATCCAAGTCATTGTGTGCTCGTGGGTTGGTGTGTTTCGCGGGTTCGATTTGTTGGCTTGGGGACAAGTCGCAATTCGCCTGGCAGCATGGGGAGGGAGCTTGGCTGCGGGTGGGACTTTCAAGGGATTGGATGACTCAGCGAATCCATTAAAGTACATGCCTGCAACGGACGATAAGGCGACAGGATGGAGCATGCGCCCCTGTGGCAGAACCGGTGGACGCCCTAAATCAGCTTTATTGCAACATCACTTGGATATGTGGAATATAGTATCGGGGAATGAGAGCAAGTCATGGAACAACCAACCAATTGAGTGATCAATACAAGATATCGAATTGCCTGCACCCACCCACGCGAGATACCTGTCTACGCCGACCCCGTCCTAATCCTTAAAGACATACCCAAATACCCAGAACTCCCAAACCATAGCTATCACATCCCATAGGTACTAGTCGTTCTTTGCTTCCGAATCTCCAACGCCATCTAATTTTACAAGAGACCTTGTTCAGTCTGAACGATCCAGTCCTCAAACTGACCGGCCTCATCTAGTTCCTGGACCTTCCAGTCGTCGTTTTTGCCTCGCAGATAGGCGTCTTGCGCGGACATGTCAATGAGCTCTCCCATGACAGGCCCTGTTTCGTATGAGCCTTCTACATGAGGGTCCAGGTGCCAAGCATTCTCAGCAGTCAGAGTCAAGTCGCCAGCAACACCGCCGTACAGAAGTCCCCCGGAGAATGAACCCTCAACGAAGGGATCGCCGACATGCCCGATGCCTCGGTAGTAGTTGCCCAGGAGTTCTACGTCGGCATCTATGTGTCGCGCGGCATATTCCAAGCCTGGGGATGTGTGTCTGGCCATAATGTGCGGCATGCCGTCCACGGGAGGGTATTGGAGACGAGGGTCGTATGGACACGGATCGATCTGGCCATAAGGAACTGTGTCTGATCGCCCGGGAATCGCATATGGGTACATATCGTGGTAACCTCCCGTGGAAGCGGCGTCGATGGCGTCGATGAAGGGCTCATACCCCAGCGATGGAGTTTCGCTCAACCGCGACACTTGTCTTGTTCCTGGTCTCCGTGCTGTCTGTCGCGGAAACCGATGAGGAGAACCCCATTCAGGATCATCGATGTCAGAGTAGATGGTTGACTCGCCATCCGTCTCAAGTCTCCCTTTTCGGGGCTTCGAAGGCGTAAACTTGTACCCTGGGTGTGCCTGTTGATGATTGGTCCGCTCCATCTTGGCCCATTCAGTGAACTGCTCGTGGACTTCATCAGATTCCATGGGCCATCCCACCCCGCAGACCTTGGACACAAGCTGGTGGTTGTTATGGGTGCACTGGGTCTTGGCCACTTCCTGGTAGGCCTTGCGATACAGCATAAAGGCATTCATTGGCCGCTTCACCTGGCCAGCCTTTTTGTTGCGCGAAGTCTCCTGGAGTCTTTGCTCAGCGGAACGAGACACAAAGGCCGCAATGTCGGCCACGGCCACGTGGGGAAAGTCTTTGGCGATTTCGCTGAGAGGCTTGGAGAGAATTGAAGCCGTCTTCTTGTGCTTCGCGTCCTTGGTGTTCTTTGTCACCCGCCCCCCTTCACGGGATGCGTCTTCGTCGGCAAGGGCGATTTGGAGATGTTGAGGCCACTTCGGGTAGCCATGGAATGGGCTGGACTGGGAGTTGGAGGCGATGCTTCTGGAGTGTAGGGGGGCTGGACCTGGGAATGGTTAATATCACCTCCCATGGTGATGTCGCTGCCGCTTACGTTGTAGCCCACCTCTCCGGGGAGAGGACCGTAGTTGTTATCGACGCCTCGCTCAACTGGATATCCTCCCTTCGAAACATGTCAGAATTAAGATCGCAGAACAAAGCAACCAAAGGATTCCGCCCAAGTTGTGAACCTACCATCGGCATGCGGTTGGTCTGCTGGGAATAGAGATGCGAAGGGTCCTGGGCAACGAAGCCAGCTCCGTTGACGAACTTGGGATGGGGATGTGGGTAAATCTTGTGAGGGAGAGGCAGCCCATCTCGTGGATGGGATGTGTTTGCAGTCGCATTCATCTTTGAGGATAGTTGGCGATATTCGCCGTTGGACGGTGCAGGAGATGGTGGTGCTGGTTGGACCATTCCGAGACGTCTCTTGGGCAGAAGCCACTTCAATGAAGATGGAGACTGCTTAGCAGTTGGGGTTTAGAAAGAAGTATTCGGGCTGGACTTTCGCGAAAGAAGGCGCCAGGGGATGATAGAGCGAACAGGGGAGGCTTCTTTGACTGCGGAAGAGGCTACGGATGGGGAAGAGTTTCTTTCTCCGTCCTTTTAAACAGGACGAAAGATGGTTTTATGCGAACAGGTGCACCAGTCGGATAAAAATGGTCTTTGTTCCGTTTCTTTGAGTCTACCTATCACTGTTCCGCATTTGCATGTGCATGGCATCTAGTGGGCTTCTTGTGCAGTTGAACATCAACCCAACAGCGAGGACCACTCCCACAAATAGACAATCAAAGATGGGCCGCATCCGTCGCAAAGAGTAAGTTGGGGAGAGGTACCTTGGTACACCATCTGTCGTCTGGTGTTGAGCTCAAGCTGCATTGCAGGCGCCGCCTCCCGGACCCGTCCACCACCTGGCCACGTCAAATGGGGATTAATGTCTCCCCCGGTTCGAGAGAGAATGGGTGATCGGAGCCGCCAGGCCCTACCGCAATCCCTTCAAATGGACTGGAATGCCAAAGAACAATTGCCCTGGTCCCTATAAAAAGTCGATTGGGCGCAGCCGTGGTGTCGCGCTAGTCAAGCCATGGCGCATTCCTTTGACACACTGTTTGGCCCTATCCTTTGAAGCTGGGAATAGCAGAAAGAAACATGACCTGCTTCAACTTTCAAGCACCCAGTTGCCTGGGGACTGGTGCCCGTTTCGATCTGGTGGGGCTGCGCCAAGCTGGAGGAAGTCTGGCCCTTTCGCATGTTGGTCCATGGCGTCATGTTTGCCAGGTGCTGCTCGCAGGATGGAGGCTAGTCGGCAGGTCGCAGTTCACCTGCGGCTTCATGTTGGTTGAGGTGTGAGTCGCTAATCAACCTAGCTAGGAGAGTTGAGCAATAGCCTTGTGCTAGTGCGTTGGATGATAGTAGCAATGCCAGTTAAACTTTGCATCTAACCGTGGAATGTCTCAAAGCGTGGCCCAGCTGTTGATGATGGAAGGGGACTGTTGGTGGTGTTTGCTAAAGCATCACTTTTCAGGTGTAGTGATAGCAAATAGCGCCTGTGCTTGGGCTTGGCCATCCACACCGTCGGCGTTGAATCTGGAATAATGTATGCATGTAGGTGGAAGTGGTGGCGTCCCGGAGGGTCCGTATTGTCCTGCACTTGGCGTGGCTGAATACTGAACCAAGTCATTGAATATCCTATTCATGCTCACTTCCACCACGGTTGTGGCTTGCCCTAACCAGGTTTCGTGATATCCCGTGATTCGCTGTCCAGGTCTGAGCTTCTGGGACCCAAACCATAACGTCAACTATACCCCGCGCATGATCTTCTGAGTCTGGGTAGGGTATTGGAACTGGCCCTCGGAACCAGATCCAGGCTGCCCATGGCCTTATAGCCTCACAGAGGGACTACTGACGGGTTGTGGCGGGTGAGACGCTTTAGAAGGCGGCGTTAGGACCTGCGGTTTGGGTGATGGGGAAAGGCTCCTGACGGGAGGAAGGATGGGGGTCGTGATGCCAATGCTGCTTGCACTCCTTGCATCGGGTGGCCGTGGCGGTGAGTGTTTGGTGGGGGAGAGCCCGCCCTCTGCTGCAGGAAGAGTGCCGTTCTGTTCATATGCCGCCCGATAGATGTCGCGACTGATTTTGGGTGTTCTCAGTGCTGACTCAAACGATCGACCACCGTGCAGGCTGCTAAAACTGTTGGACGTGGGTGTCGTCTTGATCGACGCGGTAGGTGAACCAACATCAGAGCTCTGAGTGTTGTTTGATTGTGTTTCCCCTCCAGCCTCTAACCTGACCGGGGCTGGGATTATTGGTCTTGTCCCTGGTGAGCTGCCGTTGTTGGACTGGCCCAGGGCCGGGCTCGGAATCACTGATCGTGGATTGGAGGGAAAAACGTCAGTGTGAGGAAGACCGTTGGCTGGGTGAGAAGCCACCGTGGACGAGCCATGTTCAGGCACACGGTTCGGACCCTGGCCCTTTGATCTATGTGATGCGATAGGATGCTTTGTGGAAGGCCTGTGGCTCATGTGCGAGCTATTGTTAGTAGGTTGCTGCGTGGCTTGCTCTTTACCATTAGGACTCTTGCTTGGGTGAAGCTTTAGCTTAATCGTCGTCTTGGGGCGAGCCTTTGCCTCTTGCTCGCGCCGACAGGATGAGCAGATGAATTGGAACTCGGGGCGCTCAGCCTCCTTCTCAGTAATCCCCACGCATTTGCTGTGCTGCCATACATTGCACCTCTCGCATGCGACACTATGCGTGCCGTCGTCAACATGACCGTATAGGCCACAAGCACAGTCAAATACCCAGTCCTCTTCTTCTTGCTCGATTTCTTTGAGTGCCAGTTTGTTGCGTTCAATCTCAGCATGAAGATGACGCTCTGATACTCGTCCATTGGCGTTCCCTAGGTTCTTGCTGTCTTCTGATAGTTGCGCAAGGTCTTCTTCGTGTTGAAGCCGACGAGCCTCGCGCTCTTGTAGACGCTTTTCTCGAGAAAATAACCTCTGGTCGCGGTCCAATTCCAATTTGAAGTTTTTCTTCTCCTCACGCCGCTTGGCTGCCTCGGCTTCCCGACGTTGTCGTTCCTCTTCCTTAGCATGCTCTTCTTGTTTCTGTTGTTCGACCTTGTTGGCAATTCGGCTCGATCGTTTTGCGTTGGCCATTTTGGCCAAGTTCATCAGTTCGCGTTCGCGCTGTGCCTCCTTTCGTTTACGACCCTCCTCTTGTTTTTCCAGGATCGGTAAAAGGTGTTCCTCCAATTGAGCCCGCAAGATTTTCTCATTTTCGTCTCGGGTCTTGCGGAATGCGTTGACAATACGTTGCACATCATCCAACGTGACGGCAAGGCACTCCCATGTCATACCACCAAGTCCGTCATCTTCGGGTTGTTCTTCGTTGTCTCCGTTTTCCGTATCGGACTGCTGATCCTCGGAAGCAATCGTGGTTCGACGCCGCTTACTTGCCCTCCGTCCGCCGCGCCATGGTTTCGACTTTTTCAGTTTCGGTGTCGGGGCTGGGGGAGGCTCCGTCATGCGGTAAACCCTGTTATCATCTAATACATAGTATGTCCGGTCGTCTGCGTCCCATCCGTAGGGTTCGATTCGCTGCCAAGAATGTTAGCTGGCAACTTGTAGTACTGCGTCAGTGAATTATCTACCCAGCTGGTTTGTTCGATATCCTTCTGTTCGTCCATCTTGTCTCGGATGCGCTCGGGGTGTACCATCGTCCACTGGGTAAGTTGCTGTAACACTCGAATCTGGTAGGGCAGCGCCCGTTTATCAGCCCTGGCTCGGATGAACTTGAATGCGACACTGCGATTACCTTTGTGAAAATGTCGAATTCGTTGAAGTTGGCGGGTAGTTCTTCCTCGCCAAAAGGGTTCCAGGCGGGCAATCTAGCCTGAAACAGCTTCCGGGTTTGCTCATCGAAAATATCGGGACTTGATTGCATCGTTAGCGAGGCGATGGATGGAAGGGTGTCGCAGACGTACGTCAAGCCGCGATGTGACGAAACGAGTTTGAGAATTGACAGAGCAATATCTCCGAGCATGGGGGAGTTCGGTTTGAGGCATTCCATCTCGATTTCCTGTGCGAGAGATGGCTATGTTAGCCAAGATGGCGGGTTTGCAAAGGGAGCAGTGACGGTACCTCTACGTCAATGGATTCTGGAATTTTGGCAGCCTTGCCAAAGGTGTAAATCCACTGGCATAGGTTTGCAAAATGCCACATATTTCGGATGCGATGTAGTAGGGAAGGATTTTCATCGCCAGAATCGGCCTCGAAGGCCTGAAAGGATCGCTTGCGCGACGACATGATAACGATTCGGTGATGTCGATGCTGGAGACTCGACTGCTCTGACGATGGCTTTGGCGCGTCACGGTGCTCGTGTCTGGACTTTGAGCGCTAGAGGCTCCCGCGCGAAATGGAGCCTTGTGGCGCAGCCAGCCACAACCACATGCAAGCTAATGCCGACACGTACAAAGTTCGACACCCCGGCAGGTTCAAGGAGCTGCCCAATAGTCGCACTGTGACGCGGCGTGTTCTATATTAAGAAGGGTGGCATGCGCCTGCGTTGCGACCCCTAATACTCGTTGGGAGGACAGTGTCCATGACTATTTTCACTGTGATACTCGTATCTTCAGCTCGAGGCCTCCTGGCTTGTCAGATCTTTTTCTCCAGGTTTGTTGAATACAGCGTAATCCACGCATCTACAAGTCGAGCGCAGACCGAAGATGCCTCGTTGCGGCACACATCCCCGGCAAAAACTCCTATCTTGACACTGGGCCACGTCGGCGGCCCGCCGTCCCCCCTTTCGCTCCCAACTCGACTATCGCGATGTCCTCCAACTTTCCGGGCGGTAACCCGTCACGGCGGCAATCCATACCGCTGCAGAATCTCGATGGCTTCTCCTATGGAAACAATCAGACGGGGGGGTTGGGCCCTGGAAACCCCACACAGCTCCAATCCGATTCCCTAACGGAGGCTCAGATGGCAGCGAATTTACCTGGCATCTCAACTTATTGGGAACAACCATACCACTCACGAAATGACGGCGACACTCCCCCTCACTCGCCGATAGATCCGATGGCACTTCAAGCAGCTCTGCCGCCAGATTTTCACCATCCTGGAGACATGCGACCAGCGACGACCTCTCCATCTATAGATCCATTCGAACGACGTAGTCCTTACGTCGAAGAAGCCACGTCCCCAGACGTCGAGTCGGATACCGTCCCTCTCACGTCTCGTGTCGAACCAATCTCTGGCACTCTTTCACCGAGCCACCGGGACGAGCGACCTCGAGATAGCTTCCAGACAGTGTCAAGCGTCAACAATTCCCCAGCTCGAGGCCGCGGAAATACCAGAAGTCTGGGTGAAGACCTAGCTCCAAACTTTGGAGGTCCGCGACACCATAGCTATGGCCATACTCTCAATCCCAATGAATATCGACGATCGAGGTCTCCTACGGGAGCTTTGTCACGCGCTGGGTCTATTGTTCGTGCCATGTCACAGCGTGTGGTCAACCTCAGTGGAGAAAGCGAACTCGTCGACAACCGTGCTTCACGCCATCGGTCACAATCTCCCGGCGGGCTTCAGCGCACGAATTCCCATGATACGACGGCTTCAATGCTCGTGGACACATCATATAGATCACCTGCTAATGCTCCAGGGGAGAAAGCGGGGGATGCCCAAGACTATGTGTCTGAAACGATACCTCGACCACCTCTGCCTATGCCGAACCCTCTGAAAGGGAAATCTCTCGGCATCTTCTCCCCTCACAATCCTCTAAGACTTCGCCTTTGCGACCTTCTTGTGAATCCTTATACGGAACCCTTTCTCCTCCTTTTGATCGTTCTTCAGACCGTTCTTCTTGCGGTAGAGGCTGCACATCCCATTTCGAGCGATGGAAACCATCGTCCTGAAAAATGGTCAGGGAGCATCATTGAATGGATTATGCTTGTACTCTTCATTATTTTCACACTCGAACTTTTCGCGCGAATCATCGTTTCTGGTTTCATCTTCAACGCAGCTGAATACAGCACCATCGATCGAAAAAGAGGCGTCCGCGCCGCGGTTGCGGATCAGTACAGGGCGATTTTCCAACCCGAGAGACAAAAGTCAGTCAGAAACAAAAGCAATCTCCAGTTTGAGCCTTCAACGATTGCTCGCTCTTTTACGACTTTCATGCAGGGGCAACAGGCCTGGCCACGATCTATCGAGGAGCAACAGAGGTTTCAACTTGCTCGCCGCGCCTTTCTCCGTCATTCATTCAATCGAATCGATTTTGTCGCTGTGATGTCGTACTGGGTCATGTTCGTTTTGAGCATTTTGGGGCTCGAGGTAGAACATCATCTGTACGTGTTTAGGATGATGAGCTGCCTCCGCATTTTGAGACTGTTGTCTCTCACGAATGGCACAGCGGTAAGCCCTCGTTTTCCTATGCACACACATCTCATCATTTACTGATAGCAAGTTAGATCATTTTGAGAAGTCTGAAGAAAGCAACACCGCTCCTAGTGCGTGTCGCCTTTCTCCTCTCCTTCTTTTGGCTGTTATTTGCGATTATTGGAGTTCAGAGCTTTAAAGCCAGTTTGAGCCGTCAATGCGTGTGGCTAAATCCCGCCGACCCAACGAATTTGAAGGCTGGGTGGACAAACGAGGAGCAATTCTGCGGCGGATTCATGAGCAATACCACAGATCCAGCCGACAGTGTGATTATGCCCTGGGTCAAGTTTACTGTCAAAGGCTCGCTAGAAAACCTCCAAAACGGGACTAAGGATGGGAAGGGGTTTATTTGCCCAATAGGTTCCATCTGTCTGCAACAGGACAACCCGTACGGCGGAACCGTCAACTTCGACAACATCTTCAACTCGCTGGAGCTTGTCTTCGTCGTCATGAGCGCGAACACGTTCTCCGATCTCATGTATAGCACCATGGGGTCGGATTACGCCCAATCGGCTCTCTTCTTCGGCGCAAGCATCATGATCATGATGCTTTGGTTGACCAATTTGCTCATTGCAGTCATTACGTCCTCCTTTCAGGTCATTCGGGAGGAGAGCAAGGCAAGTGCCTTCACAGTTGATCAGGAGCCGATGTCGCAGCAGCCTGAAGTGGACGAGAGGCTTCGTCGGATTTCCCCTCTCAAGCGAATTTATGACAAGACTGCGGTTATCTGGGTCGTCATCATCGCGTTTGGGCTGTTGTGTCAGGCCTGTCGCAGTTCCTCCATGTCCGAGTTCCGGAGACACTTCATAGACAACGCAGAAGTCGTCGTGACTATTCTCCTCGACATTGAGATGATTCTCCGCTTCCTCGGCGATTGGCACCACTTTCATCGTCGCTGGCGTGACCTTTTCGACTTGGCGCTGGCGGTGATTACATCAATCATCCTTATTCCATATATCCGTGGTACGCGAGTCTATGACTGGTTGACCATATTTCAAATTCTGCGAGTCTATCGTGTCGTTCTGGCAATCCCCGTCACTAGACAACTCATCCAGCTAGTTCTGGGTAACGCCACCGGTATCGCGAACCTGATGTTCTTTGTCTTCATCATGACCTTTATGATGGCAATCTTTGCGTCGCAGCTATTCAGAGGCGAGCTCCCCGTTGAGGACGACAGTGGTAAACTCGTCCGCATATCATTCTACCAAATCTTCAACTCCTTCCTCGGCATGTATCAGATTCTCACCAGTGAAAACTGGACGGAGATCTTGTATAATGTTACCCAATACACCAGACCGTTTAAAACATCATGGATTGGTGCAATACTACTCATAGCTTGGTTCATCGTCGCTTTCTTCATTTTGGTCAACATGTTCATTGCTGTCATTCAAGAGAACTTTGATATTTCTGAAGATGAAAAGCGACTGCAGCAGGTCAAAGCCTTTCTTCAGAGGAGAGACCTTGGCAGCCCCTCGAGTCACTTGGCGCTCACGACAATCTTTAGTTTTGGGAGGGCTCGACGGCACAAAGATCCCCTCGACTACGGGCCAGCGACAATTGAAATGCTTCTCAAAGATGCTGTCGTTCGGGAGTTTCTTGACGACTCCAATGATCCGCTTCTCAACAGCGATGGCCAGCCTCGTCCACCCCTGAGGACTAAGACTACTCTCCTGGGAGGCGATGCCAGATTGGGGTTCTTTGCAAAATCATGGGCAAAGCTCAAGAAGCGAGTGACCAGCAGAGACCCAAACCCCTTCTACTCGAATCTTCGGTTCGATGGCCCCAACGATACGCAGGATCCACGACTGATGGCTCAGCAAGCCGTGTCGGCCACCTCGGCTCGTCGAAGAGCCCAGCGCGAGTATCTGGCGCGGTATCCGACCTATAATAATTCCCTGTACTTCTTTACACCGGAGAACCGCGTACGTCGACTTTGCCAGCAATTAGTCGGACCTGCCCGCGGCCCTGAACGATTCGATGGGATGGAGCCGAACAAGATCGCCTGGTACACTTTTACCATTTTTATTTATGCGTCAATCGTGGCCATGGTTGTGCTCGCTTGCGTCACCACACCTCTGTACCAGAAAGAGTATCAGCGAGAACACGAGTTCAGCATTCGCAATTGGTACATCTGGACCGACATGGCCTTTGCAGTCATTTTCACCATTGAGGCGATCATCAAGATCGTTGCCGACGGGCTCTTCTGGACCCCGAATGCCTTCTTGCGAAGCTCCTGGGGGTTGATGGATGCTGTGGTGTTGGTCACACTCTGGATCAATGTTGTGACACTCTTGATCAACGACGGTGCTATTTCTAGAGCCATCGGTGCGTTCAAGGCGCTTCGAGCGCTTCGTCTGCTCAATGTTAGCAACAGTGCAAGAAACACTTTCCACGATCTCATTATCGTCGGATGGTGGAAGATTCTGGGCGTAAGTAGAAAATGATGGACGGAGAATGTTCTTACAGTTACTGACTCGGATTAGGCTGCTTTCGTCTCCCTGTCTCTGTTGATTCCATTTGCCATTTATGGAATCAACCTGTTTAGCGGACTGATGCTGACGTGCAACGACGGCGGTGATGGCATCAGTACCATGCATGATTGCTTTGGCGAATTCGACAGTTCGCCATTTAGCGAGGAGTGGCCAATGCTGGCTCCTCGAGTCGCTTCCAACCCGTACTTCAACTTTGACGACTTTGGATCGTCACTCTTCATTCTCTTCCAGATTGTCAGTCAAGAGGGTTGGACTGATGTATCTTTTGCCTCGCAAGCCATCACCGGCCACTACAACCAGCCAAAGGATCTCGCCTCGCAAGGCAACGCTCTCTTCTTCGTCGCATTCAACCTGTTGGCAACCGTCTTCGTGCTCACCTTGTTCATCTCGGTGTTTATGCGAAATTACACAGAACAAACGGGAGTGGCCTTTCTCACGGCAGAACAACGATCCTGGCTGGAGTTGCGGAAGCTCTTGCGGCAAATATCCCCTTCCAAGAGCTCGTACGACGACTCGGAGAAGAGCTGGAAAAAGTGGTGTCACAAACGAGCTATCGAGAAGCGAGGCAAGTGGTATCAGTTCATCACAGTCGTCCTGGTCCTGCATACGGGCCTGTTGATGTCGGAATACAGCGAGGAACCAGACTGGTGGCAGGATGTCCGAGATCTGATCTTCTTTGGCTTCATCATCACCTACGTGATCAACATTGCGATTCGCATCATCGGGCTGGGATGGGCGAGATTCCGGCGCAGCTCATGGGACCTGTACTCGCTTTTCATTGTTGGCGGTGCCTGCATCGCCACGCTTATTCTCCTCATTTCTCGCACCGCTGACGAGGTCTATGTGCAGTTACATAAGGTGTTTTTCGTCGGTATCGTGCTGCTTCTCATCCCCCGCAACGACGCCCTCGATCAGCTGTTCAAGACTGCTGCGGCTAGTTTGACTGTGATTGGAAACCTGCTGGCAACCTGGCTCGTTGTCTTCCTGGTCTTTGCCATTGCCCTGACGCAGGCTTTTAGTTTAACCCGTTTTGCCGGCAACGAAACCAACGATATGAATTTTCGAACTGTCCCCAAGGCGCTGATCCTTCTTTTCAAGATGAGTCTCGGCGAGGGATGGAACGAAATCATGGAAGATTACGCCAACATTGAGCCACCTCTGTGCGTGGATAAAGCCAAGTTCTTCGACAGTGATTGTGGCAGCAAGAACTGGGCAAGATTCCTGTTCATTGCGTGGAACATTGTCAGCATGTACATCTTTGTCAACTTGTTTGTCTCATTGATCTACGAGAGCTTCAGTTATGTCTACCAGCGCTCCAGCGGTATGGCTATTGTTGATCGAGACGAGATTAGACGGTTCAAAGAGGCGTGGCGAAGCGTTGACCCCGACGGTACTGGATACATTACCAAAGAGGCCTTCCCACGACTACTCGGTGAGCTCTCAGGCGTGTTCCAAATGCGCGTGTACGATCCCGATGATTCGGTGCGCTCTATTCTTGAGGATGTCCAAAATGATCCCATGACTGCTCGGCACATGTCAATTGCGACGTCGACTCAAACCACACACCGCGACGTCGATCTTGACAAACTGAACCGGCGCCTAGCTCGTTTGGATGTAGTCAAGATTCGAGAGAAGCGACGTCGGTTCAACGTCTTTTATGAGGAAGTTATGGTCTCGGCTGACCCAGATCGGGGCATTTCTTTTACTACGGTGCTGATGATTCTCGCACACTACAACATCATCAGCGACAGCAAGAGTTTGAAGTGAGTATCAACACACTTGTGTTGCAAATTCGAAGATGGAGTGTTAACTTTGTACAGACTAGAAGAGTTCTTGAGACGTCGTGCACGGCTTCAGCGTGTCGAGGAGCAGGTTCGCCGCCGCATTGTCCTTGGCTTCTTTGACACATTGTAAGTTATCACTGGCCTTTGCTGTGACGGGTTTCCTAATACAGATTGATAGGTACTGGTCGAGGAAGTTCAGACAGCACATGCAAATGAAGCAGGCTGCTCGAATGACGGGCATCCCTCACCTGGATATCCCCGACATCCTGGTGGAGGACGACGAGGGCTCAACGGGCGGAGCAGCACCTCATTCGCCGGTGGGACTCTCGTCGCCTATATCGCCGACGGATGGTGACCAGCACCGAAGCTGGTTTGGCGGAGCGGATCTGTCATTGCACGACACATCATGGGCACACCCGCTCAGCTTCCCGCGAGTTGCACCACCGACGACATCTCATCATGCCACGCCTTCGGCATTTAGTTTCGAGCTACAGGAATCAGACTCTTACGAACAACCACAGCAGCAGTCGGCCGCAGCGCATCAAAGCACGGAGCCGACCAGCTCGATGAGTCCGACGCAGGTCCGGGGAATGCTGGACGACTCGGTGTGGGTGGAGAGCATTCGACGCAGCGCCTCTCTACGCCGACCGAGCCAGCGCCGATATGGAGACTAGTTAGTAGAGGAGGGAGAAGGGATTCAATGGGTTCCGCGTCATGTGTCTACGTTGGGAGGAGAAAAACGTCATCATGTACGCCAGCAAGGCGAGATTTGTTTCTTTTTATTTTTGTCTTCTTGTGGGGGGTGGGTAAATGTTTGGGACATGTAACTCAAAAAGATGGGTAACTAAAGGCGTTTGTTGTTTTGTTTTCTCTGCAATAGAGTGAGCCAGCGAGCCAGCGAAGGAGAGTGGGTGAGAGATGGCACAGAGGAGCGAGGATAACACCATCAACAAGATGAATATTACCACCTCATGCAGATGCCCTCAATTGACTGAGATAGAGCAACAGTGAAATGATCAAATCGGGAGCAGCCCCTGAATATCTATTTTCTACCACACGCGACCAGTCACAAACAACGGCTATGACTTGCGACTTGGTTTCAGCTTCCACTGTGGAGAAGGGCGACTTTGAAACGAGCCGTGCGCACCGCAGGATCCTGGTCAATACATTTGATACACGTTCATGCCAACCGAATGAAGGCATCTACGTACTGCAGACCTACTGTTCCTTTGAGTCGCCTGAGGGGTTTTTCTTTTTAAGGACAAGGCTTGGTCGCTTTTTCTGGCCTCTCGTGCCTTCTTTTCCCCCAACGTGTTGCTTTCTTTTCTTCTTCTTGCTTGTTGTTGCTCACCACCGTCTTCACCATCGTCAACGTCCAACGTGTTTAGTCATTCGTTTTCACACACACACACACACGTTCACAATAGCACCAACTACTTTTTAACAAGGGCTGTGCCTGTCGAATATATCCCCTCGGTCAACTGCTGGACAAGTTGCTGCTGCTCTCTCTTCTCCCTCTACTACAACTCGGCTTTATAATCCCACACACACACACACACTCTCTCTCTCTCTCTCTCTCTCTCTCAAACACAACACGCCACCACATCTTTCAAGATGCTTCACAACTCCCGCTTCGAAACCGTCTCGGCTCGCTTCTCCCCCTCAAGGCTACGCGACTCGTTCCGCCGCTCCTCCCGCTCATCATCAGCCCGCGACTCGTACTCGTCGCACACGAGCATCTCGTCGTCGGCCTCGACCATCAACAGCATCATCATGCGCCAGCCGTCGCTCGCCGGCCTCGAAGAGGAGCGCCGCAAGTTTGGCAGCGAGCTGCACGTTCTCGAGCCCCGCCCCCTCGTCTACTGGGGCAGCGTCGAGGAGCGTATGGGATCTCTCAATTTCTGATTCGCTTGATGGACCGACGGATGGATATGGCATTTGATATGACTTTTTTTATGGACCATGAATGGCATTGGTAGCACAAGGCGAGGATGGATGAATGGGATTTGATATCACTTTGCTTCTCATCTGGAAATGGCTCTCTTGAAAGATAGAGACTCTTTTCCCCCTTCTTCTGACACGTATGAACGGAACACGGCGTTACTTGTGGGGGTTATTGTTTGGTACATATTCTTCTTCTCTCTCTCGTGGTTGTCAGCGGAATGGCATGAGCAACTTCCGCTGCTCTCAACCACGATCCGTTCGAACAATTCACACAAACTTTTTTTCTCCGAGGCCGCATTTTCTGGCCGGCAAACAAACTTGTCCCCATTGCCCTCTCGTCAATCCTTCTTCATGTCTCATCCTCGTGCGTGATGATCAAACAAGCCGAGTCAAGGCTGGGGTGTGAAACCACCTCAGAAAGAAGCGGTGACCCACCACAAACCCCCCTGAAGTTATTTGCTTCCCCGTCCGTCCTGCTGCTCCTACGTAGCGCAGCAGGCACGTATGCTGCTGGTGATGTGATCGACGGCTATTTCGGGATGACAGCGTCGAGGAAAGACCGTCATGGCGTCCCTGCTCGCGACCCAAGGCTCGCTCTGTGGTGTGCTTGCGAGCAAACATGGAGGAATACGAAGAGAGCCTGCATGAATAGCTTCCCATGCCCGCATATGAATCATGCATCCTCTTCCTCTCTCCCTGGGCAACAAACAGCAGCAGCAGCTGACTGAGGTGACCAGGGCTTGTTGGTGCCGCATGTCGTATGCAGTACGTTAGTAGTTCCATGTCGGTGTTACCTGCTGCCGCGCTGCGACACACGCTACCGACGAACCGCAACAACAACCTGTCGCAGCGCTCCGTACACGCGGCTCCCCACGCAGCAGACGACGACGGCACTCACCACCGCCAGCACCACCAGAGCCGCTAGAACAAGACCGTGCAGCTGAAACGCCTCGTCGGCCTCCATCTTCATCAGCTTCTTCTGCTTGCTGTGGTAGTACGTCGATCCCCCGTACGGCTTCTCTCGCCGCAGCGACAAGACGACTCGCCGCAGCCAGACGGGCAGCCACGGCCACACGCCGCGACCCGACGCATTCTCGGCGCGGGCGAGCGAGTATCTCAGGTCGACAATGACGAGCGACAGCAGAAACACGGTCAAGTTGACGGGCGTCATGAACATCTAACCCAAGTGCTTGTCAGCTCGAAACAATCCCTTCCTCGCCATGAAACACCCTCTCTTCATGCGAACAGTGCTTCATCCTCAGGGAGGGGGCGTACCGAATATAGAGCCGACGGCTGCTTCGGGCCTTGCGTGCCCTGGCCATTATTCCTGACGGGCGATGGCTGCGGCGACGACGAACAAGACGAAGCGAGTGAGCCCATGTCGAAATCGTTTCGAAAAATGAATCGCAGAGCAAGGTAATATCGTGTAAAATTATGCTGCTCGGTGAAACAAGTGTCAGAACATTACAAAAACGAAGGGATTCAATGCTTTTCTTTAAGCAAAGCATCCTTTTCCGTCGCTGCCGGTGAACCCAACAGACAGAGAAGACTTACGTATGTCGTGAGCTCACTTCATCGGGCTAGCTATCAAGCAAGCCCACCTCAGCCACAGACTTCGCCTCGACAGGCCTCAATTTCTGATGGACGTTTGCGTAACGCCTGAATGGCTTGACTGCGGCTTAGTGAAAGCGAAAGCGAAAACGAATGAATACGTCGTCAACCAGCGACGAACCTCGTACTCAGCTCGACTGGCGATTCGGCAAGTTTATGTATGCAGAAGATGGTGAATTGACTTTGCCATTGGGAATGCCCATCCTCTAAACGTGCCGTCATCGATGACATATCGTCAACTCCCCATTCCAGCGGGGCCCTGCAACCAGCTCAACACGTCATTGCAATGAAAATCAACCACCGCACCCAATCCAGCATCTTCCTTGAAGCCCCAACGGGATATCTGAATCTCATTAAAATGGCACCCAATCTACCTGAAGCCATCTACTGTCTCTCCAGCCCGCCTCCTTCTCTTTTGTTGGTCCCAATTCTGTATACCAGTGTGTGTATCCGTATATATCCAGTCATGCGCGCCGGCCCAATTTCCATGTCCAATCTTCTTTGGCGAAATCAAACCCTGCCATTCTACTTCCAACACCACATTTATCGGGCGTTGTGAATGTCGAGCACCAAGATATCCTGAGCCCCAATTCGCGTCAGGTTGTCCATGACCAGGGCAATCTTCTTTGTTTCCACCATGCTGCTCACGGCAACCCAACCAGACTCGTCGAGAGTAGTCACCGTCGCTGATCGCTTGCCAGGTGTAATCTTGGTCGCTTCGGCAAGATGGGCTCGCTCAATGTTGTACTGGCAGAGCACGTAACGCTGCGCCGTGATGACACCCTTGATACGGGAGGTGATGAGGTCGATGAGTTCGGGGTTGGTTGGGTTCTTCGACTTGATGAGAACCGCCTGCGTGTCGACGACGGTGTCGGTGGCCTTCAGTCCCGCAGCTCTCATGGTCTCACCAGATTCTATGTTACAATAGTCAACATCCTACACTCGGTTCGATCTCCAATCAGAACTACTCACCAACCAGATCGACGATACCGTCAGCGACACCAAGGGCGCAAGCAGCCTCAACACTGCCGCTCAGCTCGATAATCTTGGTTCGCATCTTACGGGGAGAGATTCCGCCCTCGGCATCATCGCCAGCCTCCAGCTTAGCAAAGAACTCAGTCGCCAGGTTCACAAAGCTGGTGCCGATATTGCAGCCGATTAGGTCCTTGGCGTTCGCATATTGACCCTTGACGGGAACCTGGACCTGGAGCTTGCAGGCGCCGAAGCCCAGCTCCATGATCATGTCGCTCTTGGCCACCTTATCCTGGCTGGCCGAGACGTCAACTGAGCTGCGCCGGGTGTGGTTGTAGGCACGGACACCTGCATCGTGCTCCTCGACTTGATCCCATCCGGTAATACCAAGATCGACGCGACCCTCGCCAACAAAGGTGGGAATATCGGCAGCGGGAAGGAAGATGAGGGCAATAGGGAGGTTCTTAACGAGGGCAATGTCGAGTCTGTTCTCTCGGCGAAATTGGATATCGGCACCCTCAAGGAGGCTGAGCGTAGCGTGGTTGAGCCGTCCCTCTAACAAGACATTGTGGTTAGCAACTCTCCGATTGAGGTTTGAAACCTGGTCTGGTGCTACACTCACTCTTGGGGACGGCGAAGAGTAGACGGCCTTCAAGGCTGAAGAGGCGGGGGCGTTAGCATTTTGCAGGCAGGATCAAAATAGTTGGCCGAGGGGCAGAGCATCATGAGTGCGGAAATCGACACGTCTGCAGGAAATGGCGGCAAGACGTACCTGTTGACGAGATCCATGTCAGGCTTCCAAGGACAGGCGAATTGGGGCAGAAGGTATGGTAATGGAGACGAGTTGTTGACTGCAATTGGGTTCGTAGTGGGGGAGTTTTGTTCTTTTGGTGGTGAGCGATGTGAGTCGACGGCGAAGACAATGACTCCGGTAGCGGGGCTTTCCATTTTCCAACATGATGGCGGGGCAGTCGCTCAACAGCGAAAACTCCACTGAGCGTCTGAGAATGAGAAGCTGCCCTCCCGCTAATCGTCGTGGGCTCAGAGGCCGTACCTGAGGTGATCACTGCGGTAGCGGGAGGGGTAGACGGCTTGTACGTACTCTGCGGCTTCCACCCCATTTCACTCCCCTCTCCTTTGGCACCGTCCTTCCAACAAGTCAAGTCAAGTGCAACGTAGCGTGCGCTGCATTGGGCATGGGTTCAATGGTTCTGGCCCATGCATATTTGCCGCCAATGAGAGGGCAAGCAGATAACACGTCCCGCCATTCATTCGCTGCGTGCCTGCCTTTGACCTTTGGTGCGCAGTAGGGACACTCACGCGCGGGCGGGACAACAAGGTCTATGGAGGCACCAGGCCCGAAATCGCTCCGGGCCAATTGTCTTCTCCTTAGACTAGTTAGTAGGGAGGCGGACGACCTATCCCGGCAGACGACAACAGTCTATTGTTATCAACAAGATAGCCGCAGCCCTATTTGCCTGCCCCGAGGTGAGGTGAGTCGAGACCTCACGCGAGGCATTGCAGCTCTGGGTTCTCAGATTGGGCCGGATGCTGGGGGAAAAGAGGGGGAGACAACAAGCATGGATCGTGACTTCATTCACCGATCAATACTTTGGAACGCTAGGTAGACGATGGATGCAACTGTGACTTCTCTCACTTTGCGCTCGTATTCCTGAGTGGCTGGGATACGTTTTGGCGTGTCCTTGCTACTGTCTTGGAAACACGAGCGTTTGTTGCACAAGACCAAAGATGGCGGGGTTGCATATCGTTGAGGACGGGCTGGCCGAAATCCTTGCACAGCAACGAGAAGTCGAGACCGAGTTGCAGACGGGAGGTGTCATCAAGAAGACGAAGCAACCAAGTATTTTGTGCAAGCGACCTGGCCCTATGATTACAGCGCTGTAAATACAATTCATGATGGGGTGTTTCTGAAGGCTGCTGCTGTCTTCACGATGTACCGGTAGCCTCGCCATCGAACCGCAAAGTTGTATTCCCCGCCCCCACCCCGCTGTAAAGCGCGGTGAAGGAAAAAACAAATTGACATCTGCGAGGTCCTTTCGTCGCGGTGGACTGGTCTGGCCTGGCCTTGGCCATCGGATATCCAGGAAGGACCTGGCTGCTCTCAAGCGCCACCTCCTATTGCTCCTCGTCGAGTATTGCAAGGAGTGTCAATGATGAAAGCCTTGCAGGAAATAGCTACAGGGATCGGGCAAAATGTATTGTGCTGAAATATGCCCACGGAAACAAGCGCGCTTAGAGCCGAGAGCTTCCAACAATGCCGCAAGGTAGGGGGCCAGGGTATGCCACCTCGGGGCGGCAACAGACGTCGCATCAGCTCTGGGGCGGCCGGTAAATGCGGGCTCCTCTGAGGAAAGACGATGACGATGCGGCGGTGTGTGTGTGTGTGTGTGTGTGTGCGCGCGCAGTACATGAAGTCTTTGGGCTGAGCTGTCAGATCTTCTCCAGCCTGCTCCCGCCCGTGAGCTTCATCGACATTCCAGTTCCTGTTCGAACGCCGGTTTTAAACTTTCCCCCTCGCCTGGGTTCTCATCTATTTAAGATTTACCCAAGTTCATTTTGCCTTTGATCGTGCGAGAAGGTGTCAAAGTTAAAAGTTACCAATAGACGAGGCTCAACTTACCGTGGACTCGGGTGCGGGCTGGCTCCCCGGCGTGTGGCATACTTCATACAGAGAGAGAGAGACATTGTCATTTTGTGCCATTGGCAAGTTCCTCCCTTCATCTCACTTGTCTTGGCCTCCCGCTGACATATCAAAGAAATGCATTCAAGATTAGCGCCCAAGGAGAAGATCAGAACATAACATATGCAGTGTGCTCCCGAATGCTCCATACCTACCTCCTTACAGACGGTAGTGGGAAGCCTCCATAGCCTCGCCGTCCCGTCGTCTCCCCATCAGCAGAGCCCTACAACAGCGTCCTCGTTTTCCAGTGCAGTTTCCGTAATAATTCCATCCTCTTGACCCTCTTCCCTCCCATCCTACGGGGTACATTTTCTACCCAAGCACCTTTCCTACGCCATTCGCTACACGAAACTGGACGAGAGCTGCGATTCTTTGGGCAGCCGTCAAAAGCTGGTTCTTTTAGCGCTCCCGCCGCGCCACTTCTTCGCTAGCCCGATTGCCTACTCCACCTCCCGTCCACTGTTTGCGACGAGACGACATAATTCCCGACTCAGGTACTCTCTTTGTTCTCCTCCCTCTTCCACTTCCTCTTTACTCTCCTTCTTCATATTTTTCTGTGCTTCCTCCGCCTTGCACTGTCGCCATCCATTCTACGCATTCGCAGCCGTTGCCTCATCGCCGTTTCGCTCCCGTCGCTCAATCTCCATCTCCCTGGCAGATCTCCCAAGAAGCCTTCGTCGTCCGAATCGGCAGCTATGAACGCTGGCTACCACCACCCGCCCGCCATGTCGCAGCAAGTGCCCATGGCGAACGCTGCGGCATCGGGCTACTCCTCCAACTTACCTCCCATGCATTACGGACAACACCATCCACCACCGTCGCAGCTTACGCACGGTTCGCATCTTCCTCCTCCTCATCAGCCGCCATCACAGCCGCAACCACATCACCAACACCACCAGCACCAACACCAACCTCAGCTTCCACCCCCACCACTCCAGCATCACCACGCCCAGCAACAGCCGCCCCCGCCGCATCAACCACAGCTCCAATCGTCCCATCATCTTCAACACCACCCGCTCCATCAGCAGCCTCATCCTGCTCAGCATCAGCTCCCGAACCCTCTCCAACAACAACAACGTCCGCCTGCCATGTCCGAAACCAGTTCTCCTCCTGTTTTACCTCCTACGAGTGATGCCGGCAGCATGGTATCCTTCTCCAAGATTGATGAGGCCACCAATCGAAAATACCAGTACGTTCTGGCCTGGGCTCATACCAATTGCTCCCCGTGGTCAATCACGAGCTAACATGCGCCCGGTAGGCTCGATGTTGTGCAGCAACCCCGCCGCGCTCGCATGTGTGGGTTTGGCGACAAGGTGCGCCCACTACTATCACCAGTTATAAACATTGTTGTTTACTAAATATCCGACAGGATCGACGACCAATTACGCCGCCGCCATGTGTCCGTCTTATCATCACTGATATGACAACAGGAAAGGAGGTTGATTGCAAGTGCGTGTCCAACGGGATGATCTTGCGTGTCAATTTTCCCATGCTAACGTGATTTATCTAGTGAGATCGACCACTCCATGTTCGTGCTCACCGTCGATCTATGGAACGAGGCGGGCAGTCAAGAAGTAAATCTCGTCCGATCCTCTGCCGGAACACCGTCCATTTCATCCACGACCACCTATTCATACTCGGCACTCAACAACGCCTCCTTCAACGGAAGTAACGACTCGAACCCTGCCCAATACCACCCACCCAGCGCCTCTAGTCGCCACTCAGAATACGCTCAATCCTCGGGCGTTCCCTACGTGCAGGATTATGCGGCTCCCCCACAAGGCTATGCCCCAGGTCCGTTGGATGACAATGCCGCTGAAGATCAGAATGCTGACCTGAACTAGTTCCCTCATCCTACTCTCAGAATGGCTCGTATGGGCCTCCTCAGCAGTATTACCCTCCTCACACTTATCGACCCGATGTAGGCGCACCTGTAGCATCACAGGCCACCATGGGTCAATTCCGCAACGGGTCACAACCTGGATATGCTCAGGATCAAAACGCCATCACAAGAATGGCCGTTGTTGGGGGGCAACCTCAGGGCATGTTTACAAGAAATCTCATTGGCAGTTTAGCCGCCAGCGCTTTCCGTCTTAGCGACACGGATGATCGGATCGGTATTTGGTTCGTTCTTCAGGACCTGAGTGTGCGAACTGAGGGTCCCTTCCGGTAAGAGCACACATGCATGAGGGACATGGCAAATCTAGGCTAACACTCAGCTGCAGGTTGAGGTTTTCGTTTGTGAACGTTGGGCTGCCCACTGCAGCCAACCGAGATGGGCCCAGGGTCAATCAGGGCAAAGTCATGATCCTGGCATCCACCTTCAGCGATGTGTTCAGCGTATACTCGGCGAAGAAGTTCCCTGGAGTATGTGAGAGCACTCCACTAAGTAAGACTTTTGCTTCCCAAGGCATCAAGATCCCCATAAGGAAGGATTCGAATGTGAAGGGAGAAGGTGGAGATGACGAAGATTACTAAAAGAAGGGGCAATCTCGCCGTTGGCATCGTTGGAAAGCATCAGGGTTGCTGGAGTTGGGACATTCTTCAGCGTGCGCCTGATGCGTCCTGGGTTCAATCTTTACCTTCGATGACGAACTTCCCTCTTGGGAAAATGAGGCAAAAGAGGACGTCATCGACACCACCATCACTGTCTAGATGGTGTAGCCTCGTTCACTTGCAATGGTCTTAGTTCATTGCGACTGAACCTGGAGAAAAGGAATTAAAGAAAGGCGATGTTTAGATGGACTGATGGATGGATGGAGACCCCTGGCGGCCAGGGTGGAGGTAGGGTGGAGGCCGAGTGGAGGCGGAAGCCAAAAAGGCGCCTCTGCACGATGGTGATCCGGGGAGAGGGAGGGCCCCGGCCGGAGGGGTTGAGGGTGTGTTGTCAGTGCGGGGTGCAGACGAGGATGAGGAAGAAGATAGAGGGAGACTTGTCATGGTGTCGAATTTGGTTTAGGTTTTTGGATGTTAAGTTAATGACGGGCTTGGAGGACGGATCGACATGGTTGGAGTAGGATTTATCGGGCATTTTCGACGAGTAAGAGGGGTGGGTGTCTGGGTGTCATGATGAGCAAATGGTCCAGTGTCCTGGACATTGGGTAATGGCATAATGAGTTAATCGGAGTATTGGTTGGATTTCTTTCACGATGCAATGACGGACGCAGTGTGTATTGAGGTGATAACACAGGTAGAGTATAGGTTCTTGAGAAGTGTCGCCGGGCTTGTTGAGGCGCGGAAGAGATGGCAGCAAAGGCGCCACTCAGATTCGCAAGGCGACAGATGAGTGAGGCGGATGGTGAAAATAAGCTGGGCCGAGAGCGGACGTGAACAAGATGAAAAGGATGGTGAACATATCAGAGAGGGCCGGGGTGTTTATTTTGGCTCTCTACCTCGGAACAAGCTGTCATGGCCCGAGTTGCCCTTACCCTAGCTTCCTTAGCCAGGGCCATGTCGGGTCTTGTAGGTACGTCATGATGGTGATCCCATTTGCGGTCAGGAGGGAAGCATGTTGATGACAGTGAGCTCATGACGAATGCGTAACCCTGTCCAAGACGAGAGCTCTCCTTCGCAGTACCTGGATGACACGCGGTTTTTTCTATGCCCGGAGGATTGTTTAAATTATTTCCCTCAAGTTTGTCAGACAGTTTGCGTTGAGCAGGGCCACAATATTTCCAGGGATTGAAACATGGTGGTGTTGATGGTGTGTCTGTGTGTTGCGAGGTCTACCTAAGAACTGGTGCGCTTCTTGTAGCTGGACTGCATGCAAGTGGCGTTTGAGTACTTGAACCCGGTGTACTGGGCCATGGGGCACCCGGCAGCTAGCCTCTGCCTAGGGTTCGTGCCTGTGCTAACCTGGCCCTGTCGAATTCTTTCAACCTGGTGGTTGAGGTCATAAGCTCACTGACGTGTGTCTACAATGCGCGGGGCAGGCCGAGCAAGTCGTCGGTGCCCGGCGATGGCGACGGTGTGAATTAGCATGTGCACGAGCCGAGTGAGGCTTGAACTGAAGTTGAGCTGAAGCGAGCTGGGCTGGGCTGGACTGGGCAGCGTCGGTTGTGTCGCCATTCTTGGCAAGGTTGACGACGGGAGGGAGGGCCCGAGTTAGAGTTGACCCGACTGAAGGGAAGAAGAGAGAACCAGCCAATGTGCGAAGCCGTTTGGTGGTGATTTGCTTCTTCTGCTTCCTCCCCCCTCGTCCATCTGCAGAGGAAATGGGATGCACGAAATTCTGGAAACCAGCGATCGAACGGGACTTGCCCAAGCTTTGCTAACCCCCGAAACCCAAAAACCTTAATAAAATGGATGGAGGAAAAAGAAAAGAAAAGAAGAAAAACTTGATTGGTCCGGGACAGTCGTGGCAGGCAAGTCGGTGCTAATTTTTCTGGTCGGCCACGAGGACACTTGAGCCATGGGGCGAATTCATTACGTTTTCGTTAGTCAAGGAGTCACCGAGGCTTGGCCCTGGTTGGGCCCCCAGTTGGCGTGTTTGCGTGCCTTGACTGAGCCCTGCAACTGGGTCATTTTTTCGCTCTTGAGGGAACTGGAGACGCCGAGGAGTGTCCAGGCCCGGGGAGCCAAGACAAGCCAAGAAGGAAGACCGAGTTGGATGAGGAACAGAGCGAGAAGACTTCTTCTACCCCCCTCCTGATGCGGTGTTTTGAGAGAGGGGGGGCGTGTGCGTGTCCCTCTTCCCCAGGCAGTTCGTTCGTTCGTCCGCTCCATCGTCTCGCCTGGTCGTCGGCCGGGCGGTGGACTCCCCTCGAGACGTGTGAGGAGTTGATCATGGGACTTGTAAAAAATATTCGAGAAAAAAAAAAAAAAAAAGAGGAGGTGGTGTCTGTAGTCAGGCAAGTCAGTTGTCCTAGTTCGCGGTCAAAAAAGACATCATTCCCCTTGGCACTGCTGCCATCAAATATAAACCAAGCCAGCCAGCCCGTTTCGCCAGTTGACGCGATTCACCCTCCCTTCTCTCATCCTCCCAGACACCAACAACTTCTCTTCACTCGAAGACGCTGTCCATCTCCCGCAGCAGCCAAACCACTGCCCCAAACAACCGTCACCTCAACAACCCTCAAAATGCTCTCCTCTCACGGACGCGGCGGCGCTGGCAACATGGCCGACACCAGCAACCTTCCCAAGACCACCACCAAGGACCTCCAGACCCCCGTGCTCAAGGGCTCCGTCGTCACCACCGGCCGCGGCGGCCAAGGCAACATGGCCAAGAACAGCGACCCCCGCGAGACTCGCAAGCGCCAGGACGTCGAGGCGTGAGTTCCCTTCGCTCGCTCTCTCTTTTCCTTGTGCCCAACATGCTAACCCCCTGAAAGCGTCCCTCGTCGTGCTAGCTCAAGCGTCCAGCACTCTGGTCGCGGCGGCGCTGGCAACGTCTTCAAGGAGGACGAGGTCGAGCTCGCCCGCAAGGCCAGCAACGAAGGTGCCGTCGAGGACGCTCCCGCCACCAAGAGCAAGAACTGGCTCTTTGGCAAGAAGAACTAGGCTTCGCCCGCGACATTTTACCGCTTGCTTGTTAGCGCCCTGCGCCATGATTCTTCTTCTTTTTTTTCTTCCTTTTTTTCCTCCTCTCCTCGGGGACGTTTTCTACCCCCCTCGAGATATGTCAAGCTCGGTGTTTTCTGGTGTTGAGGCGTGTAGCCCCCTCGCGGGCAAATGGATGGGCGGAAATAGGGACCGCTTTTTTAAGAGCTCAAAAGTCGACACCAAAAGGGAGGCAAAAAAGAGAGATACCAGCCCATGTCATGATGTATTTATCGGTTTTGGATTGAGAGGGATTGTATCATGATCACGATTTCTATACTATTGCACGACTTTTTATACTCTCCAACCCCTCATTTCACGTCTCGTCCGGTGATTGGTTCCCAGGGTCCAACTTGGCTTCTCTGATAGATAAGGCGTTTCTCGACTGTTCCTATCTTGTTCTCCAAGATAACTGGACTATCTCCGTCTTCGACGCCCGCAAGCCCAAGCCATGCCCCAGCTCGTGCATCCGCATGTGACGTTAGTTCTTGGTCAGCCGATGAATCTCTTCGAAGAAGAACTTGAGGTTGTCGGGGTTAACTCCAGGAGTGATGCCTAAATTTCAACATTGTCAGCACCTCACCCATCGTCCATTCCGCCTTTCTCTTCATCCATCAACTTACCGTGACCGAGGTTGGCAATCCAGCCCTGGTTGCCCACCCAGAAACCGTCCACCATCTCCTGCACCGCCTTCGTAATCGCCTCCTTGGTTCCGTACAACACGCCTGGGTCGGCGTTGCCCTGGAACACGACCTTGCGATCTCCGCGGATCTTGACAGCCTCCTTTGCATTTTGTAGCCAGTCCATGCCTACTACGTTGTAACCGAGGTCGCACGCCGTGTCAAGGGCATGCCAGGCGCCCTTGGGGAACACAGTCATGGGCACCCGCTCCAGACCAAGACTCTGCAGCTTGCCGGGCAGCTTGTCAGCAATGTGCTTCAGATAGGGCTCCGAGAACTCGCGGTACGACGCGGGGCCCAGTTCTCCTGCCCACGAATCAAAGACCATCACCAGCTATTCCGACTCCTCGTCAGCACAATCGTCGTGAACATCTATACCTTGTCGAAATATGCCACTCACCTGAGCTCCGGCCTTGACCTGCAACGCCAAGTGATCCACGCAGATGTCGGCAATCTTGTGAAGCAGCTTCTTGGACTCCTCAGGGTACTTGTAGATCCACGTCTTGACCTGCGCAAACAGTTTGGTGCCACCGCCCTCCACCATGTAGCAGAAGAGTGTCCAGGGAGCGCCGCAGAAGCCAATCAGGGGAACACGACCAGCAAGCTTGTTGCGCGTCAACGTAATGGCATCGTAGACGTAACCAAGCTCAGCCGCAACGTTGACATCCCGTGCCAGCACCTCGCCGTATTGTCCGTCATCGGGCGTCTTGAGGGGTGTCGGGAAGTGAGGGCCCTTCTTGTCAACCATCTCGACCACCATTCCCATGGCTTGAGGGATTACGAGGATATCAGAGAAGATAATGGCGGCGTCGATGAGGCCGGCGAATCGCTCAATGGGCTGTAGGGTGAGAGTCGAAGCGACTTCGGGGTCGCGGCAGCACTCGAAGAAGTCACGGCCGCCCTTGGCCTCGTGGTACTCGGGAAGATAGCGACCAGCTGTCATTCAATGTTAGTCACATAGGTTCGTTGTGAGCTTCAATGAGAGCTGGTAGCTAAGATTCTCTTACCCTGTCGCATCACCCACATGGGAGGACGCTCTACCTTCTCGCCTATTGCACACCACGAACAGATCTTAGCATGGTTTCGTTTTCGTACATCTTGATAATTGAAACCCACCCCATGCTGCCCGAAGCAACAAGTCATTCTTGAGAGGCTGAAAGTTTTGTTCCATTGTATCGTTGCTGGTGGATGAGCTGCAGGTCAAAACCCAACTGCCCCGCGAAGCAAAGTTCAATTGACTCCCGCGCTGGAGGGGTTTTCCGCGGTACGTACCGCCCGCTACCCGCTGAGAATTCCGGCTTGCCCGGGGAGTCCCAGCAGGTGGTCACTTCCCTTTTTGGACCGCTCCCAGTGAAGCTACCTAACCTGGACTCGAACGGAGCATGATCGGGCCGACACGCTGTCGTCTTCGATTTGGAGCTATCGCGCCAGCTTCACTTGTCAATTGGAAGCAGCACTTGACAAAACTCCATCCATTTTCTGCTCTCAACCAACATATCTCACGCTCGGAAACTTCGCTATCCCATCCAAACATCTTTCGTCTACCGCCCAGCTTGCGCGAAAACCCATACCCGAAGGCGACAATGCCGTCTGAACGAGACTTCCAGATTCATCCCATCGTCCAGGACTCGGTGGTGCACAACACCAAGGTCAGTCCCCAGCTCCCAGCGCACCAACATCTTCAAAACTGCAAGATCTAATGTTCTCCCCGCTCGCGTAGGCCCTCTCGAACATTCATAGCCTGACCGCATCCCTTTTCGGCGTAAGCGCAGGCATACTCGGCCTCGAATCTTACTACGGCTTCATCGTCTATTTCGTCTTCTCCGTCATCACCACTCTCCTATTCTACACTCTCAAGATCGCCCCCGAGTCTCTATCCCAGGGCCATGCTCCTCTCGACGCTTCCCGTTTCTACCGTGGCGCATTCGACTTTTGGCTTAGTGGTGCTTTCAGTGGCATCTCTGGCTTCATCTTGACATGGACATTATTTTACGGTCTCGTGAGGGCATGAACACTGGCCAGCAAGGGGATTTCCTGGCATAATGGGCGTCATTGGAGTTTAAGGGAGATCTATTGAGCGATTATTGTGCGCCGTGGCCAAGGTGAATCGATAGTAATAACCAAGTTGCATTAAACCAACTAAAAGACGATGTACATATAAAACACCGGAAGGATGAACCAAATCAAAACAAAAACAAGCAAATCCGCTCAAGCGCTAGTCAACAATCTCAACCACCTTGCCCACGAAACCCTCGAGGCCGGATTTATCCTGACTTCCGCCCTCCAAGAGAATCACCCGTGAACCCAACTCAATCCATTCTCGGTGATGGAGCAAATCTAACGACACTTCAGTCCTCCCCGGCTGCCTTGCTTGCACATTGGCTTCAACTCCAATATCCTCGTCAAGATCAAATGTGTTCTCAATGTCATCGGTAGCGACTGCTCCTCCTTCCCACCCTCCATCCTGTTGCGAGATGCGACGGATTCGAGCTATAGTTCTGACACTGGCAACGTAAATATTGACAAAAGAGCCAGTCGCCAGATTCTCAATGTCCGGGTCGTTGAAGACTGCCGTAAGCCCACTCGCAGCTTGTAGTTTCAAACCGGTATCTGCCATGTGTTTGGAGGGGACAGCAAGAACCATGCCTCGACGGATGCGAGGAACTTCTGGAGGACCATCTTGTTGATCACGGGTCTTGGCGTGGAAAACGAGTCCTATTGATCCAGCTTGACCGGCCTCAAGCGCCAAAACAGGTAATCGAAGGTTGCGGATACTCACTATCTGAGCATCATGCCACTCCCCTGCAATCGCCGAGGCAGCTACTGCGTTCTTCATTGCGATCCTTGCTAGTTCTGCGGAAGAGGGATGGGATATCGAAAGTCCATAACTTCCGGGAGATGGCCTATCTTCTGGTGTTGAGCCACTGGGGTCGTCTTCTTCTGACGGAAAAGGCCCGATCACGATTCTATCGCCAACGGAGAGACGTCCGAAGCGCAGGTGGCCACTAACCACGATGCCCTGGTCAAATTGAGTCCCGTTCCCAGCCAGAGTACCGTATGATGCTGGTAAATTGAAGGTCCCGTCAATGTGGAAGAGACATTTCGGTTGTTCTGGGTTCAAGGCCATGCCAACAAAATCGCGAGCTGTTGGTGTAGGAGGCAGTGGCAAGTTTTCCAAAAGCGCATGCATTAACCCAATCCCTTTGCCATTGACAGCGCTGGTGAGAACAATTGGAACCACCTGGGTCATTGATCCGCTTCGGGATATGTCTTTCAAGAGCTCTTGCACCTTCTCGCGGTCTCGACTGGGTACTTCCTTGAGATCCACGTGCTGTGTCGGATCAGGTTGGAGAATCTTTGGCGTGCGACCAGCGTCCTTGATGGCGTTCAGGACTTTTGTCATTGTCTTCAACAAGATTTTCTTAGAAGCCAGATCCAACTTTGTAATGACAATGGCCATTGGAACTCCTGTTTTGAGACATAAGTTCAGATGCGCCTTGGCGAGATCGATTCCCGCTGCAGTAACTCCCAACACATCTTGTGCTGAAGACGTTGCACCGTAGCCGCCATGTGATGGGTCTGCCTCATCAGCAGCAATGCAGAGGATGAGCCAGTGAGGGTCCCAATTCATCAAACCACGAAGAACTGTGCGTCGGAACCTAGGATGTCCTGCAGAGTCGCAGACGAAGACAAGGCGACCATCCTCGGAGTAGTTGTGGATATCCATCCACGATTCCGTGTTTCCATGCGAGTAGTTCACGATGGCTCCGGCCTTGTATCCAATGAGCTCCTGAGTTATGGAGCTAGTCCTTCCAGAAATAACCTCGTGGCGATGCTTCAACAAGCAAAGACGGCTCACTCCGCGGCCGTTGTCTAGAGTTCCGTATGACAGCGTCCCTAGTAAGCTAGATTTACCAGTAGTCGTAGGGCCAGTGAAGGTAACTCTCAGCTGAGGTGTCGTAGAGCTCCCGCGACTCGGAATAGCATTACTCTCGGCCGATGTGGATATTGGGTCACCGTCTGACACCCCGGAAAAGCCGGTCGCCTCAGAGTCGTCAATGAATCCAAGATTAGGCATTACTAGGGCTTCCGCCACCCATAACTTGCCAGTTCGCCTGATTTGGACCGGTCTTGTCACTGGATTGTCGACTAGTTCGGCCGATTCAACCCATTCGCAGTCTCCGACTATAACCATGCGGAGAACTTCGACAGAGCAGCCCAAGCTCGCGGCCATGACCCTCAGAGTAGCGATACTCTCGTCCATTTCGTCCTTGGTAAGGCCGATGAGAGTCCCGTCATCTGATACGCCAATTTCGTACAGAGCTCCTCGTGACTCTTCAAGACCGGGGACGAGCTTGCTCAGCCTGACAGGGATAGTAAGGTCAACATTGTCATCCGGTAGCTTTGGGAGGGCCAATTCTTTCGAACTAGAGGCATGGTACGGAGACGACTGCTGAAGCCTCCACAGAAGCTGGGTTGTCAAATGCTGCAGTCTTTCCTGGCGTGGCTGCGTTGAGGCAGCTGGGTTTGGAGTTGGAGGTTTGGAAAGACGACGATCCTGGGTCTTCGGAATCATTGACCCGGCTTTGGCCGTACTCATTGTCTTGAATACTCTCCGAGGCCGTAGGAGCAAGTGCAATTTGTATTCAGTTGGGCCAGTTTGAGGTTCTGCTTCCAATTTGGTGACGCCATATTCGGAGAGTAGGCCGGGCTGAACCTCCGCAGTCCCAGGAGTGGGAGGACCTCGATGGTCCTCGCTGGTACTCTTGGCTTGAGCAACTGGGTCGTGAGGGGGGATCCATGGAGATGATACCCTTGGAGGGTCGGGGTCATAGGTAAAGACGGAAGCCATGATTAGGTTGTGGCGAGAGCGGATGAAGTAGAGTGCTTGGTCGCTGCGATACGTTGCGTGCTAGATGGAAACGATGGGACTCAAGATATTGAGCATAAAGAAGCACGCTGCTGTAACGTCCGTATTGAGTCGATAGATATGTTGGCGAATAAAGAACGGGAATAGCGCATTGAGGATATCATCTTGGTGACTCGATTGAGGGTAATGGGAAGAGTGGTGATGTAGCGTATATATCACACAAACAAATACACAGCCTAACAGCCAGCTCAGGAGAGAGAAGACATGGCGACGGCAGGTAGCACAGAATTGACAATAAGACCTGATGGAAATCGATGTCGTGGATGCGGACAAGTCGTGCAGATATCTGCGGTTATTAAGTACGTAGGTATAGAGTGTGCTGCAGTCGAACCTGGAAGCTAATCACAAGGCGAGTCAGGAGTGACGCATCGGCCAAACAGCCAATCAGGAAGAAGCCGGGCCAGTAGTGATGGCCTCACTGGTCCGCGAGCGGCGGGTCATAGAAGGACGGGAGGGTGCTTCAGCGGGTCCTGCCCTGCTTCAGTGGGGGTTAGCAGGTGCTTCTAGTGGTCATGATTCATCCGTTGGCGTCTCCACTCCCTAAAGTCTCCGCCGCCTGAACTGTCCACTGTCCACATCACGGACGAGAAGGGACGGGAATCAGAACTTCAGTTGATGCCCTGCTCATCAGCTGGAACTTGGAAGGGCGACATTGACAAGAATGCATGGAGGCTGCAGCCGGGCTGACTGGCTGTACGAAGCAAGATCACATGGTCTCAGGTAGCGAAACATAAATCTTGGGATATGAATCACACTCGGTCGCAGGATTGTCCAAACTTCATGCCCTCTGCTCTGACATCAGTTCAGCGAGTTTGTCCGAAGCCTTAATGTTAACTTTGCTAAATGAAAGACTTATATGCGAGATAGTTTGACGCTGATTCCGCACCCTGCCCTGTTTCCCTACTCTCGGTTACCGTGAACTGGATTACGGGTATTGGAGAAGCGAAATTTCTCAGCCGGGCATCCTCAGCTACGACTCAACTTCCTTCTTCCACAGCATAGCCATCCATACCCGGTCGTTTGGACGCAGAGAAAGTCATCCACTCCCTTTCTAGGCTAGGCCAGGACGCAGAGCTGACGGGCTTGGCGGGTTTTCATCAGCTCGGCGCTGACTGGGACAACACGTCGACGCCGCCACCGACTGACGAAGCGACGAGCTGAGCCACACACTTCGATTGCGAGTTGGTGCTGTATTCGTAGATGGTCCTGTCCATAGGTATCGCTGATACAAGCGCCACAGCCTTGACAGCCCCCTGAAAGAGCTGGAGCCGATTACTGGCATTATCAAATTCGCTTCAGACTCGAGGACGGGGATCCATTAGTTTGTTACCTTATGCATGTACGAAGGAATGGAGGGGTTGAAAAGGAGGGGCTCGGGGGCCTGCGGGGGCATGTCTCTTGGTGAGCTTCTAATAAAAGCTCACAGAAGCTCACCAATCCGAACACTTCATGATCCAGGCCATCGGGCGCTTGTTGGGCGTCTGTAGCCTGTGGCTCAGTTCAAACCAGAGTCCGCTGAAAAGTATCTCGCTAGGCAGCCTCTCGGATGAGCTGCTCGGTGCCCCAAGTCCCCTCGCTTTAGGCTCGATGCGCCTGACAGACGCCTGATTCAGAACCACAGGCCCCCATTCCCGAAACGATGCATGGGTGGTCACCGCCCGCAAGGGTCCGCCGCTCCAAACCTAGTTCCCCCTCCACCGTCCATCATCCACCGGCTCATAAGACGCTCCGTCCTGCCACCGACACAATCTTCACACCTCCTTATTCCCTCTCCTAACCGACCGCATACGCTGTTCCAATTCTCGACTTCCCTCCTGCACACGAACTCTAAATACTCACCGGCCGATAATCCAAATCTCCTGCGCTGCAATGAAGAAGTTCGGCTTTGGAAAGAAGAGCGACGATGGCGACGATTCCAATCGCAACGCCCTCTTCGGCAGTCGCAAGAAATCCTCACAGGGCCCCTCCGACAACCCCTATGCCAAGCAAGGTGGAAGTGACCCCTACGCCGACAATGCAAAGTACGCCAACATGAGCCCCTACCAACAAGCTCGATCTGGGCTCAATGGCCCTCCTGGCGGGGGTCCTGGCGGTGGTCCTGGCGGTCCTGGAGGCCGTGGAGGCCCCCCTCCTCAGCAATCCAGCCCATACGGCGCTCCCCCTCCTGCTGGAGGTCACAACTCCCAGCCTCCAAGCGGATACGGTGCAGACAGATACGGATCGGGTGGTGGTTATGGTGGCAACCGGTATGACAATGCCGGCAACCAAAATCGATACAACAGCCCAGCCGCCGGGTCTAGAGGCCCTGGTGGCTATGGCGGTTTCGGTCCTGCCAGCAATGAACCCGATGACAACCGAGACGCCCTCTTCGCCGGTGCCTCAGAGAGACAAGCCCAAAAACAGCAATCCACGGCTTCTGGTGGTGCCTACGGACAACAATCTGGCGCAGCTGGTGGTTCCTACGGTGGTTACGGCGAATCACGGGAGTTGACGGCCGAGGAGCAAGAGGAAGCCGATTACCAAACCATTCTCGCAGAGAAGAGACAGCTTCAGCAAGAGAGCGCTTCTTCCGTGTCTCGTTCGGTCCAAATGGCCAGACAGGCCAATGAAGTGGGACGTGCTACTCTCGCCCGATTGGGTGCTCAAGGAGAACGGCTCAACAACACCGAGAAGCATCTCGACGTCGCCGCCAACCAGAACAAGATTGCCCAGGACCGAGCCTCCGAGCTCAAGACTCTCAACGGAAGCATGTTTGCCGTTCACGTCAGCAACCCATTTACTGCCAAGCAGCGCCAGCTCAAGGCCGATGAAGACGTCATGAACCGTCACCGATCCGAGAGAGATGCACGAGAGACGACCCGTCGCGAGGGCTTTGCCGCCAACCAGCGCATGGAGTCTACCTTCAAGGATATCGATCGCGGCGCCATGCAGAGACCACAGGCTCGCAAGAAGGACTATGGCAAATACAACCTTGATGACGAAGAGGGTGCCGATGAGCTCGAGGACCAGATCGACGATGGTATCACAGAGCTGGAAGGCCAAGTTTCTATGATGAACATGGTCGGCCGAGCCATTGGCAAGGAAGTGGACGCACAGAACAAACAGATCGACCGGATTATGAATAAGGCAAGTTTCACCATTCTTTATTCCGCATTTTGGAACGAGACTAACTCTCTGAGTAGAGCGATGCTGTTGATGACGCGACTAGAATGAACAGAGAACGACTGGCTCGTATCAGGTAAAGGATTGTCAATGATAGAACTACCTGCACTCCGGGTTGATGGAGCTGCAGCGCAAGTGAAGTCATGAGCATGTCAGGTTTGGAGATCAGGTCAACTGCTCTCCACACGCATCACCTTCCTACCAACGTGCGTCTATCAACAAAACGCTTGCAGGGGAATGAAGTAGGTGTCATGAAGGGCACCGTGGAGGGGATCGAGGGGCCTCTCATATTGACGGCGCCGTTGGAGGTCAACAACAGATCCGCTTGGACCGTTCAGAGTGGTAGTCTGAGCTCCTGTGTTGGCCCGAAGTCGAGGGGTTGCATTCTTGCGAATGCACACATGGATATGGCCTTTGTACGCTGTCTGGTGATAGCACCGAATATTGTCGACACGCGCTATTACTAGCTGGCCGAGAAAATGATTCTTATGTATCTTTTGAGGCGTAACGATGGAATGCCATAATGAGAATGTTTGGGCTTGAATACGATAACTTGATGTTGCCACTTTTCCAACCAAACCGAATCTGCAGAACATGATCAAAGTGACATATAATAACCTCGAGTGTTCTACATTCATTCTAACGATATCAATATGCGCAGTTTATCCCAACGATGTGAATCTCGCTGTTACGATCCCTGGTCCAGTCCGTTCGTCCTACAGTGCATGAGGAACATGCACTGTATGAGAATCTCACCAACCCAAATAAATTTTCCCAGCAGCAAGTACCTTACACCGAGAGCCTCATACCAGCACCACAAACTCATTCAACATGGCGACCGAGAAAAACACGGCGCGTCCGGCCAAGAGGCGGAAGACAAAGACAGACCCAAATGCATTGTCTATCGGGGGCAAGGCGATTTCTCTGGAGGGATACCTCACCGCGCCTGCTTCAAAGGCCACAAAGAAAGTCGACACTCCAACACCAACCACCACACCCCCAATAGTTGAGGCTGAAGAAACTATCGACAACGCCAAAGAAAACAAAGGGACTTCATTTTCTCGGCCGAGGAAGTCGTTTCGGGACACGGACTCTGGCAAGTACCGGAATCGCGAAGATCGTGGTCTGCTCAAGACACGCAAGGAGCTCCCCATCTGGGGGTATCGCGAGGCCATCCAAAAGGCCATGCGCAAGTCGGACAGCGATGTTCTCGTCCTAGTCGGTGAAACTGGTTCGGGTAAAAGTACACAGGTTCCTCAATTTCTGTACCAAGAATCCTGGTGTAGACGACATAGAGTCAAGATTTCCGGATCCGATGATGAAGTCTCCGTCGGCGGCATGATTGCCATCACGCAGCCTCGACGAGTCGCTGCCACGACCCTGGCGCATCGAGTAGCCCAAGAAGCTGGCACTCCTCTGGGAAAGGGCAGGGCTGATGGCGCCGTCGGTTACTCCGTTCGATTCGATCATGTCGTTCCCAAAGGAGCCAGGATAAAGTTCTTGACAGAAGGGATGCTGCTCCAAGAGTTACTACGAGACCCCAACCTGCGGTACTACAGTGCTATAGTTGTCGACGAAATCCACGAGCGCAGCTTGGACGTTGATCTCCTCGTCGGTTTCTTGAAGCAAATTCTGGCGAGTGATCTTTCAGGACGGGGCGGCATTCCGCTCAAGGTAATCATCATGAGTGCAACGGCAGATGTAGATGTCATTCAAGACTTCTTCAAGGACGTTCGACCAGAGTCTAAGGACCCTTACCCCATTCAGCTCCTCCGAATCAAGGGACGACAGTTCCCCGTCGAGTTGACCCATGAACCAAAACCCGTGGCCGATCTTCAGGATGCACTGCTCAAGACCATCTTCAAGATCCATCTTCAGGAGCAGCTCCCAGGAGACATTCTCGCCTTCTTGACTGGCCAGGACGAGATTGAGTCTGCCCAGAAATTAATCGAAGAGTACGCCGAGACTCTGGCGTCCAACGTTCCCAAAGTCAAAGTCTTCCCACTGTACGGCCAGCTGTCGATGGAGGCACAAAGGGAGGCTTTCTTGCCCGTCAAGGCTAATTTCACGCGGAAGATTGTTCTAGCTACGAACATTGCCGAGACTTCAGTCACAGTTCCAGGAGTAAGATATGTGGTGGACTGTGGAAAGGCCAAGGTGAAACAGTATCGAGCACGGCTTGGTATGGAGTCACTTCTTGCCAAACCAATTTCGAAATCATCAGCAGTCCAAAGGACCGGTCGAGCTGGTCGTGAAGCGGCGGGCAAGTGCTTTCGGCTGTACACAGAAGAAGCCTTCAAAGGCCTTCAAGAAGCAGATCTTCCCGAGATTCTTCGAAATGACGTGCTGGGGGCGGTGTTGACCATGAAGGCTCGCGGGATCCAGGACGTCCTTGCCTTCCCTCTGATGGACGCCCCAGAGGCTGAGGCGATTGAAAAAGCCTTAGTTCACTTGCACTTCCTAGGCGCCCTGAACGATGATGGATCTATCACGACTGTGGGGGAAAAGATGGCACGATTTCCCGTCCCAGCTCCCTTCGCTGCCGTGCTCCTGGCCGCTGCTCAACCCGAATTCGACTGCATAACCGAGGCTATTGACATCATCTCATGCATCACTTCAGGAGAGGACATCTTCCTCTCGGTCCAGTCCGAGGAGGCGCAGGAAGAAGTCGAAGTGGCTAGGAAGGAGCTCCAACGGCGCGAGGGAGACATTATCACATATCTGACCACGATGCACCTTTACACGGCCGAGAATGCCGATAGAGTGCAGTGGTGCAGACAGCGCAAAATCAACATGCGGAACATGAGGCAGGCCCTGAACATCCGCAGACAACTTCGCGGCATGTGTCTTAAAGAGAAGCTGTTGGACGAAGCACCTTCCCCCGATCCTCAGCCGTTTGTGCCCATCTCGCCAGAGAGAGCCGAACAGGTGCTCAAATGTTTCCTCCGCGGATTCGCACTCAAGACTGCCATGCTAGCACCGGATGCCAGCTTCGTCACAGTCCAAGGCAAGCACGTGGTGGCAATCCACCCTGCGAGCGTCTTGCACGGACAGAAGAAGGAAGCCATCATGTTCTTGGAGCACGTGTATACAAATAAGAACTATGCGAAGAAGGTCAGCGCGATTCAAGCAACCTGGATTGCAGAGGCTTTGGAGGGCCGGTGATTTGTTACGGGACGGAAGTTTTCAGATAGATCTAGATGTACATTGACTCTATAATTATACACATGATGATACATTATTGCACCTATTTATGATTCGGACTCTCCGCTGTCTTGGCCTCTCTTTTGAATTGCCTGCATCAGCTCGTACAATTGGGCCAATTGCTCATCTATCGTCTTTGTTAGACTCCAAGACGGTGTGTTTGAAAGCCTTACTTACCGCTCATCTTTGACAGTTTGCCCTCATCGAGTTTCTCACCAACCCATGCATCGCCCTCAATCTTCTGAGCATACAGTTGCCACTCTGTCAAAAATCCAATCTGGAACCTCCCACGTTAGCCCAAGAGTTCACGCATTCATTCATCTGCTGGAGGGCAAACACCAGCGCGGGTAGAAACGCACCATGTGGGCGGGATTATCGACATTCTTGTGAGCCCGGAACTCAGCCTTGATGTACTCATCGCCCAAGAGCCTCATCTCGGCCGGGAGGTGCTTGCGGTGTGCGCGGAGAAGACGGCGGTAGAGGTGCATGGGCGGCAAGAGAGCGACTTGGTTCGGCCTGAGACCGCCGCGAGTGGCTGCGACGGCCATCCTGAAAACAGTCGGCTGCATTCTAGACAAGTCGAATCGAATAGACGGACAATTCAGCAGTGGCGCATTCGGATTGAAGACACTCGCCGCCTGTTGCGCTGGGTATTGTCCAAGAACCAAGTTTTGTGATGACGAATAGAGACGTTTCGATTTCGAACCGGACGAGTCGCTCACATGAAGTCTGCAGAGCACAGTGTCCGAGAAGGGAAATGGCCAAGATTCCGGCCCCACAACACAGTGCACAAACACTCTCACAACTTTTTATCCCAAATAGATATATGACTTTCGCATCGTGTAGAAGAAACAACCACATTCATTAAACAAGTCGCAGCCATGTCGTTCTCATTCGGCTTTGCCGGCGACGACATCTCCGATGGCGAACAACAAAAGCCTCTCCATACCAAGCCCGCCGCGTCCTCTGCTCCAGCCGCCGCCGCGAGCGCATTCCCCGTCGCTGGAAAACCTCAACTCCCGCCCACGCTGCACGACATCTCCAGTCTTCTTGCGCAGCTACCCTCCAAGATCGCCTACGGTCTTCTGGGCGTGACGCTGAACGATGCATCACAGATCCAGATCCCCCGTCGGGAACTCTGGGATGTGCGCGTGCAGCTCATGGCCGAGGAGGAGGAAGTCAGTGGCCAGGCGGCCGAGGGCTTGGGCAAGCATGATGTCAAGACCGGCGTATATGAGGGCGGCTTCAAGAGCTGGGAGAGCAGCGTTGACCTCGTCAAGGTCCTGGCTGATAAAAAGTCGATTGAGACTTTGACGCAGACACCTATGAGGGTTGTCGAGGTATGTGGATGAGCGTGAACACCCCATAGTCTAAGTCGTCATGGCTCACACGACATGATAGCTTGGATGCGGAACTGCGCTGCCCTCCGTGGCTCTGTTCCAGTGGGCAACATCATTACCATCGGAAAGACGCCACCTCAGTCTCGTCCTAGCGGATTACAACCCAACCGTCCTCCAGCTCGTCACTCTCCCCAACTTTCTCCTCTCATGGGCTCTCAACAACCGTCAGCACCCAGCCCTCCAAGACGCCTTCTCCATCGAGGGCGAAGTCGAGCTAGGCCTTGACGTAATCGCAGCCTTCCAACAGTTCCTCCACGATTCCAACATCAGCCTCTCCTTCGTCTCTGGTGGCTGGTCCCAAGAGCTCGTCGACCTGCTGTACACTCTTCCCACCAGCCAACCTACCAGCACGCTCCTACTCGGCGCAGAGACTATCTACTCACCGTTCGCTCTGCAAGCATTCACCGAGACTACTTTCACCATTCTTGAGCGAGAACGGAGCACCCCAGGCAGCGAAGCCGGAGCCTTGATCGCAGCGAAGAGGCTTTACTTTGGCGTTGGAGGGTCGTTGGATGACTTCATTGACAAGGCTCGCGGCAAGGGTGCAATCGTCGATACGGTGGCCGAGGAAACTGAAGGAGTAAGACGGGGCGTGGTTCAGTGTATTCTTGGACCGACATAGACAGGAAACACAACAAATTCAACTTGGTTAAATCATGGCAAAGGGACAGGTTCCGTAATCATCATGATTGTTCCAAAACTCAACAGGGGGTATATTTTGCCTTTCCTAACGCCAAACCTCACTCACATGCAAGTCATAGCTTCAATACAGTGGATAAAAAGACTTCAGGCCAGATAGTCACACATATGGTCCTACCCAAGTCCTTGTCTCCACATCCTAGGAGCCTCCCATCCAGAGCTACTTGATGCTCTTCTTCTGCAGCTTTTCCGTACAAACTGGGCAGTACCACGTGCCATTTGGTTCGCTCTTCAGCCCGACACAGGACCAGTGGAACCACTCGTACGGGCAATTGTCGTTATCGCAAGCAACCATATCGCCATAGCTCACGTTGTGGCAGAGGCAGTACTTCTTGTCGTCTCCGCCCTCGTCATCGTCGTCATCAGCATCGCCTAGGATCTCGTCTCCATCAACGTCCTTGCCATCAGCAATGGGTGTTCCCCTAGAACGTCCATCGGCACCATCGTCATCTCCACTTCCACTGTCGGGGTCGGAAAGTTCACTATCAATCGTCGGCGCCGGTGAGCTTCTGTTAGAGGCCTTCTTGACGCGAGATAACGATGACTTGTTTATCATCTTCTTCCGTGCCCCGGCTGTGGGTGTGCCTCGCCGGATGTTCGCTGCGCCTGTTGACTTGACTGACGTTGACCTTGGGCCAGCGCTCCCAGCTCTAGTGAGAGATGGTGCATTGGCAGCAGTCCCTTTGGGAGTGCCCGGTCCTAATGAGGAGTGTCTTGCTAGACCGCTTGAAGTCACAGGGGCATTTCCTAAGGAGGGATTCATACGAGGGCCGCGCTTCGTCGCTGGCCCAGCCGAACTTTCACGTTGTCTGTTGAGTATCATACTTGCCGCGGGAGTCGCGGGGGCTGATGAGGGATGCGGTTGGCCTTGAGCGTGTCGCACGTTGGGATGGCTGGGGAGTCGAGCAAGGGCGGGATTTGACGATATCGGGACAGCCGTGGGAGGTGCCGCAGCCGGACCATGTGTGGCTACCGTCGGAGTCATCGTGCGAATGCTCGGAACAGACTGGTTGGCGGCGCTGGGACGGACCAACGAGGGAACTTCGTCGGGATCGGAAAATCCGGGTTCGGAGCGGTCGTACAAGATTTTGATTTGGACGTCGAGACTGCGCAGATGCTTGTCCATTATGACTTGCAGCTTTTGCATCAGAGATATCTTTTCCTGAGACAGGTGGTCGGCTTTGGCAAAGTTTTCGCGAACCTGGGCGCGCAACAGGTCTTCTTTGGGGTTGGGCTGGTGACTGCCGTTTGTCTTGATCCATTTCTGTATCTTGCCATCGCGATCATCGATGGTGCGAACGCACTCGGCATACTGGCGGTCCTTATCGGCGATCTCCTCTTGGATGAAGCGGATCTCTTCGGGGAGGTTCTGGACGCGGTTGATCCAGTCGTCGAGGATCACGCCGGGGTCGAGGGGCTCGGCTTGAGGCATCCTCTTGACGAAGTCGATGGACAAGTCGTCTCTAGGCATGATTGTTAACTTCTGGGGTAGCCGCAGCGCAGGCTCGTGACGCGATTCGGTCGCAGTTCTCAAGCGCCCATGGGACGAAGAGAGGAAGATGCGACGGGTAGACGCAAAGGCAGATGACAAAACAAGGCTCAGGTAAAAGCAATCAGACAGATCAGACGGTGATTAAGGCGTCTGGTGGTTGGTTTAGGCAATGCTAGGCGGGGAGAGAAGAAAAAGAAGTGGTCCCGGAAGGCCCAGACGGTGAAGCAGGCGCAGGGGAGTGTGTGGTTGAGTTGTCACGAGCAGCGGCCAAGGCGCGCACGCAGTGATAGGCTCGTTTGAGAGACAGCGCAGAGAGCAAGCAAGCAACTCGAACTGAATGACTCGGCTCACCTCAGTCTGTATTCGCAAAGGAGGGGATGCTATGGATCTTGATGGAGCAGGCAGGCAGCTGACTGACTCTCTGGCCTTCTCTAGAGTGCTTGCTTTCTTTGGATGCGGCCGGGCAGTGGAATGCGGTGATCAATTCAGAATGGCTGGCGCGAGTTGAGCAGACGTGAAGGTAAGGTTTGGTGACCAGGAGCGAGCGCGGAGAAAAAGGCAAGCCGAAGAATTCGTAACTTAGGTTGTTGGCAGCGTTGATCTGTCAGACGCGAAGCCTTGCTCTAACGTAGCCAGCCGTGGCAATCTGTGGCAAACACGACTCTAAAGCCACAGTTTCTTCAGCATGTTTGGCGCTTCAGCCTCATGTTAGTTTCCCGCTAAGACGGATACTCGCAGAAGGCACACTCCCCTGTCGCGTTCCACCTCCTTCCTTCCGCCACCAACCAACCAACAACCACTTCGCTCGAGTTCTCGATAATTACTACCGGGTGGTTGAACTTAGCAACGACATCCACCTCCAACCTCAATCTTCAACAACACGCTGACTCGCAACAAGCACGTCTGAACTAACCACCTGTACAAAGCACCGCCCGTTTGTCTGGCCATTTTTTCGTATTTTTATTTTGCGCTACAACATTCAGCCAACGGCTCTCATCCCCCATCACCGTATTTCATCTTGACCTCTTCACCAGTCCAGAGGCCAGTCGCCATAAGCCGCAACCATGAACATAGACTCGTATAGATACCGGGTCCCCAAGCCCAACTATCTTCCTCACATCTCAAAAATGGACCCCGATGACTCCATCGTCGAGGACTACAACACGCCCCTCGGCACGTCCAGCGAAATGGACGACGCAAAGTTCTACAACAAATGCAAGCGCCTCGCCGAGGAGTCGGGCATCACCCGCCCCAAGGGCTACAATGTTTCCTTCCACTGCAACCCCGACATTGAGAAGCATCACTTTGGCATAACTCATCCCATGAAGCCATGGCGTCTCACCCTTTCCAAGAGTCTCATCTACTCTTACGGCATGTCCTTTGCCATGGATAATTATATCGCGAGGGCCGCTACCTACGAGGAGCTCGCAGACTACCACACAACAGACTATCTCGACTTTCTTGGCACAGTTCTCCCAGAACCCGTACCGCGAGATCTTGAGAACCAGAACCCAGATCTCAAATTCAACCTCGGTGGTTCCGATTGTCCTCTCTTTGACGGCCTCTACGACTACTGCTCCCTATCAGCCGGCGGCTCTCTCGATGCCGCGAGGAAGATTTGCAACAAGCAATCCGACATAGCCATCTCGTGGGGCGGAGGCCTACACCACGCTAAAAGGACCGAGGCTTCCGGCTTCTGCTACATCAACGATATTGTCCTTGCCATTCTCCAGCTTCTGCGCTACTACCCTCGGGTTCTCTACATCGATATCGACGTCCACCATGGAGATGGCGTCGAGGAGGCCTTCTTCTCGACCGACAGAGTCATGACGGTCTCTTTTCACAAGTACGACCCCAACAGCTTTTTCCCTGGAACCGGTGCTTTGGACGACAACGGCCCGAAAAGCGAGCATAATCCCGGAGCCCATCATGCTTTTAACGTCCCGCTCAATGACGGCATTACGGATGAACAGTACGATAATCTCTTTGATACCGTCATTGGCAAGATTGTTGAAAAGTTTCGCCCAAGTGCCATCGCCCTGCAATGCGGTGCCGACTCGCTCGCTGGCGATCGCCTAGGTCGCTTCAATCTTCAGGTCCAAGGACATGGGCACTGCGTCGAGTTTTGCAAGAAACTGGGCATCCCCATGATTTTGTTTGGTGGTGGTGGCTACACGCCTAGGAATGTGGCTCGGGCTTGGACCTACGAGACGAGCATAGCCATCAACAGCCAAGACAAAATCGATCCAATACTCCCTCAACATGCTCCTTGGCGTGAGCAGTTTAGACAAGAGACTCTCTTTCCCACGCTTGAGCAAATCCTGGGCGAGCCGCGACCGAATCGTAACTCTCAGAAACGATTGCAAGAAGTTGTACAACACATCACGGAACAGCTGCGCTTTGTGGCAGCGGCCCCTAGTATTCAATTCCAGACCATTCCGCCAGACCTCGGGGGCCTTCGAGACGAGGTGGAAGAACGTCTCAAGGAGGAGAACGAGACAAGAGACGAAGTGCGCAAGGCAAGAGAGGCGGCAGTGGGCACGGCCATGGAACTTTGAATGCGACAAGGCAGCATGTGGCTATAGCCAGCGCACAACTCCTCGAGACGGCAGTGTGCAGACAGTTGAACGAAGTTTGGTGAATTCTTCGAGTTCCGGACAAGCCCGGGACCGAACATAGGCGACGAGATATCCCAACTGGCCGCTTTACGTGTGGCATTTGACCAGAGTGGATGCCGAGTCTAAGCCACTCATAGCGCGCATCGAATAAAGAGACAAAAGTCATGTCCTTCTGAATATGTTTCGGATTCGCCTGGCTTTCATCTCGCCCTCGACCCATGGGTTCCCTGACTAGGCCCAAAGCAGGTGCCGAAGGAGCTGACCCCTTGCGCCGCCCAGACGACCCTCCACAGCCGTCTTCCGAGAAGGCCTCCGTTTAACAAACAAGTTTCGTCCACACGGCATAAGATGATGCTTCCCATCGTCCCATCCACAACCTCGCACCCCCCGCGAATCACAAACATGACTGTGGCATTATGGGCTGCCGTTTCTGGAACATCAATGCCAGAGATCCCGGCTGGCGCAAGGTGCCCGACTCAACCTAACAAACAAAACCTCGCTGGATTGGCCCCATTCCGCTCCCAGGATTGAGGGGGATTTAGGGCCTGCTTACTATAAGCCCATGCAGGATATATGCTTCTTATTCAAGCTTACGGCCAGGGGTTCATAGGATCGAGACAATTTCGGTTTATTGCTCAACCCCACGTGAAGGTCTCCTCAGGTAGCCGTCGATACTTTATATACTAATACATGCACAATCCCATTTCCACTTTGGCTCATCTTCTACCTCTTCATCTCAGGCCTGGTCCCTTCGAGAATCATTCTCATATTCCACTTCACATTCTTTTCTAACATCACGTCATCCCTCTTGGTCTTGACTTATTCTTTCACGTTCCTTCGAAACCAGTTGTTCCGAGAGCAGCCGCTCATTTCTCTCGACATAACTAGCCGTCAACTATTCGCTCAATCAACCATCATGGTTGGAGTATCGCAGTTCGCCCTGGCGGCGCTCTCTCTCAGCATCCCGGTTAGCGCCCGTCGCCGCCTCTGTGCGCCGTCGTCGGCTTCGTATGTCGCTCCCACATCTGCCAACTTGTTGTCTACCGCGTATTCGACTGCCACGTCCACTCCCGAGGACAATGCCACGGCGACCTCTGCATTGGCTCAGGAGGCTGCCACTGGGACTTCCAGCGTTGCCGGCGTCTTCAAGCCGGGTGTGACGTGGGACATTTGCATTCACTACCCCATCAAGCACGATACCGTTGACGATATCATCCCCAAGGCGGCCAAGGTCTGGGATATTGACCTCGGACATGCCCACGACTATCCCACCCTGATCCCAACCCTCAAGGTATTCATTATCAAATAAGAACGCCATTGGCCTCGGTGCTGTGTTAACACAATGAAATAGAAAGCCGGCAAGTTTGTCATTTGCTACTTCAACGCCGGAGCACGTCAGACTTGGGACTCCGACGTGGACCAGTTCCCCGCTGAAGTCATCGGCAAGTCTCTCTCTTACCCATACGAGGACGAGGAGGCGTACGTCGACATCCGTGACGCCCGCGTCCTCGACATCATGAAGGCCCGTCTCGACGGCGCCGTTGCCGTCGGCTGTGACGCCGTCGACCCGGACAACGTCGACGCCTGGGCGCAGGGCGGCGAGGACGCCACGGGCTTCAACCTCAAGTCTTCCGACTATGTCACCTATCTCAAGAACCTCGCCGCATACGCCCACTCCATCAAGACCGAGGAAGGAAACCCGCTGCTGGTCGGACAGAAAAACGCGCCTGAGATCGCCGAGCAGCTGTCCTCGACCCTTGACTTTGCCGTCCTCGAGGAGTGTCGCGGCACCCCCGACGGCGGGGAGCCATTCTGCTCCGATTTCCAGACGTACATCGAGAAGGACAAGCCCGTGCTGCAGATCGAGTATCCTCCGTCTGTGAGCGAGTCGAGCGGCACGCTCAGCTCGTCGGACGAGAAGTTCTACTGCAATGCCGAGGACGACGACAAGGGATTCAGCAAGATCCTCAAGTGGGCTTCTGCTCAGCTTGACGGCTGGGGCCAGTACTGCGGAGGCGAATCTTTCAAGACGCCCGAGGCTGAGGACGAGTAGAAGGGTGTGGAGAGTGCCGTTGGTGATGCCATGGGATTTTAGGTGCATGCTGTACGATAGGTTTCGATTGGACTTCTTGGTACAAAATTTGATAGAAAATCTGAGACAAGGTCAACATATATATTTCTCTTTGAAGCGCGTGGAGAGGTGTTTCGAACAGATAGGCATGACGGATTGTAGCTGTATGGTCATTTCTGAATACTCCTATCAAGTGAGAACTCCATACTTGGTAACAGGCAAGCATCATGGCGTTCAGCCTCATCCAAAATGATAAAGGTCATAATTACCAAGTAACGAACCAGCGTGACATCTCAGCTAACCAACGATAAATCAAAAGGCCAATCCATTTCCAAAACAAAACCCAAGTAGGTAAACCCAAAATCACTACGCTCATATTCTTCCTTCATATCCAGTCCGGTCCGGTCAATTGTAAGAAGCTCCTCCCGCCCGGTTCTTTTGGTGTATTCTCCGCACCTGAACACCCACAAAGGCAACCAGAGACACACCTATGCCCAGCCCCAGCACCAAGAGCATGACATCTACGGGCACCGGGTCACCGCCAAAGGTCTCATGGAACAGCATGTCGAGTCCCGACTGCGAAAAGTTGAACAGCCCCGACAGGCAGATGATCAGCCCGTACACGGTCCCAAAGGTGCGGAAGCCAAACACCTTGGCGCTGTAGTCGGATACTGCCGTGTAATAGAAGGGTCGGTACAACACAAACAGAATCACGTTGCCGTACGCCGCCCACGTGTACGGCAGCACGCCCAGCACGCCGATGAGCGTCCCCGTCGACACCAGCGCGGCCAGGACGACGACAGTGTTTAGATGGTCCAGTGCAGTGCCGATGAAAGGAATAGAGACAAGTCCGCCAACGGGTAGCAAAACGTCGAAGAAGGTGTTGATCTGCACAGCCTTATCGTGGTCCTTGAATATGGCCTCGTACTGGGCGCGTATGGTGGCGACGAAGAAGTTGATCCTCGTCATCTGCACGATGGTAAACAGACATATCAGTACAAACCACGGCGAGGTGATCTGCTGCAGCACGGTGCGGTCATGCATGACGCCCCAGACGCCCGAGGCCACGTTCTTGCGCTCCTTGGCTTGCACTTGCTCGTCACCCTTGGCGGATCCTAGCAACGTTTCAATGTCGTCCATGACGGCCTGTTGATGCTGTCGCCGGTTCTGCCGCTGGTGGTCTCGTTCTTCCTGCAGGAGCGCCGTGTGCTCGTCCATCTGGTCCTCGGGCGTGTCGTTGTCAGCCAGGGCTTCGTACGCTTCTTCGGCTTGGTTGACAAGCTCGCCGACCGTCTTGTACGATTGCGACGGCATCAGTGTCAATTGGACGACGAGTATGACAGCGGGAACGGCGAGGTAGCTCAGGAAGAAACGACGCAGGTTAAAGGCGCCATCAGTAGCGTTAAAAAGAAGGCGATAGACTAGGAACAGCGCACTCGAGGCGTCGAAAGCGCCCGTCAAGAGGGCCAGGATCAGGCCCGAGTGACGAGGAAAGGCATTGGAGAGCTGGAAGGACGAAATGTAGGTAAACGGGCCTCCCAGGGCCAAGAAGAGATATCCCGGAAGCAAGCCATCAAACGGCAGACTCGCCTCGTAGGCCATGAGCAGCGCTCCACAGGTGAGGAAGACGCTCCCGATGACGCCGCAGGCCCGGGGCCCAAAGTGGTCCAGGATGGCGCCGACAGGGAGGGCAGCGACGTTTGTGCCGACGGCGGCGACAGTGAACATCAGGTTGAGGCGGATCTCGACGCACGTGTCGCGGGGCAGAGAGGAGAAGCCATCGCCGTCGCCGTCGCCGTCGCCATCGCCATGGTCGGCAGGACAGGCGTGGGCGTAAGCGCCTTGCTGCTTGAGGACGGGTTTGAGGGCGGCGTAGCCAAAGACGATGCCGGCGGCGAAGAGGCAGTGGATGACTGCGGCAGCGATTTGGACTACAGGGACCAATTATTAGCAAATCAAATTGTTTCGTATGTTAGTTAGATGGTGGTGGTGCCGCAAAAAAGGGTGTCATGACTGCCCCCCGCTGTGCCTGTGTGCAACACACCTTCCCCCCATCATGACGCCAATGACGCCAATGTAGCCAATGTAGCCAATAACCAAACGGTGACAACTTACGCAGCCTCTTCCACTGGGGCACTTCGAATGCGCCGACCGTCTCGACATATGGATCGTCGGGCATCATTATCGCAGAGTCCAAGTCCTGCGGCACCGGATTGAAGCTGAGCCGCCGCACGCGAAGGCTCGCATCGCTGGATCGTCTGTCACGAGAGGACGAAACGTCGTGGTGCGGAATGGCGGCGAGCGTATCGACGCTGGCGACGCGGTTGAGGGACATGGTGTAGTAGAAATACTGTTTTTATTAATCAAGATGATGCAGAGAAAAGAGAAGAAGAAGAAGAACAACAAGGGCTTTCTTCTTCGTATTTTTCTCGACTTGGAAAGTCGTCCGGGTGGCCGACGACGGGTGACCAAAAAAATTGAGGCGGGGGACGATGGTCTGGATGGATGACGACAGTGGGGGAAGGGAATTGGAGATGATGGGTGAGCCCGCCTCAAAAGAAGTACAGAAGTAACTTCGCGCAAGGAGGGAAAGACAAGTTGAAGAGGGCAGAGAGAAAGATTTAGACAACACGAACATATAAAAATTCTACTGCAACTCGTGACTGAATCCCCTCATAAAGTGTTATTCTCTTCCCCGCCATCTGCCTACCATCTGACTGCGCGGTTAGTCCATCTACGGAAGCCATGCATCTCTCTTATCGCCCATGCACGGCAAATGCAACCCATGGGCACATGCAATCGTGCATGCATATCAACAGGGAGGGCCGCTTCACCCGTCAATTGGCTGCGAAAGGGCCATTTGGATACCGGTAGGATACTTGCTCACCCAAGATCAAGGGTGAATTGAGATAACCTTCGCTTCCAACAATTCCCAAGATAAACAGGGCCAAGAAATCTCAGAGCTTGCCTCGTCCAAGCAAAGCGTCCTCGCAACCTACTACTCCGGCCCGATGACATCTCCATAGAGGCAAGCTGTGTCGCCCGCCGGCCACTCATTCCAAGACACCAATTGGCCGCCGGGGAATTTGCATTACCCCTCCGCTTTACGTTTTGTCCCGTATGTTCCCACGCGAACGAAGTATTATCACATCTACAACTGCCATTCCTATGGCTGGGCCATCACCAAGCACAAAGGTACGAGTACAAAACACCACCTCTGTCCGTCGGTGTGCCGTTGCACTTATTCAAGAACGACAACACAACGTTCAACGCTATCAATCATCATGCCTGCATGAACGAGAAACTCCACAAAGCCAGTCAAGCCAGCAAACCGTAACTCCGATCTGACAGCCAATCGTCTTACAAGATTTCTTTATCCTCTTCCTCTTACGGATCGGCCAACCACCTCACCACCACCGCGGATGGTATACAAAATAAACTCAATTGCAAATAAAGCAAAAAGATTGTACGGTACTAGGTTCACAGACATTACATGGCTCGCAAGGCCTTTTACAATAACACGTTGCGACAAAGTCGGCGACGACTTGTTTCACCTCCATATACACCCAGACGACACCCCTCCCGCCTCCGCCTCTCTCTGATCTAGAAAAGAAAAAAACGCCGCCCGGGTCCTCCGTTTTCCCCCAATGCTGAAAAATAACATCATCATCGTCCGCGCCGTGATATGGGATTGGGGGCTTTGGTGTCGTTGTGGTTGCCTCTTGGCTGTTGGGTTTGCCTTGACGGAATAGCAGTCGGGATATAACATGAACCAAATGTGCCATGCACGCAGGGCAGATCCATCATGAGAGAAAACGAAAAACGGGATTGCTCACAAATAACAAAAGCAAATGGCACATAAGGAAGTTCCCCAAACTTCTTTCTTCCCCTGAATATCCTCATCCCATATTCAACAAATCTAACCCAACTCGACAAAGGAGAGAGTCCACCTCTTTCGTTCCCGGTCCACGGCTCTCCGGGGCGTCTTCAACGTAGTCGTCAGTTCCCATGTTGCCCCGTGCGATGCTTGTCTCGTAGTGTCCGTAGCCTGTGTTCCGAAGGCGTCTCTAGCTTTGCCGCCCAGAATATCCACAAGAAGATCCAAAAGCGCAACTTCCTAAATCACGGTCCAAGCCATCGATTTAGAAGTACCGGACAACAGCCGAGCCACCCGAGGTGATGGTAGTCTATGATTTCTGATTAGTCTCATCGCAGATGAATAAATGCCAGGAATGTCAACTTACCGTGCAGCCACTGCTGCCGCCAGTCCAAACACCGTCAATGTACGAGCACTTGGTGTTGCCACCCTTGATCTCAATGTTAAAGTCAAGCTTGGCAGTGCTGGTGGGCAGGTTCTGGAAGATGGAGACGTAGGTATTGCCATCCGAGTAACCAACACCCAGGACGATAGGGGCCCAGTTACCGGCACCGTCAGAGTCCTTGGAAGAAGTCCAGACGCAGGCGTCGCTGTTGCTGTAGCCAGCCTTGTTGACGTAGTACTGGGCAGAGGTGCCAGAGCCGTTCCACTGGTAGTAGGTGCCCTGGTTGGGGTTGCAGACGCTGACGGAGCTGCCGGCCGCGGCCCAGGCGGGGACAACCATGTTCTCAGTTCCGGGGTAGTCAGTTCGGCAGGTAGCAACACCGACGTCGAGCTCGTTTTTGATGGTAACGCCACCCTCACCAGCCTCGCAAAGCGTCTCGTAGCCGTCACGGGTCAACTCGAGGTAACCCTCGCTGTTGCAGTAAAGACCACCAATAGACTCCTTGGTGGATCCCTGGGCCGAGGGCCACTGCGTCTTCTGGTAGCCAGCGGGGCAAGCATAAGAGCAGAAAGCGTTCTTGGTGCAGCCGTCACCAGAAATGGCCGTGTGGATGGTGGAGATAGCGCTGTCACCGGGGGTGTAGTCAGGGACGTACTGGATACCAGACCAGCCGCCAAAGTCGAGCCAGTCAAGGGCAACGGCGCCATAGGCCGAAGGGAACACGCTGCACTTGATTGTGCCGCTCTTGAACTTGGAGGAAACGCCGGAGCCGCTCGATGTGGTGGAGTCATCGGAGCTGTCGTCCTCGGCGGTGGCAGTGGTGGAGGAAGCCGCAGCGGATGAGGTGGTCGCAACGACGGGAGTAATGGAGGTTGAGGTGCTGGTGGTCTCGGCCTTGGACTCGATGAACTGGGCAGCAAAGGTGGCCGACTCAGTCTCGGAGGTGCTGGTAGGGGCAGCGGCGACACTATAGGTGGTAGGGTTGGTCTCGCCAACAACAACATAGTTGCCGGCCTGGATGCCTTGCTCAGCCTCTTCGGCAGAGATCTGCTCGCCGTTGACCTCGTAGACGGTCTCGGTAGCGGCGACGACGTACTCGGTGACGGCATCGGGATCACGCTTGGCGACCTTGGAACCACTTCGGCGGCCGTGGTGGTGTCGGTGCTGGTGATCGGCAGCAGCGCCAGCGACAAGAGTCGCGGCGAGAGTGTAAGTGATGAAGTTCTTCATCGTGATAATTGTAACTCGACGATGGTATTAGCGGTACGGCTACAATGTCTAAAGACGATATCGGTTAGCTCAGGTCGTTCTTGGTTGTTCGTTGTTGCTGATATCGATATTGAAGCTATGGTTGCCCCTGAAGCCAGTCATGCCCGTCCTGAAAGCCAGGGAGGGAGAGCAAGAGAGAAGTAGTCGTAACGAGCGAAACAAATCAGGCGAAGAACGGTTCGTAGGAAAGACAAAAGAAATCAACTAAAAGAATGTCGTGAAGAGTCGTCGCAAATGCCGTTTGTCGGTGGCGTTGGGATTCGTGAAAGTCTTGAGATCCAGTATGCATGGTTGTTGCACGTCGACGATCAGATATCCTCCCACCCTCTTGTTGGTTTCTTCCCATTCCTTTCCGTCTCGGCGAAGGTCTCTCTCTCGCTCTCTCATCGCTGGCTTGGTGGCTCTCATTTCTGGTTTGTTTTTCACACGCGAACTGACCTGTTGTAAGGGAGGTTTATTGGAATGTAAGTCCCGTCCCCGGGTGTAGCGAACGACAACGATTAAACGAACGTGGTGGTGCAAGAGAACCAGAAAATTAAAGGAGCGTGGTAAAAAGAAGAAGAAGGACTCTCGGGCTGCAAGGAATAGATGAAGAGCAAAAGAATCCAAGCGAGCTGGAGCGGAGACAAAGGGGAGGCAGGCCATGGTCTTGACTAGACGGGATCCCTGGCGTTGAGAGGGAAGACCGAGAGCCGGGGGTCCAGGGGTGGACAAGGGTGAGGTTCCATAGGTTCCATAGGACGCACTTTCCGTACCGTACCTGATTTCTTACCGCCGCACCTGCCTCGAGAGGGGCCTGTCTCCTGCCCGTTGAAGGGGGGGCGTACGCTAGAGACTAGGGGAGACCCCATCGGTTCCAGGGTTTCACGAGCCTGCCAATGGACAAGCTCAAGGCAAAAAAAAGGGTCGCGAGTCACCAACATGGACAATTCTTAGGACAATCACTGAGCCAAGAGAGCGAGCACCTTGGCGGCCAAGAGTCTTGGAGGCAGTGTTGTAACTATGTCAGGGGGGGGGCTAGAAGGATCCTCAGGGGGCAGTCTCTGTTGAGCCGCGGTAGCCTGTTGGCATTGATAGTTGAATTTGCGTATTTACGTACGAATACAGGATTCGTACCTTCCTCCGTTATGAATGACATGCACATGCGCATGTATGAGTACGAATACACCTGCCCGTTTCATTATCACAGCCTCTGGGCTTGGCTCTTTCTTTCATTGGATCCATCATGACCCTCAATTGGGAAATTGCCTTGTCGTCACCAGGCCGCCAACTTCATTTTCACCCTCTTCCATCGCCCTTGACCTCCACCTTTTTTCCATCTCCCGCGCCTCCAACCGCTCGACGTCCCCCAGCGACTGTCAGTGGATGACGACCAACAGCCAAGCGTGAGGTGCACCTGGACCTTGCTTCAGCCTTCAATTTCTAAATAAAAACACGCCATGGACTTATGCAGCCCCCTTGTTAAAGACATTGTCGCGAAATACGAAGGAACTCGCAGGAGACACGGTTCAAACGGCATGGCAGGTGTGGCTTTCGCCGGATCAATTTACGACGCACAATGCTGACGGTATCTTGGTCCTAGATACGTGCGCAAACAGAATCCTCCCGTCGAGTAGTGACGGGAAACGACATGTGGCTGGTGCGCACAAGGCGGCACAAATATCACAACCTTGATCAAGGGCGGGAACGGAACGGCACAACAACTGAAGAAGCAGAAGAAGGGGGTGGCCAAAATCTCTGCGGGACCCGAAGAAATGCGATCGACTCTTCGTTTCGTGCCCCGTTCGTCGTCTCTTTCCGGTATCATCGTCCGCGTCGCTCGTTGGTTGCTCCCCATAACTACGTCTGCACCTTGGTCAATCATCATGGCATTGCATTGAGATGAGCGAACCACTAGAAACCCCGGCCGGTTCCCCAGGGCACCCTCATGGCCCCCAATTCCCAGACGACGACGAATAGCCGGGGTGATGATCAACAGGAGGCAGAGGCTTGTGCGCCACTGCACGTCGTCAACGACCCCAAGCGCGACCGCTCCAGATCACACCGCACCGGTTTGTAGCCGCCAGCCTACACCGTCAGTCGCTTAGCTTCACCAGTGGGAGGCGCTGCACCGTAGTGTTTCGAACGTTGACCGGCACAGCAGCCGTCAGTCGACAATATCTTGGCCCTTGCGCATTTCACAAAGAGAAATCCTCACAGCTGAATTGGTGCATGCCTATGGCACGGCAAACAGCTCACTTGACAGCCACGTCGTCGCAGGAAGCAATCTACTACCAACCGGCTCCTGCACAATGCGAAAGGAATAAAACTAAATCACGACCAACATGCGAAACAGGCCCTGGGAAGCTCATGCGACGGAGCCGGATAATGGTTGTAGGCAGACCATGAAAACGATGTGGTCAGTCGATTTGCTCCGCGCTTGACACACGCCCCGTGGCTCAGGGGAAGAAGAACCAGAGCAGGCGCTGGCAACCCAGCCGCAATTCGCAAACCCCTGCGCCGCAGATTGCCTCCCAAGGTGCGTCCGGGTACCTGGCACTAATTCCCTTCAGGAATCAGGATCCCCCCTTTCTCTGGTTGGTCATTGCCATCTCGCAGCCAATCAGGACGCCGTCTCGACCTTCCAATCTCCAGCCTTGACCAAAACGGTATTGGCATTCTCCTGCCAAGATTCCCAACGAGGCAATGCGAAATATGCGTTTCCGCCCTCATCTCTCTCTCCGGTGCTCCAAGCCTCCATCCAAGACTCGCTGCTGCAAGCATTTCTCCAGTTTCCCATCGTCACAATCAACATCGACGACCCTGGTTTCAACTTCAACCCTGAACCACGGCGTCACCGCCCACATTTTTCGGTGGTTGGTTTATTACCCGAATTCTAATGACAGCATCTGCCTCTGTCGTCTTAGTACAGTAGGTACAGTACTGTACGCATGATATCCAAGCAACGAGGTATTCTCCTTTCCTCAGAGGTACAGCCAGTCTCCAGAGAACCAGGAGGTAATCATTGATCTCATCAATTACCATTATTGCCTTTGGACTGCCAATCTCTACTAAGCGCCATGACAAGGCTCATGTTTATTCGGCTCGCCAATCCTCGATTTCATTCGTCCACACTTTTGCATCCAATGCCGCCACAGCCTACCTGCATCAGGTAGCCTTGGAGAAGTAGTAGTTATGTCATGTTGGGCTGGCGCTTCCCAGATTCCAGTCACATACAAACACCATTTCCAGGCCTAGCAGACGATTTGTCTCTTCCTGGATTCGTACCTGGTACTCTTTGTGAGTCTGCGACCAACTCTCAACCTTTCGTTTCAGACAGAAATCACACAACGTTTCATGGACCATCCGCGTATGCTGTTGGAGCCTTCATCCCCTGATCCCAGACTCCCGAAACAAAACCCCAGGCCGCAATTAAATGAGATGCCCACCAAAATCGGCCTCTGCTTCGATATCTTCCGTTGTCTCTGGGTCCAGCATTTTAGTGTCCCATCCGGTTCTCTCTTCCCCTTGGCTTGGCTTGCGCCTTTGTAGCCTTGAGCCGTTACTACAACCCATTGTGCAGCACGCGTCAGCACCTAATTTCTTCTCTCTAGCTTCCCCTCTGCGCTGTCATGTCTTGCCCTCGTCATAAACTCGCATCTGCTTTCTCCTGGGGAATATTCTTTCTCAATTCGACCCCACGAGTATTCATTTTCTTGGTGGAGTCTGATCCTTCCAGGTGCATGTGGCTATTCCGGGTCGAAATTGGTTCCGCCTTCCTTTGCATGCCGAGTGGCCCAGAGAAGCCGCATGCTAATAAGAAGTTACGATGCATTGACTCGCAGAATCGGCTCAGTTCTGGTATCAGCCACTCGACGCCTCGTCTTTGCTTCTTAACACCTACGCCATTGGCAATAAGCCTCTTGTCGATCAAACATTGTTGTTCAGTTGAGTATCTACATACATGACAAGCACCTGGTGAGCGTTAACTACCCAGGTAGCCCTCTCATCCTCCTCATGAGCTGGTTTGGCCTGTGTGTACGTCAGCATTCAACAGGCTTGCCTAAACTGGCCATTTTCTATGCTTCCAGGGCCCCTGCCGAAGAGCCGACACGCAAACCAGCCCAACGGTTCATTCAACTGCATCTCTCCAATCTCGTTCACGATTTCCAAGGCGTTGGCGCTTGTTGCGGTAAATCCATGCAATCATCCGCTCTGATAGTAAAGAGCCTCCTGAAAATGCCTAAAGCCGTTCGCTCAGCCATTTGCTCTACTTACCAGCCATCGGGAGTGACTGCGTACCCATGTAACTAACAAGCTTCTCCATCGTAGCTGGATATATGATACTAGGGTAGCAAAGACCAGTCTCCTGGTTCCATCTCGCAAAGGAGTATCCGTTCCATTAGTACAGGTTACTTCTCTAGGCTAGGATCGCAAGCACCGTCTTTCTCTCAGTCATGAGTTGGTATGAGTCTCTACGTCAACAGTACAGACGTTGTCCGGGTCTAAGATGAATACTGAGGGCCCAATACCTTGTGATCCAGTCGCCTCTCAAACTTGAGGAACTGCTTCCAATTCGTCTATTCGGTCGTTTCATCGCATTGGGCGAGGCAATTAAACCCTGGAGGTGCGGCCTCGACTTGAGTTAGGGTTAAGGTCGTGACAGTCGGATAACGACAAGCCATTCCCCCCCATGGCGTTCCCGGCACTATGGCGGAGCTTAGAAATGAGTACGCGTCTGCAGATGATGAGGCCATTCATGGCTTCTTCTTGTAGTGAACGAATCCCGTGAGTAGCGCGCGGTACATCGTGAGATCCCGAGACTTGAGCCCCAGGCCCTGTCGCCGATGGGTCGAGACTCTGCGAATCTAGTGGGCTCGGTGTGTTGCGCCTCTGAGATGCAGCCGACAACTCCCCGTTGGCATGCCAAGTCATCTTGTTTCAAATTTCGAGGCACCACGTACCATGGACTAGGGCAAGCCAACTATCGATTTGCGATGAGTTGTTGCGTCTCGTCACCCTTGTCATGGGACTTTGGAGCTGGGGGATAGGTGGTGGCGATGATTCTCGGCCGAGAGGCAACCCAGTGTGCCCGGTTCTTTGCTTCCGGCGAGATTCGACACGCAATTCGACTTGTCGTCTATCGTCCTGGGGAACAAGGGGGCGATGCATGCGTCAGGCATCGTCCGCTATCGAGAGCGGTATCGAGAGGAACAGCACCATGGCTCCGTCCCTACTACCGGAAGACGTCTTATTCCGGTGTCATAGATCCACTGCCTCATGGTCTCTGCTATCTTGTCAAGGCTATCATTACATACTGACTTCCTCGACAGTTTGGCTTTAGAGCCAAGTTGACCAACAAAACTCAGCACGAATGTCGAGTTTCTCCAACAACAAGTCCAGTCGGCATTCAGCAGCAGTCAAACTTCTCCATTTTTTGTCATACTAGGGTATTCGGTAGTTTTTGCCTATTCGCTATCGTTCTTGCACATTGATGTACGTTGCTTGGCGGGCTAGGACTGGACTAGATGCCGTATGCATCACACCCGTGGACCTTCAGGAACATGTCATCAACGACGTTGTTTTCTTTCCATTCCATGTGTGACTCTCTCGGGCAGGAATATATATCGTGTTTCTTCCCCTTCATCGGAGTTCATGGTCGACAGTACGCGCCTAAGACGTGTTCTTGCAACATGGGAACGCCAGTGACTTTGCAGTGTGTTCAACTCAGATGTTAACACTCGAGAGTTCCTGTCGAGCAGTCTGCCAGCACCAGCTATTAACTCGAGCAGGAACAACAACCTCCCCGTGGGATGTTCGAGGTCGGACATGAATTTCTCGCCAGAACCTCAACCATGCCAGCAGCATGGCTGGCCAGGGCTACGACGTTACTTTGACACAGGTCCTCACCCTATTCGACGCGGAAAATACAAATCAACCAGAACAGGCCCCTCAAAACAGCCCCTAGTAGGACCCTTTGATTCAGGCTGTGATTCGAAGAGGAATGCTGATGACAGATGACAAGTCCCCGAAGTCTCACAGTCACTCGACCGCGACCTAGGTCGTCTCGCGTTGGCCGATGATGTCTCTGTCGAGGAAGACTGGAATGCAGTCTCATTGGGTAAAGCTCTCTCATGTCTCATCGGCACGGTACAACATTCCAGTCTCGTCTTGTTATTCAGATCGGAGCTAGATCTCGGAAATCCAGTAAACTGGAAATCAGAGTGACTAGCGAGCTTCGAGATCGGATCTGGACCCCGAACGACGAACCAAATCATTATCAGCGTCGAGAAGAGGTGAGATGTGGTGGCAGTCGTGCCACGGCTTAGCATGGTTTCAAAGTACGATCTCTATTCACGAAATATGCACCGGAGTCGTGAGAGAAGCTGTTGATATTCCCGAGTATAGGGTAGCCGGAGCCGAGGGGAATCTTGGCGATTGTGCTTTCAAAGCAACTCCGTGAAGCTGCAATTGACTGCACCGCAGACACCAACTATTTGAGTGGCTCATGTGGCCCGATAAAGTCAAGTGTAGTTGTCTACTCTCGAGCCTTTGAACACTGGATGCTCGTGATTTTGGAAACTGGCGAGGTGCATGATGGGTAGCAGGAACAGCAGCTTTGCTTAAACTGGAATACGAAGTTGTGTGTGTACAATAAGCTAACACACAATCGTGCTGGTCGACCTTCGTAATGAAGACTGGGAAACCGCCGATGGTTAACTATTCGGATCATGTTGGCTGGTTCTGGGTGACAAGCATCATCAGTGGCTTTACAGGATCGACTTTTGACAGCTGCAGGTTCAGGATCCACAGGCACAAACATAATGCGGTGACACGGACACCGCCGAAGACTTCTTTGCTTTTGCGCAAAAGCATGACATGACGCGCCACTTCTTGATGGCATCTCCCACAATGAGATCGATAGTGTGGACGCCTCGAGTGTCTAGTCATGCAGGTCAGAAGGAGAGGTGCTCCCACGCGCAACGCGGCGTCGACAGAGAGAACCCCCATCGAGCTGTGGCTTTCCGCAGGGACCCGAAAGCGTTCTCTTGTCGACGCCACTTTGGCCCTCTCGTCGATGTCGTCTCCATTGCATGCAGACCCATCACCAGCTGAAAATGGTCCAAAAATCACCAAACCGAAAGATTGTGGCTTGTCGACTTCAGCTTGCGTCGAGCAAAGATACCGGATACTGACAGGTCAAATCGACTTTTGAACGTCTCACCAGTCTGTGCAGGGCAGCCCATCGCCTCGCATCCAACCGAGGACCGAAGACGGGCTCGATACGAGGCGTCGATGGGACAGAAATGGGCGACGAGAAAGGCCCTGCGCTCCCCCCGCCGCCCATTGGTCACCGTCCTCATCGTTAGCTGGCCTGGAAGATCCTGTCTGCGCAGAGGTTGATGATCCTGGAAGCTCTCCCCACCCGGACAGCCGAACCCCAGGTGCACCATCCAACCCCCGGCAGTCGATGGCAGTAACCAAAGTCGATTGCTGGCAGTCGTTGATGGGCTTGACAGAGTTGGAGGAACAGGTTTTGGGTCCCGGGTAGAGCGTGGTGTGCAGTGGCAGTACGCCACAGGTGCAATAAGCTAGCTGAAGACTCGAACGGATACTCGCGAGGCCGAACAGCTGGCCCTACGGTAACGGGACCTGAGGGCCAGGAGGGAGTTCTGGCGGCACGATGAGATCATGGACGTGATAACGTCACTGCGCAGTCCGCTTGGGGTCTGCTATTGGCCCGATGACATGCTGGAGAGCCACATTGAGATGGTGGTACAAAGTACAATTGGCCCGAGTATTGTCTCTCTCACGTCAACTCTCAATCCTCTCACTGATCACGCACCTTGTCTGCACTCAGCTGGATAGGGAAGGGTTGTTTCATAGCCTCGGGGGCAACCGCAAGTATCAAGCAATTAGGTTTGCTTGGTTGCTTGACTTGGTTGGGGTGGTGGGGATGGCCTGTCATGCTGTCCGTCTTGCCCGTCCTTTGCGCTTTGGATGATGCTTTTTTGTTTTGGGGTTGAGTAAGTGGTTGGACGCTAATAATTTGGAGCCTTTGGCTTCAACAGGCCAATAACTAGGTCCTGTGCATTCGTACCATCACCGATCTGCCTTGATCTGCCAAATTCGCCAAGTCGTAGGTACCTACGATAGTTGCGGATGGCCTTGGGCAGCCACCAGAAAAACAGGCCTTTGAGGGTGTCTACCGGCATTCGCAGTCCGTTGCAGTACGGCGTCGTTCGAGGTTTCTATGAATAGGCAATATAATTCCTCGAGAAAGCCTACGAGGCTGTCCTGACATAAGAGAACTTTCGTCGTGAGAGCAGACGTGCGGTGCGATGCACGTCCACCTGGAGGATGTGGTTCTTCGCCGTAGCTTCCGTGGCTTGCTGACAGACTGACCTGAACGTGGCGCCCTGTGGCGCCTTATGGATACAGACTGACAGGGATGCCGGCTGTTGGCCCCCAAAGCTTCTCGACGCCGAGGCGACCAGCGGTGCGATTCGTGGTGCTGCAAAACGTCAATCCGCCCTGGGTGTCAGCCAGAATCGATCGATAAGGCATGCGCATGTCACATTGCGCGGTACCGACACGAGGTCTGGCGTGGCCTTGGTTCGCAGAGGTAGTTGCCTGTCTTTCTTTGTGCGAAATTGTGGATCGAACAAGATGGAGTTGACCAGGGCATATTGACGATTTGATATTGTCAGGCGTGGCGGAGCAACGGCTTAGCGGGGTGGTCAGCCACACCAATATACTTGGCCGGGATGTACTTTGCAGATTCCTCAGGCTGTTCAACTACCCGCGGATCAACGCTTCGAAAGTCTTGCGACCCGTCGTCGTCGTCGTCGTCGTTGGCGTTGCGTTGAAGATGCCGGGGTTGGCCAGAATGCCCACGACCGCGGCAGGGGTTTTGTTTACAGGATTGCGGCGCGCCGTTCCATCTGCGGGTTGGCTTCCGCGGCCTGGGCCGGGGTTGGTGCACCGCCACTCTCATTTTCTCACCTCAGGCTTTCACGGCTGACACTAGCTTCAGGTTGGCTGATTCCTCCTGAGCTGGAATTGCACAAAGAACAAAGATGTCATATCTCACTGGGCGAGTTGACGAGAGTTGCGTCAGGTTCCCTTTGCACCACCCTCCGGAGGAAACATCCCCAACGAAATAAGCTCACAATGGAGCAAGACAGACTGACAGACTAAAGCCTCGCACCCTTTGTTTGGTCTTTTCGTCTGACTATCGTCTAAGCTTCGTTGATAGGCGTTTGCAGTGGACCCTGCTTGTTGACTTGGATGCACAAGCCCACCTCACAGTTTTAGCGTCCACAAGGTGCCTGCAGCGGCGGCAGTAGTGAGTGGAAGAAAGACGGTACGTACATACGACAAGGGAGCGGTGATGGTGGTTGAGGGTTGGCGGAGCCAAAACGTTTCTTCCTTCATCGGCAGTAGTTAAATAAGGCAGAGCCAGACGAGGCCTCATGAGGTGATTGTTTCTGCATCTGTTTCAACCATGTTATTAGCCAGAGCACCTGCCTTGAAAGTGCGCTGAAACTATTGAGATTGCTCTTACCTATAATAGCGAGTCATCTCTTAGTTGACCAATGTGTAGCCCAAACGGGAGTGGAAGGCGAGGCTGGGATTGCCTCGCCAGTCCCGCTGGATGGAGCTACTGACGTACCTACGGAATTATTTATTGGCTCACTACCGCAAAAGAGACTAATAGCAAGGCTGCCTTGGGGGAAGGGCGCATTGCCGCACCTGCACATTCAGCCTTTTCCATAGCTGGTAGCTGAACAATTGTCGGCTGTCGGTCTGGCTGAAACTTATTTCGACTTGCCTAACTATTGCCTTGCTGATAAATGGTACTGGACTGCCTAGGAGGCTCGGATGGAAAGTATCCGTGACCGTGAATCCCATCGGTGGTAGTACTTCCTTGGCCCTGAACGGAACTTTCTTGACTTGTACCCTTACCTTCTCTTGGACCCACGCACCTTCCAAGAAGCAACCTCTGAGCTCTTCCCCAAAGCGTATCCGCACCGCCCGCTCTCGCCCTGTTCGGGTTTTTTTGGTCGCCGCCTCCTCCCGGACCACGTTCCTTTTCCCTTCTTCTCTCTCTTCTCCCGTCCCTGCGCGCCCCATTTTACGCCCCAAAATTCCCTGCTGTCACACTCAGAGACACGCATCCGCGTTGTGACTGGCGCACCGAGACAGCCCAGTGGTTATTATTGTGCTGGGTTGGCTGGCTGAGCGAGCCAGTGTCTACCAGTCAGCGTACGAATCCCCCATACGAGGTAGGTACAAATCAGCTTGGTACGTAGCCTGCGTCCTTGTCCTTGACGCCGCCGCCGCTGTTCCACCTCGTACTGCGACTGCTGCTCTCCTTCTTTCTTCCCTTCCCAAATCCACACACACGCACAACACTCACGCCCACTGTATTTCCTTTGCTCCCGCCACCCTCTCCCCCATTCGCCCACTCGCCTCTCTTTTCCCTCTACACCCACCTACTCACTCGCCTTTGCCTCACACACCTCGCTCTCACTCTTCGACTCGTTCTCTCCTCTTCATCAACCAACTTTCTCTGGTGTAGTTCGTTCATCGTCGTCACCGTTTTTTTGCTGTTGACCTTGTATCGTCACACATCTCGCGCCTCATTCCCAATTGTTGAGCCACAATTTCTCCCTCTGCACACTTTACTGAGCCACGTCTTGCTCACGGCCTTTTGTCTGCCGCGCCTTGTCAGTTTATGCTGCCTTGCCTACCTTCTTGGGAAAAATATCCAGCTCTCGCCACGCTCTCCAGCCACACATAGCATCACCACCCGCCTCGACATGTGCCTTTGATCCAAGGCTACGCCGACCTCGACCTCCCCAGACTGACTGCATTTGCAGCCTTTTGTCCTCTTCCCACATCAATCAAACTCACACAGTTGCGTCTATGGCCTCGGACGCCTCCACCTTTGCCGCGACCGAAGCCCCGCCTGTAACGCGCCCGGTTGCAACCCCTCCTGACTTCATCCCTTCGGACGATCCTATTAGATTGTTGAAGCGACCTCGATCTCCGTCTCCCTCATCTCCGCGCTCACAGTCTCACCACGACATTACCATCGGGTCTCCAATAAAGGCTGCTCGATTAGCCCTTGCGACTGGCGCTTCTCCGCCGCCCTTGACGGGGGCTGCCGCACTCGAGGAGGAGCGGCGGCGACACGACGAAGTTATCAATGAACACGAAGCTCAAGCTCAAAACCCCCCTCCTACAAGCGACAATCCGAGCCACAAAGCGCTAGCTTCCCTTATGTCTGGTGCAGTTCAAGCAATGAGCCGACCTGCTGACGCGCCTCAGGCGGCTCCTACAGCGGCGATGGATTCATCTCCCAAGGCTCCAACTCCTCTGGCCTTGGCGCAAACTACGGTCGCGCAAGTTATCGAGCGCGACGAAACCCCCCCTCAAAGCGCACACAGCGTCGTCGCTGTTCCTGTCACTGAGAGTCCAACCCCAATGGACATTGACACCCACAAGATTGAACCTCAACACACATCACAACAAGTTGTTGGCCAGGAGGAGAGACCCCAGCCGGGGTCGCTATCATACCCAGGGTCTCTTCAGGCTGCCACTAATATCCCGCCAGAGCAACCAGTTCGTGGAATGAGTTTCCCTGCGCCTGATCAAGGTCAAACTTCGCCCACATCAGGGTCAAAAAAGCATAAATGCCCCTACTGCAATACTGAGTTTACGCGTCACCATAATCTCAAGAGCCATCTCTTAACCCACAGTCAAGAAAAGCCTTTTGTTTGCACCGAGTGTGATATGCGCTTCCGTCGACTCCACGATCTGAAGCGCCATGGAAAACTGCATACCGGCGAGAAGCCCCACGTATGCCCCAAATGCGACCGCAAATTTGCCCGTGGCGACGCACTGGCTCGTCACAGTAAGGGCGCTGGCGGATGCGCGGGGCGACGATCGAGTATGGGCAGTTTCGCTGATGGCGATGAGTTGGACAGTAGTATGGTTGAAGCAGATGGCTCGACCATGTCAGCACTCCCATACGACAACGGAGATGAGGAAGAGTTGAGGCGGCAGAGTCTCCCTAGCATAAACGCCCAGCACGTGTCTGGCGCTCAGGCTGACGCATACGGACACGCTCGCACGTATCCCCCCGTTGGAGGCCGAACCACGAACAGCGGATTGTACCCTCCCAACGTGAACCAGAATCTGGCTAATTCTACTGCAACATCAAACGTGCCCAATAACCTGGCTAGTAGTCACACTCCTAATGCGACTATTTCACCGATGCCTGTTGCTGGAGCAAATGCGAACATGTACACTCAACCGGCTATCACAGAGAGCCCTAAGCCACTGAGCCCAGGGGTTCAAGCCCACGATTCAACCAATATTGGACGACAGCGGTCGCCAAGTCTCACGCAGCAGATCCAGCAACAGCAGTACGGACGACGAGCGTCAGACTTGCAATCGCCACACAGTGGACAGACTCGGCCGAAACTCCCTGGGTTATCTCATCCTGGATTCGTTCCGCCCGGCTCGACTGGGTTCTCGCATGCAAGGAGCGGGAGCGGTGGAACGCAAACTGGCAGCGAGAGCGGCAACATGTTTGCACAGAGCGATCCTAGCGTGTGGGCATATGTTCAGACACTCGAGGAGAAAGTCAAAGCCCTTGGCGATAAGGTCATGATGCTTGATACAGAGGTTACGATGCTTCGACAGCAGCTTGAAACCCGGGACGCGACGATTAAGTCATGATGAAGATCAACTCATGACGGGGGTTGAGAAATGTTAATCATGGTCTCGTTAGACGCATAGTGAGAGGCCCTTTCGTTATGTTGAACGTGGATTTGGCATGGTGCTACGGGATGGCGTTTTGGAACCTTGAGGGAATTCTGGCTGTGGATGGTAGGGACCTCCACTTAAAATAAGGCGACGGACAGGCTATGCATTTTTTCGTCATGATTGGTAGTGGTCATTATTGTGCTGCACTATACAAAGATGCTTGGTACGGTGGCTCACATAGTATGCCTCGTGGCAGCATTTGACAAAAGACGCCGGATAATTCCCATAATAGTCTTTGTTGGATCAGACGAATGGGAGAGGGCATAGTATGATATATATACCGAGCTTGGCTCTTGGGATTGTGATAAGAGAGAGACAAAGGACATTTGAGACGCACTCCTGAGTAACTTATGTACCTAGGTAGCCGCCTATGAAGGAAGTAACGTTATCAAGTCATCAACTCGGCCGATATGTGGGGCTTGAAGGTGGTTATATCCGATTCTTCATGCTCTCGCTCTTGTGTTTGGTGATGATACGAGTTTCAAGGTGGTCATTGAGTCGCGCAATTACCTACATAGTACCTTACCTACAGAAAACTGCCGAGGCTCTCGGAGTGTAACTGTAGCACGGACCATGTGGGCAATGGGATGAATGGAAAGCAATTGGCAGCTGGAAGAGAGGGAGATTCCGTCTGTTTGCCCCCCCCGGGCCCCTTCCAACTTCACGTGTCAACAACACCCACGCTGCGACGTCATGGCAATCGGGACGTGGAGCTTTGGAAGCTTCGGAGCTGGGATGAGGTCGACCGGGGAGACGCAGAAAGACCCGGCCCACCTGCTAAGGGCACATGTCTGGTCTGCCCAGTTACGTTACTGAGGTGGTTGCTCTCCTGAGGTGCTCAATAAAAGGACGTGATATTTCCCATGTGATGGGCGTCTAATCCTCGTATCACCTTCTGTTCACCTACATCCTCCTCCTGCATATGTATGCAGGCTTCTTGTTCTTATTCGTTTTTTTGAAGTCGGGAGCGACCTCGTGGCTGTGCTGCACCTCCCTCATCCGTTGCAGCGACAACCGCCATTCAGCGACGACCATCTTTGGCGCTTAGACGCTACCTGCCCGTCATTACTTCGTAACTGCATTATTCTTTTGACTTTTCTACCCCTCAGCATCAGCATCAGCATCTTCGCCTTTCCTTCTGCGCATCACCGTCGACGAAAATGGCGAGCGCTGAAGCCGAGTCCAATGTTCCAGTCGAGGATGGTGAGTTGGGAATCCTGCATTATTTCGGCAAAGTGGCTGCAGCGAATGGCGGGGCCCTCTTCTGCGCATCGGCTTCTGCGGAGACTGCCCTGATGGTGTCATGGTGCCGCGCTCACGTTGCGCAAGCTCATGAATTGCATCAGAGCCCAGGAATTCTCAAGAAGCCATCGCTGAACGTTGACTTAGCCGTGCAATCAGTGCTGACAGACAGTCCAAGCAGGCCCTCTGACCGAATCCAACGAGAAGGTGGTGACCGTCTCCAACCCGGAGAACGACCAGCTAGAGACCTTGGATGTCAGTCCGGAGTCGGTATGTAACCAAATTCGCATCTCATTTATCCACATGTCATGCAAGAAATTGCCCTGACACCAATGCGCAGAGCCTCTCAGACAGCCCCGACTCCCTTGATATGCCTTTCGAAACCGACAAGACCACCACCAACGGCGAAACCAGCTCATCTAAGCCACCCACGAATGGCGCGCCAAAGACGTATGCCGCCGTCGTTGCCTCTGGCGAAACCAACGGCAATGGCGTAAACGGACACAAATACGACGAGGATGAGCATACATACCCCAAGCTGCCGACCTCTCCCGATCTGCATCGCGAGCGTAAGGGCTGGCGAGCACGCGGCATTCACTTTGCGCCGCTGCGCGTTCCCATGGTTCGTCGGCTGCAAACCGGCGCCGTTTTGTTTCATTGCATGTCTATCGGTCTCTTTGTTTCCATCTTCTGGCTGATCTGCGCCAACCCTTTGACATGGCCAATCCTCGTTCCTTACCTTATCCATCTCACCCTCTCGACGGGTGCAACCAACGGGAAGTTGGCGTATCGGTCCGAATACATGAGGAGTCTACCATTATGGAAGCTATTCACCGGGTACTTCCCTATGAAGTTGCACAAGACGTACGATCTTGACCCCACGAGGAAGTACATCTTTGGTTATCATCCCCATGGCATCATCTCACACGGTGCCTGGGGTGCCTTCGTCACGAATGCTCTTGGCTTCAAGGAGCTCTTCCCAGGCATTACAAACACATTGCTCACACTGGATTCTAACTTCCGTCTCCCCTTCAACCGAGACTGGATTTTGTGGATGGGCCTCCAATCTGTCTCGAAGGAGTCAATCTGGAACATTCTCAACAAGGGAGGCCCCAACAACGACGGCCAGGGCCGCGCCGTCACCATTGTCGTTGGAGGCGCTCGCGAATCACTTGAGGCGCAACCTGGCACGATTCGATTGATCCTTAAAGGTCGCAAGGGCTTCGTTAAGATGGCGCTTCGCACCGGCGCGGACCTTGTTCCGGTGATTGGATTTGGCGAAAACGACCTTTACGACCAGCTCAGCCCCAAGACACACCCGCTTGTGCACCGGCTCCAAATGATCTTCCTCAAGGTGTTCAAGTTCACTGTGCCCGCGCTTCATGGCCGAGGCGTGCTGAACTATGACGTGGGTTTTATGCCATACCGCCGACCCGTGAATATCGTGGTTGGAAAGCCGATTCGAGTGGACAGAGCGCATGGCCCGCAACCGGAACAGGGGGAGATCGATCGACTTCATGAGCGGTATGTCAATGAGATTGAGAAGCTATGGAATGCGTACAAAGACCAGTATGCTGCTGGTGTCGAGTTGGAAATTTTCTCTTAGGACTACCTTTTCTTTGTTCTTTTTCGGATTGCTGGCGTAAATTCACATCAAAACACTTCTCATGTTTTTCTTTTGGGGAGGGGGGGTCGAAAAAGCTATTGGCATAGCTGGGCTTATGGCGGGAGGGATGTATCATGGGAATGCGTGTCCGCGTGTGAAGGCACATGTCGGATGCAGGTTTACTGCAAGGTCATAGTCTGTTACTCTGAGCGTCGGTCTTGATCAATCATCCTAATCTCACTTCGAAAGTATGAACTCATGCAATTGGTTCGCCCTGTTCCATGTCGTCAAGCTGCGTGTTGCTGTGGAAGTCGATGCTAATTCAGGTCAGGTGACTGCGCGCTTGGTAATTTGAAGACTGAAGGGCGCAATCGCGTCAAGCGCGTCATATAGTCAATCGCTTGGAGTGGATGCAGCTTGGTCAATTTCAAAGCAACCTTCGACTCTTCCAAGAAGACAAGCCAATTCTTTTCTTCATGATCTCATCTGCCTTCATTCACTAGGCTCACTCCAGACCATCGTGAAGAGCGACCACTCTGAGTCACGACCCAGAAAAACAAGCTCCAGTTACAACCCCCCGAACAATGCCTCCTCGCGCCTCGCCCCGCAAGAGGAAAGCCGTGAGCTACAACGACGACAGCGACGACAGCAACGTGAAGCCTGCAAAGAAGACCAGCCGCGTCAATTCAAAGCCACCCGCGAAGCGCAAGGCCGAAGTGGAGCCAGAAGAATCAGCTGCGAAAGTGCCTGCTAAGGCGACTGCCGCACCCAAGAAGCGCAAGACAAAAGCCAAGGACGAAGACAACGCCATGCCTCTTGCCGAGCGCACGGCGGTGTCGTCGCTGAAGAAGGCCATGTACATTGGCGCACACGTCAGCGCTGCAGGAGGTTCGCCTCCCCACAGCCCAATTCCCCCCTCCTCCTTAAGCTGGTATCCTAATCTCTGTGTGCCCAGGCGTCCAAAACTCCGTCGCAAACGCCGTCCACATCGGCGCAAACGCCTTTGCCCTCTTCCTCAAGTCCCAGCGCAAATGGACCAACCCGCCGCTCGACCCGGCCGCCAAGACACAGTTCGTCAGCCAGTGCAAGCACCACGACTACCACGCCGGCGAACACGCCCTCCCACACGGCTCGTACCTCGTCAACCTGGCGCAAGCGGACGAGGCAAAGGCCAACCAAGCCTACACCAGCTTCGTCGACGACTTGCAGCGCTGCGAGCAGCTCGGTATCAAGCTATACAATTTCCATCCCGGGAACACGGGAGGCGATAGTAGGGCGGCGGCAATTGGACGCATTGCTGCGCAATTGAACAAGTCGCATAAAGCAACCGAGTCTGTCGTCACGGTGCTTGAGAATATGGCAGGGACCGGCAATGTCATCGGATCGACGTGGGAAGATCTACGGGACATTATTGCCTTGGTCGAGGACAAAGCTCGCGTGGGCGTCTGCATCGATACTTGCCACGCATTCGCAGCGGGACACGACCTGCGAACGCCAGAGGCTTTCAAGAAGACTGTTGACTCGTTTAACGAAATCGTCGGAGAGAAATACCTAAAGGCCTTCCACCGTATGTCCCCTCCTCACACCCCTTTCTCGCCCTCTTCCTAACATGCCCCCTTCTAGTCAACGACAGCAAAGCCCCATTCGGCTCCAACCGCGACCTCCACGCCAACGTCGGCACCGGTTTCCTCGGCCTCCGCGCCTTTCACAGCGTTGTCAACCACCCAGCCTTCCAGGGCCTGCCCATGGTCCTCGAGACGCCCATCGACCGCAAGGACGCCGCCACCGGCAAGTCGGTCGAGGACAAGCAGGTCTGGGCCGACGAGATCAAGCTCCTCGAGCGCCTGGTCGGAATGGACCCGGAGGGTGACGAATTCAAGGCCCTCGAGGAGGACTTGCAGGCCAAGGGCGCCGAGGAGCGCGACAAGATCCAGGATCAGGTTGATCGCAAGGCGGCCAAGGATGCGAAGAAGGGCACGCGGGGGAAGAAGGGAGCCAAGAAGAAGGCCAAGGATGAGACCGATGACGAAAGCGAGTAACGGCGATGGATGGAAGATACATACCTCACTAATTGTGTATACCGCATGGCGCATGGAATTGTAGTGTAAAGATATAATAAGGAGAGCTTGTATACTATAATAGGGCACTCAACGCTGGGTATTTCGTTACGTTCAAACCAAGAAGACTATCAACGCTCTATGTCCATCCAACCCAATATCCAAACGCCAACTCATCCATCATGCCACACCGTCATTTACTTGCGGCTCTTTGCAAACGCCTCAACTTTGCCGACAAGCGACTTGAGACCGACTCCTCTTTCGCAGTTCGCCTCAAGCCACTCCTCCATGCGCTCCCTCACGCTGCGCATCGACTTGAGTACGGGCATGCGCGCTCCATCTTCTCCGCCGACGAATGACCCTGGGTTGAGCAGCAGGTCGAAGCAGTCAGCCCAGAGCTGCGTCTGCCAGTACCGCTTGAGACTTTCGCGGATCTTGTACCGACGGCCGGCCTTTATGCCACCTTGGTCACATCGCACTGTCTCGATGTACTTGCCAAAGAGTAGTGTGTGAATTGTGCCGGCTAGGCCGTGGTAGTCGATCTGCCAGGTCCAGGGTCGACCTTCGCGCATCTCTGCGCAGTCTTGTGCACTCGTCTTCCAGTCGGCGATGAACTCGACGTCAGGCGAAAAGTTACGCATATCGATGCTACGGCCAAAGTCGATCAGAACCACGCCACGTGACGCCCATCCATCACTGCCATCTGGCCGCCATTGACTTGAAAGGGACTGGTCGTCTCGCAGTGCATCGAGACGGAGCAGGCAGTTGTCGGCTTTGAGGTCGCCATGTAGGACGTTCTTGGCATGTAGAGCCTCGACGGTACGCAACAGCTCAATGGAGAAGAACATGGCCAACTGCTCATCCATGATAGCGGAAGGCTCAGCGCGGAAGAAGTTGACCACGTCAAGTAGCGTACCGTGGGCATGGTACGGCAAGAAAAGGAACGCCTCGTCCTGGTAAAGGTGCATTTCATGGGCATATGAGAGTGACGCCGCAGCGCGATGCTGAGGCCCAAGTCGGGTATGAGCTACACGCATCATGTGAAATTCCCACGGCGTGGGAGGCGTCTCCATCTTGAGAGCCTCAATCGCACTGCGGTGATTGACGGCGAAAGCTCCCTTGCCCATGGCCACGACGGCATTCTCGTCATTCCCATTCCCCTCGGGGAAGAGTTCTCCACGAGATAGACGGGGGCATATGCACCAGCCCCGAGTTCCTTCTTCACCATGTACGTCGAGTTGGAATCAGGAAATTCAATGACAACGGGAGTCGGCACAGGGCCCGTTCTGTCGCCGCCAGATTTGGCAGCCTTGGTGAGGGCTTTGGCGAATTTACGAACCTCACCGCCGCCCTCATACTTTTCGTGGCGGTGATCATAGAAGCCAAAGTACGAACGCAGCGGAGGCTGCATGTTGGCGATGATCTCAGAACGCACTGATTCATCGACGGGGTTGCATTGCATGTCCTGGATGATAGGCCCCTTGGGAGCCAGCGGCTTGGAAGCCAGGGCCTTTCCAAGAACTCCGCCCGACTTGGGTGCGAGTGGCCCGGCTGATTTAGGAGCCAAAGGCCCGGACTTCTTGGGCTCAGGGCGAGCATCATTGACAATCTCGCGCAGAGGGCTGCTCAAAGGCTCGAGATCCGACTCGTCTTCCTCGTCAATAGGCGTAGACGCCTCGTCACGCTTGCAAGGCGTCTTGTAGTGAGTCCCGACGTCAACATTGACGGATACCTCGGTCCTCTCGGTAATGGGCGTCATGAAGGGCAGTCTGTTGTTTGCCATCTCGGCCGCATCCCTATATGGCCGGGTTGGCGGATCCCAATCCTCGGGAGGAATGGGGATGAAGGATGTGCGGGTTCTGGGCTCATCATCCTCCTCCTCCTCATCTTCGTCATACTCATCTCGGGGTCCAGTTTCATCTGCAAAAGACCCAGACCGCTCAGTCTCGGGGACGCTTGTGTCAATCAAGTCGGATGCTTGAGTGTCGTTGGCCTCGCCCTCAACTTCGGCATCGTCAACACCCGGGATGTGTTTTCGCGTGTCGAAATCAGACCATTCACTCTTCACGTCCGACATGTCATCGCGGCCAGCTTCATCATTGTCATCTTCATCCTCGTCGTCACCAGCCTCGCTGGCATCAATCTGCCTGGTGGTGCAGGTGCTTTCAGCGTCAGTGGTATAGTTATCGCTGTCATAGTCGTCCTCACTCTCCTCAAGTTCCTGACCAGCTGGCCTGAGCGGTGCGTTGAAGATGTCGTAGATGTCGTCAGTAGCAGCCTTGGTATGAATCGTCACAGTTGGCTCAGATGTGTTCTTCTTGCGGAACTTTGGCCTGGAGGGCGAGTCGAGCTTTGCTTTGACTGTGCAGCCTGTCAGCAACAAGCAAGAGATGAGGTTTGAATCATAATACGTACTGATCTGTGTCTCATTCACCTCCATTACCTTCTTCTTTTTACCTCCCTTGGACGCACGAGGTTGCTGTTCCATTATCGCACCATTCTCATCATACTGAACAGAGTCTTGGTGAATGACAAGCTTGTCTTGACGAATGACGAGTTTATCCTGGTGAACGGCAGGCTTGTCTTGATGAATAGTAAGCTTATCTTGGCGAACAACGAGCTTGTCTTGATGAATGACGAGCTTCTCGCCAACACCCTTGCTAATCTCCTCAATGTCCTTGAGCGGAACGAGAACTGGTTCAGGCACGAGGTTCTCATCAATAGACTCGTCCTCCCAACTGCAGTCAAGCCAACCTCGATTGGCCGCCATGATCTCCTCAAAGCTGAGCTCAGTGCCCTGCTCCTCAGGAGTAGGATAAATAGCTGCTAGGTCAACAAAAACTCGCTCCTTCTTCCCTGTTTGGGGATGGACAGAAATTTGACACTTGGATGGAACAACGACGATGTTCTTTATTTGTGAAAGAGACTATATTACATAAAACGCCGACATGACCATCATTAGTTCTATGATCATTAGAATGCGGGCAATTGGGGGAGAGGAGACAAACTCACCGGATCCTTAAACACCGCCATCTTGGGGGCTGTGCTCTTCTTTCCGCCCGCCTTGAGCGTCTCGCCCGCCCAGGGCTTCGGCTCCATGGCATTTTCCTTCTTTCGGTTCGCCAGAGAACCGATTGTGTCCCAGCCCTTGGACCCAGCTCCTCGTGCGGCCATTGCAGGTGGCTTAGAATCGGCGTCGGAAAAGATGGCGAGCTTGGACTTTGCTGGCTTAGATCCACCTCCGCTACCAGGTCGAGGTGCCTGAGGATCCGTTGGCCGTGAGGCAGCTGAAAAGGGGTCCGTCTTGGCCGCTAGGGCCGGTCGCATGGTCGGCAGAGCTGGTGATGACGGCTGGTTCATGGCCTCTGGGTTCTCAGCAACTCTTTGTTCGAACTCCTTGAACTTGCGCAAAAGGCGCTGAACTGGCCGAGCCTCGCGCTCGATGCCCAGCTTGTAAACTTCCTCCGCCTGAGGCCAACGGGAGGCGCCTTCCAACCATGCAGCGTACTCCTCATAGTAGAGGGCCAGGCCCTCGCCGATACCGTGTCGAGAAAGAAACATGTACGTCTCGCGTGGTGCGTCGGAAAAGAAGTGGATATAGTGCACCCACAACTTGAGATATCGAGGATCGTTCTTGTATTGTGGTGCGCCGATAAAGGCTTTGGTAGCGCGCTCGAGTAGAGTGTGTAGCTGAGACTGGGGAGTTGCTTGCGCAGATGGGTATGCGTCTAGCGTCCATCGCACATATCGGTCAAAGACATCGAGAGGATCGTCTGACTCTGCAATGTTGTCGACCTCAGCTTCGTACTCGACACGGATGCAGTCGTTGACACTTCGTGTATCGGAAGGTGTTGGTGTGGAAAGCTTTTGGAGAGGAGAAGGCGAATACAGCTGTGCGAGTTTCTTCGCTGAACGGCCGCCAGGCAGAGACTGGATGTTCTCCTTCTGCCCCTCGATCAAGTCGAAATCGATTAAATCTTCCGAGGATGTCATGTTGTCGAATTAGTACACGCGTCGACAGAGAGAAACGTCGAGTCTCGCGGTTGTGTGTGGTGTTGTTGACTGAAAGTGGGTTGAATCGTGGGGTGCCCCTGGTCGTGAAATATGTTGATGTTATCTTAGTGTACAGACCCCGCGTTGCTGTGACAACCGCCTCATGTGGCTAACAGAGGGTTCGCAGCCACACTAAAGATGGCTTCAGGGCAGTGATGCTCAAACCAAGCAAACGAAGCTCCATGGCTCCTGAGTGTTGAGGGACATTTCATGACACTCAAGTCTTATGACATACGAATACATCAGTCACAGTCAATGCATAAGTAAGCCACGCCTTGAACTCGAATGAGGTGGTTTTTTTATTTTTGTTACGAGCCTAATCCACTTTTGTTTTCGGCGTCTATTATTTTCAATTTTTGCCTCCTGGTATCCATCCCATGCGCTCCAAGGCTAAGGACATAAAGGCATCATGTTTCTGTTTTTACTTCCGAATTTTATGCGCATTTACAGCTCAACAGCCTTGCGGAAGTTGGCACCGGCGTAGATAGCGTTCTCGCCGAGCTCCTCCTCAATGCGGAGGATCTGGTTGAGCTTGGCAAGACGCTCAGATCGGGCGGGAGCACCAGTCTTGATCTCACCAGCTCGGAGACCGACAGCAATGTCGGCAATGGTGACATCCTCAGTCTCACCAGATCGGTGGGAGACCATGAGACCCCAGCCATCGGCGTAAGAGTCCTTGGCAGCCTGAATGGACTCGGTCAGGGTACCGATCTGGTTAACCTTGAGAAGGAGAGCGTTGCAAGACTTGAGCTCAATGGCCTTCTTGATGCGGAGAGGGTTGGTGACAGTCAAGTCATCACCGACGACCTGGATATCCTTGGTCTTGGAGAAGTAGCTCCAGGCCTCCCAGTCGTCCTCGGCGAAGGGGTCCTCAATGGAGACGATGGGGTACTTGTCGGCAAGGCTGGAGTAGAGGGCGGCAAGCTCCTCGTAGGTGAGCCACTTGGTGGCGTCGCTCTCGGGGTTCTTGAAATCAAGATCGTACTTCTTCTCCTCAACCTTGTAGAATTCGCTGGAGGCAACGTCCATGGCGATCTTGATCTGGCCAGTGTAGCCAGCCTCCTCGATGGCGTCAGTGATGAGGTCAAGGGCCTCCTCAGCGGTCTGGATATCGGGAGCAACACCACCCTCGTCACCGACGTTGCCGGCAGACTGGCCGTAACGCTTCTTAGCGAGGGACTTGAGCTTCTGGTAAACCTCAGCGCCCTGGCGCATGGCCTCGGTGAAGGAAGGAGCATCACTTTTGTAAGTCAGCAACGTAATCTGATTCAACGGGACACGGCATTACTTACGTGGGGACAATCATGAACTCCTGGAAGGCAAGACGGCCACCGGCGTGGGAGCCACCGTTGAGGACGTTCATGAAGGGAACGGGGAGGACATAGGGCTTCTTGGTTCCGGCAAGGTCGGAAACGTGAGCGTACAAAGGAACGCCCTGCAGCAGGTTAGCTCATGGTCGGCCCAAGGGAGAGAGATCTGATGCTCACCTTCTCAGCAGCACCAGCCTTGGCAACAGCCAGGGAGACACCGAGGATGGCGTTGGCACCGAGGCTGGTCTTGTTGGGGGTACCATCGAGCTCGTTGAGGAAGGCATCGACAGCGGACTGGTCCTTGACGTCGAGATCCTTCTCGATCAGCTTGGGGGCAATGACGGTGTTGACGTTCTCGACAGCCTTGGTGACACCCTTGCCGCCCCACTTGGACTTGTCGCCATCGCGAAGCTCGCAGGCCTCGTGCTGACCTAGATAATCGGTTATTACGTCTGGAGCATGCATGGGAAGCCGGGGAGGATCGGGACGAACCGGTAGAGGCACCGGAGGGGACGATGGCACGGTGGAGACCGGTCTCGGTAACGACGTCAACCTCGACGGTGGGGTTACCGCGGGAGTCGTAGACGGAGCGAGCGAAGACCTTGGTGATGGCCATGATTGCTGGTGGTGTGATGGATTTGAGTTCTGGAGGATGGTCTGATGTATTAGTCGATGGAGGTTCGTGCGTAGGTTGAAGCGCGGAAGCAAGATGGGCTGAGGAGGATGAAACGAGAAGAAAGAAAGCCAAAGGGGAGGGGGGGAAATTGGGCAGAGCGAAATTGGAGAGTCTGGAAGCTTCGGCGAGAAAAGCTCAGTGCGGCCGAAGGGCATTGGCTGGAATATGCCTCAACTCAACAGTTCTCCTGTGGTGTTTCCTGATGAGAGAGCACCAAAGCTGGCTTGGTGGGGTAGTTTGGCTGGTGGCATGGCGGGGAAGGAGGGGAGGGAGAGGGAATGGACAAGGTGAAGGATGGAGGGGCTATTCAACCTGAGGGAAGGTCGGTCAATCACTCACCTTGGAAGGGAAGAATAAAAGGCCCAAATTGGGGAATCTGGACTCGAGCAAGGAAGAGGAATGAGGAGTGAGGATGGAGGATGGGAAGAGAGGGAGGAAAGAAAAGATTGCGCTTGGGAAAGAAGTGGGAAGGCCGTTTATAAGAGAAACAGATTGAACAGAAACGGTTGATGACACGAAAGATGTACTCACCACTCACCATTCACCACACACCACTTCATATCCAGCCATTGCCTCAGTCCGATCTCCGTTTGGCGCGGGCGGGCACGTTGCTACTGCGACAGGGCATCAGAACTGTAGCTCGAGTTGTCGGTGGGGCAGACCGTGAAGCTCCATGAGAATGAATGGGTGGGTTGCTGGGCGAGGAGGGGTCGACTCTTGCAAGACTTGAGGGAGGGGTCGTCCAAATGATCTCACAATCTCTTGCTGGGCCCTGTTAGTTGGGTACCCCTGCCCCTCCAAGAATGAGGCGGTTGGCTAGGGTACCCCGCTACGCAACACCATCAGGTCCCATCCCACCCATCCAAGATACCTACACCTCCCTTCCACTCAAACTGTTTGCTGTAAGTACTTCGTAATGCACCAGCACCTTGTCTCACACGTTCTGATACTATCCCACGCGCCATATCACACACGGGCCACGACTGCGACCAAACGACGTGAAATCCCACTCCTCTTCAACCCAACTCACCTCACCTCACCTCACCTCACTGACATGAGCCCCCTCCCCCCCCCTTTTACCTATTCCGCCGCCATCCAATAGGCCTCATCTCGGACTGAAACCGGCCTCATAACGGCCAGCCAACCTCATTCCCTCATACCTAACAACCGAAGCACCGTCTTGTTTACCCGCCTTACACAATTGCATCCCACCCGCTCTTCTTCAAGAGCACGTTAGTTACCGTCCGTAATCATGTACATACGCACGTACACACAATTCACCCACTCGCAGCCAACCAACCCACTCGGTGATGCTCCTCCGGTCCAGCCCCATGCAATCGGTGCACTCGGCGCCGCCCACGTAGCCCGCGCCTCTTCCTCTGCCTTCCCTCCCTTCCCTTCCTCCCTCCCGTTCGTTCCCGGCCCTGCGGCCTTGCCCCTCGCTTGTCCCAGGCCTCCCAGGTTCCAGCTCTCACCGTGGCCGGCTCAAGGGCTTCTTCCGGTTGGACAATGCCCGTCCCGATCGAAAACTAGCCAGTGGACGCTTCCGGCACCATGGCTGGAAGTTGACCGCAACCCTCCGCACTCCCGGGAACCTGCATGCAAAGCATGGAGAGACACGGAGGCCGGGCCCAACCGTGCATGGACGACCTCGGCCGTTGATTAAGATTAGAACAGTCGGTCAGGACTCAGAATATCAGTCCATCTTGCGCCGGGACCTGGATGGTCAAGGCGCCTCTACGAGATTCGCGGAAGGATCATGATCATGCGAATTCACGGGCGGCGCTTCTGCAAGTCCCCGCGGGATTCAAAGCAGCCTCATCGTGTCCTTAGGTAACACCACAGTAGTGGCGTACCGATTTTACCGCCTCTCAAGGCGTCATTGCCGAGTCGCGCCAGGTGTGTTCGTATGCGTGATGTAAACAAAATCATGCAACACTAAGTGTGTAACCACGCGTGGAGCGCTGACCGCATCGTTGAATTTGTGTGGGTAGTATCCATCGTTTTGATTTCATCCATATGTATCGTTATCGACATGCCATACCTTGCCTGGCTTTTCAAGGAACCCATAGAACTCAGAACCATAAATGCTCCCCGCCCAAACGCCGTATCAACCCAAAGTCTATCACTTGCATCCCTTAAAAGCGCTCCTTCATTCTTGCTGCTACCGTCCTCAAGTTGCCGTAGACCTTTCCGGGAGGTTTTCCGAGAATCAAGCTGACAACAGACTCTCGGGCAAGATGAATGTTTTTGAATCCACCCAGGATGTGAATCTTGGAGTCGGCCAACACAATTCGGGTTCGGCTAGCGTTCTCGATGGCAAACTTGGTCTTTCCGTCCTTTCCGGCGATACGGCCAATAGCTCGGGCCTGGCTATCGCCGTGCATCGTCCTCACATCCTTGATCTCAAAAGTCTCAATGTACAAGTCGTCGAGTCGTAGCAGAGCGATGGCATCGTCCACATCGAAGCCGAGAGTAAAGGCCTTCACAAAGTCCTCGCCCTTCTGCAGAGCTCCAGTGTCCGTGGTGTGCTTTGAGGTCCTCAACTCGACAGTCTTTCGCTTAATGTTCATGCGGCATTGCAGCTTGAGATGCTCGACGAGGGGAGGATAGATTGAAGCCCAGGATTGCTTCAGCGGCGTCATTCGGTGAGGTGGGACAGGGACCTTGCGAGTCTCGACTCGAGTAACGGGGTCCTGCAGAGAGAGAGGTTAGTATACTTGTTTTGCTGCCATGGGTTCGTCCATCAAATTCTTACAATGTCCCTAGCAGGCGCAAACCGAGGACGTCCCTCCTCATCAATGGCCATACCATCCTCACCATCCTCCACTACGACAACAGCGTTAGAGTCGACGGTCAGAGCATCCGGCGCATCTAACAAGAATTCCTCATCATTATCTACCAGCGAGGTCAGCACGTGGAGGCTCCAGCTGGTTTTCAAGGGAATTTTTTTTTTTACCTGAGGCTGGAAGGGCAACAGTGGAAGCAAGCGGGGTATCCTCCGCCTGTTTCAGAGCGGTTGGTGCAGGCATTTTGGCGGCGATTTCGAGGTGTTTGGCGGTATTCAATAGATATTAGAAGTCCAAACGAGGCAAGATGCGAGTGTTCGAAGCGCGCAACGCACAAAATTCGTCTTTGTCGTAGTCACAATTGGGTATGAAGGTTGACAGTGGGGGCTTGAAACGGCGACTTTCACACACCGATCAAAAATTTGTGGTGGCTTATCGAGGCTTATCCATTGGCCCGGCTTCCCAAACGGCATGGGCGCGTCATGGAGTGACTTTTCCATGGAAAGTGCTCTTTGCATTGCTGCGACAGGCGATCTAATAATTACCTAGCTGCCAACTCCCGGTCCACCCTCTCTCCAACCTCCATCCTCAATCCTCGCCGTGAGGATTTTGTTTCGTTTCATCTCTGGTGTCATCTGTGTCCTCGAGGCAGACACCATGTGTTGGAATGATGTCTAAGGGCATTCCCTTCTCTTCCTTCGGCCGCAGCTTCGGGATATCCAGCTCCACCACATCCGACTCCTCTCCAACCTTGCGCGCCGCGGCCGTTGCCTTTACGTCAGTCCGCCGACAATCTCTAGCAATACCAACGTCAATTGTGTCATCGACGCATAATCCTTTCTATGTTCAACCGGCATGGCAATCTTTTAATCGGACTCGACGCCTCCAGTACTCCTCCACCTACCGCCCGAGTATAGCTTCCTTCGGTATTCCTGCTTTTGTAAGCACCAGCCCGGCCAAGAAACCCAGCCTCCCCTCCAAACTACGACATACAATTTTCCGATTATCCCCCTCTTTAGAAGGGTTACAACAGCAGAGATTCTACGGCGATGACGGAAACCGCCCGAAATGTTCCTGTGGCAAGGTTTTGCCGGTAAGGCATCCGGTCAATGCGAAAACTGCCAACAATGCCAGAACACCTGAAAGCTCATCTGCAAAGGAAGCAGTCCAGGACAATTGGAAAGAACCGTCTGGAATTTTGAAGCCTCCAGCTTCAGATGCAGACGCCGAATCCATCGCCTCTTCCATGTCCAAATATCTACACCTGCCGAGTTTACCCCACCGACCAACTAAAGAAGAGCTTCTGTCAGCAGCCAATGGATTTTCACAAAGGCTCAAGGTCCGCTTCAAGTGGATGACGATCCGAAGTGTGCGTCCATGGAATTCTGATGAATGGGGTGCATTTGTATCATGGTTCATGCTGGGCCACCTTGTCTGGATTCTGCTGGGCACGACGACGTTTTTCTCCATCATCATCTTCTCGATCAACACAGTAATGGCTCAAGGTACGTTGATTCAGTCATATGGTCAAAATAGTGCTAATCATGAAATAGAAACGCTGGCTCAGTGGATCGGCGATTACTTGACACAATCCGCAGGCGTCACTGTCATCTTCGAGTCCGCCATTGTCCCCAAATGGCGGGATGGCGTCATCTCGTTCCGGAATGTTTTTGTATCTCGCCGACCTGGCCAAAGCGAATCATCAGTCAGCAAGGGATCTTCAGACGCTGCGGCCGTTGCTGCTGCCGACCGACAAGCCAAGTCAACAAAGTCTTCTGATGAGGAAGATGATGGAAATTATACCCAATTTGATGTGACTATTGCAACTGCCAATGTTACCTTGTCCTTCTTGAATTGGTGGAATGGAAAGGGCCTCCTTCAAGATGTTGAAATCAAGGGCGTTCGAGGTGCCATCGATCGAACTCACGTCGTCTGGCCTGTGGAGGAAGTTGATCCGCTATCCTATCGCCACAAGCACGAACCCGGCGATTTTGAGATTGAAAAGTTCAAGATGGAGGACCTCCTCCTCACCGTCCATCAGCCAGACGGCTTCCGGCCGTTTTCTGTCAGTATCTTCTCGTGCGAGCTGCCTCAGTTGCGAAAGCAGTGGCTATTCTACGATTTTCTCTCTGCCAACCATATGTCCGGATCATTTGATGGTTCCCTGTTCACGATCCATCCTCGGCAGATTCATGGAGTTGTTCCTGGTCAGGATCACGAGTCCATACTCGGTTTTGGCGATCCCAAAGCTTGGAAGAAGTTCAGCAGAATCCGAATCGATGGTCTAAAGATTGACCATCTCAACCGTGGAGTTGAAGGGCCATTTGGTTGGATCTACGAGGGTAATGTCGACATTGTATCAGACATTATGTTTCCAGCCGAGACCGACGAAGGAATCACCAAACTCATGACAGATTTTTACGATCAGCTCGAAGAAGCTGTTATTATGAACCGACATCGATTTCTCAGGAACGTGAGGGACCAAGCTCCTATACTACTCCCCTCTGGTCACTTGTCGGACTCTGGCATGGAACAGGATGACAACAGCCATGAGGCCAAGGAAAAGACTTCTACCGAGGATGAACGGCGGTATCTCATCATGGACCTCCGCATCCACATGAACGACGTCAAGGCTGCGGTGCCCTTATTCACAAAGGATATGTCGTACGTCAACCAGGCTCTTGTCCGCCCTATTGTCGCGTACATCAATGCCAAGAAGACATACATTCCGATCAACTGCCGTATCGTTAAGCGAGCCAGCGACTTTGATGGCAGCTGGTCCGTCTTTGACTGTGGACTCATGAACGACATGTCTGCCGAGACATACGAGGCGTTTGCGAGAGATGTCGAGGACCAGCAAAGCCGCGTTCGCAGGTTCAAAAAGGTTGGTTTCTGGACTCTGTCCCTAGCTGTACATGCCCTCTTCATGGGCATGGCAGGCAACGTTATCTAAACTCGCCACTCCCTTATATCACTCTGCTCCATTGTTTTAATCTGGTTTCGCCTCAAGGGAATCGTCGATGATGTCATGCGCGATGCTGTACGAGTGTTAGGGATGGTGTATGATGTTACGGAAACATATACGGCGTTTGGTCTTTTACAGGATGGGGTCATGCTTCCCGAGGAGTTCATCGTGGTTTGATTTCTCTCTTTCGACATGGTAATGGTTGCCCAAATGTGAGTAAGTCCACTGACTCCAAGGGGCGCGCGTTATGGTGCAGATAAGGATACCCCTGCCATGACTGGCATGTTCATCAGCAAAATCATCGAGTGCACATGAACAAACATCTGCGAGGGTTTGTAGAAGATTTGGATTAGAATTCTAACGCAACGTCTTGTATCTGATGTAATCTCGGATGTACTTATATGCTCGACCAACGTGACATGGCAAACCCGTAACCGCTTAAATACGAGATCAGTATTTACCTATCTAAACGCCTACCTATGCAACAACACGGATGCATGAAAGAGCCTTGCAGGCTTTTTAATCCCATTCCGCCAAGTATCCCTCCCAGTCTCCCATTTGTTTTCCTTCCCTTGCTAATCATCTAGCATTGCCTCTTCCGCCAGCAGCGCCAAGCCGTCAATAATCCCTGCATTCGCTGGTGTGGCCCGGCGTGCAATCCAAGGCGACACATGTGTGATATTGCTTCGTCAAAGAGCCGCTCCCGCTAGGGTACAAGTATAGACTTGGGTGATTCGGCGTCGAGCACGACCCAAAACTGGAAGGAATGACGCAGTGGGAGTGAAGAAAGTTATTGCCTGTCCCTTTGACAGTGTCAAAAGCCACTTCACATAAAGTCATCACTGGCACAAAGATTAGTATACGTTCAAAACATTCATCATAGTCCAGGGGGTTGCTCACTCTCCAAAGTCATCATTATCATCCCCATAGTCGTGAGTGCTCGCGGCATTAGCACGGCCAGTAACGAGGGAAACCTTGTTCTTAGCAGCCTTAGACTTCTTGCCACCCTTGGCGGCGGCCTTCTCTTCTCTCATTTTCTCGCTCCCAAGAGCAGTCAGGCCGCTGGCAAGCTTCTTGATCTGCTCGCTTGGCATCTCTCTGGCGAGGGCCTTGACGAGGTCCTCGAGGAAGAGGGAGTAGTGTGGCTTCTTGGCGTTGGCCGAGATGACGGGAGCAATGGTGGTGCGAAGGACGTCGAACTGCGCCTTAGTGGTGGGTGCGAAGATGGGGAGCTTGGCAATGTCAACCGTGTTGGAAGGGTCCTTGGCGTCAAGAGCAACAGCAGCGGTCTTCGTCTTGGCACGTCCCGCGCTCAAGCCAGCGTCGCCAAAGCCAGCGTCTCCAAACATGTCAGCAGCGTGAGCCAAGTCGGCATCCTGCTCGGTGCGACGAAGACGCTCGCGGCGCTCTGCTTCGGTCTCGTTGTCGACTTTCTGGGCTTCAGCATCGGCAAGAGCCTTCTTGTGAGCACGGTCGGCCTGGTGGTTGGCGACGCGCGTTGACTTGGACTTCTTGTTGGCGGCGGCCTCGGCAGCAGCCTTGGCCTTGGCTTCTTCAGCCTTCTTAGCCTTTTCGCGCTCTACTTCGGAGTCTTCGGCGGCATCCCATGAGTCGAGGACCTGCAGTACAGAGAGGAAACGTCAACCACGGCACATATTATTGTAGTGCGTTGTTGGATATTTGACTTACATCGCTATCGTCTTCCTCGTCGTCAAACTTGCGGCGAGTGGTGGTGGCGGCGGCAGGGGCGGCGGACGAGCTGCTATCCGAGTCGCTATCCGAGTCGTCTATGGAGGAAGGAGAGTCAGTTGTGGTTGCTGAAGGGCGTGTGATATCTTGTGCAAAGGAGATATGATGTCGTAGACTGGGATGCGCGAGAAATGGGATCGTGATGTCTTACTTACCCCACTGCTTAGGAGGCATGATGTCGGCTTGTACGTTTAAGTGTGCAAAATATGTGTATGTAAAGGCGGGTACAGGTCCGTTAGATGCGTTGGAACTTGGGCTTGTATCACTCGGTAGCTGGCTGAAGATGTCAAAGTGATCTCGAAGGGGAGAAACGAGTAAGACTGTTGGTTGAGCCGGATCGGAGGAAGTTGGTAGTTGGAAGTGGATGGATCCGGGAACGGAGTCGGAGTCGACGATGAGGAAAAAAATTCACTATCAAGTTTTGTTGCCCGTCAGGCACAAAGGAAGGTCCATATTCGTACCTAGGTACCCAATTTGTGTGTGTGTGCCTTCCAGTTGTGTGTGTGCCCGGGCAGCGGATGGCTGGCAACGGCAACGGCGCAATGAGGGGCAACCCGTCACTGGCTGGGAGCGAGAGTCACTCAGAGTGCGACATGTGCGCGGGGGAGGGAGGGGCAGCTGATCAGTTATTCCCACTTGTTGGAGGGGTTACTTTTTTTTATTTCTTTTTTTTTTTTTTTCTAATCAGTGCCGTCATTTCTCGATAGCGCGATAACCACTGGAAAGTGGCATCCACTCGTAATTAATCAGTGCCAGTAGCTTGTTACCCAGATATCATTGCCATGCTTTATTTCAGTTCCAGATATCACATGCGATATGTGACTTGTAATACCTATCTAGGTGCTTGGGTAACACAGTGTGTATTTGTCCAGCCTTGCCTTTACTGTCGTGTCCTAATTTATTCTGATTACCTACCAACCTCTTCCCTCGTTACCCCATGGAACTCACACAACGTCAAAAGGATGATGCGATCAATGCTACAACCTACATTCAAATTATACGACCACCCGTAAACCAAACAATCGCCGATTCCTCCATCATAAAATGAGGCATTTGGAATCACCAGCACTGGCCTTGTCAGGGACCCATCAACTCGAGGCTGTCGTGAGTCACCTGTTGTGCATTACATACCCTGCATTTCCAATTTTATACACCATGTCTCGGGCATCCGACTCCGTCTTCCTAGGCTGGGCCTGTATTCTTCATGTTGTCATGCAAAGGTTGCAACGTGCCGCACATATCCCATAGGTGCATTCCATGATGCTTTGTTTTATGCCCGACTTCAACTTACCTTGGGTAAAATAGGTAGGTAGACGACAGTCAACCACAGCCACGTCTGACCTCTTCACGATACCATGGACCGTAACTTGATATGCTCTCAGAGATTCACCATGATTCCCAGCCCGAGCAAGACGCAAGATCTGCTCCCTCGTCATAGGTATCCATAAGTTGAAGATAGTTCGTTGGTCCATTCAGACCCATGACAGAACACCCAGATATCGAAGTGAGGACCTCGCGCCTTCGCCTTTCAGTCGAAACGAGACTAAATTAAATCAAATACTGCATTGCCAAAAATAATCGTCTCTTATTAACCTGCTCTCGCCGTTGGAACGGGACGAACGAAGCCGTTTCCTGATCCGACCACGCCCGCTCCTCCACCAAAAACCCGCCGCCCGAATTCTCCCGACATTATTTTGCTTCTCCTTCTCACGTGGGCCACCACCTTCGTCTACACGGACAAGAACTACCTAGTCAATGACCCAATCTCAATCGCCGACTGTCAACACCATCATCAGCATCGTAGCGGCCCGCACGCTTCGCCGCGCCCGCGAGCCGTCACCGCGGAGAAAGCCTTGGCTCACCGTAGACTTTCATCCGGTCCATCTTCGTCTCTCGTATAGCGTTTTTGTCATCCCAAGAATTTCTTGCAACTGCTCACCTAATGGCGCACACGGCCAATCGTGCTCATTCTTGCTCCAATGAACGAGACTCCCGGGCTTCCGTCTTTACTCACATGGCCCTGACACCTCCGCGTATATAAGAATCCTCGAGCCTGGTCAGGCATGAACTGTTTTGCTTTTAGATACCCTATCAGAGAATCAATCAATCAATCATATAAGCCTATATTTGGCAGACATCCGATATCAAATATCATCCTTTATTTCATCTGCTTTCAAGACTTGACCAGTCTTCACATCGTCTCAATGCTCTCTACCCAGGTTCACACTCACGCCAGCGCCTCGAGACAGGCTGCTCAGCTTGGTAAAGCTGCCGCACTTGGTTTCGTCCGGGCCACTTCCTCCTCCTCCTCCCTCCTTCGATCACCTGCTGGTCTCCGGTTGGCCTGCGCTGCCGCTCAACACCACCAGGTCCGAAACTTCTCGTCGACTCCAGCTGCCCAGCTCCGTGACTTCTTCCCGGTCAAGGACACGACTCACATCCAAACCACCAAGCCAGCATGGCCGCATCATGGCCACACCTACGAGGAGATGACGTCCGTCGTACCGGCCCATCGCGAGCCCCGCGGTGCCGGAGACTGGGTGGCCTGGAAGATTGTGCGCTTTGCTAGGTATTGCATGGACAAGGCCACAGGCATGGATCGCGAGCAACAAGTCGACAAGAAGCACCCCACGACTGCCATTGCCGCACAGAAGCCACTGACCGAAGCACAATGGGTAAGTCCATGTCACATACACTTCTAGGCATGTCCTAACATATGAGCTTAGTTGATTCGTTTCATCTTCCTCGAAAGCATCGCCGGTGTGCCCGGCATGGTTGGAGGCATGCTACGTCACCTCGGCAGTCTTCGCCGAATGAAGCGAGACAATGGTTGGATCGAGACCCTCTTGGAAGAGAGTTACAACGAGCGAATGCACCTCTTGACCTTTATGAAGATGTGCGAGCCTGGCTGGTTCATGAAAATGATGATCATCGGTGCCCAGGGCGTCTTCTTCAACGGCCTCTTCGTCTCTTACGTGCTCTCGCCCAAGATTGTGCACCGATTCGTCGGCTACCTTGAAGAAGAGGCCGTCCACACTTACACGCGATGTATCAAGGAGATTGAGGACGGCCACCTTCCCCGGTGGACTGATTCCAAGTTCGAAATCCCCGACATTGCCATTACAGTAAGCATTCTCGTTAAATGACCTGGAGTATGCGCGCGTGCTAACGAGAGAACCCAATCAGTACTGGAACATTCCCGAGGAACGTCGAACCATGAAGGACTTGATCCTCTACATCCGCGCCGATGAGGCCGTCCACCGCGGCGTCAACCACACGCTGGGTAACCTCAAGCAAGACGAAGACCCGAACCCCTTTGTCAGCCAGTTCAAGGACCGCGAGATGCCAAAGCCTGCTCTTCAGCCCGCCGGCTACGAGCGCGCTGACGTTATCTAAGCGACTTTGGCGTTGCGCCACAGAGTGTGGCGATACGAATACTCGCTGCTTTTACTGCCTGCGCAATCTGATCAACATCGTACTTCTTTTTTTTTCCCTGCAAGAAGAGCATTTAGAGTGGAAAAATAGTGTATATTAGACGGACGATACCACTGGACACTGGCGTTGTTTACCGGCCCCAAAGCGTTGGCTTCTTTGTTTTGTTGTTACTTGGAATTTCTCGTCTTCATTCGAACGGCTCTGGGGCCACCTCTACACATCCCAACTCATAGATACATAGATAGGTAGGCATGCAAGGCACATCTACCAGACAACTACCAACCAGCCTCTTCAGGTGGTATTCATAGTTAGTCAATGCAATGGAACATCGAAAAAGTTTCTAGAATAGAAAAGGCCGAGCCCAACCCCTGCATCATTGTGGCTGTGAAGCAGACCAGGACAGACAGATGCGCGGATGATGAGACGTGTGGATGAGGCTTGCGGCAAGGCAGACTGGCAAAAGAGACAAGGATACATTCTTCGCTGACGGACATGAACGTTTGCAGCGCAAGAAGAGCGTCATGGGTTGTCGAAAGGGCTCCTCTCGCATTGCAGAAGAGGCCCCGTCATTCCGTGGGAAACGGGCTCCGTCAGACCACAAAGGAACCCTGCAGCGGGAAAAATACATTGTACGTAGCATCCATACAAAGTGTTGCACAGCCTCGTTGAAATGTTAAAATGGCGCCCGCTTGAAATTACTAGCAACGGGGGGCGGGCTTTAGTACCTTGACGTGCTTGACCTATCCATCTCGTAGTGACGGTACGAATATGGCCTCACAAGGCAAACGGCTTTACGAGGTAGAACTATCTACCTTAACTACCTAAGCAACTAAGGTCATCTTCGCCCTCCAACGTGTGTGTGGACCTGATCTACGCCGGCAGCACTGTCACAAAGCCGGTTAAGCTTCTTTTGGGGGCCGCGTCACACTTCCAGGCAGCTTCGAAAAGAAGAAGTCGTATTGACGAGGTCACTTTCGAAATCTGTGCAATCCGCCACGGATGCAGAACGACATGCAGGCAGTGGGCAGCTGAAACTGATGTCATGGTGGAGGGGCCCATCGGTCAATGGAAATAACATCATCATCATCATCATCGTGCGACTTTGTTTCCAGAGCTTGCAACTCCCGTTCCCCAGGGCATTCCATTCCATTTCACAACGCATCAAACAGCACAGCCTCGACTTGTGGAGCAGTCGGTCCCAAGCAGATCGCGGGCCGCGTGTAAGGCTGGGGCGGAGTAGCTTCACATCGTGTTGACCGTCATCGGCAGTGAGGTGGAATTTCGGTTTGAGATTCCCTGAAGCCGAAAACTCGTTCATTATTCTCTGACACGGGGAGCCCCCCCACCTCGGTCGGAGTCTTGGGCTTTCAGAGGGTCTCTGCTCTCGAGGAACCGTGCCGATAGGACTGAAGCCCTGCGAGCGACCCGTTTCTGGCTTCCCGAGGGGACGTTTGGAGGAGGCGGTGCTGGTGTTGCAGAGTTGGAATGGGGGTTCGTTTCCAGGGGGTTGGTTAGCAAGCAAGCATTGCAAACCTACATATTCTATTCTTGTTACTGTGCCTATGTTTCGGGATTTCTCGACGAGATGAGATGAAATGAAGTAACTGGGTGAAGGCTGTGCCTGCTTCGTACTAACTAACCGATGAAATCGTCAGATGGGTTTCATCCGTTGCGAAACGCCAGCGAATCGAGGCTAACTAACTTAGTTCTGCTGGTGGTGGGGGGGGGGGATAGGGCCAGTTGTTAAAAAAGACCTGGGCTTCCATTCCATCATGATCCATGGACAACAACAACAAATCCGTGGCCAGCCATCTCGCCAGCTGCATTCATTCGTAGGCCGACCAAGTGGAGATTTGGAGCCATGGATGGGAAATTTCCAATTCTCCTCCTCCACCCCGGAGAGCCTGTTAGCAAACCATGGAACTGTTGATGGATGACATGGGGAGACGAGAGCATCAAATCAAATGAACCCGACAGCACAGCCTCGGCCGTTTCCCAGTTCGTCTTTACTGCATCTACCTAGGTACCTAGGTAAATAATTACATACCTACCTAGATAGGTACCTACGGCACTGTAGAAGCAACGACTCCAGTGGGAACCATGCGTTCCAGTTTTACTTGCTCCTGGCTTTGATGAGAGGGGCAGGGGGCCCTTTTCGAAGGATGTGCAAAGTAATTTGTTAGTGCTGGTGATGCTGCTGCTTCATCTCCTCTATCAAGCTCTCAGTGGTTGATCTGCTAATATGTCATGTTTCAGCTCGCCAGATCTCACCCACCCAGACTCACGGTGTGTGAGCATCATCTCTCCTTGGTCTTAGTTACGTACTTTGTACGCACCGATTCCATGGATTATTGGGTTGACATGTGTCGCCTTGATGCTTTGTTCAGGGCGCACCAGTGTCACCCGCTCACTGAAACCTCTAATTGCTTTTACTACGTAGTACGGCACATGCACGGAGACAGGCTAAAGAAGGTCTCCCGTGCTAATGCTGCCCTCATTCTCGTGTGCGTTTTGCATTGAGAAGCTGGCATCATGCTTGGCACTTGGGCCTGAGCTGTTGCCGCTTTTTCGCCTGAGCTCATGGTGAAGCAGTGCAGCCTTAGCGGAGGACGGCAGCTTGCGCTTGTGACAGTCACATGAGGATTTCCCCATCTAAAACTGTGGCCCGTTTTCAGAACGGATGAGGATCTATCTCTATCTGAGCCATCACCATCATCTTGACAGGTAATAATACCTGGCTTTGAAACCCTTGTACCACATCATAGAAGCGCAAACTTTATTATGAAATATTCTGTATACATAGGCTCGCAGCTGGTTACTCGAGACTGACCGAATGCCCTGTTCGGAAGGTAGTTCTTCGCCTTCATCATGCGGTAGACCAACTTGACTTTGTTTCCGATTGATGTGCACCTCTTCCCTTTGCTGGGCTCGGGACGGCACTCTCGACTTGGAGTCCGTGTGAATAACGGGAGTTAATTTGAAACGGTACTGCTGAAAATAACAAAACGGTGCGCTGGTCAAATCCCGGGAAGACAAACGTAGAGGATTGTGCTGAAGCGCGAAAGGGAAGGAGGCATGAAAGCGGCGACCGACCCAAGCCAAATCCGTCAAGCGCCCGAGCCCTGGTCTTGGTATCCGTCGGAACCCTCCATCACCAACAACAAAGCAACTCGACCCGCTTAATGCAGAAGACGATGGAGGAGCAAGCACTACACATCACCTCTCGCGCGCAACCGCCCGAGACCCCTGGATCAAGATCATGTCAGCATGGACATTACTCACTTGTTAGTCGAGTTTAGTCGCTGTCTCGCTTTGATCCGCCTCGGTGAAATACTGCGAGCAGCGCGAAGTAGATTCGGCCGATGAGGTAAGCAAAACATGCCTTCAAGATCAACAAGGCAAGAGGTTGACAGACCGCTCAAGCTCAGATCCAGTCCTGGCCAAGACGCTGGCTGCATGATATCCCCTTGACTGAGGATAAGCTGCCTGTAAGTTACTTCGTACCTACCTTGTCGCTGGGCAGCCCCATTTGCTGGACGTGTCTCTCGTTCTGCGCTTAACACACTTCTCCTGCACAGCCTCGCCCACCAAATGCGAAATGCTTGTTGCCGGCCGCCATTCACAAGCTCATCGAGACATTGATATGGAGACACGCTCGAACCGGTAGATCCACGCCCCCCCCCCCCGCCTTTGTCGCGCCGCTCTTCGATGCTTCCACGGGAATTTTGGTTCTTCAACTCTCCTCCCCCGGGCTGTTACGGCAGGGCAAGCTAGATTCCACGCCCCCTCCCCTCTCGTCGGTCGTCTCTTTCACACTCCTCCTCCGCCGCCTGTTCTCTCACCAGAGTTCCAGTCCAGACTCTTCTCAAGTCCTCCACCCCCGCCGCCGCAGACGATGCTCTGGACGCCCAGCGCTTAGTGCTCAGTGCTGCCCATCGCTCAGTCTCTCATCAACCCCCCTTGTCCCGAATGCTTGCTCGCCCACCCGGCCAGTCGCCTTTCTCTTCCGCCTTGTCGCCTCTTGACTCTCACTCTCTTATTCAAAAGCGTCAGGGCGCGTGTGTTGTGTCAAGTCGTCTCAGGAACTCGCACAGAAATACATACATCCATTGCCCGCCAGCACTGAGAAGGTCCGAACCCCAGACCCATTCTTTGCTCTATCGCCCGCCCGCCTTGTCGCTCCGCACCATAACCCAACCCAAAACTCGTACTCCAACACCGCTCTCCGCCGCCACTTCACCTTTACCTACCTCCACCATTGCTTTACCCGCCCCCAGCAGAAGCGCCCATACTCGCAGCTTCCAACCCCAGGATTCAGAACCCTTCAAAGACGTTCTTCTCCAACTCTCCCACCAACATCTGCATCTATCTGCTAGAATCAGGCCCCTCCCGCGCGCCTCACACCCCCATCCACGCGTCTGGCAGCTGCGATAGGACCGTTCCCCCGCCCATTGCATCACCCGTGAGCGCACAGCCCCCCGGCATCGCCACGGTGCTTGAAGGCTGACTCGGGAGTCTGCCTTGTCTGCTTCTAATCTCGGACACATCATGGATCAACAAGCTCAACGAGGCCGGTCTCCTTCGGCCGGTCATCAACAGCCTCATATAAGTCAATCTCACTCCCCATCGCCGACCCCATACCCACCCAACGATGCCTCCGTCGGCTTAGGCCTCACATTGGATCAATCCGCACACCAGCCCTTCGCCACAAACAACTCTTCGTTTGACTCGTCCTTCAGCAACAACAACGGGAATAACGGCTTCCTCAGTCCTCAGCAGTCACCTTCACTGCCGCCGCCGCAGCAGCAACAGAGCCCATTCCCTCAGGCCATCACCGACCCCGCCGCCTTCGACCCAAACAATACCTCGCCATTTGGTCACTCGGCGCCGACCACCGGCCCCGAGTCACTGTCTTTCCACGCTCAGGCGCAAGCGACCTACTTGTCTTCAAACTTGCACGACGGCGATTTCTCTCTCTTCCCCGCCCCCGGTGGCCAGGGCGAACAGTTCAGCACTCCCTTGTTCGAGCAGCCTACGCTCAATCCCAACGATATTAACAACATGACGTCGCCACAGCCTCACTCCCCGACCCCTCCTCACCTCCTCCATCCCGAGGGCCACCAGCCCGGCTCAGCTCATCAGTCGCCTTCATTCAACCAACATCAGTTCTCGTCCCCGCCCGGCGGCCACTCACGACACACTTCGCTGGGCCCTGAGGCAGCACTGCTGCCCCCCCAGATGGGCGATTGGAACCAGCCACAGTTCCAAGGCCACCGTCGAAGTCCCTCAGAATACTCAGACGTGTCTTCGTGCGCTCCCTCTCCCAATCTGGTCAGCTCTGACACATTCGACAACGATGTCGGTGGCCATTCCCCGCACCAGCGTCCCTCAGATGCTGGCCTTTACGAGCCGGTACTGGGAATTGGTAGCTTCAGCATTTCAGACAACAGTGGCAGAAGTCCCTCCCACAGCCCGGCCATCAGCCCTCGCATTAATCCGCAGCAGATGCCCGATCAACAACCTGGATTTGGTCATCTCGCACCCCTCGGTAGTGCATACGGAGTGCCTACAACTTACCCCGAGATTCCAGGGTCTGTCGAGGCCTTCCCTAGCCTCCAGGCTCCCGATATGGGTCAAATGGCCCCTCCCGCCATCAACATCGATTATGCTCCTAATCCTAACAGAATCAACCCTTTTGATGGCCACGTTATGAAACCGAGCATGGATCAGGATTCCTTGACTCCCCCAGACCGAGGTATGTATTTAACATTTTTTCCTGTGTCAGGATCTTCTGACATTGTCCAGGTCGCCCCCGATCCCGGCCCAGAGCGGTTACGGACCCCTTCCACCCCGGCGGTGGCTTATTGAACCGCCCCGTCAATGTCGGTGGCCTGTCCCCGTCCCTGGGTGTTGATCTGCGGTCCGACACTTCTAGATCTCTGTCCCCTCTGGACAGGCAAGCCACGGCCTCTCCTTCTAGGAGAAGACAGTCCACGTCGGCAGTACCCAACAATGTTATTGCCTTGCGTCTGGCCGACCCCGAGTATCAGAACAGTCAGGATAGCGGTGCGGCTAAGCGCGTCCAGAAGCACCCTGCTACATTCCAGTGTACCCTCTGCCCTAAGCGATTTACTCGTGCTTATAACTTGCGGTCCCATCTAAGGACCCATACGGATGAGCGACCATTTGTCTGTACAGTCTGTGGCAAGGCCTTTGCTCGACAGCATGACCGTAAGCGACACGAAAGCCTGCACTCAGGCGAGAAGAAATTCGTCTGCAAGGGCGATCTCAAAGTCGGTGGCCAGTGGGGATGTGGCAGAAGGTTCGCTCGTGCTGATGCGCTTGGCCGTCATTTCCGATCTGAGGCGGGCCGTATTTGTATCAAGCCCTTGCTAGACGAAGAGATGATCGAACGACAGAGGGTCTGGCAAGAGCAGAGAATGCAGCAGAACATGGCCCAAAGCCTGGCAGCCCCGCCTGGAGCAATGGGGATGGAAGCTGCCGCCTATCCCATGGATCAAAGCGGTAATTACATGTTCCCTGCTGCGCTGTTGGCACAGTATCCTGCCCTGGCTCAGATGAACTGGTCAGCGCAGGAGGTCAACCAGGGCATGGACGATGATGTGAGCGGCCGGTCTTCGTTTGATGCTAGTGACTACGACGAAAATGAAGACGGTGGCTACGTGAGCGGACCTGGAACCGGATATGGTGAAGGGGGCATGCAGCAAGGCTTCGGTGAAATGGGATATGCGAGTGACTTTGGGGGTCGGTAACTGCCGGCTCCCAACTGCCGTTTGGCAGTAGCCGTCTCAGGCCTCACTTGATCTGTTTTCTTCTTTTTGTCCTGTGACAATTCGTGCCTTTCACGGCAAGGGATGACCAGAGAGGCCTCCCGTTTTTATTATGTCATCAGCGATTTTGATTTCTTCTTCATTTTCGTTCTCTTATGTCTTCTTTTGGATCAAGGGAACTTTGGATTGGCTGTACAACGAAGGGACTAGGCGCCATCAACGGCGATTTAGGAAAACACCTCTGTGGCTGGACAGAACGGTGTCAGCGTTTTGGCATTTTTACTTCTTGGGAGGGTTTTGGGGATAGACGGAACTGCGTATAGATACCAAACTGAGTCTGTTTCTCTTCGTAATCTGTGAAGCCGTTCTTCCTCTCTCTTCGCTGCCGTCTCCTTTGTCCTGCTCGTGCCTCTTATCATGACTTGTTGATTGTCAAGACATCTTGAATGATTGTGACGTGCCATATGTGGCTCAACGCGGATCACTAGGGTCTTGTTGAATCATTGGAGATACCTTTGATTGCAAACATGGAGTCGAATGATTCAACTGGCAAGCAGATGGCTATATTATGATGATTTCAAGAACCCTTCCAGCCTATCCAGCAACAAATCCACCAACAAAGACGCAACAAAATACGACCCATTGTAAAAGTGACTCCTTTCGAACCTTCACAGAGACTTTGCTTCGCCGACCCGTCCCTCATGCTCCATCCTTTTTTTGGTGCCAGGATATCTCAAAACGAACAAAACACTCTTCGTAGTAAAACACATATATCCCAAACAAAGCCCAAACATGACTTGACCCGAACCTGACCTAATCCCACAGAATACAAAAACACAATTCCCTGTTTGCTAAACCCCCCACGTTTGCCTTGGGTGAAGGGGGCTTCCCCTAATAAACTAGGCTAGACCTCGTCGCCTCCGTCCCTCTCGCATAGCCCTCGTCATGGGTTGGTGATGCGCCGCCAGGTTCCGTTTCCGTCGTTCTCCCAAGGCACCGCAATCGGTACGCCAAAGTAGTTCTTGGTGATCTGGTCAATGATGGCGTTGACGATGTGTTGGTGCGCGTCAAGGGCTTTCCCCGTGACAAACTGCATCAACAACGAGTTGGCTTCGATGCTCATGTCCTCGTTCAACTCGTACTCGTCGCCCACGACCGTGACCGAGCTCCCCGTGCTGTCAGACCCGGCCGGCGACGTGGGCCCCGGGCGGGGCCGCACCGAGTAGTCGGACCGGATGGTGACGCCGGCCGCGGCAGCGGCGCGGGTGCGGACGCCGTCGGGGGTGGGTTTGAACAGGACTTGGTACTCAATCGTCTTGGAGAGGCGCGGGGCTAGGCTGATGACCTCCTGGCACTGGAAGCAGCGGAAGGAGTCGTCCCAGGGGCCGAAGAAGGGGTCGTCGGCGGCTACGGAGGGGTCGGGGGCCTGTTCTGTGAAGGAGATGATGGTTTTGGACGTGGTCATGAAGGGGATGCAGGATTGCATGACGGAGAGGACGACGGTTGGGGGGATGTTGGCGGGGAGGGGGACGCTGTAGTTGTACTGCTTTGTCGTTTTCATGGCGGATGGATTGTGTATGGAGATCTTGGGTATCTGGGTGGTGGATGATGGGGTGACGATAATGGGACGATACCAGAGACAGATATGGCTGAGAGACAGTGGATGCCGTCTTTATGAACGCGTGGCAGCCGCAGTCGGTGGTGCTGGTGGTGCTGGTGGTGATGGTGAGCGAGGAGAGGTCAAGTGAAGGCTGCGAGGCTGACGGCAATGATCTGGCGTAGTGAAGCCCTCCTGCCTCACAAACATGATGGTGATGATGATGTTGATCTTGATGATAATCAATGTTGATAATGGATCGACAGTGCACAATTAACAGGACTGATGAGGAGTGCGATCAAGCAGCAGCGCGCTTCCTGTTTCCCTTTTCCGTCACATCCAAGTTTTCCGTCGCAGTAAATGGCAGATAGAACAGAGAGAGGTCAAGGAAGAAGCGAGCGATTGATGGATATGATATCAGGGCTCTCTCGGAAGTGAGCAAGGCCGGGGAAACCCCCTGGTTCCAGGCAAAGCGTCCGAAGGGTGTCGAAGATTCCAAAGATAAAAAAAAAACAATTCCGTCAACGGACCCTTGTCCTTCGGCCGGAAACACACAAGCACTTCACACGGAGCTTGAGAGATCCGGGGGCGCGGGACGGATCAGGCGGAGCAAGATGCCAAAGATGGATGGACGTCGTTGGTTCGTGCGATGGAAGGGAGCAAGCAAAGCCTCAGTCAGCGCGAGAAGGAGAATGAGACGCGGCAGTGGGCAGTGGCCGAGGGCAGCAGAAGCGGGCGGGTGAGGACGGACAAAGTGCTGGCCGGAGAGGGAGAGAGAGGATGGAGGGGTGAAGAAGGTGGCTGATGACTTTGTTTGGCTATAAAAATAAAATAAAATAAAATACCAGCAGAGCCGCAGCATGCAGCATGTAGCACGCCAACCAACCCTGATGGATGGATTGAAGTTGTTTTCAATCGATCATGGACGCTTTCTTTCGGTTTGCGAGGGAGCCATCGAAGGGTCTATATGCATCTCATTAATTCGCCGCAATTTGGTGGTGGTGGGAAAGGGGGGCGCACAAGGGAATAGGTTGGTGGCTATCCCATCCATCACGAACATGGAACAAATGCGAATGGCCAAGAAAGTATTTGTATTCGTATAGCTGCTTCCTTTTTCCTTATCCTCCTCCCCTATCGAGTGAGTGCTCGAGCAATCACTTTTCCTCCTGTTTCTGTTTCCCTTCTCTCCCGGCATCAGGCCTCCAGATGCCGAGCGAGCCAAATAATTAAAGGGAACAAGGGGGTCCCATCGCATCACATGAAATTCCCATCCCATCACCCTTTAAGGTAAGGGAAAATTCGGTTAGTCTTGCCGTTTTCTGTCATATTTCGCAGAGTTGCTGCCGCTGCGGTACTTCTATCTATCTCTCAACAAGGCCCCCCCCGGCCGTTGAGGAGATTCTTATACGAAGGGATAGGGATGATCAGAGTCAAGCCGAATTTCGACTGGGACAGAATATCATGGCCTTCTCACTCCGCCAGCATGGAACCTGACCCAGGTCTCGGCCGGTTGCTGCTGGCTGGCACGTGGATTCTCTTCTCCCGTGTCCTCTTCTCCTCGCCAGATGAAACAATTGGTTTCTCGTCCCAGCGTTTCGTAGCGGGCTGACGATGGTCTATACGCAGTTGACAATACGGGATGCCATGGCATGGGGTGACACTGCCCAACTCAAGGATTCGCGCCAAGCAAAGGACTAATCCCGTTTGTGCCGTTCGCTGGGTTCACTTGTGTACCGAGTAATCTCCTTGACGAGCACGAGCACAAGCGCAACCACGGCTGCCGTGAATGTGAGATGGAGTCTAGGTAGATCAGCTGTCAGCGTACGAATAGGGCTGCCGACTCCCTCCGAGAAAGCCGCCACTGCTCCGTGTTCCGACCCGACCTCCGTCCTTTCCGGGCCAGCTCTGCCGGCAGTGAGTGAGTGTATAGACGGCGACATTCATTTTTTCTTGATGGACGCATGCCATTGGACTTTGTATCATTCTGCGGGAATTCCTGCAAAAACAGCAACAGCAGCAGCAGAGGCTGCATCTGTGGTTCGCTGTCACTGAGACAAGTCGTCTCGGCTTGGCCATATGTCGGGTCGCGTGAAGGCTGCATAAAGGTTGACATTTGGCGTCTCTCCTTGCCTACGGCTTTGCTGAGCACCTCCACTGACTGTCTCGACCCGTGCCGTGACGCCGCCTCTATCGCGAGGTATGTGTCACTGACATGCCCGTAGTACCCTCCGTAGCCTGTTCCGCATGTACGTGTTGCTGGAATAAGTAAGCATCCTCCATACATGTCTCGACCTTGCTGGGTCCCGAAAGACATTGATTGACAAGCATGGGAGCTAATAATAACTCCTCGCATGGACGAGACCACGTTGAAAGGCTCCGGCTTGGTGGTATCCGTACGAAGTGGAGGAAGGATAAGTGACTTGGAGGAAACAAACATCTGACGCCGGATGCTCGCTCACTCTGACTGACTCATACTTGGATGCGACTCTGCACCTTGACACGATTGATGCGGTGCAAGGCAAGGCAAGGCAATGCAATGCGGGCAGTGAGTTGCGTTGCACTGAGTAATTCATGGCAGATGGCAGAGCAGAACAGCATAGATGCCCAATTCCTTGATGCCAAATCTCGCAGCCAATGCCGTGCTCTCCCAAAACCCAGATACCCGTCATCATCTTGATGGCCCCGGAACAGCATGAACTTTACACAACACAGCCTCGATGCTGTTGCCACGTAAAGGGATCTTGGGTAGATGGATGTTTGACGCCATGGTGGACGGGCTTAAAACAACAATAACAACAATAAACACCAACGACAACACCTCTCTGGCAGGGGGGTTGGTTGAAACATGGGGAATAGATGCAAAACACTTCTCTTCTCTTGGGCTCTGCCGATGACGAAAGCAGACGTCTTCGGGTCTGACCGCCAAAACGACGTCTCGCGAGGGGATTGGACGCCTCTTGGGAATCCAATGCCTTTGCACCAGGTGTGGGCAGAAATTTTTTTGCGGCTTTTTGAGGAATCGCTCCGTCGAAGCGGTGAGAGGTTTACGATGCCTCTTTGGGCCAGCGAGTGGGAAAGTTGTGTGGGAGCAACGAGGCTAAAGGTGGACTTGGTTCCCAGCTGTCTGCAGCTCGCAGCGGTCTGGATACTGTACCTCTGCGTTGGCCGTCTTGATGCCCGGCGATGCATGTAGTTGATACTTTGCGTGCAGGGGGGGATCCTCGTCTGAATGAAGCTTGTCTCGTCCTCCTGTCGCTGTTGTCTCTGATCCTTTTGCTTTTTCAGTCGATCCCAGGTCAGATCAAATCGGCTGGGCGAGGGGAATTAGGCTGCCTCCCCTGCTACCCGCTGCCGCTGCCACTAATTGGGAGTCAGGCCGTTCAGGTGGTGTTCCATAGAGAGCAAGACGGCGTGGGTTGTCGTCGTCGAGGGAACGGGTCAAGCCAGCAACTCGACCGTCCCACACCATGATCCGAGGCCGACAGGCTTCGTCGTGAGTTGCAAGCATATGGGTTCTTCAAGGGCTGATTTTGCGGGTGCGGGCGCGGGGAAGAGAAAGATTCGGCAGTGTGCAAGAGTTTCCCCCGGAATGAGTCCATGATCGAGACCGACCAAGGGGAGAGATTGCGTCACTCAGATACCTCGAGATAGGTAATTAGCTGCACTCTTTGGTTATCACTGAGGAGTCAGTCACCTGGACCGTGAAAGGAATGTGAATGCCCTCCTCCCTCTCTGCCCCTCCCTTGACCGAACAGAACAGAAGAATGCTACACCACGCACACTTGTCTCAGGCGGCTGTTTCCACGTTTGATATTTCGGCCCGCGTGTGGCGGCGACAAGCTGCTTTGGGCCGCCCCGCGTGATGTCACGGAGATCGAACGACGGGGCCCAGGGTCTTTTGGAGGGGAGAGGACAGGGGACATTCATTTAGTAGGAGACGGACCAACAAACTCCGTGAGAGACGACAACTGAAAGAGAGGAGGAAGTCTGTCATCGAACACGTTGGAACTGATGTCAAGTTAGACATGCAAGTCGAGCCGGGTAGATCTGAAGCGGTGGACTGCTTGGAGGAGCGAGGCAACGTGCGTGTACGAGCCGCCTCGCAGGCGTTGTTGGGCTTGGATGAAAGTGCATCAAATCGTCTGCCCACGATAGAAGGGAGATCCCAGCAACGACTGGCCAGGGCCCTGCCAAATTGTTTGATTCTGAGTCTGATTCTACTTCGCAGTAGCCACCAAGTCATGAGAGTTTAGGTTCGAACAGACCGTTATTCATCTAACTAGGACCCTTATTATTTTGATTTGGCCTCAATAACGGGCCACAATGGAGGATTTTGATATTTGAGGTGGCTGGGAATGGAGTCACCCACGAAGAGATGTCATTTGTCTGGTTTGCTGGATGCCATGCGCACCGGCGAGATCTGGTCTAGCCAGAGCAAGGCGACAGTCCGACTGGCCCTGTGGCCGAGTGGTCCTGCAGACAAGAGTCGAGGTCTATCCTATCGTGTCGCCGCGTTGCTGGGTTGGGTTGCTTCAGTGGTTGTGGTGTGTGTGGTCGACGCACGCGCGAGGGTGGGCAGAGATGGGCTGGTGATGGAGCCAATGCCATCAGTGTTATGCGTGACTCTTTTCCACTCCCTTGACACCCACGACACCCTCATCCTCGCCCTCGCCTTCACCCTTTTTTTTTTTGTTCCCCACGCCCCTCTTTCGTTCATTGCACCAGCCATTCAGGAGTCTGAATGCAGATGCACCTCGTGCCTTGCGCAGCTTCGACGACACCTCTGGCTCCGAATGGGCAAAAGTGTACCTGCGCCTACATATATGCCCCTTCCTCTGGATATGTACCTTGAAGCCTCCCGCCCCTTTTTTGTCCCTTTTTTCGACTTTTGTTGAAACGACCCCTCATCACGATTGACATCAAATTTCTCCCTGAATTGCCACATGTCCATGCTGGCTTTCAGTGGGCAGCAACACGGGGGTGGTTGATTATTGTGAACAGAAAACAACCTGTAAGTCATTCTTAGGGAAGGGAAGGTACGTGTAGAAACAGAGGAAAGAAGAAAGGAAACTACGCCCCTGTTTATCAGCGTGACTCGGGAAAGAGCTAGCCTCGTCTTCTACGCCGTACTTTTCGTGGCACCGTCTCTTTTTTGCTTGATATCCTCCCAGCTTCAAACCCTCACTTCCTTGTTTGCTTTAATCCCCAACCTCACCCGGACTTGTTTGACGTGGTCAAGTAGTAGGTCGGTGCCTTACCCGTCATTGCCTAACCTCTCTCCACTTCGGCCTTGAATTCACCGTCATGCTTAATGGGCGGCTTTCATGACTTGCTTGTTATTACTCACGCACCCTATTGCTTCGTACATTACACCAAATCCTCAGCTTCGAATTGACCCAATCCTTCAACTAACGACAACTCCTACAGACAAGCCGACTACGTAATTTGACAGTCACTCCCGTCCCTTGCCCCCTCTCCCCTGCCAGCACGCTGCACTGCAAGCCTGGGCTGCCAGTCAACCGGGCTCGTTCGCTTGCCACAGTTAATGCGCCGGTGCCCCGTCGAATTGTCCCCGCCAGTCGCTTCGTTGTAATACGCCCGGTGCGACGACTGACCTTCGTCTGGCCGACGATCCAAGCAAGCACGCCGTCGTCATTGGCCCGCGGCACTACCCGCCTGTCGTGGTCCTGGATCCTGGGTCTTGTGCTTCTCCAGCCTGTTGAGGCCATCCCCTCTCCTCTTAACCCTCCACTCTCTCTTCTGCTCGATTTTCTGGAACAAATCACACCTTTCTCGTCTGCCTCTGGCCCGGCGCAGCTCGAATCGACCTTGTTTCGCATGAGGTGAAGCGCTAGAGAGAGTACAACGCCGTCTCATACGAACCGTCCTCCGAGCCCGACGACCCAAACATCACGGACGCACGATCCACGACTGGGGTGGTTGGGCGAAAAGCGACGGCGCCCCCGACCAGAGAGTGACGCCTAGGATATTGATTAGGACCCTGGGAGCCTCTATCAACGACGGTTCCCCCAACCCGGCCTTCTTTTTTTGTGTTGGTCGTTGGCTCTGTCGAAATCCGCCCAGCAACGAAACCTAGACGGCGACATCTACCTTTTCACTTGCACGACGTCGCATCACGAATATTTACGATCCCCGAGAGTTGCACCATATTCTGCCCGAGCTTGTTTCTCGTAATTCCGCCATTACGACCACTTACACGAACTTTGATTTTGCGAACCTTCGACGATAATTCTCGAACGCTCGAATCCTCCTCCGAAACACGCGCCTTCGATTTCCTTCCGGCCACCGCCATCTACAGCTTCCATGATTGTGACGTCGCCTCGTCTTCGCACTAGCTCCAATCTACACAATGGCCGCGGCCGACGTTTTGACGTTCACAGAAAGCAGGACAGGATGCGGATATGGATGGCAGACTCCCCGCCATTTACTGGCTGGGTGGGATGAGCGAACTCTGCGCTTGCGGCTGGACTTGATTGCCCAAGCCTGGGTCGCGCAGAGTTCCCTTGGAAAGGTACGTGGGGGATGATCTACCTTTGCCAGTTCTTCCGGGCCGCACCCGTTGGAACCTGCAGTTCCTTCAGTTCTCGAAGCTTATTTGCTTCATGAATCGTGCGTGGCGCTCAACGGTCAACCCCTCGTTTGAGGGGAACCGGCGACGCCACCCCCCATTTACCCATACGATAGAACACGACCTCCTGAGAGTTTATCTAATGTGCCCTTTCTTTAGGATTTGCCGACTTCCTTCTCTTCACAGCCATCTCTGACCTCGAGCCGCCTCATAGTACCCGACTCGTCACCGAGATGGTCGCGCCGCATCCCTACCACGTGCGACCCAGCCGTTTCCTCCAATCGCATCATGGACCCCAACAATACCGATGAATATGCCAGACGGAACCTACCCTCATGGATAGACGCCTTCCCGCTACCTCCTGCTTCCAATTCGCCCCAGAAGCGCCGAACCAACAAGGATATTCTTGGTGACCCCACGTTCGACGTTTCAATAGACTTCAATTCCCAGGACGGGTTCTACGAGGCTGCTAAGAAAAAGAAGGGCGCTGCAAAGCAGTCACTCCCTCCTCCACCTCCCCCAGTTCCTCCACCACCTCCCGCTGAAGAACCCAACCCAAATGATGGCGCTGGAGGCGATTCTAACGGTGGGGATGGTGCAGGCGGCGCTGGAGATGGAAGTGGTAACAATGGCGGTGATGGTTGGTCCGACAATACGGGAGCTAAATCAAAAAAGAAGAAAGGCAAAGGCGAGCTCGAAGAAGGCCTTCCAAGCATACCGACCAATGACTTTGGAGCAGACTCGTTTCAGGAGATCAAATTGGGAGATGACACAGGCGGGAAGCTTGATTTAGGTCTTGGTCAGTTGGAAACAAGGAATCTATCCAGTTCATGGGCTGACAAACATACAGGAGGCGCTGGGTGGGACTGGTCTGGCGGCGGAAACGATTCAAAGAAGAACGACAAGTCAAGGCTCTCCTTTGGTGAATTCGGAGCACCGGACGACCACCGCGCACTCAAACAGGAGAAGGAGGACCCCTGGGGTTTCGGCTCCAAGAAAGATGCCAAGAAGGACCCAGTGGGAGAAGCAGATCCATGGGGATGGGGCGCTTCCAAAAAGAAGGCTGTCCCAGAAGCTGCGCCTGGGAAGAAAGAGCAGGATGACATCTGGGATACTTGGGGAATCTCAAAGAAGGACCGCTCGAAAAAGAAGGGCATCCTTGGCGACGAGGGCTCTGTGCTTGAGCCTGCACCCGATCCACCACCAGCAGAAGACTTGTGGGGTAGTGGTGGTGGTGGTGGTGGTGGTGGTGGTAATGGTTGGTCTGGTGGCAAGAAGGAGAACAGGAACAGTTCATTCTGGGGTGAACCCGAAGTTCCCGTACCAGCACCGGAGCCACCACACCACGATACCAAGAACGACAGCGATGACTTCTGGACCACTTTCGGAGCGAAGAAGAAAACCCCAGTACAGGAGGTGGAAGAAGAGAAACCCGCCGAGGGAGGGGGGGGTTGGGCATCCTGGGGTTTATCATCGAAAAAGGCGGCGAAAATAAAGAACACCCTTTTCCCGGAATTTAGCGACGACAAAACCGAAGCTTCCAAAGGAGACGATGGTTGGGATCTTTGGGGAAAGAAGAAGCGAAACGACCTCATCAACCTGGCAGAGGACGTGCCGCCCCCAGCCCCAGATCCCGTGGAATCCGCGGGCGACGATTTTCTTAGCTCTTGGGGTTTCGGGAAGAAGAAGAAAAAGACACCTGAGCCAGAACCTTCCCCCTGGAGACCAGATCATATCGAGGAACCCAGTGACGAGTTCTGGAACTCTGTTGGTAAGAAGAAGGCCGACCCACTTGATTTCTTGGAGAGCAATAACGGTAAGACTGTCCGACGTGACGAGGTGGAGGAGTTTTTGGGCAGCAAGGTTAACGAAGATGACGATGACAACTGGGGTTGGACTTCAAATTCCAAAACGAAGAAGTCTAATAATCAACCGAACGCCTTGACTGACCTACCTCCTCCAGCGCCGACACCCCCTGATATGGACTTTACTGAACTAAATGAACTAGTAGAAGGCCCGTTAGTCGACGAACAGGCCGTCAAGGAAGCCGAAGAACGAGCCCTCAAGGAAGCCGAGGAGCAGGCGGCACGCGAGGCGGAAGAAGCCGAGGCGGCGGCCGAGGAAGTCGAGATTGCGACTTTACTCACGAAGAAGGACAAGCGAGGTGGTAAGCTCCTTAAGAAGGATACGGAACGCCTCAATCTTCTTCAAGCCAATGCGGAGAGACGAGCTCAAGAACGAGCGGCCCGTGAAGCGGCGGAGCTGGCTGCAACGGCTGCTGCGGAAGCTGCTGCTGCGGAGGCGGCAGCAGCAGAGGAAGCAGCAGCAGCGACAGCGGAAGCAGCAGCGGAGGCAGAAGCGGTAGCCGCTCGCGAAGCCAAGGAACGAAAAGCAGCAGCCGAAGAAGAAGAGATGGCCGGCTTGCTTGCGAAGCAAGCAAAACGTGGAGCGAAGATGCTGAAGAAGGACCAGGAACGACTGAGTGTCCTTCAGTCTCGTGCCAAAAAACGAGCTGAAGCACAATCCATTCGCGAAGCCGAGGAGCAAGCTGCTAGGGAAGCGGAGGAGGCCGCCGCCGCCGCCGCCGCAGAAGCCGCAGAGATTGCTAAAGAAGAGGAGGAACTCGCCACCCTTGAAGAGAAGAAAGCGAAACGAGGTGGCAAGTTGTTGAGGAAGGATGCTGAACGGTATGCATACCTCTTCGAAAGGGTCACCTCGAGAGCAGAAGAAAAGGCTGCTAAGGAAGCTGAGCAAGCTGCGCTGGAGGCCGAGGCACAAGCTGCGAAGGAAGCTGAAGAAGCTGCCGCCGCCGAGGCCGCCGTTGTTGCAGAGGCAGAAGCTGCTGCCGCCGCGGAAGCCGCTGAAGCGGAGGCTGCAGCTCAGGCCGCAGCGGATGCAGAAGCTGCCGAAATCGCCAAGGAAGAACAGGAGTTGAACACTCTCAAGGAAAAGAAGGCGAAGAAGGGCAAGTTCACGAAGAAGGATACCGAACGATTCACCTTCTTGATTGGTCAGTCTGTGAAACGAGCCCAAGATAAAGCTGCGAAGGAAGCCGAGGCTGCTGCTGCGAAGGAAGCGGAGGAACAAGCCGCCAAAGAGGCCGAGGAAGCTGCTGCCAAGGAAGCAGAGGAACAAGCTGCCCGAGAAGCCGAAGAAGCTGCTGCCAAAGAGGCGGCAGAGGCTGAAGCGGCAGAGATCGCCAAAGAAGAGGAAGAGCTAGCAACTTTGACAGCCAGGAAAGCTAAGAGGGGGAAGCTCCCCAAGGGCCCAGCTGATCGACTCGCCTTCCTCACAGACAGGGCCACTCAGCGAGCGGAGGCCCAAGCTGCCAAAGAGGCTGAAGATGCAGCGGCAGCCGCGGAAGCCCTATCACTAGATGAGGCTGTCGATCCCCCTCCTGAAGAGCTAGCCGAAGAGCCAGCCGAAGCGCCCATCGAAGCGCCCGCCGAGGAGCCACCAGCCGAAGACCCTGCGATAGAAGAGCCACCTGCAGACGCTGAAGATGCTGAAGCTGCAGCAGCCCGAGAAGCTGAGGCCGCTGCGATTGCCGCGGAAGAAACAGAGCTTGCAGATCTCGAGGCCAAGAAAGCAAAGAAGGGCAAACTTGGCAGGAAGGATACAGATCGATATAATATCCTGACACAAAATGCCACTCAACGAGCTGAGATAGCTGCCAAGGAGGCCGAGGAAGCAGCAGCAGCGGAGGCCGCAGCTGCAGAAGAGGCCGCAGCAGCTGAAGCAGCCGCCGCTGAAGAAGCAGCTGCAGCTGCCGCTGAAGCCGAAGCAGCCGCCGCTAGAGACGCTGAAGCCGCTGCCATTGCAGAAGAGGAGGCAGAGCTAGCTGAGCTGGCTGCCAAGAAGGCGAGAAGAGGCAAACTGTTGAAAAAGGAGCTGACCCGATTCGAGCTCCTAACAGCAAATGCCACCCAGCGAGCGGAAAAGGCAGCCCAGGAAGCCGAAGCTCTAGCAGCAAAGGAGGCAGAAGAGGCTGCCGCTGCTGCTGAAGCTGCCGCTGCTGAGGAAGCTGCCGCCGCCGCCGCCGAAGCCGAAGCCGCGCTTATTGCGGAAGAAGAGGCAGAGCTGGCCGAATTGGCTGCGAAGAAGGCCAGGAGGGGCAAGCTGGTGAAGAAGGATCTAACTCGGTTCGAGCTCCTGACCGAAAATGCTTTCCAACGAGCCGAGAAAGCTGCAGCAGAAGCCGAAGCCAAAGCTCTGGCCAGGGAGGCGGAAGAGGAAGCAGCAGCAGCCGCAGCAGCCGCAACAGCCGCAGCTGACACCGCTTCCGATCCTGCTGTTGATGCTGTTGTCGACGACACTGTGAACGGTGAAGCCGATGCCCCCCCTGACGAGGTAGAAACGCCGCCAATGGACGAAGCAGTAGATACCGCCGCGGAGGAAGCCGCTAAAGCTGGAGAGGCCGCCGCGAAGGAGGCCGAGGCTGCTCTCATTGCGGAAGAAGAAGCAGAACTGGCCGCCCTTGAAGCAAAGAAGGCAAAAAAGGGCAAGCTTTCCAAAGCGCACACTGAGCGATACAACGTTCTTCTTGAGAACTCTGTCCAGCGAGCTGTGAAAGCTGCAACCGAAGCTGAAGTCCAAGCAGCCAAGGAAGCGGAAGAAGCGGCCGCAGCAGAAGCTGAGGCCGCCGCCGCCGCCGCCGCCGCCGCTGCCGAAGAGGTGGACCCAGCTGCAGAAGAGGCTGCTGCAAAAGAAGCTGCAGAGGCTGAGGAAGCTGCTGCTAAGGAAGCAGAAGCTGAAGCGATTGCCGAGGAAGAGAAGGAGCTGGCTGCCCTCGAGACGAAGAAGGCAAGAAAAGGCAAACTTGGCAAGAAGGATACCGACCGATATTTCACCCTTACGGATAATGCTGCCAAGCGAGCAAATGCTGCTGCGGAGGCCGAAGCACAAGCTGCTAGAGAGGCGGAAGAGTTAGCAGCCGCAGAGGCAGAGGCAGAGGCAGAGGCAGAGGCAGCCGCGGCAGCTGAGGCGGCGGCAGCGGCAGCAGCGGAAGAAGAAGCAGCAAAAGAGGCAGAGCTTGCTGCCATTGCTGAAGAGGAGGCAGAGCTGACTGCCCTCGAGACGAAGAAGACAAGAAAAGGCAAGCTTGGCAAGAAGGATACAGAGCGATATAATATCCTGATTGGTAATGCTACTGAACGTGCCGAGAAGGCAGCTGAGCGAGAGGCTGAAGCTGCCGCTGCCGCTGCCGCTGCCGAAGCTGAGGAACAAGCTGGCGCCGAACCCGACGTCGAAGCTGATGTCGAAGTCGAAGTCGAGGCCGAAGTCGAAGCCGAACCTGAGGTCGAACCAGATCTTGAAGCTGATGTCGATGCTATTGCTGAAGCTGAAGAGCAAGCCGCGGCTGAAGCTGCAGCTGCGGAGGCAAAGGCTGCTATGATCGCTGAGGAGGAACATGAGCTTGCAACTCTTGAGGCCAAGAAGGCCAAGAAAGGCAAGCTTGGGAGGAAGGACACAGAACGCTATAACATCCTTTCTCAAAACATTGCTCAAAGGGCTCAAGAGGCAGCGGAAGCCGAAGCTGCCGCCGCGGCCGCGGCAGCTGAAGCTGAGCAACCACCTGCCGATCCTGATGATGACGATGACGACGTTTTCGAAGATGCAGATGATGTCTTTGAAGATGCATCCGACACAATCCCCAGAGAGCTTGATGCTGAAGACGATACTCCTGTTGGAGCCGATCCCGCCGAGACTATCGCAGCAGAGGACGCTGCTGCCGCAGAGGAAGCTGCCGCGAGAGAGGCAGAGGAAGCTGCAGAAGCCGCTGCAATTGCCGAGCAAGAAGCAGCGGAGCTAGCTGGCCTAGAGACTAAAAAGGCGAAGAAGGGTAAGCTTGGGAGGAAGGACACAGAGCGTTACCTGACCCTGACAGAGAGCGCTACGCAAAGAGCCGAGAAAGCAGCAGCAGAGCAAGCTGCGAAGGAGGCTGAGGAGGCTGCTGCAGAGGCTGCTGCTCTTGAAGCTGCAGAGGCAGAAGAGGCAGCTGCAAAGGAAGCGGCCGAGGCCGAAGCTGCAGCTGCCATTGCAGAAGAAGAGGCAGAGCTAGCTGCCCTTGAGGCCAAAAAGGCCAAAAAGGGGAAGCTAGGGAGGAAAGACACCGAACGCTTCAACCTCTTGGCTGAAAATGCTGCAATCAGGGCCCAGGAGGAAGCAGACAAGCAAGCAGCGGCAGAGGCAGAGGAAGCTGCAGCGGCAGAGGCGGCAGCGGCAGAGGAAGCGGCCGAAGCCGAATCAGCTGAAGCCGCCGCCGCCGCTGAAGAGGCTGCTGCGAAGGAAGCTGCCGAGGCTGAAGCGGCTGCTGCTATCGCCGCCGAGGAGGACGAACTGGCTCACCTGAGTGCCAAGAGAGCAAAGAAGGGCAAGCTCGGAAGAAAAGATACCGAACGCTTCAACATCCTTACGGACAACGCTGCTCAAAGAGCTGAGGCAGCGGCTGCTGAACAAGCAGCCAAAGATGCCGAAGAAGCCGCCGCCGCTGAAGCTGATGAGGCGGCAGCAGCAGACGCCGAGGAGACAGCCGCCGCTGAAGCCGCTGAAGCCGCCGAAGCCGCCGCAGCCGCCGAAGCCGAGGAAGCGGCGGCCAAGGAGGCAGCAGAAGCTGAAGAAGCTGCCATTATCGCTGCAGAGGAACATGAGATTGCTAGTCTGCTTGCTAGAAAGGCAAAGAAAGGCAAACTGGGTCGCAAGGATACAGAGAGGCTCAACTTGTTGAATGAGAATGCTAACCAGCGTGCCGAGGCCAAGGCCGCTCGCGAAGCCGAGGAGGCTGCAGTTGCTGAAGAAGAGCTTCCAGAGGAATCCCCTGAGGCTGAGGAAGAGGCTCCGCCAGACGACGAGGAAGAGCCACCTGCCGAAGAGGATACGCCTGCAGAGGATCCTGAAGAACCTGCTCCTGAAGATGAAGAAGACAACGCTGCCGACATAGAGGCTGCCGAAAAGGAGGCCGCTGAAGCCGCAGAGGCTGCTCTTATTGCGGAGGAAGAAGCAGAGCTCGAACACTTGTCAGCAAAGAAGGCTAAGAAGGGCAAACTGGGCCGCAAGGATACTGAACGATTCCACATTCTGACTGAAAGCATGGCGACACGTGCCGCAGAGAAGGCCGCGCGAGAGGCTGAAGAGGCAGCGGCAGCGGAGGCTGCTGAACAAGCCGCCATTGAAGCTGAAGAAGCCGCCGCTGCCGAAGAAGCTGAGGCCCTCGCTGCTGCTGAGGCAGAAGAAGCTGCTGCCGCTGAGGCCGCCGAGGCCGAAGCTGCCGCCCAAGCTGCTGCCGAGATTGAAGCTGAAGAGGAGGAAATCGCACATTTGCAGGCAAAGAAGGCGAAAAAGGGAAAGCTCGGGAGAAAGGATCTCGAGAGGTACACTGTCCTCATCCAGCGCGCTGATGCCCGTGCTGCTGAACAAGCTGCCAAAGAGGCCGAAGAAGCAGCCGCAGCAGAAGCCGCTGCTGCCGAGGAGGCTGCACTTGCGGAAGCCGCTGCTGAAGCAGCCGCGGAAGAGGAAGCAGCAGCAGCTGAAGCCGCTGCTGAGGAGGAAGCAGCCGCAGCCGCTGCAGCAGCAGCAGAAGAGGCAGCCGCCGCAGAAGCAGCCGCCGCGGAAGCCGCGGCTCTTATCGAACAAGAAGAGGCTGAACTGGCAGCTTTAGAGAAGAAGAAGGCCAAGAAAGGCAAGCTTGGCAGGAAGGACCTGGAACGATATCATATCCTGACCGACAACATGACCATGCGTGCTGAAGAACAAGCCTCGAAAGACGCTGAGGAGGCTGCTGCGAAGGAAGCCGAAGAGCAAGCTGTCCGAGAGGCTGAGGAGGCTGAAGAGCAAGCTGCCCAAGAGGCTGAGGAGGCTGAAGAACAAGCTGCCCAAGAGGCTGAAGAGGCTGAAGAGCAAGCTGCCCAAGAGGCTGAAGAGGCCGAGGAGGCTGCCGCTGCTGAGGCCGCTGCCGCCGCCCTTGCTGAAGAGACCGCTGCCAAAGAAGCTGCCATGGCAGAAGCAGCCGCCATTGCTGAGGCTGAGGATGCCGAGCTGGAAGCCTTGAAGAAAAAGAAGGCGAAAAAGGGCAGGCTCGGCAGGAAAGACACAGACCGTTTCAATCTCTTGGCCGACAACGCCAGCAAGAGGGCCGAGGAGGCGGCCGCTGCCACTGCTGCTGCCGCTGCCGCCGAAGCCGAGCTTGAAGAAGCCCCTGAGGAAGTTGAAGAGGAAGATGCATACGAAACTCCTGATGAGGGAGATGACGATGAAGAGGAAGAGGAAGAGAAGGACGAAGAAGCAGAGGCTAGTGGTGCGGAGGTCGAAGTCGAAGCTGAAGACGAAGACGAAGCCGAGGAAGCCGCAGAAGTGGCAGCGGAAAAAGCAGCGGACGATGAGGCAGATGAAGAGGATGACGAGGACGTAGATGATGATGTCGATGACGATGCGGAAGAAAACGCTGCTGAATTGGAAGTCGAAGAGGCACCTGCTGAAGACGCCGCCAAAGAGGATCCTGAAGAAGCTGCTGATTCTGAGACTGATTCTGACGCGGAAGCTGCCGAGGAAGAAGCAGCGGAAGACGCCGCGGAGGCAGATGCCCCCGCTGACGAAATGGCTGATAGGGAAGTCCCTGACGAGGTCGACGAAGCACCTCCTGTCGAAGCTCCCGAACCTGCTGAGGAACAAGCTGAAGCTGATATGGCAGTCGTCGAGGCACCTAGGAAGTCCAAGAAGAGCCGGAAGAGCAAGTCCCGACGGACTCCTGATGTCCCACCGCCTGTGCCAGACCCTCCTATCACTCCTCCACCGGAGCCGAGATCCTCCAAGAAGGAACGGGCCAAACTCAACCGCGAGGGGAGTTCATGGAGCAAGATGTCAGCAACGCCACGAGAAGAAAGGAGACGCCCATCGACTGCCAAGTCCAAGTCGAAGTCCAAGTCAAGCAGGCGAGCAGAGAGGGACGAAAAGGTGTCCTCGAAGGAATCTTCCGAAGACAAGACACCATCACGATCTCGAGTTCCTCCTCTCTTTAGCACACCGCCCATCACTCGTACAATGTCTTCTCGCGAACCGAGGAGCACCATGAGCGGTAGACGTCGCCACTCTGAGTTGGCCCGTGGCCTTACCTCACCACCCCCAGAAGAAATCCCAGAGGAAGTGCCGGACAAGGCAAGCAAGTTTTTCGGCATGGACAGGGAGAGGCCGTCCCATAGAAGAAGGTCCACACGGCACGGACGATCACGGGAGGACGAAGATATGGAAATGTCTGGGGCTCTGGATGTTGAAGAGAGCCCCGAGAAACCCGATCGTCGACGATCGAGACGCCCCCCGCCCGAAGAAGATATTGTCATGGTCGAGTCTGGCGGCCCCTCCGACACCCCTCTCAAGCGTGGCTCATCAAAGCGGACGTCTGGCATTTCTGGCCTGTTTGCCGGCCTGATGACGCCTAAGTCGGAGCGTCCTGAGCCGTTACGACGTCGCAACACTTACGCCACGACTGACGATGAAGCTGTTCGCGCTGCACGTATGGATGGCGACGCAGAGGTTATCGATCCTGAACGGGAGGCGCGACGCGCTGCTCGTAGAGCTAGGCGAGCTGAGCGTGAAGGTGGCGAGCGCGAAGATGATGGAGAAAAACGCGCGAGGGACGAGGCACGACGTGAGCGGCGCCGTCGTCGGGAGGCGGAAGCCGACCCTGAAGCCCAGATCCCACAAGATGAAGACCGAGAGGCTCGAAGGAGAGAGGAGAGAGAAGCCCGGCGTGCAGAGCGACGAGCTGCTCGTGAGCGTGAGGAGGACGAACGCCGGGCTCAAGAGGAACGGGAAGCTCGACGAGAAGAGCGGCGCCAAGCTCGCAGGGAGAAGGAAGAGGCAGCAGCAGCGGCAGCGACAGCTGAACAAGAAGAAGAGGCTCGCAGAGCGGCGCGACGTGAACGTCGACGATCTCGACAAGTCGACCTCGACCCAGCGGAAGAGGATCCTGAACGTCGTCGCCGTCGCGAGGCTAGACGAGCAGCTCGAGCGGTAGAGGAAGAGGAGGGAGGAGGCGAAGACAGCTACCACCGCAAGAGTCGTCGACCCGAGGGCGAATCGGGTGATGAATATGCGCGCCGCAGAGCGCGCCGTCGCGAGGAGCGAGAGAGAAACGGGCCGGCATGGCCTCACTCTGGGACTTCCTCCTGGGTCAAGGAGGTCTCAGATGCACCACCGCCGCCTGAAGATATTGCTCCCGTCGAAGGGACGATGGAAGACGACGGGGCCGCTCGCGAAGTCCACCGATCCAGAAGGCGAACCAAGAACTTCGACGGAACACCCGAGGACACGGATGACCAGCGACGGCGACGAGCCAGACGTGAGGAACGTGAGCGTGAGCGTGATCGCGAGCGGCGATCCGAGGGAAGCGACGAGCGCTACTACGGTCGCCGCAACTCGGCGTATGTGGACAACCCTCGCACCAGCTGGTGGAGGAAGCTCACAGGATAGAATGGGATAGCATGGGCTACGGTTGCATGGGATGGATGTATCACTGAGCGAGCGAGTTTCTGGACGTCATTTTTTATTTGATTTGATTTGATTTATTGCTTTCATCAGCCCCTGAAGACGAACATGTACGACGAAAATCATTTACACGACACATCAGACTACGGCGAACCATTTTTACGGATGACAGACATTGTCACTTGTCACTGCGGGAAACTGGGCAGGCAATAGAAAGGGAAACCTCTGTTTGATATGAGCGAATTGGGGTCTGGGCTTTGTGCTGGACACGCAGCAGGTTCTTTTGGATTTCGCATGGGATGGATAGTGCCGCAGCTCTCCATCCCCTATACCCTTGGGGAGGCAGATGCGGGCTTGGATGGCGAAGGGTTGTTGGAAAGAGCTGCAAGGGATGAGTAGCCAGGGAGGGAGACTCATCGGGTCGAGTGTCCTTCCCTGCCTCGTCTTTGGGTTGACTTACAACTCCTTACGCCGAGGAAGGGCTTGTGTTGTACGAGTATGGTGTACCCATACGGGCGGCTTCGTACGATATTGAGGATTTTTGTTTCTTTCCATGTTTTTCTGCATAGCTGAGAAGGAGAATACATTGTGCATTGTTTGTTTGAGACATATCCATACTTGGCGTGCTGTGCCGTGTCGTATTGGACCTTTGGGGGTAATAATGGTGTATTCGTATAGAATCGGTGGTGGGCAGATGTCAGGAGGATGTACTGTACTTCAGACGGGGGGTTGGTGTAATCAAACGAGAAATCGTGACCCTTCTTGCACATGCCATTTTGATAATAAAGCAGTTGGTTGAAGCATAGATTCTCAAATTCATTAATTGCAGCAGTACGTAGCCTGTGTCTTTTAAATGCCACTTCATGGAAGTATCTCTCCTCGCGTGTGGGGATTTACTGTGACGTGCATACCCAGGTACTTAGGTACCTCCCTAGATGGCTGCCAACCGTTCCTAGGTACTAAGGTACCTTAGGTAGCTTGGCACGCTTTGTTGGTGGGCGGTGCTCGTTTTAGTCCAAGGTACCACCTTCAATTTATTTCCACGTCAACCTCTCAGGCTGTCACTCTCTCACACTCCCTCAATCCCAAATCCCAAATCCCAACCAACCCTGGCCAACCGCGCGCAAGGCTGACGACACCCCATGCAGTCCCCGGCCTTCAGCTCCAGGCACAGGCACAGGCACGGGCACAGGCAGAAGCCCAAACTTCACACACTCCTTCTTCTAGTTACCACGCTCACTTCTAGCTCATGACCTGAACGACTAAACCATCCACTGATTCATCCCCTCGAACCTCCACGACCGACCTTCGATTGCCGCAACGAATAATACTCCCTCGACTGCCACAATCCATCACAGCCGGGCTTAGCTACTCGACACAGCACTCGACCCCTCTCTTCCCTCCCATCCCCCCAGCTTGCCACATCTCCCATCGCCATGGCTGCCCCGGGCAAGCCCGCCGGCGGCTCGCGCTGGGGTTCATTCCTCTCCCAGGCCGTCGCCGGCGTCGAGTCTCGCCTTGACAACATGCTTACCGAGGGTGAGCAAGCCGAACGTCAGCAGCAATTAGCCGCCGCGAAGGCTGCTGCGGCCAAAAAGGAACCCCAACCTGCCGCGAAGCCAGCACCTGGTGCGTAACCCCCTTCTCTACCTCGACAGCCCCCCTACACCAATTGTCCCCGATTATACCGCTTAGGTCCGAGCTGATCTTTGGGTTTCATAGCACCGAGAGGCCGACCCAACGATCGACTGCAAGCTAGGTTAGCCAAAGCTGTTGCCGCTAGGAACGCTCAGCATGGAGGCTCTCCACGTAGCTCTGTCGACCAGCCCAGATCTTCATCCTCCGTCCGCACTTCAATAGACAAGGAGGCTCGTCCGAGTCTCGACTCGCTACGCCCAGACTCCAAGCCCGCGACACCAGATCCCGCTGCCGATTCCGCCTTCCCGAAGCCATCGCCTGCTACAACACCTGCCCCGGATCCCCCGAGCTCAAAGGATGAGGTCGTCATCGTTAAAGAGGCGCCTTCTATGGAGGCAATGCCTGATTTCTCCAAATCTACACCTCCGACCCCTTCTGCGAGTGACACAACCAACGGGGTGACAGCGCAGGCCGATGCGAAACCCGACACTGCGCCCGAGGTGAAGAATGAGAGCAAGGTTGAAGTTAAGACTGAGGATAACTCCAATATCAAGCCTGAAGTCAAGCCCGAGACGGAACGGGAGAGCAAACTTGAGCCCCCGACGCAAACAAAGGAGCCCGAGACGAAGGAACCTCTAAAGCCAGCCCCCACGAAGCAAGAGCCGAATAACGAAGAGCCCGTGAAGGAGGAGTTTAAAAAGGATGAACCGAAGAAGGGAAAGGCAAAGAGGGAAGAGCCGAAGGCGCAAGAACCTAACAAGGAGACGCCAAAGAAGGAAGAAATCAAGACACAAGCGCCCGAGAAGCCGACACAAACACCGACGGCCGTTGATGCTGAACAGACTGCCGAGAGCTCACACACCAATGAGGAACTCGAAACCATCAAGGCTCGTCAACAGGAAGAGATCCAAGAATACGTCGAGAGGATCGATGCCCTCCAATCCAAGCTGCAGTACCTCTCCAAGAACGCAGTGGAAGCCGCAAAGAAGAGCAAGTCAGCTGCTGCCAAGGGAAGTGTAGAGCAAAAGCTTGCAGAGAAGGACGAGAAGATTGCTCTGCTCATGGGTGAAGGCCAAAAGTTATCAACTACCGAAGGGAAATTCAGAACCACTATCAGGAAACTTCGCGCCCAGATCGCAGACCACGAGAAGCAGATCGACGAGTTGAAGAAGGGCAAGGAAAAGTCGGCTGCCGAGATTGAGGCAATGCGCAATAGTGTGAATAGTAATGAGGAGCAGGAGAAACGGAATGAGGAGGTGCGGAAAGCGAGCAACGCCTTAGAAAAGCAAATTGATGCCTTGAAGAAGGACATCGCAGCAAGAGACGAGGCCTACAAGCGCCTGGAACACGATGCAAAAGTTAAGGCAGAACAGGCAGAGTTTGCGAACGCTGAAGCGCTCGGCAAGGCTTTGGGTGCAGAACGGGAGAAACAAAAGGCACTCGAAAGCATCATTACGAGCCTTCGGGCAGAGAAGGAAGCAGTGTCAGAAAAGGCACGTTTAGACACCGCCGAGTGGAAAGAGAAGGTAGATCGTGCGACGGAACGGAGTCGTCACTTGGAAGAAGAGCTCAAACTCGAGTTGCGGGCGTCGGAGAGCAAATTAGAAGCCATGAGGGTGGCAGCTGAGGACGCCTCGTCTGGCATTGGGGGAGAATCACAGATCAAGCTTATCCGGCAGATTGAGACGTTGCAGTCACAGTATGCGTCGGCAAGCGATAACTGGCAGGGCATCGAAGCTTCTTTGCTGGCCAAGGTGTCGAACTTGGAGAAGGAGTGGGATGAAGCACAGCGTCGAGAGTCAGAGATGCGAAAGAAGGCTCGTGATTCGGTAAGCCATTTTACTCGTCTTCGCCACCACAGTTCGATCAATGTTGACTCCTTTTTAGGCCAGCCGCTGCAGACAGCTTGAAGACGAGTTGCAGGACGTCACCCCCGCGCTTGCAACTGCTCGTCAGGAGCTCGAAACTTGCCGTGAAGAGCTCGCTAGTCTCCGCACTCAGTTCAAGACAAAGGAGACAGCGCTCGAGCAAGCAAAGGCCGAGTTGGAGAAGCAACAACGCTCGACAAGCTTTGCTGCAGAAGTCGAGCGTCGACAGTGGGCAGAGAGCCAGAGCCGTCCCGAATCGCCAAGGCTGTCCGTTCCCCGAACCTTTAGTTCTGACTTGAGTGGCCTGCCTTTGCCCGGCCGACCACCTCGACGATCTCCGACTCCCAACAGTAACGACGGTGGCCCCGAGGGCATGTTCTTTGGCCGACGATTGTCCAACCAACCTCCTATACGGACCAGCACTCTGTCAACGCCGGGGTCGGGAATGGTACCGCCACCTCCGTTGTCGCCGTTTGAACCACCAAGCGAGTCACCTCGGGCGACGTCGCCGCCTCTAGACCGAGACGACGACCTCGAGTCATCTGCTCCACGGAACGTGGCACAGGACATGATTTCCGTGTCGACGGTAGGGGCGGGACCATCGGTTCAGCTGGTGGAGAGGATGAGCGCGGCCATTCGCAGGCTCGAAGCCGAGAAAGTGGCTGCCAAGGAGGAGATGGTACGAATATGCAGTCAACGAGATGAAGCGAGGTCCGACATGGTTGGCCTGATGAAGGACGTCGAAGCCAACAAGGCAGCTACGGTAAGAGTACAAGAGCTCGAAACGGAGATGGAGAATATCAACCAGAGGTATCAGACCACGTTGGAGCTTCTCGGTGAAAAGAGCGAGCTTGTTGAGGAATTAAAGGCAGATGTGCAAGATGTCAAGGCCATGTATCGGGACTTGGTTGAGCGAACCATCAAATAGAGCCATCTTTTTGTTGTTTTATAGATGGGATGACAAGCACATTGTTTTCTCTTTTAACCTTCTGCCTTCTTCATTCTTTTTTGTTATTTTGCGTTACCATACCATACTTGTATTCTTAGCTTATCCCGATAGCTCGATACCCTCCCGCTCGGCGCCGTGTATCACGTATTTGCGTACCTGTTGGGATCGACGAGTTAGACGGGGTTCTTTCATTCTCATGGCTGGGCGGAAAAGAGGAGGAGTGGATTAGAGGGCCATATTGGGGAGTCGTATATCTTGGAATTGTACATACTTCTTTGTCGGGAGCCAAATCAAGAGCCAATTCATCTTCGGTTGTCTTGAGCGTGAAATCGGCGCCTTCTTTGAGGAGGGCGACAGCTGTATCTCCTTTTCATGCTTCGTTAGTAGATGGGCTACGGCGGAGTCGAGAAACAATACGAACCGAAGCCTTCGGCGACAGCATGGTGCAGAGGCGTGTAGCCCTCGTTGTCGGTCGGGTTGAGGGGACTGCGGTTCTTGAGCAGCAGGAGCACCATGGGCACAGAACCGACGGCGGCAGCGCGGTGGATGGGGTACTGGCCGCGGCGGTCTCGGAAGCGGGTAGACGCCTTGTTTTCGATGAGGAGGCGGGCAATGTCGAGGTTCTTTTTGGAGGCGACGAAGTGCAAGGCAGTCTGTTAGTTGAGATTAGACGTCAGGACGAAGCGGTCCTTGTAGTAAGAGATAGAAGGGCTTGCGCACTTGACCGAGGTTATCTGGAGTTGAGGTTAGCAATCCATACATTCGAGATATATAGTTGGCTAAGTTCCCTACTCTTCTGGTTCACGTCGGCATCCTTTTGGAGGAGAAGCTTCACGACGGCCTCGCTCTCTGGGACACTGGCCGAGATCATGAGAGGCGACCATCCACTGTCGTCCTATTAGTCTGTTAGTTCTTTATACGTCTTCCCGAGCTTTTTCGCCGTATTTTACCTGCACATCTGGATCGAAACTCTTTTGGTTGGCGAGTAAGAGCACAATGTCCAAGTTGTTGGAGGAGGCGGCCCAATGGATGGGATATCGTCCGTCGTCATCCTTTTTCTGCGAGAGCTTGGGATCGGTCTTTTATTACATGTTAGATGGTGAGTTGTAGGAAATGATGCGACTCTGAACCTTTAATAGACCCTCAGCAACCAGGACTAGATCAGAACATGGTGGTTAGCTAGTCAATCCAGTAGCTGAGCATGAGGCGGATTCATAGCCACTCACCCCGCCCATCACGGGCCGCAGTATGGAGGGGATATTTGTCGTTGTCCGTGTCCATCTCTGAGATTAAGAAAATCGAAAAGATTCGTGAATTAGAGGAAAAGAAAAGGCAGTTACCAGGTTCGAAAAGTCACCCACCACCTTCGACTAACAAGAATGGTCAGCAGGCAAGCTTCACTTACGTAGTGGAGGTGGGTGTGGCGCACCACGGACCAAACGCCACACGCGGCTGCACAGCCTTCAGCCCTTTCCGTTTCCCTGTCGCAACTTTTGAGATCAACTTCAACGTTCTGTCAATCCTCGACGACCACAAACCACAACGGAAAAAGCGAGAAAAACGCCCCATCTCGCACCATGGAGACTCCAGAGGTCCCCCAGGACGCCCTCCAGCTCAGCGCCCTCGCCGCCCAAAACGCCTCCGTCTCAAGAAGCCTTTTTAGCCACGCCCCCGACCGCAGCCACGCGAAGCGTCCGAAGCTCGACGACACGTCTGAAGATCCCCTTCTGAAGCGCCGCTTCCGCACAGAATATGCAGATGTCGAGACTCTCCCGCCATCAATTGCTGCCAAATTGCCGACCAATAAGCCCGGGAAGAAGCTCGTCAGGGCTGGCGGTGCTGCTGCCAGACCTGCGCAGAAGCTCCTCGAGGCTGGGCCTGGTGCAAAGGCTGGCGGCGCGTCAACGGCAAAGGCGGGTGATGAACAGCCAACCATGACGCTGACGACGCGCGGGGCTCCGGCGTTCCACCAGCCCAAGCCCGAGTGGCACGCGCCGTGGAAGCTGATGAGGGTCATTTCTGGCCATCTCGGCTGGGTGCGCAGCTTGGCCGTCGAGCCTGGCAACAAGTGGTTTGCGAGCGGCGCCGGCGACCGCACCATCAAGATCTGGGACCTGGCGACGGGCTCGTTGAGGCTAACGCTCACCGGACACATCAGCACCGTGCGCGGCTTGGCCGTGTCCCCTCGACACCCGTATCTCTTCTCCTGCGGCGAGGACAAGATGGTCAAGTGCTGGGATCTGGAGACGAACAAGGTCATTCGCCACTATCACGGCCATCTGAGCGGTGTTTATACCCTTGCGCTGCACCCGACGCTGGATGTTCTAGTCACGGGTGGTCGAGACGGTGTTGCCAGAGTTTGGGACATGCGCACGCGAAGCAATATCCATGTCCTCTCGGGACACACGCAGACCGTCTCGGATCTCGTCTGTCAGGAGGCGGATCCTCAGGTCATCACCGGCTCTCTCGACTCCACTGTTAGGCTGTGGGACCTCGCAGCTGGCAAGACCATGGGTGTGCTCACACACCACAAGAAGGGTGTTCGTGCTCTGGCGGTGCATCCGTCCGAGTTCACGTTTGCCACGGGCAGTACCGGGAGCATTAAGCAGTGGAAGTGTCCTGAGGGAGCTTTCATGCAGAATTTTGAGGGCCACAATGCCATTATCAACACCATGAGCGTGAACGAACAGAATGTCTTCTTCACCGGAGGTATGTTTTCTTTATTTTGTAGCTCGACTCATGACAAAGGGTACTGACCGAGGTTTGTAGGTGATAATGGATCTATCAGCTTCTGGGACTGGAAGACTGGCCACCGTTTCCAATCCCTAGATACCCAGGCGCAGCCAGGTTCTCTAGATGCAGAGGCTGGAATCATGAGCTCGACGTTTGATCGCTCTGGACTGCGTCTGATTGTTGGAGAGGCCGACAAGACAAGTAAGTGAGCCCTTTCAATTATTCAATGAAACCTGATTCTAACAATTTCACAGTTAAAATCTGGAAGCAGGACGAAACTGCCACTGAAGAGACACACCCCCTGGATTGGAAGCCCACGCTAGGAATGCGAAAGTATTAGACCTCCAACGAGGCACACATCTAATTAATTACAATGTCCGGATCATCTATACCAAACTAACCCGAGACGCTCCTCTATGAGGTTCCTATCATTACATACATACACACATCATACACCAATACCCATGGCTCTTAGGTCTCCGTCGTCACGAAGAGCCATCTTTACTTCATCGTCTGCGATAGCCAGGCGCAACTTGCTCGATCGCTCTGCGCGGTGGGCCTCGAGATTGATGAGGCCCGCCGCTACCAGGTCAAGCGCTGCCGTGTGGATTTGGCCGGGTCTCGACATCTGACGCTGCCCGCCGGCCTGCGTCCCTTTGAGGCCGTTGGAAAGAAGCTGCGCCATGCCGGGAAGGGCGGGCGGAGCGCGGAGACAGGCGCGATGGATTTCGTCGAGCGTCTCGCCAAATGTCGTCTCAGCCAAGCCCGCCCTTCGGGTCCGCAGCAGGAGCGCTGCCACAAGGAGTTTGGACATGAGAGGGAGGCTCTTGAGGTGTTGCTGGATGGGATTGGTAGTGGCCTCGTTGATGGCCTTTTTGATCGTGGCTATAGTGACGCGTCCGAGGCCTCGTGGCTGGCCTTGGGCCTCTGCCAGACGCTCCCTCTTGCTGGGGGTGGTGGGATCGCCAGGGACGTCGGATTCTGCAAGTTCCACAGCTCGACGGCATATATCAAGAGCTCGGCGAGCATCTCCGCTGACGGCTGCCACCTTTCGACTAGCGAATTGAATTGCGTCCGGGTCTACTATCTTGCCAGGGACTCCTTCTAGACGTGACTGTATAATTTTCATCAGCTGCTCATGGTTATATCCGGGAAATGTGATTCGAGTGAGACCTATTGTGAGTGATTAGCTGCATATTGCGAGTGACTTGTCATCGAGCCATGGCTATACCTAGACGACTGCTGATCTTGTTGCTGAGTGTTCGTTCAGGAAGATCCATGGTGTTGGCGACGGCAAGGACAATCAGGCGACTATGCCGCAGAGTCGGCCAGTTGAAAAAGTTGTACATGACCGCCTGGTTCTTGGTAACCAGTTGGTCAAGCTCGTCCATCAGAACGACGCATGGGATTCGTCGTGGACTGGGGTTGCTAAACTCTCGCTCTAGAAGATCGAGTGCTTGTGCGGGACTGGCGCGTTGGCCTTTGAGAGCTTCCCAAAGGAGCGAGTAAGATTGGTGAGGGTCTGTAATCTTCATGCCGTTGATCTCGACGAAGATGAAGTCGTCGAGTTCGTCATGGTTGACGGCTTCTTCGAGTCGTGAGACGACTTCACGAACTGTGGCCGTCTTGCCGGTTCCAGGCGTTCCGGAGATGTAGATGCAGTTTCCAGTGCCGTCTGAGATGGCGGCTTCAAGATGTGAGTAGACGAGAGAGAATTCGCCCTCTCTGCACGGAAGACTGGTTGGGACGGAGGAAACGTGGAGGCGTGATCGGGCGATTTGGAACGGCGACGATTCGACGTAGCTCGGGGAAAGCTTTCGGGTTGCCAAGGGGGTAAACTCGAGTTTTTTGCTAGTACTCCTTCTTGACCGAGATCCTGGCTCGATCTGGCTTCTCCGAGATGTCGGTGTCGAAGCAACACTGCGACCAGTCTTTGAAGGCGTTTGAGGAGGGGGAGGCTGGTAAGCTGCATTCTCCGGAGATGGACTCCGGGCCTTCCTCCTTCGACGAGTTGCCTTTGTTCCTTTGTCCACAAGCTCAATCAGGTTGAAGATATCGTCCTGGCTGCGGTAATGCTCTTCCCAGATGAACTCGTCGGTGTATGTGGCGGTACGGGTGTTGCACCCTCGACGGCAGACAAAGGTCCGACCGTAGTCTGGAGACGTACGAGGGATGCGACCCTGTGGGTATTTTGATTGGAAAACGTCGAGTGAGTGAATCTTGGCTTTGCCGTTGATCGAGGCGAGGGGATTGACATCCCATGATGGGGAGATATACAGCTCATTCTAAGGAACTTTGTTAGCTGGACACAAACTTTTGAAAGAGAATTGTCGAGGTTCCGTACAGAAAGAAAGTCGGAGCGCTTCTTCTCTCTGTTGCGAATTTCCTTCTCTGTTGAAAACCACATGAAATTGGCTGCCATTTCTCCATCGTCGTCCTCCTCGATAAACTCGCCGATCAGAGCTACCCATGCCTCGTTGGATCCGTCCGCCTTAAGGAGCACAGTATCTCCAATCTTGCACTCGAACTGGCCGATCCGCGCGCCCACAATTTTGTCGCCCGTGACTTTTCTCCTTTTGCGATCGCTCTGGGGCTCGTCAGTCGCTGCGGCGACGGCCGCAGTGGTGTCGTAAATCCATTCCCAAGCTGCCTCCTCTTGTCGGAGCTCGTCTTCGGATTCCTCGTCTGCCGCGGTTCGCTTTCCTCGTCGCGAAGCCTCCGAGGCTTTTGGCGTGGCAGAATTGGGCGCCATGAGGTGTCGTTGATGTGCTCAGCGACAGGCTGGGCTATTTACGCGACTTGGAGAACGCGACAGAGGTGCTTGGTTGCGGGTTGCTAGGTCGTATGCATTTAGTGAGGGGTTGCATTTATCGGGATGGTGATGGTCTGGGTAGGAGCTGATGATGGCCAATTCCAGATGAAATGATAGATATTATTCTAAAGATTCGAAGATATGATCAAGATTCCTTCATCACCTGGTTTTAAGTTCCTCCTCTCAAGTACACTACGTGTGTTCTTCTTCTTCTTACCGACTGCATCTACGCCGGCAGAGTTTGCGGTTACACAACTGGTCGGTGCCATGACAGCACAGAGGCGTGTAAGTGGCCAAGTTGCCGGGGCATCGCAAATGAATTAATTGCCCACCATTAAAGTCAGAGAGAAATCCAACGAATTTGATATTAAGACGTTTCGCGCATCTAGTCCCTCGTTTAGTGTGTTCATTGCAGTGATTCACTCTCCTTCCTGGCAGGTAGTCCCTGCCTAGATACGTCACCAATGACCTGAGCGACGGGAGGAAGGCGCAAACAAGTCGGTATGCTTCCATTTGTTTTCTTCATTTCCGCAACCTTTTCTTTCCCTTCTCAATTCTCTGGCTTGTCGTACTCATCTCCCTTCTTCCACCTTCGTTGCCGTCCTCTACACAAACTTCAAACTACTCTGTCTTGTCGGTTTCCTCTGTCCGCCCAAATACCTTCTGCCCTCTCAGCTCGTCATGCCCCGCGGGAAGAAACGAGGCGGCTTTGAGTCGCAAAGGGGGCGAGGCGGCTCCCAGTCTCAGAGGGGAAGAGGAGGTTCTTCAGTGGGGCCACCTTTTCCAAGAGATGCTGCCCACCCTACTTCCAGAGCAGTAGCTTTCGGAAGGAGCGAGACTATGGCCACTGCCAAGTCGATGCTGGATGCGAATCGCAAGAGGCAGCGCCAAACTGAAGATGAAGAGTATCTAGGACCGCCACCCCCGAATCGGGATCTGATCCAGGTGAGTTACAAGCTTCGTCCGTCATCTAGCTTCATCCCTTGTATCTGACCTACGTGAAGACTCGCCTAGTAATTCCCGGCAAAGACATGTTGCCGGATGGCTTGCATGCTCCCGGGGCACTGGACGACATTCGCAAGACTCACAAAGCCTACATAACGTTTCCTGAACCGAACATTCTCGATATCCAATGCAAGTACATCTCCCAAATGAAGCAGGCAGTGCATGCGGTCAACTGGGCCATCCACGACATGCGTCTTTGTAACGACAATCCTGCCACAAAGTTCTTTGTTCAAGAGCCCACCAAGTCTGATACTAGCGGTATGGTTAAAGTTGTGATCGGGTCACGACCACATTTCACCTCCCACCTCCCTATGCCAAAGGGTAACTCTACCGCACTAAACGAACACTTCCTACGGCTCACTGCGGAAATGACAACATCCGCAGAGGCTTTAATGGGCCTGAACAAGCAAATGAAAATGCGTGTATACTTTGGGCACCTTAACGTCCGCTCGAGAAAGGCCGGGCGCGGCGATGACATTCCCTACGATGAGTTTGTGAAACTCATGGGCATGTACTCGGCTCGAGGCGGAGCTCGTCTCCAATCCAAGTTTGTGCACCAATACGTTTCTCAGACTCTACTAACATTAGATAGACTCCCCGAAGCATCTCAGGCGGAAGAGGTTGTTCGGTATCTTATAGACCCAAAGGAGGGAGTTTGCAATGGCATTGGGGACCTGATGCGTGGTTGCGAGGCCACCTTAACCGTCCAAGGTCAAGAGATCAAAGCAGACAGTATGGAGTCCCTGCATCAGAAAACGCAGCTTTCAATGGTCCGGGCAACCAAGCCGGATGTAGGCGATCGTCTGAACTGGACCGTCGTTGCTCCCGACATGTAAGTCTCTGATCTAGGTGGCGTTTCGATAGCTAACCTGTTCGTGTTTTCTTTCAGGCAATACGATTGGAATTTGAGGGTGGACACCTGGGAGAACGTGGACACTCCAGCACGCTTCAAGGACCTTTCCAAGAATCTCGTGTTGATCGATGACGAACAATGGAAGGGGATCCTCAAGGTTCCAAGCCTTAACACCTCAAAACTTCGAGAACTACAGGCCGAGGTTGGACGAACGAGTTTGAAATCTTCGGTCATCATCCCGTACAAGACGACGCCGTACGTCATCGAGGTCAGTGTTACGAAGACGTGGGAGAGAGCTTGTACGCTTGACAAGCCAGAGACTACCTGGGGTGTCGAACTCTACGCAAGTCACTGGGACGAGAGCATCAACCATGTTTGTGGAGGAGAGCGTCGCAAGGATTGGGGCCAAGGGCTCAAAAACATTTGGCCCGGTGACGAGCCAAGCCTTGAGCCTCGATTTGAGGGATTTCTACGAACCATTTTGGAGGTCCAGGCCCTCTTGGAAGGTGCTCAATCAAGCAACGCTAGCGGGAGCTGGCTGCTGGATGCGACGTCCTCTTGCCAGACACTCATCTGACTCCTTGGCCCAGCTCTTGCCAAGCTTCACGAGAGCTTCGGAATTGCTTTGCTTTTTGCTTTTCAGGCGGCCTGCTGTGCCCCTTGCTGCTCCTGCGCAGCCATGATCTTCTGCCTTAGAACTAATGAGAAAGGCGGTTAGTTGAGTTTGTCTTCAAGATAGGTCAGACATGTAATGATACCTTCCTCAACCATGCGGCCATTCTGTTGTTTCCTTTGCACAATGACTTCGAGGTCTTTCAAGTTGGCTCCAAGCTCCTCAACCTTGCCCTCGTAGAATTGTTCCGCAGCCTTGAGTTTCTGTGCGCCAGTCAGTAGAGTAGCTGCAAAGAGTCCGACTACCATCCGACCTTCTCTACCAAAAAGCCGGTACCAATATCAACCAGCACTGTCTCGGCATCTGTAAGTTCTCCACGGACGTATAACGAGCTGGTCAGAGGAACCAGGACGGAGTTGGACCCTGTCGCGTGTTAGGCATCTTCCAATTCTTTCGCCTCGGCTCGTCTCGTGTCGAATTCGTCGCTGGGGGTGTGGCTATGTACCTTCTTTGGCGGCGGATCGGCTCTGTACGCACTGCAGGCAGTCCTTGAACTTGTTCTGGGCGCCGTGGAGCTGTGCAAAGGACGACGTGAGGTGTTCGAGTTCTTCTTCAAGCTGCTTCTTGACTTGCGCGAGTTGCTGGGGCTCGAGGGTGTCGAGGTTGACTGCAGGCACCAAAATTGTTAGCAGGGAGGGGATTAAATGGTTGGACTTGGTGAGTATGCCCTACTCTGCTCCTGCTTTCCGGCCATTTTGAGGGTTCGTCGGGTTGCCCGCGCCTGTGTTTGTCGGTCGTGGTGGTGATGGCCTCCAAAGTTTCGCTTTACGAATATTATGACGTGGGGTTTGTGGAATTCGTCTAACGGGGATGTTTTCGGTTCAACCACCACACAACCAAATAGCTCTTTGGCCACGCCAAATCTACTTTAGACAAGAACTATGACAATTATATGATGAATTCATCATTTATTGATTTCTTGAGATATTTGATACATGCGGGTAGGTTACAAAGGGCCATCATTTGACCGAATAGTATACAATATGGGAGCTTTTTTACAGCTTATCCAGCAGGTCTGATACAAACTTGGGCAGTGCGTCGACAGCAACGTTCTCCTTGACAGAGAGTCTCCTGCACTGAACCTCCAAAGTCCCGGTTTCCTTCCACGACTTGCCCATGATGACAAGGACGGGGTATCCAACCAAATCGGCGTCCTTCATCTTCCAGCCGAAAGACTGCTTGCGATCATCCAAGACGACATCGAAGCTTGGCTCGGAACCGTTGCGCCCGGCGAGACTGTCGTAGAGGTTCAAGGACTCTTGCTCTGTTCCAGTGGTGGAGATGATGGCAACCTCGAAGGGGGCAATGGCGCGCGGCCAATTGAGGCCTCGCTCGTCGGCTAGGATCTCGGCGACGGCGCCAAAGATGCGCGAGACGCCTACGCCGTGGCATCCCATCTGCACCGGGTTGCGGCTTCCTGGCACGAGGCCCTCGCTGGCAGCCTCTGGGAGTTCTGGGGGCAGGGTCACAGATGCGTCGAGGGGAACAGAATACCGTGTTCCCAGATGGAACGTGTGGCCGACTTCCAGGGCCCGATGGAACTTGAGGGTTCCATCACCGCACTTTGGACATCCATCGCCATCCGCTATACGCACGAGGTTGAGGCCCTCGCCTGTCTCGGTGGAATCTGTAAACGAGTGTTCAACGCCTTTGCGCTCGATTTTCCACGGTAGTAAAGGCAGGCGCTTCTGGAGTTTCTTAAAGGAGGGCGCAATTCGAGTGTCAATCACATTGATCACCTTGGTCGTTCCGCTCTGGAGAGTCTCTTCCCAGAAGGGCAGTGGTGTGTCAATGCTTGTATCGAGTTCTGAGACGACATCTTTGAGCGCATGCAAATTGATGTCACTATCGTCAGATCGAGGGTACCAGGCATTGATGAGAGTCTTCTTGTCCCTGGAGATGCCGCGCCAGACGCGAACCTCGCTTGGTTTGGTGAAGTCGCTCACGTTTGAAGGGGTTCGAGCAGTGGCAACTTCGTCGTTGGCGGAATATCCACAGCTGTTGCATTGGAAGACGGAGTCCTCGCCAACAGTGCTTGGAAGGTGGTATTCATGGCTGAGATCGCCGCCCATATCTCCAGAGCTGGCCTCGGCGACAATGAATGGGATCTTCAGCTCGGAGAAGAAGGCGCGGTATGCTGAAGATACTTCCTTGTACGTGTCGATAGCGGCACTGACGGTCAAGTCAAAGGTATAGAGATCCTTCATGAGAAATTCTCGAGAGCGCAGCAAACCATGCCTAGGCCGACGTTCATCTCTGTACTTCCGTGCTGGTGCGTCAAGTTAGTGCCGGATGGTTCTAGAGCCGGGGTCGAACAGCAAGCGCACTGATCTGATAGAGCCTAATTGGCAGGTCTTTATATGACTTGAGAGTTCCGGCTACGAGAGTGGTGATTTCTTCCTCGTGGGTAGGAGATAGAATCATGGGCACTTCTTTGCGGTCTGCAAGTCGGAAGAGCTGACAGGTCAGTTTCATCCAATCCAGCAGCGTCATCAGATCTTACCTCGGAGGAAACAAGCTCAAGACGACCACTCTTCTTCCATAGCTCTTCGGACGAAATGGTAGAAAGGGATAGTTTAGACGCCCCTTGAGATCCACATGTAAGTTTACGTCTGGATGAGCCAGTTAGGGGTACAAACCGATGTAGTGCATGTGTTTGTCGACGAGTTTTTCAATCTTGTCTTGCACTCTGAGGCCCAAGGGAAGTAGCTGAAAGATTCCAGAGTGCGCCTGCGTTTGGAAATGAGTATCATTCTATTACTTGAGCCTTGTCTCATCTCGTCTCATACCTGGCGAAGAAAGCCGGCTCGGATGAGCTTCCCATGGCCGACTAAAACATCAATGAGCCCATGACACTTCCGAATAAGAGTAACTGCTCTCACACTCATCTTCGGTCGCTGTCATTCCGCCCGTAGGAACCCATGTTGTTGACAATGTCGAACGAGGGAGACTCGACCTTGCAACACTAGACGCAGAGAGAGCTCGGAGCTGGATGCCGAGCTGGCTCCTTCGCGGCACAACGCCTCCGAAGCGAGCCAGGCTTGTCGAAAGCATTTGATCTCGTTAATGGGTATCTCAATGGCCAATGAACGATCCAGGATTGTCCACAATAGTTGTTGTGCCAGCGTTTTTCAGCTGTCAGCGTAGGCATCCTGACCGAGGAAGGAGGGCAGCTTGCAGAGAAAGGTGGATCGAGCATAGTCGCCAGCGCCAGCTTAACCAGATAAACGCGCTAAACGCGATAAGCGTGATAAGTAAGATTGTGGAGCTTATCGAACAGATAATCATCCAAAAAAAAAAAGTTCGAGGAACATCTCTCAATGAGACTTCCCAATCGACATTTCCAGTCCTCCACAGAAATTCACCAAGATGCCCAAGCCTGCAAGGAAGGGCAAAGGCCCCCGGCGCTCCAATGATGGCCGAAGGTTTGACGATAGCGCCTTGAATCATCTCACAGCCAAAATTGACCACAATTTGGGTTCCAACGATCACAAGCGCAAGCAGCCACCCACCAAAGCTGCGGGTGACCAGCACCAGAAGCGCCAGCGCAATTCCCAGGGAAGCTCTGAGAAGAAGGACGGCCAACTCGATAACGATGCTCTTTTGGACGAGATCAAGGCATTGGGCGGTGATGAGAGCGATCTGGCACTCATCAAGGACATCGACTCTGAAGATGAAATGTCCGCCAAGGACTCTAAGGCGGCTGTCGACAAGAATTTGAAGAATGAGCTTGCAGCTCTGTCAAAGGAACTCGGATTTGCCGAAATTGAGATGAGCGAAGCCAGCGACCAAGACGAGGAAGCTGGAGAGGAAAGCGAAGAGGACGACGACGACGACGACGATGAGAATGGAAGTGAGGAGGAGGTGAAGGAGGAGGTGAAGGAGGCTCCCAAGAGCCAAGACCCGACTCTCCCCAAGGTCAAGGGCTTGGTAAGTCACCCCCAACTGCTCAAAGCCTCTCTGACAGCTAACGCAGTGATGTAGCACTTCGACCCCAGGGCTGATTGGTATGCCGCTGAGCTGCCAAAGTTGCCTGCACCGTCTGCCGACGGACCCAGCTCGTTCAAGTGGTCGGTGGAGGCCTTGAAGGATCATGCAAAGGAGCTCATGGAGCAGGATGCCGCCAAATACAGAGCCAGCGTCTTTGCCTCATCCTCTCACAAGTTCTTGTCGACCATCATGACGTCTGGTACTCTTACAGACAAGGTTTCCGCTCTGACTTTGGCCGTCCAAGAATCTCCCGTTCACAACATTCGAGCCTTTGATGCCCTCATGAGCCTTGCCTCAAAACGCAGTCGAGGACAGGCCCTTGGCGCCATTGGTGCCCTGGTCGATCTGCTAGGTCCCGGAACGTTGCTGCCCTCTGATCGCCGACTTCGACCATTTCACGCACAGCCTGGCCTGGTTGGAACTCTGCAGATGAGCCCTAACTCTTCGTGGGCTCCTGGAAACCCATTGCCTGGCAAGGTCACTGAAGCCCACCTGGTTGCCTGGGTCTTCGAGGATTGGCTGAAGGACACGTATTTCCGAATCATCCAGCTGCTGGAGAGTTGGTGCTCTGATGAGATTGAGTATTCGCGAACACGGGCTCTCGATTTCGTCTATGGCCTACTGAAGGAGAAGCCCGAACAGGAGTCGAACTTGCTTCGTCTCTTGGTTCACAAGCTCGGAGATCGAGATCGCAAGATTTCTTCTCGTGCCTCATACCTCTTGCTTCAGCTACAGAACTCTCATCCCGGCATGAAACCAATCATCGTCCGCACCATCGAACAAGAGATCCTCCTCCACCCTTCTCAAGACCATCGCTCAAAGTACTACGCCATCAACACCCTCAACCAGACTATCCTCAGTTCCAAGGAGCCCGAACTTGCAGAATCCTTGATGCGAATCTACTTTGACCTATTTAGCGTCATCTTAAAGACGGGGAAGCTGGGCATCACTGCCCCAGAGGATTCAACGGAACCCAAGGAGAACAAGGATACCAACAAGAGAGCACGACGGCCTCGTGGAGGCAAGTCGTCCAAGCCTGCTGTTACGGAACCGGAAACGGAAGCGGCCGATAAACTCGTATCGGCCATCTTGACTGGTGTCAATCGAGCGGCACCTTTCATGGTCGGCAATGAAGCAGCGTAAGTTTTCTACCACAGCCTCGATCACTTCGGAACAAGCTAACTTCTCCAAGCATGGAATCTCACCTCGATACTCTATTCAAGATCGCCCATTCCGCCAACTTCAACACCGGGATCCAGGCTCTCCTCTTGATCCAGCAAGTGTCTTCCTCTAAGAGCCTTGCAACTGATCGTTTCTATCGAACCCTTTACGAGTCTCTCCTGGACCCTCGACTAGTCACGTCATCAAAACAGGCATTATACCTGAACCTGCTCCTTCGCGCACTCAAGAACGATGTGGACTCCAGACGCGTAAAGGCATTTGCCAAGCGCATGCTTCAGATTTCTGGTCTTCACCAGCCTCCATTCGTGTGTGGACTGCTTTACGTCGTCTCACATCTACGTGAGACGTTCCCTGATCTCTCAACATTGATCGAGGAGCCTGAGGAGTCGGTGTTTGATGACGACGAGCCAGGAAGTGAGCGTCCAGTTTACGACGGGCGAAAGAGAAATCCCGAGCACAGCAACGCCAACCAAAGTTGTCTGTGGGAGGTGGTACGTATCACGACACCGGTCCGAAGATGCAAATATCTAACGCTGTACAGATCCCCCTGCAGGAACATTACCACCCTTCGGTAAACGTCTTCGCTTCTAGCTTGCTGGTGCCCAACGAGAAGGCGCAGAAGCCCGACATGGACAGCCATTCGCTCATCCGCTTCTTGGACAAGTTTGTCTACCGAAATCCCAAGGCAGCCGACGCGTCCAAGGGTGTGTCCATCATGCAGCCCCTTCGTGCCAACAAGGACCTCGGAGACATCTGGCTTGGAAGCCGAGGACCTGGCGCATCGGCTCCTTCAGTCAACACATCGACCTTCTGGAACAAGAAGGTAGAGAATGTGGCTGCCGAAGATGTCTTCTTTCACGAGTACTTCTCACACGTGGAGAAAGAAGGCAAGCCGACCCAGAAGAAGGCAGCAACTGGCGACGACGAAGACGAGGATGGACAGGAGGATGAAATTTGGAAGGCGCTCGTGTCGACTCAAGCCAACATTGATCCTGATGACGGTTCCGATATGGGCTTTGACGATCTCAACGATTCGGACATGGCCTCTGAGGGATCGGAGCCTGGCTTGGATCTGGAGAGCGATTTGGACGACGACGACCTCGATGACGATATGGAGGTTGACATCGAAGGCTCAGATGACGAGGAGGGTGGCGCAGTGCTAGACGAAGACGAGGATGGCTTCGAAGTCAAGGACGTAAACCCCAGCAAGAAGCCCAAGTCAAGACGCAAGCAACTCAAGGAATTGCCCATGTTTGCCTCGGTCGACGACTACGCCGAGCTTCTGGCAGGAGAAGAGGACATGTAAAAAAAACACCGAGCGAGCTAAGATGCATACAACAAAATTTTCTTTTTCATTTTTTTCATTTCTTCTCGTTTCAGTTCAAACCATACTCAACACAAGAAGTGAGCAGGTTATAGACAAAGTCATTGTCCAGATATCAGACATGTGAAAAGACGAGCACAAAGACAAGAAGCTTCAACAACAACAGACTACCCTTACAACATGTTTCGATTCTTTTATTCTTCAAGTGTCAAACCACTCGAGCTCGTCATCCTTGGTGAAGATGGCGCGGTACGTCTTGTCGCCGTCCGAGTGCTCCTTCTCCTCAGTGTGGATGCTGTGCAGCTTCGGGGGGTCGCCGCCGCCGCCGATGAAGACGCGGAAGTGGACGTAGGCCGGGCCGTCGTCGGCGAGGGCGGGGATGCGGAGCTTGGCGAACAAGTGGATGCCGTAGGCCGACGTCGCGACGCGCACCGACTCGACGTCGCCGGTCGAGAAGTCTGTTAGCTCGTCGTTGGAGATGTTTTTCTGCACACGTCAATCAACTGATAGCCAGGAAGCCATCTCGAGGGGAGGCTTACCGCGGCGGCAAAGTACTCGGGCTCATGCTCTATATGGGTGTTGGTTCCGGTCCAGGACAAGGCAGGGATGGCAATTGCTTACTGTTGTAGTCGTGGCGGAGATGGACGAGCTGCTTCTTGAGATCGGTGAGGATCTCGGAGAAGACAGTGATGGAGTCCTCCTTGGGAGGGTGGGCAGGGCCCAGCTCGACAGTCTCGGCGGTGGCCTTGTTCTGCTCGTTAGCCGTTGCATCGAATTTTGGGAGGTGTTCTATCTACCATTGCGATTGTTTTGGATTGATTGTTGCGCGTGTGAAGGATGTGGCGGTTGGGCTGAGGGAATGATGCAGACTTTACGATAATTACAAGAAACGTCGTTGCAGGCGTATTTGTAATGAGAGCGAGTACGTGTGATTCAAGGTTGAGAGCTCGAGGTATGATGTCAGGGACCGGTCAAGTAGATTCGTACCTTGATGAGGGGGAGCTGGTTTCATAAGGATGGACGGGAGCTCACCTGGAGGTACCTGGAGGTACCTGGAGGTCAGTCAGTTAGGTAGGTACCCTACTTGGTGAGGCTGCTGACATGGGTACCTGCGCATGAGCACCAATACTCCGCAGGAATGTTACTGAAACACCAACATGAGACAACGACCAAGACGCAAACAAATTATCAACGGCAGTTGCATGATTGGACATAGTTCCCATCTTGACATAATGTTAGAAGTGCATTACGACGCAAAGTTGCATCTCGTGATGGCTTGGTGATGCCCTCAATGACAGCTGAGAGTGGGAGGGGAGCGTTCGTCTGACGTGCATCAACCGTCACAACTCACAAGCTGCCAGATTCCAATGATACGTTTCCATGCGAGAAATGTCATGACATTTTGGTGCAAGACGAGTACATCGATGAACGAGCCATGAGTCTGTCACCGAGCCATGAGGAAAGGCGCGGAAGACTCGTTGACGTTTAACAAGTCTTGACCGCTTGCTTGATCCTTTGACGATTCTCTTCTTGTTTCTGAGCAAGGTTGGTCTCTTGTGCAGCCACTGTGGCGGTGTTGTTGACACGGGTGGCTTCAATCCCCGACCCGAGGTCCAGCAAGTCCCGGTTAAGTGAATATAGGCCGACGTCATTCAACAAGGCGAGCACGCTTTGCCGCGGCAGCTCCGAATCCCGACCGACAATAAATGCCAAAATAAGGGTCCGACCCGGCTCAAAGTGGCTGCCAATTTTGTAACCATCACCTGCAACACGTCCAACACACAACATTCCAGACAATGTTGGCCCAGCAGATCGGTCGCAACGGCCGCCAGGTGGCTCGGCGACTAGCCACACCTGGCCACATTCGCCGTTACGTTGCGACGCAAGCTCAAGGTAAGTAACTCAGAACGGCCACCATGTCAGCACTTACACGGGGAGCACAAGCGCAATAGTTACTGAACAAACTCGGTGTCGTGGCTAGGGAATACAGCTTCGTCAGGTGGCGTCTTTCGATCGGCCCTTACCATGGGACTCGTGGGCCTCACCTTCGGCGCGGCGGGCGCCGGCACCATGTGGTACACGATGCGACAGAGCGGTATGGGCTTCTTCTCGGACGAGGAGAGCCTGAAGCGCTTCGTACCCGGCGATGACGAGGCGCGACTCGTTGACGATACCATCAGCAAGCTCCCCATAGTGGCGCAGCTGCGCGCCGATCCGAAGTACAAGGAGTCGCGACCGCACATGAAGATGCCAGCGGCGTACCGCAGTCGCAGCCTGACAGGCAGCGCTCTGCTGGGCCCAGGCAAGATGGTTCTCCCGCCGTACGCGTGGCTCGAGGACGGCGGCAAGTCAATCGTGTGCATCTCGTACGTTGGCGACGACCTCTGCGGGCACCCGGGTATCGTGCACGGGGGCTTACTGGCAACCATGCTGGACGAGGGGCTGGCGCGATGTTGCTTTGGCGCGCTGCCACACAATATTGGCGTGACAGCCAACTTGAATATCGACTATCGCAAGCCAACACCGGCGGGAAGCTTCTTGGTGTTGCGGGCTGTCACGACCAAGGTTGAGGGTCGCAAGGCGTGGGTGAAGGGTCATATCGAGCTGTTGGCTAAGCCAGGTGAGGAGCCGACGATCCTGGCCGAGGCTACGGGCTTGTTCGTCTCACCCAAGTATGCGGCGGTAAGTTGAATGTTTCCCCATATTAGCATATCTGAGGGTTGTGCGCTGATGAGTAACTTGACGGTTGCAATAGATGATGCCCAAAATCAGCTAGAACAAGGCGACACGAGACAATACGACCTAACGGAACCCAGGACGAATATAGAAAGGCGCATGGAAGGCATGGCTTAGATAGAGATATGAGGGTGTATTACTAACGCCCATGTATGCATGATGCCATCTGCGGAAGATATTAGACAAGAGGCGATAGAGCGCTAGAGGAGTTCTTTTTTTCCAAGCAAGCGGACGAATGAGCGTGGATAAAGGGCGAATGGTCAGCAAATAAGTTAGAGGATAGGATGGTCAAGGGGAGTTGGAGGGACTCTTTGGAATTAGTTGGTCGGGTCGTTGTTCTTTGCGGGGAGATTCGAGATCTCATCCGCAACCGTCTGCAAATCAGAGCCAGAGAGAGACCGACTTCCGGCCGCGTGGAGCCACCGAGATGGAACGTCGGGGTGGGCACCGATGGTGTCATCGCGGCCGTCTGCAAATAGAAAGCCATCATGGTTGATTTTTTCACCTTTTGAGGCGGCAACTCTTCGAAGTAATGGCGCATCCCGCTGGGGCTTGTACAAATCAAGTCTGGGTTGACCCAATGTTTAATGTGCTGCGAATGTGCGCCATGGATGGCGTCTTTTCTGGTTTTGATGCGACGAGCCGAGAGAGAGCACCAGTGAGAGAGATCGGACGGGTGGAAGATGGTGATGCAGGAGAGAAGAGATGAAAAGGATAAAAAGAACAAAAATGAAAATAAAAGAAGAAAGAAAGGAAAAAGTGACAAAAGTGAGACGTGCATGGATCTATTCGAACAGGGAAAGAACAAAATACCCCTTCACCCATCACCCCTTCCATCCCTAATATCTTGGAGACGAGGCACCACGTAACTTGCACACGCAACTCCCCATTCCCCTTCACCACCCACGTAACACCTCGAAACAAAAGCCGGCATCGGACGCCTCTCTTCTTCTTTTTTCCCTTCTCTCCTCTGTATTCTTCGTCTTCTTCCTGCATACTTTGTCAAATCTTTCCGTGATACCCTCCACATTTTCTTTCACAATGGCTACGTGAGTCTCTCGCTCGTCCCCCCCCGCCAGTTCTTCCATTTTCTCCCCCTCCTCCAAAAATTTACCCCGCCATTGTTTTCCTCCCCGTCCTCCTTTTCATCCACCTTCACAAGGTCTTAAGACGGGAAAACGACGAACAAGACTTGATTTCAATTGATTCAAGAGCATAAACTCGAAACACTCAGACAGCTAACACTCAACTCTAGCAATATCACCTGGCACCCTTCCCTCTCCCGCTCCGAGCGCAACCAGCTCCGCGGCCAGCGCGGCCTCACCCTCTGGTTCACCGGCCTCTCCGCCTCGGGCAAGTCCACCGTCGCCACCGCCCTCGAGCAGCACCTCCTGCACCTCGGCGTCACTGCCTACCGCCTCGACGGCGACAACGTGCGCTTCGGCCTCAACAAGGACCTGGGCTTCTCCGAGAAGGACCGCAACGAGAACATCCGCCGCATCTCCGAGGTCGCCAAGCTGTTCGCCGACTCCTCCACCGTCGCAATCACCTCCTTCATCTCCCCCTACCGTGCCGACCGCGACGTTGCTCGTGAGCTGCACGCCCAGAGCGCCCACGGCAACGACGAGGCCATCCCCTTTGTCGAGGTCTACGTCGACGTGCCCCTCGAGGTTGCTGAGCAGCGTGATCCCAAGGGTCTTTACAAGAAGGCCCGCGCTGGTGAGATCAAGGAGTTCACCGGTATCTCTGCTCCCTATGAGGCTCCTGAAAACCCCGAGATTGTCATCAAGACCCACGAGAACTCTGTCGAGGAGTGTGTCGCCCAGATTGTCGAGTGGCTCAAGGAGAAGAAGTACATCACCACGTCAGCTTAAGTAGCTACACTATAGAGAAAGCCCTTGTTCATAGAAGGCGCAAATTCGTTTATATACAGGCATCCACTGTAAAGAAGGATCGGTAGAAACTGGTGTTAAAAGAGGATTGGATATTACTGCCATAGCGCGCCCAGTCGTCATCCCTGGGCATGATAGAGTTGAATACAGGCGTCCACGCATGCAAATCTACCGTTCTGTTCTGTTCTTTGCTCATCTTCTCCTTCCCAGTCCCGTCTTCTTCATTATCATCGTCGTCCTGATCATCAAGGGAACTCGACTTCGTAGTATACATAAGCCGTATATTCGTGTCCCTCCCCAGTGGGAAGTCCAGCCGCTGCCATTTCTGAGCTCAATGCGGCATCATCCTTGGTGATCTTGCCACGTTTGTCTCTTCCAAATGCATTGCCTCCGAGATACGAGTAGTTCGAATCCAGTGCTGTCTTCACCTTAGGGGCCAGCTTGGATGTCGTCTAATGATGTCGTCAGTAACCTGGGTCCGTCTGCGCGTAAGGGGGGCAGCTTACCTTGACCAGGGCAGTCACGTAATCCAGGGGCAGACCGTAGCGGAGAACCGCCTCAACAAACACCCTCAAGGTCAGGATGTGGATCCAAATCATGACACTCTCGCTCCATCCTGTTCGTGCCATGCGCAGAGCCTCTCCGCACACCTTGCGTTCCTCGTTGGTTACTCGGTCCAGCTCGCGTTGCTCCTCCTCTCGGCCACCCTCAACATGCTTGTATTGGCGCGGCGTCCATTTTTGTTCTCTGGCCTTTTGCAGGAACTCGGCGCTGTGCTTCTTAAATGTGGAAACGGCAAAAAGGGCAAACTCGTCATCCTGAGCCACCTGGGTGGCAGATCGGGGGACAACCATGGGAGCTAGCGTCTCGTAGCTCTTCAGGAAATCCTTCTTGGCATTTAGGGGAACGACGATGAGGTGCGTCTCAATATACTCAGAGTCTTGGATGAGGAGCGATGGGTCGACAATAGGCGCCAAGGACTTGGTTGATAGGTTGCCACTAGAACGCGAGTCGGTCAGTACCTGAGTTTGAACATCGTCATGGCCAATAGTACTTACGTCTGGCGACGCTGAAGAGTAGCGAGGTTCGTCTTGATCGAGTTGTACTGACTGAACTTGGATTTGACGTCACCGTCCACGGTAACAAGCTCCTGGACAACAGCAGTTAGTGATGGAGCTCCGGGCCGCAGGACAACAGCAATATCGTGCCTTTTGCAAAGTGCTAATGAGCTCACCCAGAGACTTGTCAGCTCGGTATCGAATCTTATTCCAGCTAAAGCTGTTAAGGTACTGGTCGGTGGGCTCTGGGATAGCTATCAGCGATAGGGCACAGCGGAGGGGAATCGGCGCTACGCACTGTCGTTGACCATCTTGTACTGTGCGATTCGATCCTCGTCGCCGTTGAGGACTGTCCGCAGGGAATCGGCAACCTTGGAAACCACAGCTTGGCAAGAGGCCTCAAGCTTCGTCAGGTCATCGGCCTGCTGGACCAGGGCATCGAGGGTTCCAATCTTGAAATCGGGGACGTTGAAGGGGACGACGGTGCCGTTGTCGGGGGAAATGGTTTCGCTCAAGGAGTTGAGAGCGCTTCGCTTGTCGTTGGAGTCGAAGCCGCCGAGGGGCAGCGAGAGAAGGGCGTATTTCGTCGTCATTTTGCCGAATGCAAGTAGAGCTTGATGGATAGATGGAAAGGTCTAGGAGGTAGATGGAGGCGGCCCCAGCACAGAGGGATGACGAGGAGAAGGTGTTGCTCGGAACACAAGAGCTGTAGCGTTTGGTGCAGCTGGAATCAAGTGCTCATCGATTGGAAGCCTGACGATGGCCTTGTTTTTTGAGGGATAGAGGTCTACGGCGTTGTGATAGAGGACGAGCCAGCAACGAAGCACCATCAGCAGCAGCAACGGGAGCTCCATTGCTGTCGGGGCACGTCAGCTTGGCATGGATGGTGGGGCGAGGCGGCCCCTCGTTTAGATGCATTGAGAATACCCAGGTACGCACGTATGTTAATAGCCGAGTCTGATTCATAGGTAGTTGCTTTATCCGGCAAAGCGCGCCTTCAGACAAGGGACCACATTTGGACTAGCCCAAGCCACTAGCCCGTAATATCGTCACGGGGTGGACCTTGTCCACTAATTCTTTAACACGATCACCATCGTCAACAACACCACGAAGATAAACCTCCGTATGCGATTGCGCTCCAACGTCTTATGAGCCATTATTTTGGCCTTGGCTAATATCGCATCGTTCTCTTCTGTGTACTCCTAGTCCATCCGATCTCGCACCTCCGATTGCAGCTTTGGGGAATGTCTGTCGGTCCGCGCTTCGGGATCCGGATGCTTCCTGACAACGCATACCATGGCCGACTCAACTGCGCGTATGTAAATATATTAAAACCTCCGATCGCGATTTGCGACAGCCGCGATTCTGACCGCGCCATATAGAATCCATCGCCGAAACCACCTCGTCTAGTCCTCCAACACTGTCCGCTCCAGCCACTGGAGAGGACCGCCCCGCGGCATCCACGACCCCATCGACCTCGACTACGAAAACTCCACCTGCAGTTGAGACCCAAGCCGAAGAAAATCAAGCTGAAGAGACTCAGCCCGAGGAGACTCCAGCTACAGATAGCCCGAGGAGAGATGATCTTAGGCCGGCAGCTGCTGTTAACTACAATGAACGGACCTCAAGCGAGCCCAATGGAAACAGAAATGCGCCGGCGGCCGCGCCCGTTGTGAATCCTCAACTCCAATGCGTCGACGCCATTGATCCTAGCATAAGGAACCCAGTACCGAGTAAACTAATGGGCAAAGTCGATGGGCGAAATGGCAAATTCGCTGTGATATCCATGGGTCTTCCTCGGCCAGATACGGAGCAACGTGGCCAAGCAGCAAAGCGATCGAGTGAATCAACTGCGGCTCTTTCTCAAGCTGCCAACAAAGACGGATATCGACCTTTAAAGCGGACGCGTTTTATCCCCCCCAACTTCCGTCACCAGTGGCTTCCTGCCTCAACTGGTGGTGCTCCCGCTGCTCCTCCGACAGCTCAGGCGGGAGTGCTAATACCTGCTCCTCCTCAATTTTCAACATTGGCACCTGGGTTTGCACCCGTAGCTCCTCGGGGGGTTGCTCCTCCTCCACCTCCACCTCCACCTCCACCGCCACCACGAATGCGCCCCGGTCTCCCACCGGCTGAGGTCAAGGATGAACAGGCTCGACTTCTCACGCTCCTCAGGAGTCTGCACCCTGTGCTCGTGGTAGATCAGATTTGCAAAGCCGTGGCGTACTTTGGTGGTGTCCCAGGAGCTCCTCCACCTCCAGACGGAGTCTTCCCCGACAGTGCCTCATCCAACGGCCATGGAGCCCTCTTAATCAGCTGGCTTGCCGAAATATTCCCACCAGTAGATGCCAGGCGGTCCAGCAGCCAAACACCTGCCGCGATATCTGCTATCGGAACACCCCTAGCCGCTATCACCCATAGAAAGGGCCGGGGACGTCCCAAAGGGAGCAAAGGCGGCAAGCGAAAAAGACCCAAGGATATGCCGTCTACAGTGCCCGAAGCCAATACAACCAATAACACCACCGCTGAGAGAGCATCTCAACCTAATGCCAGTGCCGTTGGAACGACGCCATCTCAGAACCAGGAATCGCCGGCCCAAGCAGCCCAGAGTCAGGCCAGCGCCATTGCCCAAGCTGCCTTGACTGGACAAGAAAATACCAATGAACCCATCACAACTCCTATTCGTCGGGGGCGTGGTCGCCCTAAAGGATCAAAGAATAAGCCAAAACCTCAACACGTGACAGCATTTGATGGTTCAACTGTCAGGTTAAATGTTGGCGCAGGAGCCGCATCTCAATTCTCTGCGGTCAACTCCCCTCTGGCTCACAAATCTACGAATCCGCCTGGGCAAGCGAATGCGGATCAAGCCCATGTTGGTCAAGCAAATCATGTGAACGGAGCTAGGACTGCACCAAGTTTGCCAACTACAGCTCCTGATGCCACGCAACAGGGCGCACCACCAGTAGACCCATCCCAAGCAATCAGTATTGCGACGTCGGGAGCTCAAGAAGGTCGAGGAGCTCAGCTTTCCGAGGTAACTGGAAATGGCCATGGTGCTCAGTATATTCAGGCCCCTCAGTCGGCCGTGCCTCCTGAAAGAACTCAGGGTAGCTATGGTGTTCAGAATATTCAGGCCCCTGGCCCAGCCGCGCAAAACGCCATAACGACTTCTCCCGTCTCGCGCAAGCGGAAGAATACCCAACCTTCTTCAGGAGCAAGTCAGCAACTACAGCAAGCAATCAACGCTTTGCAAACACCCACCACTAATACCACCCGAGCGCCTCTTCCACACTCTCAGCCAGCCAAACGACGTCGAACCAGTTCAAACACGGGGACGAACAACGCTGCTTCACAACCGCCTCCCTCATCTACGTCAGCGTCACCAAACCTCCCAAGCAGCGCAGAAGCTCCATCTCCAGTACATGCGTTAAGGAGAGCGATGATGCAGGAGGAACAGCAGCAGCAGCAGCAGCAACAGCAATCGTCACCCAACGCGAACCAAAACCACCAACCACCCAATCAAGTCCAGGTCTCTCCTCAAGCAACTGCCCAAGCAACCCCTGCACAGCCGGCTGCCCTGGCGACTAATTGGCAACGAAATCAACCTCCCCGGCTTCAGCCGCGTCCGCAGAATACCAGAACGGCGCAGTCTTACTTCCAGTCGCAACAGCAGAGGCAGATGCCAAATCAGTACGGACAGGCTGGGAACGCGGGCGAACGCTACGGGCGGAGCACACCCACCGGCCAGTTCCAACAGGCCATGATGAATCCATCACCCTCGGGCTTGGCCAGCCGACAACCACCATCACGACAGCAGCCGCCGCCGCCACAGTCGCAGCAAAATCAACAACCCACGTCGTCACAGTCATCACAGTCCATCAGTCCGTATCAAGGCTACACGGGCTCAAATTACATGGATATGGACTATTCGTCCACCAATTTTGGCGGGCAGACCCAGCTCGAGGCTGCTTTGGCGGAGCCTAACGTGCGTGAGAGTCTCTACAATGCCATGGGCCGTCGTTGACGCAGCGTCTTCAAAAGTAACGATAAGATGTTTTATATTTTCATGTTAGTATGGCGTAAGGTGTCAGATGGCAAAGGTAGGGGACATGGGAACTTGGGAGCATGTGCGGATATGTATCTTAGCAAGGAGTCTTTATGTGTCTTTCGATGTCCTTTGATGAAGGGAGGGATGAACTACAAATGGGCTTTGTTAAGCCATGCCTGGCAGAGTTATAGATGATACGAAGACAGTCACGACACCAAGGTACTACGAGGAGACAGCCAAGATGATATACCCCTTGAACAGCATCGAATTATTCCATCTGAATTCTGCGGTATCCTTTTCATTCCATTCGGAAATCCAGACAATCAACGTGCTATGGCGGTGATGCGACATGAACTTGTTTGTAAACAAAGAAAAGTGCAGATGCTCGTGGTCCCTGGTACTCTATCCATACTTCCAGCCAGCTTACAACCTCCCCCGAATAATGGCCCTGACATGAGACGACCGCTAAATGGTCAAGTATCAATAGTAAAGAGAAAAAAAACAATCGGTATAATCTGCCCGGTGCTCCATTCCAATGTCGCACATTGCAACACGGTATCCATTTCCCTGAAAACCACCAAACGCCTTATAATGCTCATGACCCTCCTTGAGATACAGCCCCAAACCGGCAGTGGTATAATGAGAAAAGAAAAGTAGACAAGAAAATTGGCGAAGACCAGACATGCCAAGTAGATTGGAAGGCAAAAAGGAATCGGTCTAAGTAAACCAAAACGCCGTTCAGTCTGCATCGTCATCGGTTACGCCGCCGGCTGGAGGCCGCACGGAATCGGGGATGTTGCGGCCGTACCACCACTCGTCCTCGTCGATGCAATCTTCGCTGATGAGGTCGAGCATGACTTGCTGGTTCCGCTTGATATCTGAAGGCTGTTTCACTACTTTGCGTCGGTGGAGGAGGGCCTCGGCAGAAGTAGTCCATATTTGTTGAAGAACTGGCAGGTCGCCCAGGATGGCATGCGCTTCTTGTCGGCTCAAGGGAGGCATAGGGGGGCCAGAAGCCATACTGGTGGCGAAGACTTGTCCACCATAGAAGCCCATGTTCTCGTCAATCGACCCCGTTGGACTTCTGACCCTGCTCAAGCCTTCGTTGGAAGATCTTGGTAGATCCCCATTCGTGGTGGATTTCTTGCGACCGAAGCTCATGAGACCTCGGCGTGATTTCGTTGCAGCGTCAACCGGAGCTTGCTCTTTGGTAAGGCCATTGTACCACGTGTCCACCGCACCGCGCCGTGAGCCGTATCCCTTGATTTCCCATAACCTCTCAATTTGTCGAAGACCACCGATGCACAGGATCGCCACATGCACATCGTCGGATGGTTTCTCCCTCGAATAACCGCGCACTGTTCTTTCCACCCGACCCGCGTATGTTGGGGGTCGCAATCGTCGGCAGAATGATGAGATGACCAAGGGGAAAACCTCGTGAACACGTAGGAGCGTCTTGTCATCGTACTTGGCCATAATTTCGGCCTCGATTGGATTCAGGGTGTAAGGCTCTCGTTGCAGACCACGTCCTCCGTTCTCGGCCAAATGTTTTAGGTGAAGGTTTCGGTACGTTTCAAAGAAGTGGAATATCGTGAAGAGAAGCGGAATTAGGCGTCGACGCATACGCTCGTGTTGGGGCGCAAATTGCAACTTTTGTTCCGGGGTATGACGCAAGAAAATATCCTTTGTAATCCATTCGCACATAAGAAAGGCTAACTTGGCAGCGACATGCAGACGATGCCATAGTCCGCAGAGATAGTGAAAATTTGGTTCCTCCTCGCCGGCGACATTCCGTGGTGGAGGGTATAGACGAACGGCGTAAGCGGGGAAATGATGCCAGAGGAACCATCGGGCGATGCTGTATTCGTTCTGAGTGATGAAAGAATGCCATGAGCGGGAGGTAAGTCGGAGGTTGAGGACATCGGCGAAGGGGAGGGAGCAGATGATTTCCATCCGCAATTCGTTGGGTAAACAGAAGAAGAGTCCGCCAGGAGGGAGTCTCCATCTTGAAGAGTCAGCAAACAAGGCCAATGAAGACAAGACACAACGGGGGGCTTACTTTTCGCGGGTTGACTCGACGGAAGGTCGCACTCGGGGTTTTAAGGTAGATGATGATGAGGGTTGAGGAAAGAAAGGCACAGAGGGCGGGACGGTGGGTTTGGAGTGAAGACGGGAGACCTTGTGGCGCAGGCCAAAGAAACGACTCTTTTCCTTCTTCTGTTCCGAGGGCCTGGCCTCGGCAACATTTGACTGTCGGACGGGGAGAATGAATTGAGAGGTCATAGAAGATGATGATGGAAGATTATAGTCTTGTGATGACCACTGGCGCTGTTGCTGCGCGTTGTGTTGATTGAGTTTCTCAAAGTATGCCTCGGACGCGAACTCTGTTTGATGGGAAGAGTCCATGGCTGGCGGCGTCGGCCGCGGCCGTTCAGCAGACTCAGACATCTTGACGGTCGAAGATAAGACGGGCGGCAGACAAGACTGTCGTCGGGGCTACGAAGATGAGGGGAATGGAGGCCTAGTTGACGAGCCCGGGTGACAGCAGGCGTCCGTCTCTATTGCAGTGGCCGGGCAGGAAATCGGCTAGACATGGCGGTCGCGAGGGCAGCAACGAGGGCGCGAGAGACGCAGTAATCGGGAGGTCGCGGGATCGCCGTCGGGGAGAGGATTGTCGAGTTTCGGGGGCGGCGATAGCAGTCGGAGAGGCGAGAGAAAAACGAGAGAAGCGACGACAGCAAGATCTGTGACCTGGGCAGGTTATGCGGCAGGACACACGCAAACAGAAGTATCGCGAGTCTGAACGGTCGTGGTCTTTGTTTGCTGCTGGTGGTTTGCAGTGGTTTCGTATGGGTGAGTGGTGTTCGACAGTGATGGAACGGAAGGATTTTAGGGAAGGAATGGAAATCCAATGGTACAAGCCCAACCTCAAGGTAAGTTGCAAGCAATGGAAAGGCAGGTGCAAGTGTGAGTGTGAGTGTGAGTGTAAGTGTGAGACAGTGAGGCAATGAAAGGGCAAGTCAAGTCAAAGCAAGAGCGACAACAGGCCGGGCCTGCCCTCTGCACGGGGGCCACCTAGTATCCAAATAGGTCTGGAGAATGGATGGAGAAGGTTATGGGGGATGGGGAACATGTTAGACGCACTCCGTGCCGGGACGCCCCCTCCCTTCCGGTTGGCTGTTGGACTTTTATTCGTAGGCGTTGGAGTGCGCCGGGGCCCATGAACAATGGGGATGGGGATGGGGAGTGTCAAACGACGTCCGCTCCGGACTTTGCAGTGCCTGCGACTCTACGGGCAGTCCCAGGCGGTCCCAAGACTCCCAACTGGCCGCGAGCGCGCCCAGGGTCGGGTTGATTAGTGGAACGTGGGGGGGAGAAGAAGATGCAGGTCGCAGGGGTATCCCAGCACTTCAGTCTCCAGGTCTGTTCGCTAATAACAAGTCAGTGAAGTGACGCCGAGAGGTAAAAGACGACTGGCGAATATACTTGAGACTCTGCGGGCTGACAGGCGATGATGCAGGTATCCCCGCAAAGGGTCCTTCCTCGGACGCTTTCACGGGCACAGAGCTGGAGGCGTTTCGCTACCTTCCCACCTATTCAGCCGAGAGTCAATGTTGTATAGGTGAAGGCAACGTCGACCGGAGGCAAAGTTGTGGATTATCAAGGCATCGGAGAAGACGCATCCTGTTTCGAGGAAGGAAAAGCTTTGTTGGAGATGATACGTGCCATCTGTGATGAATCGAGTGAGGTACGCTTCATGCCTACCTCGGCTAGAGAGCACACGAATATGTTATATGCAACCTAGGGCGATAACGAAGAGTCAGTTAGCTGGTAAACCTAATATAATTGTCGTCATCTGGAAGCAACTGGGCGCCATTGCAGAAAACTTCGCGAAACTCTGCTCGTGGCTTCCTCTCTGATAAGACTCGGCACCGTACGAAGCGTGTAAGAGAAGTTGACGATGGTGCGTGGTCCAATGGATGGATCTGGTGTGGAGGTGTTGAGGGTCTTTCCTCGTCCAGCGCCAGCTAGAGACGCCCGGGGACGGTCCGACCGAGTCGACAGGGAACATCATCCGCAGCCACTGGCCACCTGGACACAACAGCAGATACGGTATGTACAGTGCGAGGCCTTCGGGTGCGTCGTGGACCTGGAATTGGCAATACACGCAGCAATGAATGCCATCTGGAAAAGCCACTCGACACCACCTCCAAGACGGCGTGATGATTGACAGTCAAGCTTGGTCGACATCAACCGTCAATCATCGCTGGTTCGTCCCAGGCGGCGGTTTGGCCGGCGTAACTGTGGGGGAATGTGGGTCTTCAATCCAGGCCCCAAGGAAGGAAGGGCCCAAGTTGGCGCCCACCCCAGAAGAAGCCGCCGGGAAGGACACGCCCAGAATCACGCACACCCCCTCTTCAAACAGATTCGCTCTTTCTCTTTCGTTTCTGTTGCCCTTCGTCCCCTTCCATCCGAGCGTTGTCCTCTCGTCAGGCTCCAGTTTAAGCGGAAGAAGGCCTCTGAAATCTAAACCTTTTTTTCGCTTAACCGTACCTCTTCTGGAACCGCGGTAAGTCACTCTGACTGTCATGTTGAATAACTCCTAGTCTACATAAGGTATGTATGCTCAATACTGCATTGATTGGGTGATTCACATGCATATTTACAAAACAGAACATCCTGTCAGCATCAAACTGCAATCAGAAACAAACAACCAACACCACAGCAACCTTTATTGCAATTGTCCGAACTGCCCCAGCGAAGCTCTCCTTTGCCTGCGAGATCGCACATCTCACCCGTTTACGATCTAGCCGTGGCTTTTTCGAAAAGAAGAATCAAGAACTGGGCAGGACTGAAGCTCAGCCACACAATCCCTCGCCCCCGGATTCGGCCCAATTGGCCGGCCTTACAACGGGTCGCCCCTCACAGGCACTTCCTTCGACTTTGCTCACTCAAGTCACATTTCTCTGCAACAACGCGCCATGCTTCTCAGGCTTCTCTTGTTTTGTTCCCGTTGTTTTCCCGTCGTCCAAGCGTCGCCCCTGCTGACACAGATTGTCAGGGGGAGGCACGCTATACACAGTGGTGCATTGATTCTTCAACACGGTGCCGCAAGGCCAGCACACTGCCGATCCAAATAGATTATACAGTGTCCACATCGCATCTTCCACACAGTAGACCTCCAGACACCACCAACCAAAGAAAAACCCTGGGCCTTTGGCCTTGCCCCGAGGCCTGGAGCGTCTTGGCTCTCGGGGGCGACGACGCCCTCGGCCGTACGTATCGTATCTCGGTCTCTCCTCGAAGGCTTACCTGCCCGAGTTTGTATTTAGCCGAGAAGAAAGCTGATGGTTGAAAGGAATTAGAGCTGAATCCACTCGAGTCTGTTCCGTCCTGCCAAGAAGGAACGAAAAAAGGGCCTTTTTCCTCCCAGATTGACTCCCTGAAGATCTACACGCCTTCTCGATCCTCTGGAGCGGATTAGGGAAGATGAACCGCCTGGTTTGTTGGTCCCCAACTCATTGCAGCAACCCGTTTTATGGAGTGGGAAGCGATAGACACCGGTTGTTGACCGAGTTGAGCCCGATGACGACGAAAAGGAGCTGGAACTGGCAAGGCCATGACCCAGAGGCCGGGGGATCCTCCTCAGCCAACGTGGAGAATTGGGACATGGCAACGAATCGTCGTGCCTCAAGCGCCCGTGATGCGAGAGGAACGACGGGCTTATCGAAAAGTCTACCGGAGCTCCGGCGCCCTGGTCCTGTGCCTGAACCCGTGTTGACGCTGTACGACGCAAAGGTGAAGGGGAGGTGAAGAAGGCAGGGACCGCATCATCACACCCAGCCCTCACCTCTTTTCTTGATGGGGGCCAGTCCCAACTGCATGGGGTAGCTCCGATTACCTCTCGGTTCCCCAGGAGTCAAATGTCATAATGATCTTGCAAGTTGGCGATGGGGGTGGGGAGAGATCAATAGTCGTCTGTCGACGCCATCGTCACGAGAGGCCACAACTATCTCATGTTGCGGGAGTCTCGGGAGAGGGACGGAGAGGAACGGCACTTGGACCCTCGGCCGGCTTTCTATCCGGTGTGTGCAAACAACCTGGACACATCTCGTGAAGAGGCTTCTCCAGGATGGTTTGAGAAAGAGCCAGCACAGGCAAAAGACGGGGAGAATATGGGGTTGTACACCGCAGGAGAGTGGTATTTGGTGGATAGGACGGGTGTGGCAAAGGGCTCATCCGTACGAACCGCGTGCTCTCCCGGGCGTTGTGAAGCCCACGACGACGGGGTCAGGTCAAGCTGAGTGAAAAAAAAGCTCTCCGTCACACACAGCCAGCCCTCATGGCGCCATGAGGAGCCAGGCCATACCATGCCATGCCAATATGCCCCATCGTCGGCGGGGATTTTGACCCTATTCCGATACCATCGTGAAGGACTGGCCAACTATGCCCTCCTCGGGTGGCACCGCCGTGGGCGGAGGTACCAGATTCGTATCCTCATTTTGTCTTCATCTCACTGTGTGTGGTAATTGCGAAGTGTGGCGGGCTTCGCGGTGTTTCCCCGATAAGACATTGGGACCAGCCGCAATCCACCACCATTTCAGGGCAAGGAAACGGGCCGTGATGGCTTCACACGTGGCTGGAAGGAATTTCCATGGTGGGGGGAGGGTTTTGGGATGCGAACGGTTTGACCCTCGAAAATAATACGCACTGAGTCAACGCGGACTGAGGCGGGGAATCTCTTGAGTCGCGGCTTTCACCGAGAGAGAGTGAGTGAGCGAGACGATGAAGTTGTGTTGTCGATGAAAGTGAATGAGTTGGGATGAAAGAGATAAAGCGCACACCCCCCTCCGCCGTAAAGGGGGGCCGTGAACGTACAAACGGCCCTACTCCGGCCGATTTTGGCAACAGCCTCCCCTGGTCCCGTTCCGCGACATGGCTCTGCGCTGAGGGAGTCTCAGGCTGTCTCTCAGTTCAGCCGCCGATCAGAAATCCTACTCATCTGGTTGGTTCGCACTGGGTGATAGTCGACAATCCGACTGGGGCCCGAGAGACTATCTAAGAGCAACGGGCCGACCACGCCTCTGATACAGTCTGTTCTGGCTCTTTTTCGCTGTCGCCGTGCACGATAACGAGCGAGAAGGTGCAATTGTGTAGTTACTCCGTATCATGTTTGCCCGTTTATACAGTCTTGAGACAGTGTGTCGCACGGTATTTCTCCAAGCCATCATCGTCAACGAGACAGACGTCAACCAAGACAACAGCATGAACGAAACGCATGTGCACACGGTGATATTTATCCTGTTGTCTCTTATTTTTACTTTGACCCCCCTCACTCCCTCCCTCCCATTCCTCCCTCGTCTGATCTGACCACTCGGCGCCTCGCATTGGCTCGATCGACAGACGACTTGACTTGACTTGACTCTTCGTGACGACGACACCACAACGTTTTTGAAATTCTCCGGCGCGGCATGATTGCGCAGCCGCATCGTCGGTCGTTGGCAGTTGAATGCCCGATCAGACGGGCCCATGACATCGACCGGGACATTGGAACCGCACACATGAGCCTGTTATGCGCTGTATCAACGTCGATGTATGTAACCCTGGAGACGTACCTACACGGCCTTTGCTCAGATAGTTACTCCCTACGTATGTCCGTCCGTCCCGTGGTTAGATACCTACTGTAGCTACTACGTAGACGTAACATGGCAGCCAGTGGTCGGTCAATGACTCAATTTGCTGGTCAACTGATGAATAGGAATTTTTGCATCGATCGATTTGCCTGCATGCAACAACGCCCTTTATTAACTAGGGAAGAACTGGACCGATTGATCGGCGACACCCCTTCCGCCGACAAAATGGCTAAAAACCATGGAGACCGCAGGCCAGAACAAAACAAAAAAATCCTCCGATGGTGCCGAACATTGGCCGCGCTGGCTCCGGCTCCGGATAGAGACGCCCCATCTGCCATGGCACTCTAGAACTATTCGCAGCCATTTCTCGATGAGAGGTTGACAGCAATTGTTCCTTGTTGGCTCGTATCCGGCACTTTGTCAACGGCAGACGTGAAGCCTGACTGAACTTGACTGCCGGCAGAGTCGGTGGGAATTCCGAGTCGATGTCTGTCTTCATGTGAAAAACAACTGCCGCTCTCCCCCAACTCCTCGTCGCTACGTACCTTCACGTCAGTAAATATCTCCGGAGTCCGAGCTGCCTTGCCCTGCTTCAGAGTTCCAACCCCCCCCCCCCCCGTAACTTACACGTGGACAACCGCCAACTTTCCGAACCAACTGCCCGAGCCGCAAAAGGAACCTCGTCATCCATTCGTTGCGTCTATTCGCAGCCTTTCTGCTTTATTGCGTTACGAGCTGGCTCCCGAATATCTAGCAACAACGAGTTGGTTTCTCTATCAAGGTATCAAGGTAGACGCTCGGCTAAACCTTCTGCTCTCTTGTTCCTCAAACACGTAGTGGTTATCATTATTGTATGGAAGTCCATGCTCGGGTAACCCTTGCTCCTCATCAGTAACGTTATCCTCTCTTATTAATTGCATGGAACCACAGCAGGTAACACGGCGCAAGAGGCACCTCAGCTCAGCCAAGACTCTCTCCTCAGCAGTATGTACATAATCAACTCGTAATTAGCAGCGACTGCATCTTCCTTCCAAGCAGAACACGCGTAACACGGGCTCCGATCCCCGGGTGCGAAATGATCAAAAACGACCCCCGCGAATAACTGCTCCTGCTCGAGTCAATATTCCCCTCACTCACCCCTTATTTTCTCTTCTCCCCTGGCTATCCAGCGTGCGGCCCTGCTCTGCCTTTGCCTCGTGACTGCTCTCACCTTGTCACCTTGAACCCCTCTTCCCGCTTCCCCCCTTGCGCCTCCATCTATTCGTATTCACCTTCTCCAAGTTCGTCGGTGACGTGACCCCAAAAAAGTAGCCTGATCTCACCCTCTCTCCCCCCTTCGCCTTCTCTTCCGCTTTCGCCTCTCGTTGCATCGTTCCACCCCCCAGTCGCGCCCTAAAAAACGGACCGAGCGAGAGGAAAGTTGACCAAGGTGAAAGAAGAAGGTTAGATCGAGGAACGGAAGAGAAGCTGTCAAAAGAGAGAAGGAGAGGAAAGACAGTCAAAGAGAGGGTGGAAACGAAAGTGCCCCGAACGGACCGAAGCACTCCCCAAACTCGGCCCTTGCAGACGACAGCAAATCAGTCATTGTGATACCACTTTCTACTTGTTTCAATTTCATCACTCCTTGGATTTTTCCCTCTTCTTTCCTGATTCGACCAAGACCCTATTCGTTCTCTTCCGGTCTCCCCGCTCACACGCCCGCAACCGCGGTATCAGAAGTCGTTCGTCTTCTACTCAATCTCGCCTTGATTAATCTCCAAGCCAATGGACCCGACTTCGGGGCCTCCTCGGTCTGCGGTCCAGCAGCCATCGACTGCCGAGGATCCCTCTATCGCGCCTATCGCAGCTGATGCTCCCATAGCGAGGTTCGAGTTCAGCGACGCCGGCACAAAGGTGCTCATGGTCGAGTGGTCTCCAGCCGCGCCGGAGACGTCCGAAGCTTCCGAGTCCTCCGACGCCGCGGCCCCCAACGTCGACTCCGCTCCGGCGCCGCACCCGGTGGCTAGTACCCACACGGACGCAACCAACACCGCCGCTGACGCTGCCGCTGATGCTGGCGCGAGCCGTTCCTCGGTCCTACCCGCGGCTGCATCTAACTGGGAAGTCTCCTGGCCTGGCAAGAAGACTGTCCTGCATGCCTCCGAATCTGATGCTGACGCGACGGATAAGCACACGTTGCGTCGCCGCGTCTTCTTCCTGCTTCCACAAGGAGCCTCCGTCCCTGCAACCATAACCCTCAGTCCGCCCGCTGGAGACTCACGTCCCGGCATTGCTCTCAAGCCCCTGCCCGCCATCTTCCCTCCCGGTTTTGATGCCGAGGCCGGAGCCCGTGGCGTCCTGCACACCATATGGGCTCGTCGCCGCCTGGCTGCCCTGGACCGAGAAATGGCGGAGGAGATGCGGACCAACGCCGAGAGCGTAGGGCTGGAGATGGCGCTGGCAGAAAAGCAGTGGATTCAGCAGCAATTCCTCAAGACTCCTCAGGCTCAATTTCCCGCATCTACCAGATCTAATATCACAGGTAGACTCGGAGACAAGCTCAAGGGTCTCAAGTTGGCGACCTCTCCAGCGGATCTCGTCCCAGGTGCATCCGGTAAGATTCACAAACACTCGCTTTCAGCTGCACCCATGTTTACGAGTGCATATCTTGCTAACACAGCACTCGCAGCGAACACTTTCACAACTGGCAGCCAGTCCAACACTTTGTCTCCTCAAGGCAATGACATTGCATTCTCGTCTTTCTCTGCCATGAACACTACCGCCCCAGCAGGTCCCATCTCCCTCAACGCTGCTCTGCATGGCAACTTCGCAGCCGCCACCTCGGCACCCGTGCGAATGGGGTCCCAGGACACAGATGACGAGCTCTTCGCGCTTCCTCTCAGCCCGCGCAGCCCGGATATGAAGAAGAGTCCATTCAGCGCATTGTAAGATTGGGGAAAGATCTGAGTTCATACCCTAGGCTGCCTCCTGGAGGGTAATTAGCACACCCAGTTATGAGATACCCATCCTTGTCCTGTTCATGCCCTCTTTCTTTTTGTTTGACCTGCCGCGGTGCTGCGTATTTATAAGTTGACGTTGTTTCGCTGGGAGATGTTGAAGCCCGGAGTAGAAAACAGAGGAGCGATTGAAGCTTGTTATAGAAGTTGGTGCAAGAACGAGTCCCAAAAAGAGCTGCACAGGGAGCCAAAATAGAAAGATTCCGCAACGTGATATTCAGCTTGAGTATTCCTTGTACTTTGCAGGCGCGCTTTCCGGGTACGTAGATCGTCGTCATTGTAAAGCCAGGAATGAGGAAAGACCAGCAGGCTCTTGGCACATGTCAGCTCCCCTGGGGCTTTATCCAGTCCTCGTCTTCACCTCCAGCCTCCCACCCGTCCCTCGTCCCATCTGTCCTTGCGCTCCTGTCGCAAATAGGACTGCACCTTGGCCTCGCGGTATCGCCGTACCCAGTCCGTCACTTCGCGCTCTGTCGCCAGCTCTCCCTCGCCCCCTCCTTCGAGGAAGCTCTCCTCCATAGCCTGGCAAACGAGCGCCTGTTCTTGCACACTCTGTGACAGTTGTTGGTACAACGCCACTGGAGAGAAGGGTGCTAAAGCGTGGTCCATGTCGGATTGTTTCTGGCGCCATTGGCGCTCGAGGGCGTGTGTTGATAGAAGTTGCGCTTGGGTTGTGGCTCGTTGATGCGCGAGACGAGCTTCGAGATCGGTGAGTTGTTGCGCGAGATCGATGTTCTCGTTGAGGGCAGTGGCCAGAGCTTGGTGGGAAGCTTTGAGAGAGGGGTGGATGGAGTCGGGAGCGTGGGTTGTTGCGTTGAGTAGTTTCGGGCTGGCGAGGATCTCGGCGAGGTCTTGTTTTCTGTTTGGAAGCCTTGGTCAACATAGCTGCGGCAGGTCATTTTCTGGGGGGTTGAACAAACGATTTATCCTCGAGGATCTGCGGTAGCCATTGATCTCCTGGGTCCGGTATCGAAATGGGCGCTGCAGCTACAACGCCGGACATGCGACTTGGGCCAGGGGCATCGGGTGGCGGAGGAAGGCCAGCCGAGTTTGGGGTTGCAATGCGACTGGTCTCGTGGCTGCCAGGTTTGGGAGGTAGGACGGGGGGTGTTGGGCCCTGTAGCTCGGGGGTGTAGCTGGCCATGGCTGAGGTCAAGTTGCGAGCTCAAAGTTTTGATGATGGAAGAGTTGAGAGTGTGCAGGCAGTATGGAAGAAACGGTACGTCAGTGAGATGGGGGACGGGAAGGTGGGGGAATCGACTGTGGGGAAGGAAGCAGGTACAGCGCCACTTGCTGGAGAAGGAGGCGCCCGATGGAAGCAACAAACATCGAATACCTAAGTACCTACCTAGGTGTCTACCTCTACGTGGAACAGAGCCGCCAAAGCGAGGCTTACCGTCTACCGTGGTCTATCATGGGGATTTCGTGACAACAAGGAGGTGAGGTGAGGCTCACACTTGGTTTGGGGAATTTGTGTCTGGAGGGCTTTCAGTTGAAGTTGTTATGCGGCTCTCGATATACGTGTAGGGTAAGTGTCTAGGCGACTAGTTCATTGTCACAAACCTAGGTAGATATTCAACACCAACCGAACAATGACAGAACGTATTCCTGTTAGATTTTGCTAGTCCACGAACACGAGTATCATACATTTCAAATGAATAAAATGTATTTTTCTTCGAGAGTCCTGTTCTCTCTTCCTCCAAACTGAGACACTCTCTTCCAATCCCTATGTTGACTTTACATCCATGTCCACCTCCTCCGATTATGAAGCATCTATGAACGCCAAAGGCAGCAAACACATAATTTGACACGAAACAACCCATATCCACCTCCGGTCTTGGACTGAGAAATCAAGGCTTCACCGACCACAAATCGCGCGACCAGCCCATCTCCCGCAGTTTTTTGCTGCCGGATCCCACCGTGCGCTTCTCTCCGGTGCTGATTGCGAGAGCCTTACTGCAGGCTGCAAAGGCCTCGACAAGTTCTTTCATCCGCCCAGCTTCCACAAAGACGGTCGACAGGTCCGAGTTTCTCTCGGCGATGACGGCCGCCAACTCCATGCACTCCAAAAGGTGGTCTCGAGAGAGGCCGGTGCCTGCGAAGTGGAGCGTGCTCACATAGGCCATGATGGTCTCAGGGAGATATGCCTGGCGCAGCTCTTGCAGTTCCTCATCGCCCTCTGTTCAAAATTAGTGGTTGTGACGGCATGATGTCCGAGACTAGACGTACCTTCGATGCCCGTAATTAGCCAGTTGCTTAGTAGTGGCTGCATAGTCTCTTTGGTGCTCTTCACCTGCACACCGACCTCGGTCCAGAATTTGCGCTCGGGGGCCCTGCCATGTGTTAGAATTTAGTCCAACATCAAGTCCTGGTTGACCTACTCAGTTGCCAAATGCGCCATGGATGCAACTGTCTCCATACTGTCGAGTGCCTGAACGAGGGATTCCAATTCACGGTAGTTTCTCGCATCCGAGGCTACCCTCTCCGGCTTGACGTCTGGAATCTGGTGATTCTCAAGCTGCTGGGCCCAGAAGGTTATGTCGCCAAACCAGTAATTGTCAATCTCATCCTGCCCGGTGAGAGCAGCGACAATCTCACCAAAAGGTACCCTCTTCATTAGCTGTCGTGCTGCGTCGAGGTGCAGGTGTTCTTTTATCGCATTAGCTTCCATCATAGCATGACATGATACACGTTAACTGACTGAGGAAGAATTTGTAGACTCTGGTTCCTATCGCAAAGACCTTTGGCCAAGTCTCATTCACCAGCATCAACCACTCCAGCGAACGGATCAGATATTCATGCTTAATGTCGATGACGTCCTCATCGCTGGCAAAGAAATCTGCCCTGACTGGTCGTCCAACTCTTGACGTGGGTGGGCCAGGTGCGATGATAGAGAAGGATTCCTTAGCCGGGAAAACGCCCCTGGTATTCTTCTGAAGAGCAACGTCTTCATACATGAGCCAGGCTTGGGTCTTGACGAATTCCATCACATCAATACCGGCGTTCTTGATGAGCTTAAGTTGGGTCAGTCGCCGCTTGGGATTGCTCTCAGTGATGAGGTTGTAGCTCAGCACCTCATATCCTCGGGTTGTCGAGATAATAGAACAGTAAAGCGGTATTAGTTCTGGTAGCTGAGCAAGCCGCAAGTAGTTGGTGTAGCCCGCCAAAATGTTTTCTTGGCCTCGCCTCCATTCCGACGGGGGTGCCGAAGGAAGCCCAAAACTCCCCCCTGCGCCCCCGTATTTCTCCAGCAATGCGATGAGAAGGTGAACGTGGGCAACGATACGGAGTCCATGATGCTGATCTGACTGGAAGTATTTTTCGTTGTTTACCTGGAGGTCACTGTTGACCGGGGTTCGGTAAATGCTTTTTGAGACAACATCTGTACCACTGCCTGCCGCTAGAACCAAGCCCTGCTCGAAAAGGTGACGGTCAATCTCTTTCGAAATAAGAGAGGCTTGGAGCGCTTTGGTTGGCTCCACAGCTTCGGCGCGGATCTGGGGGTTTGATTCAAGAGTATGCATGAGGCGTTTCTCGACCGTTTGCGACTCGCCGTGGAACTGGATAGCATCGAAAGAAGGAAAAGACTGGGCTAGGTTGGTAGCGATTCCGGGGGGACATTTGCCCAGAATGAACGTATCAAGCTGTGTCCGTAGTAGGGCATTGTAGTTGGCGAAGAGGAAGTCGTCCCAGGTCAGGGCGACCTTTTCCACGCTGGAAATGTCACCGGAGAGCACACCATACACGGCTCGTTCGTAGTCGTCGTATCCCCCTTGCCGTGCTAGACCGAAACACATGCGTCGCCAAAGTGCTAGCGATGCTGGTGCTTCCACAGAGGTAGCTTTGCCATCGCCTGGTGAGAGAAGCATGGCAGACGAGGAGACATAACGCCACATCTCTGTTCTTTCCTGGCACCATTCGCGAATCACTTCTGGACTAGACCCCCGGCGAAGATGCTCAAAGCACCCAAGCCAGACAGCACGTTCGAAGAATGCGTCCGGAGCTTCGAGTTTGCGGGCTTGACGGCTCGGGGCATCAGGGTCCATTTGGGTGATGAGTAGGTGACCGTCTTTATCACAGAATCGGTTCTCGATGTTTGGGGATAGGCGGTCCAGGAGGTGCGGCCATGCATTAACACTCTTCTTCATCTTGATGGCGGTGCGGGTGTGAATCCATCCGTGAGCGACGATATCTCCTCGTTCTGCCTTCTGCTGGAGCTCCCGAGCCAGTTCATCGATATCTGGGCCGGAAGAAGCATTGGTTTGTAGCCATTGGACAACAGCCCGACGTTCTTTGGCTCTTGGGTCGGTTTCGAGAAACTGGTGAAACAGGTCTTTGGGTGCAGCTTTAGCGGACGCATCTGACGTCGAGCTGGAGTATCGAAGTGGTAGAAGCCGACGAACTAGGTCCCAAGTCTGGGCCTCCTTCTCGAGAAGCTTCATCTGGTTGGTGGAAGAAGCATTGTCGTCATTGTCGGCCTCGTCCACGTCCATGTCAACATCATCGTGAGTTCCTTCGCGTGACTTTCTCGGTCGGGCACGCGCTAGTCGTCGTAAAGCGTTCTCGTAGTATTTACGCGGAAGGTCGAGGATCCGGTCTCGCTTTTCTTCGTTGGTGAGAGAAGAAGCTAGGCAATCGTCCAGAGCGTTGGCGAACTCTTCGACCTCAGGGCCGGCGGGGAGGGGATCGGGTATGGTCGCCGTCGCGGGCTTCTGATCAATATCCATTTTGCCTGCCAATATTGGGCCTTTCCTTATGCTCGGATTGACGTAGCGACGGTATGACGGCGAGATATGTTTTGGGTCGAAGTGAAGGTGTTGACCCTAATCGGCTTGGGTGGCCGCTCGGGTCCAAGGTTTTTGCTCGTTCAGCGTCGCATTCATGCGCGAACTTGACTGCAGGATAGAAGTTGCGTGCGCCAAAAATGCGTGAGATGAAATCGCGGGTCAATCGTGGTGTTGGGTCTGTAAAGGCTTTCGCGGGCGATTCGTCGTTGCAAAACGTGAGAGCTACTGAACTGTTATGTTGCTTTGTCTGGCGCGCCTGGAGCTTTAGGTTTTCCTGCATGAGGTACGTACCGTGTGCCTGGGCGGCACTGGAGTAACGCAGCCGCGGACAAGCGCGTCGCGCTAGAGATAGCTATGCTGTACAGTGCATTACAGTGCTTTATATGACTTATTCTACTGTCTCACTTCATCTACGGCTCCACTCAGCCGCAATTTTTCACCTTTCTACTCTTTTCTTCAACATAATGTCATATGGCATTCATATTAGAGTCTCGGAACAGGACATTTCACTGCTTGTTCAGGTCCCATGAGGATCTCTTGCGTGCTCAATGATCGCCTAGAAAAGATCCGTCGCTCTTCAATCAGTTGCCCAAGTTTCCCAAACCGGCGGACATAATTACGACGAGCGTTACATATCATTTTTCCTCGCGGAGCTGCTTCATCTTCAGCCGCAGCAGATTCGGCTTCGGACAGCTTGGAGTCGACCCTTCATCACCGTAGCGTTCGTAAAAGGCTTCGCAGCACTCATAAAGAGCCTTAATTGCGGTCTGGCACTTTGCCTCATTGTAACCGTTGCGTGTGAGGCAGTCTGTTTGAACAGATTCAGCACGTTGATTGGCTTGGGGCTCTGCAAGCCAGAATGTGTGCACGGAGTACGCTACCTTGAATTGCGCACTGGAAGCGTCAAGGAGATGAGAATCAGTCTGCTGCTGTAATGATCGGAGTTCTGAGAACCTACAGCACGGGGATGGCAAGCAGGCTTTGCCTCGACGTCGTCCTTTGGAGCCTTTGCGCAATTGGATGAGCGAATGCACAGTTGAGGAAGATGAGACCATACGTACCATTGTTACAATGTTTCTTCAAGCCGCCAAAGTCAGAAAGTGAATGACGTGGGAACGGGAAACCGCGGAGCTCCGTCCGTTGGCCAAAGAACCAAAATGAAAAGGAATCCAAGACGTCAGCATGGTCGGTTACAGACTCCAGCCACACCCGATGGATGGATGATGGGCGAATAGCCACATCTTAAACCGCGTGCCGCACTGTCGTCCCTGTTTTTTAGCCGCTCAATTGATCACTCTATGGTGTGGTTTCTAGATTAGGTACCTACATGGTAAAATGCTGACGTCTGGTAATCGCGGCACTTCAAGAAATAATAGTAATACAACAACATGAGTGGTAAAGGACGGATAGACAGTGGACTATCTAAAACGACATCGAAAGTGCACAAGCCGACTTCCGTCCACCTCCATCGCTGAGGTCAGCAAGCACCTTTGTTCTCGGCTTCACGCTCCCCATTCATTGTCTAACCTATGGCTAGTGGCCAATCAGCTGTGGCGCTCCCCACCTTCCGCTGCCTGCAGTCTTTCTTACCCTCTGCCGCCTCCACTATTGCGACCGGGTGGGAGACTGGTCCGCCTTCACTTCCCGTCCATCACATCACGCACGCACGCTCTTCCCTTCCTCCCTTTCCTGCGCCCAGAAAAACAAACAAACACACGGTCTAGAGCTAGGCTTGTCCCGTTTCCCTCTCCAACCTCATCTTCCATCCTCCTTCTTCGCCCATCTTCTTCATCTCTGGCGCAAAACCTCCTGCACCCCACCGCCTGCAGCGAACCCCTCCAAACTCCCCACCCGCTTTCGCAACAACTTGCCAAAGATTTGGTACGTTTTTAACTCCGAATCGACGACGCTTCATCGTCGCCACGTCGCGTACTGACTCCCAACGCCCGCGCAGAAACCGAGACCCTCACCGCTCCCAACCATGTCTGGCGAAAACGAGAACGGCGCCCCCAGCGGCGGCGAGCAGGGCCCTGCGGCCGCCGAGCACCTCAACATCAAGGTGACGGACAACAACAACGAGGTCTTCTTCAAGATCAAGCGAAGCACCAAGCTCGAGAAGCTCATGACGGCCTTTTGCGAGCGCCAAGGCAAGGCGTTGACTTCCGTCCGCTTCCTCTTCGATGGCACACGTGTCCAGCCTTCAGACACGCCTGATGCGGTATGTTCACGGAGCACGCTCCCACCGCCCCTTTGGCTCAAGCACACCGAGAACGAGATGGGCTGACTGGATACATTCTTTAGCTCGAGATGCAAGATGGCGATACGCTCGAGGTTCACCAGGAGCAGGTTGGCGGTTGCTAGACACGCATGGACTTGAGCAGACAGCCCAAAGCGGATGCCGTCCCTCAGCTAGCATGGCAATATGGTTGGCTTGTGTACATCAGATGATACGAGGGAAACTGGTTCACCAATAATTCACGACTACATTTTTTACCATGCCTTGTCCACGTCACTTTGTGCGCTTGTAGTTGCCCCCAATTTTGTATGCCATTAATTGTCAAAGTCCAGCAGATCCCAAGTTGCGTATGCTATTCCAGTCCGGTCGGAACAAACCTCAAAAAGCAAACTCTTAAATGCAATGCACGCAACGCCCGCCATGACCGTTCCCGACCAAACCAACGCAAAAGCAAGCAGTAAATTACATTATCCCAACGCTCCCTGCAACGCTCTCAAACACCAAACTAGAACCCATGACTAACCCTATGCTAGGGGGAAACAAAAAATCACCACGACTTCAGTTCTCTCTCTCGGCAGCCAGTGCAGAGCACAATATACATACCTTTCTCTTCTCTGGGGAAGATTTGGCCGTCGTCGAAGCCTCCCTGACATTCGGCGCAGCGGAAGCATTCTTCGTGCCACTCACCTCCAAGAGCCTGGATGTACTGTCCAATGACAGCCGTCTTGCAGCATTTACACCTGGGCGCTCGACGCTCAGTGCGCTTGGTCTGGCAGTTAACACACCAAGCATAGCCATCCTTTTCGATGTGTGTCATGCCATGGTCGAACGGGTCACCACACTCGGCGCAGAAGAAGTGGCCGTAGTGCCAGTGCTCCCCAAGAGCCACAATGTGCTCACCTAGGATGGGCGTCTTGCAGTGTTTGCAACGGGGCGCAAACAGCTCGTGCCAGTCTAGGTGGCAAAAGAAGCGCATGCGCTCATCTCCATCCTCGGCCTTGGTTATTCCTTGAACTTCTGGCAGCATCTCACCCGCCGCACGGCGCTGGATGCGCTCGAGTCGCTCAAGCCGAAGGTTGTCTGGCTCTGGGCTGATCTCCATGGCCTCCAGGGCAGTGCCACAAACATAGCAGCTGAAGCATTGAGGGTGGAATTTCTCGGGGCCTCCGCGGAGAGCCACAAATCTCCCTTCAATGGGGAATGCACACTCGTGACAGATGGCGGTGACGCGCTTGGAAGCGCCAGGAGCGGGAGACCAATGGCCTCGTGGTCGCTGAGCTGTTCGAGGAGGTCCAGTTGCCCCAGGTGTAGGCAGTGGACGGCTGCGACAAGCTGGCTTGTCGCCCTGTGTTACGATGGCAGGGAGGGGACGGGCTCGAGGCGCTGGATTGTCGTCGGGAGTCACAATGGTTGGGACGCTAGGGTTGCTAGGCGCCTCATCCACAGCGATGGTCGGGATGTTGATCGAAGGTATCGGGCCTCTTGGGCCATCATCGACTCCCGCTACGCAGATTGACGGGATGCTCGGGCTGGACGACATCGGCGTGCTTTCTTCCGCCACAACGATACTAGGTATCTCCACGGGTTTGGTCTTCGTTTGGAACGGGGATCTGGAGGTGGCCGGGATTGACCGGTCTGGGCTGATATCAGTGGACTCGTCCGGGGCTCGCCAATTAGCGTTGAAGCTTACAATGGGCCGTCCCGGACTGTCACTGACGGCGGAAGGCTCTGGGAGGTTTGGGCTGCGATCTCTCATTCGCATGCTGGTGGCGTCTCGAATATCCTGGCTTCGAACTTCCATTCCGTTCTTTCTCTCGACTTTATCCTCTGTAGGCGCACTCTTTGCCGATGCGGAGTTGGAGTTGGTTGTGTATTGGGCATTGCGGGACTGAGAAGGCGGGTTGCGATAAATCTCAACCTTGTTGAAAGGCTTGGGCTTCGCGCCCTCCTCTTCTACAGGCTCAAAGCGGACGCGGTTCATGGGGTTCGCGGGACGGTTGCTCAGCTTCTCGGGCGAAACACGACCAGAAGAGCTGGTATCCTTGGTCGGGGACGAGCTGGGTTCTTGCCAGATTTGATCCCCAGAAAAGGGACGCTCAATCTCCCCACTGATATTTCGCTTCTGGCTACCATTGCGACGCGTCTCAGAGAACGGTCCAGAACGGCCGGAGATACTGCCATATTGCTTGATCTTGCGGGTTGGCGGGTCCCCTTCGCGTTCCTCATTCTCCGAGGAGCTGCCAGAGAACGAACGAGTGTTCTTCTTCTGAGCAGAACTCTCCGAGACACTAGCAGTGCGCGCATGTGCGTAACTGTTCTTTCTGAGGTGTGGTCGATATCGGTAGGGAGCATCTGGAGGGGGAGACTTTTTGCCGTGCTGATGTCGCCAGACGAGCTCGGCGGCTTCGTCCAGCGCAGCCGTGTAAACCCGAGCCTCCTCTTCGTCGCCATTGTCTTGTGGGGGAGGGGAACCCTTGAGGGCTTTCCGCAAATGCATCTCGTCCATTGCATCTCGCAATGAGGTTGCCTCTTCCTTCTCCATCCATCTTTGCCCGCGCTCCATGTACGTGGCAGAGCCGACCACTTCCCCAGGCTTCAGAGGGGTCGTCCCCGCTGAAGAGGAGAAGTAGTCGCGAGTTCGGCTGGTGGTCGAGTATCGAGAAGTCATGCTGCCACCAGCTACGCTAGGGACCTTGCTGTTGAGGCTATCGGCCTGAGAGACTGCATCGGGACTGAAACGTCCATTGCCGGATCGGTTGCTTGTACGGCTTGGGGTTGGACGGGCTCCGGCCGGTTGAGGTCTTGCTCCGCCTGGTCGCGCGACGCGGTTGGAGCGTAGGTCTGCAAGATATGTTGCTGTGCAGGGCACTTGGGTTAGCAAAGGTGGCCGTGAACATCACCACGTGTCATGCATACCGAACTGCTCGTTGGACATGTAGGTGGGTGCTGGCGGCGTGCCCTTGGACGACTTGTCGTTGATCCGCCCGGTGGTTGGCATTTTGGCCGCAGGACCTGCTGGGGAAAAAAAATTAATCAATACAAAGATCTGAATGGTAGGAACAGGCTCGGTGAGTTCATGAAGGATAGGTGACTGGGGGTCGTGGTGTGAGGGGGTGCACATTTATCTGGACGTCTTGCAGGGCGAGCCAGGCGTGGGGTTGGCCAGGCAACGGCTGCCATGGCCATGATTAACCTGATTTTGGCGGGCACAGGTATGTATGTCACCAGCAGCAACAAAGGTCGAGCACGTCAAGCACACGACAAAAGAGGCGTCAAACACGTTGATCAAGCTGGAAGCCCAAACGAATGGGCGATTGTCTTTGATATATGTATATCGATATTGTACATTGGCTTGCCTTGATGACGAGGCTGGTACAGCGGGGCGTCGCCCTGAATTCCGTCGTGTCTGCCTCTCATTTGATGACGGCCCGTCTGCAGCGTGCATTCTGCATTCTCGCATTCACGCAGAGGTGCAGTTTCACCACCGCAGCTCTCCCTTGACGCCCTTCTCGGGTTCTTTTGGCGGAGGTGGAGGCTCAGCGAAGCCCAGATTTTTAAATTCGTCTCTCGCCATCAGGTTTCTGTGAGTCATACATTAGCCCGTCGAGTTTCGTGATCGCATGAACGCTGTCGTGCCGTCTCATTTAACATGCGCTTCCTTACCTGTCCATCCTGCAACTCAGATATGACTTTGCCAGGCCGCGGCATTCGCCCTCATTCACGCCGCGCACCTTTTTCATGCACGCTAGGTAATTTTTCATGACAGTCTTGCATTCGCCTACATAAAGAAAAAGAAATAAAACATTAGTTGTCTATGCCGGCAAACCTGGCATATGACGCGACTAACCGTCATGATCAAGAGGAAAGCTGCCACGCTGCGGGCTGCACCCAGCATGGTTGAGTCAGTCGTGCAGGGACAAAGAAAGCGCTGGAAACAAACAGACGGGAAACTTACGGCGCGGGCTTTGTCGTAGGCAATGCTCCTGGACTTCCAAAGGTACTCATAGCTTGAATCGAGCGTCCAGCTTCTTCTAGACTGCACTTCTTCGGCCCTCATGGCTTCTCCCCAATGGTAAAAGTCATGCCATGGGGCGACAAGCCACACCGCCCCGATACAGTGGTACAGCCGTGCCGCCTAGACGCAATTCTCATGTGGCGAGTGCTGTGGCGAGTGACTTGGCACGGGCATCCGCACTACGGGGATCCAGCTTTCTCAAAGTACCGCGCAGCCGAAAAAGCGCGGGTGGGTACCTCTACCTCCCGTTATGGCCTTGCGAATACGGTCAACGTTGTAGCTGTACCGTATTGTCGGCTTGTCCACACGTGAACCCGACGCCAACGCCGCACCCTGGACGCCTGCATCAACGCATGAATTCCTGCAATTGATTAGAGCGACAACGACGCGCGCAGCCCAAACCTCCCTGTCTTGGCCAGCGGACTCCTGACGATCGAGCTCCAAGTCACCTTTGTGTGTCCTGTCTCCTGATTCTGCCCTTGTTGTTGTCCTCTCGATCCGCTCGTCCCCCCCTCGTCAAAGATGGCTGCTCTCGGCGAGGACCTGCTCACCACGGTCAACAAGCTGCAGGATCTGGTCTTCAACACTATTGGCAGCGACTCGCTCGACCTTCCCCAGATTGTAGGATTGCCGTGTCTCTTAATTGGTTCTGTGCCGTTTTTCGCTCACACGCGTTTAGGTTGTCGTCGGTTCTCAGTCTGCTGGAAAGTCCTCGGTTCTGGAAAACATCGTCGGCCGAGATTTCCTACCACGAGGAAGCGGCATCGTCACCCGCCGACCCCTGATTCTCCAGCTCATCAATGTGCCGGATGACGAGAGCGCCCCCGATCCCTTCAGCGACCCTTATCGATCTCCCGATGCCGCCCGCCGGTCCGAATGGGCAGAATTCCACCATGTCCCCAATCGACGCTTCAACGACTTTTCTGATGTCAAGCGAGAGATCGAGAACGAGACGGCCCGAGTCGCCGGCAGCAACAAGGGAATCAACAGACAACCCATCAACCTGAAGATTTACTCTCCCCACGTTCTTAATCTGACGCTTGTTGATCTTCCGGGGTTGACAAAGGTATGATAATTCTTTGCGCCCACCGGCGTCATACATAAATAAGTTGAATAGCCCCACTGACCAACATTTTGTCTTCCAGGTCCCCATCGGCGACCAACCCACCGATATCGAGAAGCAGACCCGAAACCTCATCTCTGAGTACATTGCGAAGCCCAACAGTATTGTCCTTGCCGTTTCTCCCGCGAACGTCGACATCGTCAACTCAGAAGCCCTCAAACTCGCCCGCCATGTTGACCCTCTCGGCCGGAGGACCATCGGTGTTCTCACCAAGATTGACCTGATGGACCACGGTACCAATGCTTTGGACATTCTCTCGGGTCGTGTTTACCCACTGAAGCTTGGCTTCATTGGCGTCGTCAACCGCTCGCAGCAGGATATCCAGGGTAACAAGCCCATGGAGGAGGCCCTCAAAGCCGAGGCCGAGTTCTTCAAGCACCACCCTGCCTATCGCAACATCTCGAACCGATGCGGCACCCAGTTTCTCGCCAAGACTCTCAACACTACCTTGATGGGTCACATTCGTGAGCGGTTGCCAGACATTAAGGCACGACTCAACACTCTCATGGGCCAGACCCAACAGGAGCTTGCTAGCTATGGCGACATGCACTTCAGTGGCAGGGAGCATCGTGGATCTCTCATCCTCCAGCAGATGACTCGCTTTGCCAACTCCTTCATCTCCTCCATTGACGGTACCTCTACTGAGATTTCCACCAAAGAGCTTTGCGGTGGCGCTCGCATCTACTACATCTTCAACTCTGTCTTTGGAAGCTCTCTCGATACCATTGACCCTACATCTAACCTTTCCGCGTTGGACATCCGAACCGCCATCCGAAACTCAACTGGTCCCCGGCCTAGTCTCTTTGTCCCCGAGATGGCTTTTGACCTCTTGGTCAAGCCCCAGATCAAGATGCTGGAGATTCCCAGCCAACGCTGTGTTGAACTGGTGTATGAGGAGCTTATCAAGATTTGTCACACCTGCGGCTCTGCTGAACTGGCGCGCTATCCGAGGTTGCAAGCCAAGCTCATCGAGACGGTGTCAGACCTCCTCCGTGAGAGACTGGGACCTGCGTCCAACTATGTCGAGTCTCTCATCTCAATTCAGCGCGCCTACATCAACACCAACCACCCGAACTTTCTTGGCGCCGCTGCTGCCATGAGCAACGTAGTCAGCGCTAAGCAGGAGCGGGAACGGAAAAAGCTTATTCAGGACGAGCGCGAGCGCCGGGAGCAGCGACGGAAGAAGGAGGTTGAGGCCAACGGCGACGGCCCTGAGGGTGAGGATGGCGTGGCTGCTCCTGCTGAGAATCCAGAGGTTATCGCCATCCGAAACAAAGCCTCAAAGCCGCCCCGCAGCCTGTCCCCTGCTATCAGGGAAAACGGTGGCAGTTTGGCAGCAGCCATGAGCGCCTCTACTACTATGAATGGCATCCGATCAGCATCGCCAGCTAGACTTAACCAGCAAGGGCTCGGCGGTGCTCGGGATTCCTTCCTGAACTACTTCTTTGGCAAAGACGGTACCACTATCGGCGGCTCCCTGCCCAGCCCTAGCGGCATCAATGGGCGACATGTAAGAGAGCACTCTGAGACTGGCTTCCCAGTTGTCCGTCGTGAGCAGGACCTTCCTCTCCGACCATCTACTGCTCATGATGAAGAGTATGAGAGCACACGGAAGAGCTACGGCCTGGCTTCCCACCTCGTAAGTGAAGCCATGTGTGCCCTCATTCATAGACAATCGCTAACCGGACAGGGCGAATCGAACGAACCTGCCATGACCGAACGTGAGGCCATGGAGACGGAGCTGATCAGGGCCCTGATCTCATCGTACTTCAATATCGTGCGTGAGTCCATTGCCGACCAAGTCCCCAAGGCCGTCATGCACTTGCTCGTGAACCACTGCAAGGATGTCGTCCAGAACCGACTGGTGAGCGAGCTCTACAAGGAGAGTCTCTTTGAGGAGCTCCTATACGAGGACGACGGCATCAAGAAGGAGCGCGAGAAGTGCGAGCGTCTCCTCCAGACCTACCGGGAAGCGGCCAAGATCATTGGCGAGGTGCTGTAGAGATGATTTCCCTAAACAACACGGAGAACGAATGCAGTAATGAGCAACAACTGGGCGTCTAGACACAGGAGCAGCGGAGCATGACGGGAGCATCATACAAACCCGATGGCAATTTGCAGGGCGGCTTGCAAAAACATGTTTTTGATGGAGACACTGCTCATTGGGAAGGGGGAGGTTTGTTGTAAACTTGATCACTTTTTTTGTACATCACACCACCATCGACATTCGGGGATTTTTGCCAGTCAGCTACCGGGCGTCTGCGAAAAAGAAGAGGAGGGTTTTGTTACGGGAGGAAGGCTTGTATGTAAAACACAACGAACTCGGCTCGTCATCCTCATTATTATAAGAATACACTGTACTACTCTTGTTCAATTTATATATTTTTTTGAGGAACAAGTATTTGCGGATACATGGTGAAGTTGTTAAGTGTGCTGCTATGTTAAAGTATTGCTAGACATCTACCGCCTGCTCTGATCCTCCCTTGGTCCTCCTGTCGCTGGGTATCGAGGATCATACTCCCCATATTCTCCCTTGATGCTCGACCGTGCCTCCGCTCGTGACGCCGAACGTCCATCAACCCCATGTTCGACGGGCCTTCTAGGACAGTCATCTCGGATAGTGCTGTAGGACAGATGTGCTTCTGATTCTCTTGGCTCATACCCCCTTTCGTACTCATAGTATTCCAGCTCTTCTCGATGAATAGGGCGTTTGACATAGTAATCTCCCATGGGGTCATGAACCCTGACCAACTCTGACGTATCAACAGGCGGTCTTGATGGACGATGAGGGTCGTCGTAGTACACTCTATGTACTAGGCGCTCTGGTTCGTGTCGGTAGCTTTGCGGTTCGTATCTTGGCCTCAGGTCTTCGTCGTGGTAGACTCTTGGGGGATAGGCGTCGTATCGGGGAGATGGTGGTCGGTCGTGTGCGTCAGGCACCATGTCATCTTGGTAGACGACCCTAGCGGTTCTGGACCGTGCTTCTATAGGTCTAAAAGCTCGCCTCACTTCCCGGCCTGAGGAATCGAGGTAGATGACTTCATCATGTTCTCTTTGAAAATGCGGCGGACGAACATAGGGGATATTGAACCTGTCATCTGTGGGACGAGTTGCTAGGCGCTCATGATATGACCCCGACGATCGTCTAATTCGACGAACTTCCTCTTCCCATCTTCTACTAGGCCCCAGGTCCTCCTCGCGTGGGGGGTACCGGGATACATATCGGTGCGGTTCGACATCACGGTAGTCTTGTGATCGACCGTCACGAACTTCAGACAAGGGGTAGTCTTGTGGAGAACGAGGACGCGCAAAGCTCTCCGGCCCATGACCAGCCGGTCGGCTCCTTTGTTCGTGTGACATGGTTGCATCACGGTGTCGATCAAATAGAGGAGACTGTCGGCCTGGCTCGACAGGCAATCGGCCGTTCACCTTGCCAATAGGAGGATCCAGACGTTTGTAGACTTCACTAGCAGGCTTCAAAACTGGTACCATATTTGGCGGCTCTGGACTGTATGTTGGAGACTGAGATGGAGCCTGATGTCTAGGAGTTTTTACCCCTCGAACATTGCCAGGCTGTGGAAGTCGAATCCCTTCAGTTGTTGAAAGGGTATCCTCAGCTCGCGGTACTTCTGGTTTCTTTTGATCATCACCGAAGGGGCTGGGCTGACTTAAACGACGATCGTCTAATCCGAGCGGTGCTCCGCCCGCAGGCGAGTCGATACGTGTTGACCATGACTGCTGACCTGTTGGATGGTAGTCGATTTGCTCTACAAAGGCCCACGGTAGAGCATCTGCGACTAAAGCACATGCAGGTGGAATGTCTCCTAGAATCTTTTTTAGATTTCGAAGTAAAGACATTTCAGGCAGTGAGATCATGTCGATCCGCCAGTCCAATGGAGCAAGGCCCTGAGATCGTCGGTCTTCGACGTGGTGCTTGTAGAAGTGATTGCATAGTTGCGGGAGGGAAAAGTCAGTCCTCTCATAAACATTATGACCCATGGAACAAGTCTTGCAAGCCAAGCCAGGGGTGCTTCGTATAGGACGCATGTCTTTGTGATTTGAAAGCCCATCAATGAACATGGGTAAAGACGCAGCTTCTCCAAAGTCATCTTGAAATGTCTTCGCAATGCGATGAACAACCACACAAGCTTTGACAGAAGGAGGAAGATCGCTGACTCCTTCGATCAAATTCCACGTCTCTCGGGCTACCCTGATCATTGTCTCAAGACGAAGGTTGTATTTGACAGATGGGTCAACTGGCGGCTGATTGTTGTAGAACCCTGGATGGTCTGGCTGTGAAGTATAGCTGTACCCGTAAGGTACTGGATTCAGCTGCCCGCCGTAGCCAGCAGGTGGTGCCTGGTAGTAAGCTGGAACACCATACACGGGCATGGACGGGTAGGAAGGGTAGCCCGGATCCTGCACTGAGTAGCCTTGCGAGACAGGAGCACCAAAGGCGGGTGCATTTGGGTCAAGAGAATGAGGTGCCGAAAACGGGAGACCGGGCTGAATAGGAGACGGAGCTCCAAAGCCCTGTGTCGGGTATCCCGTGGACGATGACCCAAGGGGGTATGCTGGATAACTGGGGTAAGGCTGAGGCCCAGTGGAAGTGGTCGGCGTGCTGGAAGGCTGGTTAGGCTGGGTTCGACCATCTGGCCTGAAAGGAGGCACTTCAGGCCATTCCGCTCTCCAACATACAACAACGTTGCCATTACTCAAGGCAGTTGTGTGCTTAGCAGCATAATGCTGAATGATGGATTCCAAGCCGTAATATTTTGAATTCCCGTCACAGCCGTTGCAGAGAAACAGGTCGGTTCGGTACTTCTCTGTAAGAGGCTTTATCTTGACATCGAAAATCCATTTCATGTTCTCCAAAGTCAGCTTCTGGGTCCAGGGCCCTTCTGGCGAGTCCTCGGTGACTTTCAAGCCAGCTGCGGCTGCCATTGTTGCTTTCTTGGCCACCTCGACATAGAATTTCTTGCGAACGTATGTGAGAACATCAGCTGCGAATCGAGGGCCACTCTTCTTTCCAACCTTGTCGCCATTGTCCCAATTCACTCGGATAATCTCATCGGCAAATTCAGATATCCGGCCGCGAAGGGGACCTTGAGCCTCGTCCCAATCCTGATCAGTGACCGTTCGGGTTGCCTTGGGGGCTGAAGTCGCCTGCTCTTGGGTTGCTGAATTCTCTTCAACAGCTTGCGCCTTCACCTTTAGTTCTTTCTCCTTCGACTCAGCTTCCCCCCTCGGAGCAATGAGCCGTGGCTTTAGGAGTTCCCAAGCATCGTCATCGAGAGGAGTGGTGATCTGCAAAGCCGCCTGAAAAGAAGGGATGTGGGCAAGGACACCGGGAGTAAGAGGAGGGTCAAGTAACAATGCGCGAAGCTCGATCTCGGCGCGTCGCTTGCTCTTGAGCTCGGCGACTTGTTGCCTCGTTTTCCTTTGCAACCGGCGCGATTGGTGGCTATTAGCATCGGCATTAACGGTCGAGCCTGGGATTTCAGCTTGTTTCACAGCCTGCTGTTGATGCTCCAGGGAATTGTCTGTTTTGGGAAACCTCTCTCCCCGTGGACCAGTAGGTACCGTGTCAGTGTGTGCCGAAACTGGCTCTTGATGATTGAAAGGCTTCTGGCTCCGGGACAACCTCTCAGCTTTGGGGCCTGTAGGGATTCTGGCGAATGGTTCTAAATCCTGTTGTTGTTTGTCCGAGGGGCTCTGGTCTTGCAACGATCTCTCGGCTCTAGGACCTGTTGGAATTCTTGGACCTATTGGGGGGGCTTGGGTGCCAGCAAGAGCTTTGGGCCCAGTAGGGGCTCTCAGTGTGACGGGAGATTGAGGGCCAGAAGGGACTTGAGGGGACAAAGGCCCAGACGCCGCCATCTGGACTCTCTGAGGGTGCAGAGAACCCAAGTCTGGATTTGTCCTCATCAAGTGGACTCCTGAATCCATATCCCATTTTTCCCAATGAGCTACATTGAACATCGCCTTCTTACCGCGATTCCCAAGACCCTTGACCCATTCCTCAGCTGCTCCAGGGCTAAGCGACATTGCAGATTCATATTCAAACTTGAGCTCCTCCATCTGGCCGGACCAGAAAGCTGGAGACGTCGAAAGTTCCCCATTTGCACCCTTCGGGACGTAATGCCCATCTTCAGTGATGTATGCCTTTAGAAATCCTGGGACGAGGGCGTTGGGAATGGGATATGACAAAATGTCGGCTTCCTGTGGCAATGATGAGATGTGTGTAGTCGACCACCTAACATGCAGCAAGTCACATACCTTGACACTTTTACTGAGTAGACAACTTCCGCAGAGAGCAACACCAAAGGGGAAAACAGGGTAGACGCCCTTGGCGCCGGGTCCACGATAGCGCTTGTCAGTGGAATTAAACGACTCTAGGTCACCCTTGCGGCCGCAGATTTGACACGACCGCGAGCATACAAGGCGCCACATGTCGAGCTCTGTCTTTCCCTTAAGAGGTGACGGGATGCGGGACATGAAACGCAGCCTTGATTGGCGCCATATCGCGTTCGGCTGCAAGGGTTTGACGATACACTTCGAGGCGGAGCGACGAGAGGGAACATCGACAGAGGGATCAGAATAAAGAAATGCATGGAAGAGTTTGTTGAGGCTCAACAAACGACCCAGAGCTTTCGGGGGGACAAGGGTGAGGATGCGCTGCCAAATCTCCGCTGGGAGCTGTTTGGACCTGTCCATAACCACTACAGAGCCTAGAGTCTCTCTTGAGCCTCTAGACCCGTCCTCGTCCAACCTCGCTCTTTTCGCATGTGCAGGCTGATGAGAGTCTGCAGGGTCTGACGACGACTTGCGCTTCTGGGCTGAGGAGCCATCGGGCGGCAACGTCTCGACGGGGCGAGTTGAATTCAGCTTGTGCACGGCATGGTCGACGGGCTCGGCGATATTAGTGTAGTCGGCAGGGGGACTGTACGCGTCGTCATCGGCCTGTTCATCGAAGGTGAGCATGGCACCATTGCCAGATGCTTCTGGATCCTCGGAGCTGGCGGAAGACATTGCCTCACAGCAATAAGCAAGGTGGCGAAACTGGGAAGCCAAGGCGGGATGTAAAGGAGAAGAAATGATCAGGCTGCAAGCATGCGAGAGGGAAGATAGATAACACTTGTCAGCTGCGTTGGAAAGTGGAAGGATGGCAAGAACAGCGGTCGGTCAATCTCTAAACTTAGGGAGGGGAATATGACACCGCCCCTAAATCTCATTGATGAGTGTCCATTTGCTTCTCTTCTTTTCCGACAGTGTTGACTGCGAATGTCGATGAGATGAAGATGCGCGATTGGGCATGGATGGATGAAAATTGCGTCGGCTGTAATGATTGCGTGCATTGGTTTTCTGACGTAAGCAGCCAGTTGTCGCGCAGCTTCAACACCCCTTATCAAACAAATACCCAACAAGCCGCATGCAATACCAGAGAAAACCACAGTATGTATAGCAGGAGACTGTAGGTGACTACAAGCATGTCGCGGATATTACAAAAGCAATTTTCAGTGGTTGAGTGGAATAATGTGCTGAGGATTTTCCTTCTCTGTTACGCCAACTTTTCATCATCACAACATGAGCCAACCTGGGCCAACATCCATAGATCCCAGCATAATCGTACATCATTTTCCATCACTACATGTTCATACTGCCACTGCCGCTTGCCGAGCCTCCCCCTTGTCCTCCTCCCGAGCCTCGCGCACTTCCACTACCTGTTCGCCCAGGTCCACCCCCTGTAGAACTCTGGTCTGGAGAAGGTTGGCCGTCTCCCGAACCATAGATTTGGAAGCTCTGGTCAGCTCCCCAGTTGGCCATCTGCGTGTAACTCTCAAAGGCATTCTGCAAAGTATTAGTTGGAGTTAATTCATTCCACATGGTTTCAGTCTCACCCAGTCAAAGTTCGTGTTCAAGTCGACCCCAACAGAACTGCTTCCCATGTTCGTAAACATGGAGGAGAATGGAGACGCGGGACCAGGAGCGCCTCCAAATCCTTCCGTCTGCATATCTACACCCTCGGTAGGAACCGTGAGGCCAAAGTCCATTCCCATGAATGGAGCAGTCGCAGGTGCTGAGAAGGGATCCATTCCCACGCTGAAATCAGTCATGCCGCCAAGGGGAGAAACGAGACTGGAATTCATGGGCGAAGGGTCAATGCCCATGTTTGAGGGCGTCAGATCCTGCATGGGGTCTGGCTGGGGGGTTTGTGCCGAGTCAGTGCTTTGTCCGGGGCTTTGAATCTTCGACAGCATGAGGTCAATAATCTTCGTGGCCTTGTAGGCTTCCATGGACGTGTCCGCAAGCGTTTTCCATATCTCCTTGGCATTCTCCAGGCCACCAATCATTCTTGAACGCTGTTCTGCCGTCCAGAGGAAAGCTCCATCGTGTTCGGGTCTGTTCGGATCCTGCGATCCTATATTGTCGAAATGAAGGTCCAGGATGACCAGCATTGCGGGCAATATGAAGTCCTTGGTTGCGATGGACTTGACGTACCAATGCACCGACCTCAACCTCCCGGTGGGTTGAGACTCGTTGTGAAGAACGGCAAGATGGTCAAGAGCATTCAAAGATGCTTCGATCGCGCTTCGTCGAGAGTGTGCGTATCTCGGACTCTGCCTTGCCCTCGGAAGGTACTTGCGGTGTAGTAGGCAGAGAATCTTCTGGTATAGGATGTCCACGTTAAAGCGAGCAATAATCAGTGTCACAGGATCGTGCGAGCCTTCCAAGTGCGTCAGCTTGAGGTGTGGTGGAAGCTCCTGCATCACCTGGCGGAGCTTGGCGTCAAATCGAATAATCTCATCGTAAGAGACATGCTTTCCCACTTGATTTGTGGCTTGGAGGATGTTCCCTAGCTCATTACAAAGCCTTGCCTTGGCAATCATGTAGGCGATTGGTGTTGGCTCTGTGGGAGGTCGAGAAGGGGGCAGTGTTTTGATGCCAGGGTGAAATTCGTCGTCAAAGATGTTGTTGGGGAGTTGGGTGTCACAATCGTGCTCATATATCATGCTGGGGAGTGACACTTGGTGCGAAAATATGACATCCGACATTCGAACCAGAGCCCACGTTCGCCTTCTCATCTCTGCTTGGAAGGGTGTGAGTGATGGGAACCATTTTGCGTCTCGGTGGTAACCCATTCGGAATGCAATGCGTGTGATCAAAGACACGATCAACCACAGTCCCAGATCGGCGTCCCAACGAGATGAATATTCTCCGAAGACGTAGAGAATCATGGTCTCGACAGTGTACTCGACTGGCTTGGTGTAGTCGGATTTGATGAGACACTGGACGGTACGCAGTCGATATTCGGCGGCCAACTCCAGCGTCCGACCCTTCCATTCAGGCGGCTCATCGCCAACCTTGTGATAGCTCAGCATGGCGAGACAGAGAATCGAGTACAACAAGCCCAACCACATGACAGGTGTTTTCGAAGGATCCTGCCAGTGATTTCGCAGCTGCTGCTGGAAAGTCGGTCCATGGATAATGTTGACCGCATTGTCCATGGAATTGAAATAACGACCACAGAGTGTCAGAACGGCCGATTTTGGTGGTAATTCGGCTCGAAGTTCAAGCTCAGAGGCGGGAATAGCCCCCAACAGAAGGGTAGGCCCTTCTCTCGCAGCCATGGGCTTTGACGATCTGACCCTCTCATAGCTCGATTCCAGCTCCTTTTTATGAGAATTCCAGTAGTTCTTCACTTCGGAGATATCCGCCAAGATCGAGTGCCAATGTTCCTGTCCAATATATAGGGACTTGCCCTTGTCAGTATCTACCTTCAAAAAACCCAAGGAGGCAGCCAAGCCCTCTTCGGCGTCGCTTTCTTCTTCGTCTTCGACCATGGCAGCTTCGTCGTTTCGGCCGGCCTTTGCTGACGAGCCACTATCGGTTGCCGATTGCGTCGTGGACTCTGCTGAAGCAGCTGCGGCGGCTGCAGACGTCGAAGCGTCTATATTCGCGCCTCCATGCATCAAGGATAAAACTAGGCCTTCTAAACGGTCAATACGATTCTGCATGTCATCGGGACTCGAGTCTCCTTGACTTTGATTCTTCTTGCGAGAAACTGGAGTAGCGTACGAGCAGGAAGTAGTTCCCATGCCTTCCCGCTTCGTACAGTTACTGCAAGGTTGATTCCTATCACATTTTCTGTCATGGATTAGTCAAATCTCATAGTATACTTAGTTGCGTTTTCTCAGGCTTACAATCTATAGACCCGGTCAGCACGGCCAAGGTGAGGGGGCGTTAAGTTGTACATACTTCCTCGTCCTGCATGGATAGCAGCTGAGCGGGACGCGATTCCTCTTCCTCACGACGCGGAACTGTTCCTCAGGGGAGCGGCCGCCCTGGGAGGAGTTCGTCGAAGGTGGGGTAGGACTCATTGTGATAGGAAAATGGGCAAGAGACTTGTGTCTCTATAGACAAGGTGGGATCTCGTGGAGTGTGTGAAGTCGGACGAGGACAGAAACGGACGCCAGCTCCGGGGAGCCGACGTCAATATATCACAGCTCCGGATCCCTAACCAAGGAACAGGTAGTCTGCTCCGTGATGTTTTGAGAATAGCTTTCAACAGTTGTCCCAAACACTTGGATCACAAGATCGATCTCGACTGATAATGCTAGTGGGGCGTTGTGTCTGAACCCTCGCTCCAACAGCTTCACAACTCCACGATGGCGTATATGAAGCGGATCCCAGCCTCGGTTTGGTGTTCAAACCGGGAACGGTTCTATTATGAAATATCCCGAACGAAACTGCAGCCTGCTATGGCTCAGTCTGGGTCTATGATGCGCCGCTGCGCCGCGCCCGTTGACGACTTGGTGGCGGATAGTCTAAGACAGAAGCTTCGTCTGAGTTCGTTGTCGGAGCTGCGGGAAGCAAGTCGCGCGAGGTCCAATGAATGGTTCCGGGAAGCAAGGAAGTAAGGAAGCCTCGGGATCGGAAGGCGAGAATTACTGAACACCGATGGGACGTCTAGAAGGCGAAGGGCCGGACCGGGCAACGATATGGTGGAATAGTCGGTGGCTGAGGGGTCATTCAGTATATTGTCGCAATAGGCCGAGATCAAGGGGAAGAAATCCTTACCAATGGCCGTCGACAGCGCGGGTTCAGGGGGGGGAACTAGAAGAAGGAGGATCGGGGACTCCGTGATGCTGAGAAAGAGAACGGGGAAAGAAGACGCGATATGCGATGACAGGAATTAGTTTTGGACGTCAGCGCCCGCGCGGCTGGTATTAACGCCGGTTTTGAGATGGAGGTATCGAAGTTAGCTTAGCACCGTTCTTCGTACTTCGCACAGATAGGTACTTGGTACTTCACACCCCACTTCTGTTCTTCCTGGAGCCTAACTTACCTACCTACTTGCAGCAACAGAAAGAGAGGGCGGGAGGGATCACGGTGGGTTCCTTCCTGGTTGGGTTGATGCACAGGGCTGCCATAAGCCATTTCTCTGCTGGGGCAGGGCTTCATCACTTGCTTGCACTGGTGCCGTTTTGCTTCTGACGGGTCTTTGGAGATTGATCCAATGGTCCATGGAGATCGCCCGGACCCGTCGGCCGGGGAGTTAGGCCGGTGTGACGCCGCCTACGTATATGCGTATTGAGTAAGGGCACCAAGGCACGGCACCCAGCAAAAGCAATCCAATCCCTGGGCTCTCTTAGAAGAATACGTAGATAATGCTCAGGGAGTTACGTCGCCTCCTCGTGCCTGGAGACCCCCTTCGCATGTTCAACGTTGAGACTGTAGTTAGTTGATTGGTTTCCAGGACATCCGAGTTCTTGGGTTCTAGTCTCTTCTGGTTCGGTTTCAAGCCACCAGATCCGAGTCGTGGCAATGCTCACTTCGCATCATCCCATCTTCACTTTAACCTTAAAAACTTGGACAATCCTCGACACCACCAGTTTCCACTGCTGCACATCAGGCAAAGCCATGCTCTATCTCAAGCGTCGTCATGCTCGGCAGCCTGGTTGTCGTCCCCGCGAGTTGCAGCTTACTTTGCAATGCTTGCGGTAGCGAAAATGAAATTGAATCCTGCCCTGGCTTCACTGCCCAGTAAAAGATGGCGTTGCATTGAAGCTGTGAGTCATCTCACCAAACAGCATCTGCCCAATTAGGAAAACCCTCCAATAATTGTCGGCTTGGTCATCCGCGCGCAACGGCAGGGTCGGCAAGACGGACCTGAATCAACACCGACATTTGTCAGCCCAGGTCACCCCACCACGCAACTTATCCCTGGCACGTCAAGTCTAGCTTAGGTCTAAATAGCTTCTGTCCACGATCCATCCCACGCGAAAGCCACCAACAGCCCTGCAGTTCAACGCTGGCATCCAAGCCCGATTCAAAAACGCCCACGTTGACTGCATGCATAAAGTAGCGCATCTGATATGATGGTGGAAATTGTTGCATTTTCAATATGGAGCAGCACCAGCCGAGGTTCGAGGTATCAGTGGGCCTGGCTAGACATCTCCCGGTTGCGAAAATCTAAATACCGGGACCGGTCGTCAGATAGTAATCGGATGTGATTGATTGAGGCTTGAGCACACTTTTCTGTTCAAATGATATCCAGCCTCGTCACAACCTCCTTCCCAGTCTGGTGCCTTGCTTTTGATTCCCTACACTCCAGCAACGCAGCAAATTACAATACCTGCAGGTTCGGCCTTGTCCTCGACTCTGTCTCCAACGGCCGACTGGTTTAGGATATTTCGCAATTGGCTCCCGCCGGGTTCCATGACTTGTAATAGGACAACGGACAACGGTTCATCAATCACCACCAATGTTAGATCTCACACGGTTAAATGGAGACAAACACATTTGGCGATAAACTTTCTCTCTTCTTTTGCAAAGTACTTCATCAGGCAGTCGTTTCACCAGGCGCTACACTGTAAGCCTTGAAGAAGTCGGCGCTGTTGCTAATTTCCTCCTTGACCTATAAAAGAGTTAGCTGGCACATATGACAAATCCACTGTCGGAATAAACTCACAATATCAAGACCGCCAACGAGCTCTCCGTCAATCCAGAGCTGGGGGTATGTCGGCCAATCCGCGTACTCCTTGAGGCCTTGCCGCACTTCGTCGTCGGCAAGAATGTTGAAAAAGCCGTACTTGACAGAGTTCTCTCGTAGAAGACCGACCATCTGGCGGGAGAATCCACACTGTGGTGAGCTAGGAGTGCCCTTCATGAAGAGCATCACAGGCGCCGCCTTGACGAGATCCGCAAGACGCTTAAACAACTCCTCCTTCTTCTTCTCGGGATCCTCCTCCTCGGCGGGTGCACTGTCAACGTCCATTCCGTTGGGTGCGGTGGCATCCGCAACAGGCTCAGTTGCTGATTGTTTGGCGTGCGTTTCGATGGCGGTTCGGACTTTGACGGCGCTGCTGCCACTAACAGTTTCAACCACCTTGCCATTCCTCAACAGAACGAGGAAAGGAACCGCAGTCACATCGTAGGCTTCGCTGATGTCGCTGAGATCCTCTGCGTTGATCGACACCCACTTGGTCGTGGGGGGGTCGGCAACAGGGTATTCGGAGGCGAGAGTCGACAGGACGGTTGCCATCTGAGCGCAGGGAGCAGCCCATGGCGCATGGAAAGAGACAATGAGGAGGGTGGTCGCAGGAACAGACGCCAGCACCTGCTCCCACTCGGGGATGCTGGTGACCTCGGTGATGGTCGACATCTTTGGATAGGATCTTATCAATCTTTGGAGGATGTTGTTCGAGAGATCAAGTTGGTCAGCGGCCGATGTCGATCCCACCGGGCAAATGGTGCGAAGTTCGAAGTTTGGCGGGGCAAATCAGAAGGAGGGGCTCTGAGTCGCGCACATTTGCGCTTGCGTCATTTTGGGTAGACTTGTCACTTCCAGTCCAGACTCCTCCACCAGGCCGCAGGCGCGACAGTTGCACCCCGATAGAAGCAAGAAGATGGTCAAGCTTCTCTTCATGCATCTAAGCCAAAAGCCAACCATTTTGGATGCCCAGCTCACCCCGCTATCCAGCTGTGCCCCAGTCTGGCCCAGATGGCACCAGTTAGGCACCTCTATCAGAATAGAATGGAGCCTCCGTGCGAAGCTACATCATCTCAGCCACACTGCCACTGTCCCAGTCCCAGTCCCAGTCCCAGCTTCGACCGACAAGCCGTCTTGCAACTTGTCCCTATTCCCACCCAGCAAACCCTCATTCGAACTGTGCTTCATACTATTGTGGTTGCCAGAGCTCTCTTGTGTCTCCTCTCTCCTGAACTCTTCCATTCCGCTCCCATTTTCTCCGTCTCCGGAGCTCCGCTGTCTCCGTCTCCGTCTCAATTCTCGTGTGGAGCTGCTCTGGCCGCAGCAACCAGGTGTCAACGTCACCCCAACCCCCGAATCCCCGTCAGCTAAACCTCACCATCTTCACCTGCTCTCGCCATTCACCAACAGCCCTCGACGATGGCATCCCTGAATCTCTCCATAAACGGCCCTTCCATAAAGAGCAGCTACAATGGCGTTGTTAACGCTCCTACGCCATCCGATAGCTCTCCTTCCCATGCCCACTGGGCTTTGTTCTCAGTCCAGGCGCCTCTCCTAAACGCTTTCCAGGATACTGGTGCCAAGGACAGCATCCTCAAAGTCCAAGGCACTGGCGGTATGTCAACCACTCAAGGCAAGCTTGCTAGGTCCTCGTTACTAACACCGCGATAGATGGCGACCTTACCGACCTCTTTGAGGACTTCAGTGAGGGTCGCATGCAATTCGCCTTCGCCAAGGTGAAAGATCCTAACAGCGGTCTACCCAAGAATATTTTGATCGCCTGGTGTGGCGGTGGTGTCCCCGAGCGTACCAAGGGCTATTTCACCAGTCACCTCGCCGCCGTCTCGAAGGTCCTCCATGGATACCACGTCCAGATCACCGCGCGATCCGATAGCGACCTCGAAGTCGATTCCATTATGCAAAAGGTGGCCGATGCGTCCGGTGCCAAATACTCTGCTGGATCCTCTGCTGGTCCTCGTGCTGCAACAGCCGCACCTCCAGTCAAGACCAAGCCCGTATTCACCCCTACCACGAGCAGCCGCGCAATCAACCCAATCGTCGCCGCCCGATCCAGAAAGCAGGATGATGAGGGAGATGGCTGGGGTGCCGATGCCCCTCCCGTCACTCGAACCCAGATTGAGAAGGTCGAGTCCGCTTACAAGCCTACAAAAGTCAACTTGGCCGACCTTACGAAGCAACCCACTGCCACTACCAGTGGCAGCGCCCCCAGGGCATCTTCTAGTGGTGTAATTGGGGGCGGGTATCAACCTGTTGGAAAGGTCGATATTGCGGCCATCCGAGCTCAGGCCAAGAAAACCGATGATGACCGACCAACTATTGTAAAGGGAGCTTATGAGCCGGTCGGAAAGGTTGACATTGCTGCAATTCGAGCAAAGGCGCAAAAGCCCAGAGAGGAACCCGAGGAAGAGGTGCGGTCGCTCGATGATCGCAAGGCTGCCTTCTCTCAGCCTGCTCAGTCCGAGCGCTTGACATCACTACCCAAACCAAAGGTCGCTCACAAGTTTGGAGCTGCCGCAAGCTTTTCGGGCACCAAAGCTCCCACTCCTGGGGGTCTGGGCGGGTTCGGCGCTCCGGCTGTCCCTGCTGCTCCAGTCGGTGCTGCCAGCCGCACTTTTGCTGACCAGGGTGGAAAGACTCCCGCTCAGCTCTGGGCTGAAAAGAAGGCCAAGCAAGGGGGAAGTGTCCCCCCAACCAACGCTGCCCCTGTCACCGCTCAGAAGAGCGGCGGTAACGAGTGGAAGAGCGGTTATAGCGGAAAGAGCTGGGCAACTGTACAGACCTCGGGCTACGGTCAGAGTGCTACTGGAAGGGTGAGCCAGCAGAACACCGGTGAGCCTGAGCAAGAGGGCGAGGAGGGGGGTGAGTCCCACTCTGTTTCCGCTCTGCGTGATCAGTTCAAGAATTCGGCCCCCATTGGCTCTGCTCCTCCTTCCCGCGCACCTCGTCCTGTTGAAGACGACGAGCCCGCTCCTCCACCAGTCCCTGGCGGCTCTCGACCATCTGGAGGCTTTGCCCTTCCCGGCCTCCCTACTCGGCCGGCTGCTGTGGAAGAGGATAATGAGCCCGAGGATCCCACCGCTTACCAGCCTGTGGCTGAGCGATCTCCCTCTCCCGTCCGGATTGCTGTTCCAGTGAGCCGGGGCCCAGAGCCACCTGTAGCAACTCCTCCCGAGCAGCGAGCTCCTCCACCTCTGCCACCCAGCCAGATTGATGTGCCCAAGGAGGAGGACCTGCCTGATCAAAAGGAATCATCCCATACTGCTCGTGCTGCAGGAGCTGCGGTCGCTGGTGTCGCTGTTGGAGCTGCTGTCGGAGCTGGTGCGGTGGCAGCCCACCATGCTCTTGAGGAAGAGGAGGAGCCCGAACCGGAACCTGTGCCTGCTCCTGCTCCCGTCCCCGCGCCTGCTGCCGCGGACGAGCCAGCTCAGGGTGGCTATTCAGCAATCATTCAGTATGACTATGAGAAGGCCGAAGATAACGAGATCGACCTGGTGGAGGGTGACTATGTGGTCAACATTGAGATGGTGGACGAGGACTGGTGGATGGGCACCAACTCCAGAGGCGAGAGTGGATTGTTCCCAAGCAACTATGTCGAAATTGTTGAGGACGGCCAAGTCGAGGAGCAGGCTCCCGCAATGCCACCACCACCCCCCGTGAGGGAACCGACTCCTGAGCCCGCTGCTCCTGAGCCAGCGGCTGACAGTGGTCCTGTTGCGACGGCCCTGTACGATTACGAGGCTGCTGAAGACAACGGTAAGCCTTAGACTGCATCCGACACTAAGTGGTACGAAACCAGAATGCTAACGATGTATAGAATTGAGCTTCCCCGAAGACGCCAAGGTTACCGGACTTGAGTTCCCTGATGAGGATTGGTGGTTTGGACACTATGGTGGCAAGTCTGGCCTCTTCCCGGCCAACTACGTGCAACTTGACTCTTAGGGGAGGAGTCGCCAATTTTGATGGATTTTGTTTTTACCCATCCGTATGAGGTGGGACAGGTTTGATAGCTATCAGTAAGACAGGCGATGCGAGAAAGGGGTTCGCGGCCACAGCATGATGGGACAAAAAAGCAAGCAATTGAGTTTCCATGCGACAGATTTCTTGCCTGGGAACCTACGTCTAGGTATTCTTATATTACAGCGATGTACCTAAGTATTTTACTAGGAGTGATTCATGATCCCGCATCTGGGTAGGGAGATTGAATACACGGATGCTACCGTCACGCACGTCATAGAAACATTGCAGGAATAATTGACTTGGTTAGAATCGATGTGGAAATGAAGCATTAGCCAAGAAGCAATACCTATCAGCAAAGAAATAACTACCCTATGAGGCGCCTTTTCTTCCCCAAGAATACACAATTCCCATCAACCACGCGGCGCACTCGTCATATAAAACAGGGTGGTGGTTTTGGCATGTCTCATGTCCCGTATTCTGTCAGTCATATCCCGTGTCACACTCGTCTTGTCCCTCTTCCTTCATGATCCTTCCGTGCGTGCTATTCCGCATGTCGCTATTTCTGGATAGAAGGTCCAAAGTGTTGTGTTTTTTCGGCTGTCGTCCTGTCTCTTAGCATTGGGTATCGGTCGGGCATCGTAAAAAGATTATTAATTAGCCAACGGTCGTCGTTTAGCAAAAGCACTCGCAGCACTCGAAACTAGAGAATCGCACAGGTTAGCTTCATTCGATTGCGAAAAGGCGGCGAAGACAAAGCTCTTGTTGGGCTGACGGTATTTGGCGCAAAACGGAGCTTGGAGCTAGGCGAGAGCTCTTTTTGGCTGCATGCAAGACGGGCCAATGCGCCGCCGTGTGACCAGCCGAGGGACCAGGGGTTTTGCGGTTTGCGCCGTGTGAGGGGATTGGGAGAGAATATCGTACCAGCATTCGCAAGTCTCGTCGAGGACGCAGCAACAGCAGAGCGCAGCGAGACAGGCCGTTAGACAGTTACCGCCGCCCTTTTGCTTCTGCGGGGGAGCTTGCTGGTACTGCATAGGAGGCTGCTGTTGAGGATAATATTGGCCCTGGGGGGGACCCTGAGGAGGACCGTAGTTGCCCTGAGGGGGGCCGTATTGGCCTTGGGGAGGACCGTAGGCCTGTGAGAGATGCAAGTGTTAGCTTCTTGCAATTGGGGGGTTGTAGCGCAGCGCAGCGCAATGGATGGCAGTCGAGTGAGGAGCTTACAGGCTGAGGATGCGAAGGATAGCCACCGCCGCCACCTCCTCCTCCGTAGTAATCTTGAGCCGACATGATGATGGTTGGATTGGGTTGATGTATGGATAGGTGAGCGTGGGGGAGCGAAAGCAAGAGTGAGAATAAGAGAGCAGAGGGGAAAAGAAAAGAGTTGGATATGTCGGTGGTAATTAAGTCAAGTTATTTTAGGTGTCCGTCCAGAAACAAACGCAGCAAGAGCAGCGTTTGGCGCTTGCGTGGGTTTGGGGGGCACGTTGAATGTCCGATGATCAAGCTTGCCGCATTCCCGATTGAAGCTGCTTGTTGGGCGGGCCTCCGTAAAGTGGTCCCTTCTCGCTCATCGGGGAGTCCGTCATGTCGGGATGCTTGAAAAAGAGTGGAGTGGCGGTGCAGGGTCTTTTTTTTTTCCCAGTGGTGACAGAGAGTCTCTCGGCATTGGATTGGATGCATCAGCAGATGCTCCGTTATATTGCAGCAAATCTACAAGAACTACTCTTTGTACTCCCAGCCTGTTGCTCATCATCGTCTTCTCAACGACACAAACAAATAAAAGCCCAATGTTGAGAGCTTCAACGATGGTCAACGCGCTTACTCGGCACTCAGTGAGGTACACGTGGACCCCAGAATGTGTCAGAAGACATTGACGTCGAGGGCCAAGCCAAGCCACAGCTACCTTAGGCGGTACCTACCTACTAGGTATCGAATGTCTTTTTCCTTCCATTCCCATGGGAACCTCAATGACGCCCACTGCTCCGAGTCACTGGATCGGTACTCGGCTGCAGCTGTCTGTCAGAAAAGCCACATTCGTCGTCATTTTCCTGTGGCGTAGAGAACGTGTACGCACCCGAAATCCTCTGAATAAATACGTAAAAAGGCCAAGACAGTTGTGGTTTGCCGCGTGCCGATTTTACCGGAGGAGTAGGGGCCACTGTACGAATGGTTTGTCCACACGCACACCCCTGCCACAAGTTCGCAACCGCGCACACCCCTAGACAGTGGGTTCTCTTGGCGCTTCAGCCTCTGGGGATCGGCCTCGCTTTGATCTCACAGCCTTTCTCTTCCACGTTCAACTCACCTGAGAAGAAACATCAATCCATTCATTGGTTTCCATAGCTAAGCAGTTTTGCTATCCAAGCAGGAGGCGTGTTCGCTAAGAACATGGACCCACTCACAGGGTAGCAGGCAAACACCACGACTCTCCCAAAAGACACTGTTCCCTGCTTCATTCATTCATTCATTCATTCATCCCACACAATGTTGCTCAACGAGTGAACAAGAACTCGTAAAGAAATTATAGTGAATTAAGGCAACAATCACGCAGCCACACATGATACAGCTGAGCGGCATCTCGTTGGACGAGAGTGCCTTCTCACAGCTTCAAAAGTCAAGTTGGAGATGCCACCAATGAAGAAGGAGAAGCACGATGCAGAGCCGATAGCAACGAGAGGTCGGCATTCTCATCTTTGCTTGCTTAGCATGTTGATAGCGAGAAATTTATCAACAGCATGGACACGTGAGGTGTAGGGAATTGAGAAGACTCGAGACCAAAACCACGACTCTACTCGCAAATCGCAGTTTGGCAAGAGCCATGTGTAGCTCTCCTGCCTTCCGTTTTTCGCAATAGGCAGCAAACAAACTTTCCAAGGAAGCAACGAGGGAGAGGTTGGTGCTCCTTCCCTTCAGGGCCGAGGAAGAGGTCAGAGTGGTCGCAGTAGTAGTAGCAATAGTAGTGGCCAGCCAAACCTCCATTATCGAGATGATGCCAACTCTGAGCAAACCAGACACGAAACGAGCTGATCACCACCATCTTCACCGGCATCATCATTCATCATCATCTGCCCTCAAGTGCTGTCAACACCGTTTGCACCTCGGCGTGAGTTTGTTCCATCTCTCCTCACGCCCCTTCCCCAGGCCTCTCCTTACATCCTCATTTCCCACCGCCCTCGAGCCAATCGTCGGCCTTCTCGCGCAAACGCAGTCGACTCTGAATCATGGCCATTGTCATTGTCTCACCGCCATCTCTCCTCTCCCCCAACACTTCCAACAATGCCCATCACGGTACCCCATTGATCTATTCAAACAGTGATTCCGTCTCAATAGAGCTCTGCATCATGCCAACCGCCGCCGTTTGAACTTGATGGCTGCAGCCCAGTCATTCGATTGTCCATAAAAGGATCTCCCGCAGTGTCAAGAACTCGGAGCTTCTCTTTTCCTCCGTGCATAACTTCAGCTCAAGATTCTCTACACCGGTTTCTAGTTTCCCCTCCAACCAACCACAGCTCGAGTCCAAAACCAGTCGCGCCCTTCTGCCTTCCTAAGCCGCACAACATTTCTCTCCTCTACAGCATCACTGGCCGATATCATTTATTGAATCTTGACTGGCTTCCACCCATGTCTATTGCAGCGCAAACGCCCGAAGGCGATCCCACAGAGATAGACTCGTCTCCCCTCTCAAGCCAGCCGAAGATGGAGCAACAAATCGAATCTCCTCCTCAGCACATCACCAGTCTCGAGGAAAGCTCTCCCGCTCCAGAATCTTATGAACAAAAGCCTACTGAGCAGCAGCAACATTCTCAAAGTGCCACCCCGTCCGACTCTGGTACCCTCACGAACTCGCCCCCCGACTCAGCACTGGTTTCTCCCCGAACTCGCCCTCAACACTCTGGCTGGGAGCCAACCACTATCAACATGGCCAAGTGCGACTACTGCGACCAGAGACGCAGGGGTACTCTCTACCGCTGTGCTCAGTGCCAAATCGCCATCTGCAAAGCCTGTTGTTCCAAAGGCATTCTTAACCACGATAGCAAACACTGTCTCGATCCCGACTCTGTTTCTTGGGATCTTCACCCTGCTGCTGGGGACAAGCCGGGCAACAAGAGAGTCAGGAAGACTGCCACTACTGCCACCAAGTCTACCCCTACTACTCGTGCCCGGACTCGTGCTAAAGCGGCCCGAGGAGGAAGGGTTAGAAGGACGGCTGCTTCGCGGGTGAAGACAGCTGAGAACGAGAAAAGTCAGGACGAGGAGATGACTGATCCCGCCCTCTTAGCTTATCAGGGTAATGAAGAGGACCAACAGGCTGGAGCTGTCCTCGCAGGGCTTTCTCAACTGCCTTCTTCTATCACTCGGGCGAAAGCCGACTACGGCCAAGCCGCGTCTCCCCCCGAGACAAACGAGCCGGTAACTAGCTGTAGTCTGTTTCCAACTTGTCTGACTTCGCTAACATAGAAATCAGGTCACTGCCTACTATCAGTCTGGGCTCCAGGCTCCAAAGCCTCAGCGACCCCTTACACGGCAACTTGCAGCCATGACGGCTCAAGCTAAAACCAAGACAGTCCCTTCGTCGACGAAAGTCACCGAAGGTACTCAGCAAGATCAGCCTCGTCAGCCAACGGCTTTCCGTACCATCCTCCCTCGGCCTGTCCAGCCTCAGTTTGATCCATTTCAGCACCAACAACAGCAAGTCAGTGCTCATCACCAGCAATTTGCGTCCGGGCAGCATCCGCAGATGCACTCGTATCCAAACCCGCAGCCGATGGGATATCGGGCCCCTCCCTATCGATCCCAGGAATACGACATGGCTATGCAGCTGGAACGAAACCGGCAACAGGCTTACCAGCATAGGTACGGTTACGCTCCCACTCCCGTCGAGTCCTTGCATCAAAAACGGCCAGTCCCTCAAGACAGGTCCATGTCCGATTGTAACATCGATCCCCGGCTGAGCGGCGGATCGTCTCAGCCTCATCAGCAACAACTTCATGCCAGAGCTAGCGTCACTTTGCCTTCCCTTAGAAATTACGAGCAGTGTCCTCCTCAGTATCAATACCAGCAGCAGCAGAACCAGCCTCAGCATCAGCCTCAGTATTATCCCGCGCCTCCGGCTCTCCAGCACCAACCTGAGCAGCAAGTTGAGCAGCAACCCGTCCCGGAGCCCCTCATCCATCGCATCGGCAACCAGCTCGAAGCCGACGCTCTCGCTACCCACGAGGAGAACCCAACTCAGCCCATGGACGAATGCCTCCGTATTGAACTTAACCGTGTCTGGACCCGTCGCAACGCCAGGACCAGTCTTCTCCGCGAAGCAACACAGGAGAATCCCAATGTTGCCGAGGACGTTGGAAACGCTTTTCGCACTCTTCTTGGGGCAGCTTACTATGCCAGCATCCGCCTCAACTTGGACGTCCAGAACGCTTCGCGCCTTTGGATTGTTGAAACAGAAAAACAGCTTGTCGCGGACGGGCTCATGGAACCAGTTCGACCTAGTTGGCAGTGGGGTAACCCTAAGTGATGTTCTTCACTCGTTTTTCTTTCCTTGTACTGTTTTTATTACCAGACCGAATTTCTCCCTGGTGGAGCGACTATCGCGCGAGCTCTTTATATCAATGAAGTCGAAGGGTGAGAATGGAAATGATGGGCTCAAAACATTGGTGGAAAATGCAACAAGCTTTGCATGTGTGGAAAGGATACCCAAGGAACTTGTCATGTCAGGCGTTTTGGCAGTTGTGGTCAGGAAAGCAAACAGGGTATTCATGTATAAGTGTACAGATAGGGAAGGATTGGCAAAGTTGGCTGGTGGTATCTTCGGTTCCTTACGGACATGTGTAAGATAGTTCTTCCATAGGTACGAAGTCAGCACTATGCGGGTCAAGGGTTGGTTCACATCATGGCACATAATACATCAGTCGAGGCCGCAAGATGAAGCACAGCATGATTGAAATCGCGTATTTCTTTTGCGTACCAGGCCACATTAATCGTAGCCAAAAATGTACAATCCTTCCGGACCATGAGACCGAGCGCCCCTCGTTTCAAATCATTAGAACGTGAGGAACGTTTTTTGCACACGCTCTCTTCCACCTTGGCAATCTCCCCTTCCTTTTCCCATAGTCGTCCTCTTCCCCCCGATATATCAACCCTTCCTCCCTCTCTCACTCCTTCCCTAGTTAGCAAACTTACTGCTCAGCCTCGGGCTGAGGAGCAGCCTCCTCTTCCTCATCGTCCTCCTCAAAAGTACCGGCAGGGACCTCGTACAGGCGCAGGATGGACTTGTTGGGGTCCTTGGCGAGGACAAACTTGGCCTCCTGTTCCGAGGAGGCGAGACACATGTCGGCAATCGTGCGGACGATACCCCAGCCGTTGGATAGCGACAGGTTCATCTGGTTGGCAAAGTCGCGGGGCTTCCAGCCGATCACGCCGAGGACGACGTGCTTATCGTTAGAGCGAGGGTTCAGACGGGAGACGAAACTAAATACTCGGTTAGTAATCTGCATATGCATGTGTGAAGTTTCAAGGGAGGAAACATACCCAAGCTTCATCTGGTCAGACTTGGCCAGAATGCTCTGCACAGTCCATCGGGCGAGCTTGCAGCTGTTGTTCTTCATCTCAGTAGCAACCACGGCGCCGCGCTGGGTAACGAGCTTGCTTCGCCAGTCGAGGGCGCCGCCGCTGCCAGCAGCCTTACTATCGAACTCGTTGAGAGCCTTGATGGTGATGTGCTGGTCGCCGCTGATGGCGTTCTTCTGTACGGCGTCGACCTCGGTTCGCACGACGAGGTAGACGGGCTCCTCCTCGTTGGTGGAGAGGTCGAAGCGGCGGTACTTGTAGGCCTTGCTAGCCGGGGGGTCGGTGTCCTCGGAGGAGTTGTAGAAGGGGTTGGCGTTGGCCATCTGGACCTTGGAGGAGTCGTTCTCGTTGACGACCTGGTTGGCGAAGTTGTGGTTGATGTAGGTGGCCTCCTCGGCGAGGGCGGCGGGCTGGTTGATGGTGTCCTTGCTGCCGTCGGCGGCGTCGAGGGGGGCGTCGGCGGCGTTCTCGTTGACCGTGACCATGTCAAGAGCGGCGTTTTCACGCTTGTCGAGGAAGATCTTCTTGCCCTGTCGAGAGATGACAATGTCCCAGGGGTAGACGGAGCGGGGCGAGCACATGAGCATGGAGAGAATGCTGTCGGTGGCGAAGATGGTAGCCTCGTTGTTATCAGCGAGCTCCTGGATGACGGGGTCGGAAGAAGTGGTGACGTTGTAGGCGGCACGGTCGATGGGCGTGAGCTTCTTCTCGGCGCCCTTGACGGGCTGCTTGTCGTAGGAGCGGTCATAGTAGTAGAGGAAGCCGTAGTCGTCGAGGTCCTCGCCATCGTCGGTCTCGAGGTTCAGTTTAGCCAAGCGGTTGAAGTCAATCTCCTCCAGCAGCTTCCACTCAGCCTTGATGTTGATGCTGGCATCACGGTTGCGAGCAGGCTTGTCGTAGTCCTTCCAGCCAAAGCGACGGCCACCACGACCAGCGTTCTGACGACCGCCCTGTTGGTAACCACCGCCGCCGTAACCCCCTCGGCCACCACCGCCGCCGCCGCCGGCACCGGTTCTCTGCACGGCCTGTCGGCCACCACGGCCAGTCTGGGCAGCGCCACGCTGGCCGCGGCCGCGGGTGAAGACGGCACCGCGGCCGTATCGGGACTTGGTCGAGTCTCGGGTGTTGCTGACGACGGAGAAGGTCGACTCGTCCTCGGCGACGGGGGCGTTGAAGGTGACGGCGTGGCTGGATCCGTAAACCTGTTGGTCTGTTGCAGACGAGAAGCTATGTTAGTGAAAATTTCAAGCAAGAGAAGACCAGGAGAAAGCAGGAGATGGTTCGTACCCCTATAGTTACGGTTGTACTGCGCGCGGCCACCACGTTCACGGTCCTTGCCCTCGGTGGTCCAGTCAGCCATGCGGCCCAGCTTGTCGCCCTTGGAGAAGGGCGCATAGGGCACGCCGTTGAGGGTCGTCTCGGTGGTGACGGCAGGACCCCAACCGTCGCCGGCGGGGCAGCTTTCGCAGATCTGAACGTAGTCGAGTGAGTCCGCCATGATGAAGTTTGCGCGTTGCGGGTGGGGGAGGCAAGGAATTGCGCTTTATCACCCGCGAAGCCAGAATTTGGACGTCGACGATGAATTTGTGGTGGGGTGGAGTGTGGGGCACCCTTGCGTGCCGAAAAAATGCCCAAAAAGCCCCGCGACACTTTGTGTTTGTGGGTTGTGGGCGTTGGTCAGCCACAGCCACTAGCCACATGATCCGGTTCAGCTATAGGGTAAGTTGAGGGGCAAAGATGCTACCCTACAATGGGACTCTCTGCGAAGGTTGAATGAGGCATCTCATTCTAATAACAGGTTGCCTAAGTTGGATCAGTAAATGATGGCCTCGAAATTACAAACCAGAGCATGAATTTGTAGCGGTTGTTGGTAGTCTCATTTGTTAACATAAATCTCAACACCACTAGATTCAATTCATTTCCGAGTCGACAACAAGTGGTCGTAATCTGTTACAGAACACCACAAACATAGTATCATGACTCGTCCCAGTTCGTTTGCTTCCCTCCCAAGCATTCCAATTTCGGAGCTGGTGCATAACCCAATCAATGCAAAAACTGACCAACCCATACTCCGCCCATGTTTCCAAGTCGTTCAACATAACTACCCGTCCAATCGCCGACTCTCGCACCAGGGCTTTCATGCAAAAAGGCTGTCCAAAGCATCCCTTACCTCAAACTCTTCCATCACAGCGCCGAACCTGCCATCTCAAGTTAGCCAGGGTAAGCCCTAGGGTAGGCCTTGATGCGACGTACCCATAGCATCGGATTTTCTGGACCAGTTCATCCGCGAGCATCTTGAACTGCCAGGTTCCGAGCTCGTGTACCCGTGGATGGGCCAGCACCATCCCCCATGCCATGACGGGAGTGACCTCACCATCGAGGTCCAACCTTGAGCTGAGGTCCAGTAGTGTCGCCAGGTCGGCCTTGGAGGGTTGTGCTTCATGCCACGCGCCGTCTCCGGGAGCATCGGCCTGTCCAAAAGGGTTATCATGCCTTGATTCCGGAGGGAACTGGGATGGACACGACGCCATAAGGGCATGGCCACAGGCGCCGCCTTCTGGATCGGCTTTTCGCTCCATCATGAACTGAAGATGCGCCTTGCAGGGCTTCTCTAAACTACATGCCCCCTCGACAAAATTAGCCAACCTGATGACAATGAAAACCCCACCCCTCCTCCCCGTTCGGAACAGGGCAAAGCTCCTGTCGAATCACTGGGGAGGAGACGACAGGTAGGCTTTGGAGTTGGAGGGAGGAGGGTTGCCGTACGCTAAAACGAAATCGATTCCCGCCTGTTCCACATCCACTCCCCGACCTGATGCCTGCTGCGTCATGTCTCGAAGCTGATGGCCAGACACCTGCTGGCGATCTCCCGGCGATGCGTGGCCAGATGAGCCTATCGACGGCGTGGTAGTTTGCGTTGAAAAGGGTGGCGTGCGTGTGCTGGAGGATCCAGGTGCATAGCTAGCCGTACTCCCAGGACTGCCGACGGGGATGCCGTACTGCGCCAATGCTTCTCGCAATTGCTTGTTTTCTTCAGCCAATTTCTCACGGCCTTGCCGACTGTCACTGTAAACTTCCTTCAATCTAAGAACCTCGTCCTCCAGGGCTTTGATGTAACCCTCCTTTCTTAAGCGATGTGTTCTATCGGAACAAAGATGAGAGTCTCATCGAGCAGATGTATATGGTTGGTGGACATACCTTTGAGCTTGACGATTGAGTTCTTGGCGCCTTGACACTGCAGGCTTGCTATTGGGCTTGGGGCCACGCTTCTTTGGTGGGTTTCCATCTGGATTACAGTATTAGTTGGTGAATGGATGGATTGATGCAGTAGTCAGGGCGGGCGAGGCGCTTACCGCGCGTGGTCCTCTTCTCGGCAAGAGTCTGAAGGATGTTGGGGTCAAGGCTCGACGGGCTTGTCTTGTCGTCGCCCTCTGAGGTACTAGGTCCTCGTTCGGGAGACCGCGACGAGGGCATGTATGAGGTATAGGAAGCCATATTGACAGCCTCGCTTAACCGCTGACTGAGATGGGTCAGCACTTGATAATCGCGGATGAGTGGATAAGTGTGCAAGATGAGGGCACAGCGGGACGATTGTGGCAGACCGGGGTTCCGGGGGCGCTGGATAGTGAGCTAGGAGACGTACATATAAATATCGGCTCTAGCGCCCTGCTGTCACTGGGAGCGTGTCAGCGGACGAATCGATGCCACAGCAGGCAGGATATTCCGACGTCTCTGGACTTCACGGAGACGTCAGGAGAGCCTTGCAAGAGATTAGGTGCCAGCCAGCCTGAGCAGCAGAGCGGATCCCGCGAGGGCAAAGCGATGGGGGCGTCGGCCGCCCGCGCAGAGACCAGCAAGACAGACAGCTCGGAGCCCTTAGCGCACGGCTGAGAGGCTGAGCTAAGGATAGCAGCAGGAGACAACGACGAGGAAATGCAGGTCAAAGGACAATTGTCCGCCCTTTTCACCGGTACCCACCAGCTATGTTTGATAGGTAAGGCTGAAGCAAGCGAGCCGTGCAAGCCGTGGCCCGGCAGATGGATGGAGGCAGACGACACCGCGCGGGGACGATCTCGCAGTTCGAGGGATGATGTGGGGTTGACGTTTTGGATCGAGTTGGTAAGGAGACAATGACGAACAAAGGGAAGAAGACAAAGGAGAAGAAGAAGGAGAAGATTGATGACGAAGACGACGGAGGATAAGAGAGGAGTGAGATTGAGAATGAAGCAATCCGGATTGGGGAAGTGCAGGGCTGTCGTCAATAGTCGGGACTCGGCAGGAAACGTGCCCGGGAAGGAAGCCACGGAGATGGCTGATCAAATGAAATGGTACGGAGTGACTAGCTAAGCAGCGCACAGCCACCCCGCTGATGTTACCCCCAAGTGGAAGCGAGGGCATGGACGGATCGCGTCGTGGCATGTACTCTGCAATCTTCACACGGCTGTTGTATCATATGTGGTCAGAGATGGAGCATAGTCTGCTGCGGTTGCTGAGAATACTCGAATGTCTTGAGTGTGGCAATCAATCCCCTAGAATTCCAGCCGATGCTTCCGTCTTGACGAGTCCTGGGTTGATGACCCATTGATCCATCCAAGCCACAAAATGTACGTACGTACTCGTAGATAAACTTCCGAACCACCCACAAAGCGGGTCAGATCGAGGCTGAGGAGTTCGAGGTCGAGAACAAATCGACAGGAACAACGGAACATTTAACTAAATCGCATAGATACATATTTCTCTAAAGAGACCACATGTGACTCTTCGACTGCAAGTTCCCAACTACGACATATATCTTGAGCCTATCACGGCTGTCGCAAACCTTTATCCATGGACCTATCACTACTGGATTGAGTTGTCATTGTCATCGACTCCATGTTCGTAGGTATGCACTGGATATAGGTATTCTCAGATTCTAACTACAAGAGCCTTAGTAACTTGTAGTTGTGTCCAACATTCAACGGCTCTGACGGGACCCTCTTCTTCCCCGGCCTGCATTCATGACACTCGTCGTGATGCACCTCAATTGTTGGTTCGTCAACCGTCTGCAGCTTGCATGCCCGCTCCTCCGAATCCCACTCTTCGCACTTTTCATTTCCCGTCCGCGTTCTTAGGAGCTTGCTGCAGGTCCTGCACCTGTAAGAATATGTCTTGACTGTGCACATGGTTGAGGATATAAGGTATAGTAGCAAACGGGGTTTTCAAGTGTGTTTTTTTTTTTGGTGACAGGTACAGCTTAATGGACCTTCGATGATGGATAACGGGTTTTGTGAATGTGTAATGACCTGGGCGTGGTAGGTATGCATCGGGTTCTGTGTTGGTCGACGTATAGTCTTGTTGTGGTGAAGAAATAAGAGTTGCGAGTCGTGTCTGCCGTACTCACGATGCTCCAAGGCAACTTGCGATAAATAGAATAAAGGACAGCTTCGTATAAGGGTACGTCCCTTCCAGCATGTCAAGGTTGGCCACGGTGAACCTTCCTTGATCAACGGCAGGATACATGTTTCTGAGCTGTGCAACGTAGGTATCTGTTAGGTAGGCAACCTGATGGACTGGCCGAGTCTTCATTGTTCGTACGCCCTGTTCTCAGTTACCTGCAAGTTAGCACACGTTGGCTGCTTTTCTATCATACTGCTTACACTGCACTCGTCCTGTTCCTAAGAATCCCAATACATTGCGCCTGAACTAGTAGAGCCTAGGTTCTGCAAGCAGCATGCACCCGTCCTCGCCCTGCCACCTGAAAGTTGACGGCCTTTGCAAAAAGTCTATAAAAATGACAGCATGACGGACAGATAAGAAAGGCCGATCAAGAACATCTGTTGACAAGCCATTCATTGTTAGCAACGACTGTAGAGCACTCATTCCTTGACCCTGCATCAAGTTTGCGTTACCTGCATCTCTCCATTCATACACAGACCAATCTTTCTTGGAACTGAAAGTGAGCGATTTGCAAATCCGGAATTACGAGTCAGACAGCGTCGGCTTGGGGTAGTGTTTGCAAGATATTTACTCTTGGGGCAAAACGATGGAGTTGACATTCGAGTGTGAGAGCGCTCTTTAGAGTAGTCGCGGCGAAGAAATGAAGTGAGGGTTGAAAATGGACTGGAAGTCACATCCGCCGACGATTTGCTCCAGGCACTGCAGCTACCCGAGATGAGGATGAATAGACTGGCTCTTCGCTATTGAGGAGAAACGACTGGGCTCGGGGAATAGAAAGAGTAAGAATGCTGGGCTTTGAGCGCCTGGAGAGACTACGAGACGCGCTTTGAAGAAGCTCGGTTTATACAGACGGGTGCATGGGATATTAGTTTGCCATATCGTATTTGATTCCGCGGAGGGAGACTGAATGCGAATATTCATTTAATGTACCATCTAGTATAAATGACTTAACTTGATAGGATCAGCATCGTGAAGTGCATATTGTTCAACTTCCGCCAACTCACTCTTCAGTTTGGCGGTTACAACTGGGTATCCCTGGTTTCCGAGCCTTGAGCGTCACTGCCGGGCGCCATTGAGATCATCGCCCTAGGCCAGCAGACAAAGAAGCACTCATCTTGATGGACTGCGAGTGGTTCATCCTCGATGATTTCTACAGGGCAGTTGGGATCAGTGGCGTATTTCTTACAACGGTCCATTTTCGATATTCGGGCGATCTCCTGTCTGCATTTCGGCAGATGTATGGTTTGATGTGGTTTTCACACATTGAAGCGAGGCTTGACGACGTCGTCACTTGTACAGTTAGGTTTACGTGGTTGTTTAGCTGTCAATGGTGTTTTGAGGCTTTCTTTTGGTTGTTGACGGGGAGAAGAAAGGTCCCCATTGTCTCAGAGAGGGCTCGGATGCTTATATAGGATATGAGGGCTGATTCACAGCCTGTTTCTATTAGATGGTATATCATGAGTCTAAGTTTTCGTGAGCTTCCAACTCGACAAACTCGATGACTATCCAAAAGGTCCAGCGTAATGCGTGAACCTAAATGATGGAACGAACATGTGCATATGTAGCTTCGTCACAGGATAGAAGCTATTGACCCTTATCGCCTATCAAGAATTCCTCAAGCCCCCACGCCGGCCTATCTTCTATCTAATTCGAGCAGAGGCACTTGTTGGGTGCAACTTCTACACGAGCATAAGCCACAGCAACTGTTGTGTGGGTGGGACAGGTACGTGTCGTCCTGAAGCATTCAATCAGATAGGTATGGGAAGCAGTTGCCCAGAAAAGGTTTCAGTTGAGTCTTGGGTTCATCGGACAGCAGGTGTTGGACTGGAATGCATGCCTTCATTCCTTTGTTTCATGGGTTGCTGTTTACCGTGACTCGTTTGGGTGGAAAATCACAATACGCAGGTTCTCATACAGACCCGAAGCGCCGGGTTCGTCATTGTCCATGGGTGGTGGATGGCGCAACCTGGCTGTCTGCTAATCCATGCCGTCGCTACACCACGGCTATTCTCACTTCGCCTAACTTGGCCCTGTCACTGAGATTCATCTGGCCACAATGTTTGTGTATGACGCTTTTTGGCTCTTCTCATTTCATCTAGACTAACCTCTCTCGAAGCCTCAACTTGGCTACGAGGTGTGTCTCAGCTGCCGGGGATGCTGAATACTCTCCCTTCGAGGGAAGTTACATCACATGGCAGACTTACCACAATGATCTGGCATGCTGGTGGCGGTACCAGTTCTCTGCGACAGCAAGCTCTATCTCCTTATCTTGCTTAGATGGCATTCTTCAGGACATGGGAGGACCCGTAGTGCTGCGGCGGGCTGAGAATGATAAGACAGGGCTGAACCATAATCTCTAAATGATGGCATGTGTTGGTGCATGTTTGAATGGTATGCGGAACGGACGCCACGGGCTTATCAATTGCAACGAGGGCGTTCTGCTTTGCCAGATCCAGAGCCATTCCAGAGTTTACAGGACGGGAATCCGGCGACAACCGGTGCAATTCGCTCCGTCTACGGGTCTTGAGAGCTTCATCAATACGATGGTTGACTCCAAAAGGCGCCGCATGTGCGACTTTCCCATGTCTCACGAGGCACCCACCACCAACCAACAACAATAGAAGATTCCAGAGAGGCGACCGTTTCCCGGAAATAAGCGACAGAAGGCGGGGACGGGGACCTGGCCCCACGTGCGTGCTGGGAGATGCTCCATTGAGCCTTTTCCCCAGGCCGGCCAAGGATGAGGAGAGAAGTCGAAGGAGCTCAAGTTGAGCTAAAGCCAAGCTGTGGTCTCTGGGAGAAAGACGACAGGGCCGCTTGGAAAGCACGAGACTCAAAACAAGAGCATGGGCAGAGGCGCAATTGGATGGTTGACGGATGTGACAAGATGGGCAGACGTGTGAGATGATCAAAACCCCCAAGTCGCGTGTCTATCGTCGGGGCCTTTGCTTCTACGGCGCGGCACGAACGGGTTGCGGCGCCTATTTTCAGCAACTACACATCTACTTTTCTTGCTCCGAGCTTGCGCGCCGCTTACCACTTCCTTGTGTGACAAGCAAGGGGAGAAGGGTGGGAGGGCACCTCAGGAATGAGGCGTTGGCTGGTGGAAAACGTCAGAGGGATGCTGCAGGTGGGCTCTGCCACTGCTGTTTGGAGTCCGGGGGAGGGTGGCTTATAACAAAGGTGTAGTATAAGCAGCGATGGCGCATGTGACGAATTCGACTTGCTTGCTTGCATCAACAACAAGCCCCCGGGACACTCCAGAATGACGAAGGGGGCTTGATGGAATAAACAAACCAAATCACAAGAGTTGAGGTGAGCCGTGTGAGGAGGCCCCGGCAGTTGAAGATGGGTGCGTCGAGAAGCTCATCCATGGCCTCGGGGAGCCGTGTAACCCTGAACCCTGGGGAGACTTGGGGATTGGTCCTCGACTCGACAAGTGGGAGAACCGGCAACCGGAAGCACGGCGGATGGTAAACTACGGCGTCTGAGTGCGACGTCGAAGAAGCAGGATGATCAGGGGGGCATCATCTGTCCCCCGGCTAATGTCCCATGGAAGGCGGTATATCAGCTCATCGCTGCAGCCCGTGACGGAGAGCCGAGACGGAGGCTCAGGCTGTTTGGCTGCGAGAGAAGGGCTCTTCGGCCATGGTGGTTCAAAAGGGAAATATTGGGGACCCAGCGGCGAAAGGTGACTCACTTGCATAGCGTTGCCGCCCGTGATTGAGGATCCCAGGTCGTTCGATGACGAAACAGTATTGCTGTCGGTACCTTGCAAAATCGCATGCAACGAATGTACGGAGCCCAAGGTCCTGAGCGTTGGGAATGCGTGACAAGACCGGAGGTTTGTTTCCCCCACCACGACTCCACGAGCGGGACGGGGGACGGGGGACGGGGGACGGAAGGGATGGCGATACGGAGTAATCATGGTGGTGGTGACAGTCGACGAACAGAATCGACCATGATGATGACGGTCAACTCTCGCTTCATGCGCTTGCGCTTTGATGTGCTGATATTCATGCGTGCAGCTCTCTGGTGGTGCCCGCCTTGCCCGCCCTGTCCGCCGTCTCTCTCTCCCTCCATCCAACAGTCTAAGACGACCGGCCCGTCTCCGCGACGCCCGTTGTCGGTCGGCGGTGGTCATGGGGGGCGGGCGAGGAGTCTAATGCACTGCAGCACCCAATGCAGCGCAGTCCCCTTCCTTCACTGCAGAAACAATGGAAGGCAGATGTTTCGTACAGCCCCCAAAGGCCCCTAATAAGAGTGAGACTCCGACTGTGGGGGGCTTGCGAAGGGATGGGCGGGAGGGATGAGGGACGCCCCAGGTTCGGTGTGCAAGAAGCTTGAAGAGGGCAGAACCAGAAGGGGATCTTCTGCGGCTTTGCCTTGTTTGTTCTGGCTGCACCCCTCTTCGATGCTTCCGCTGTGCAGCTTTTCTTCGGTGCACCTGATGTGAAAGGGTTACATGCGAGTTGTGTGTGTCTTGGGCTTGGGAATCGGAAGTCTCGTGCTCTCCTATGTTGGTCTAGGGTAGTTATCACAACGAGGCGGTGGGGACGGATCGAGATGCCTTGAAACAAAACAAGCAAGAGCTGAGACGAGGAAAGGGCGTGGAAGCGAAAGTGAGAGCTGACAGCCCAGTGACAGACAGGGACAGGACCTGATGAGTGAGGTGGGTGGACGGTGCCATGTACCTCACTAACAGCTTACCTAAGTTACCTTATTAGCATCACCAGTGACGGAGCGAAGTTGAATTTAGTTCCAGGTTACCGACAAATCACTAGATGCGCCAAGAGACAGAACCCTTTGCACGCCCGCTCGAGTATCCGATTTTAGCATCGTCTGTCGGCAGTGAGCAGCGGAAACGAGGAGAGAGAATGCGAATGAGTTGTTCTGGGCTGTGCCGTCCCACTCCATAAGCAACGGCACGCACGCACGCACGCACCCAAGTTGATGTCCCAATGGAATCACGTCCAGGGCACCAACAATGACTACCTACCTTACCTACAGGCAATGGATAATTATGTACGCAACTTCCATTGCAGTTGCAGCATGTACATACGCAGCAGCACACACACACACCTACATGCGGAGAGAGTACAGTAGCGCACAGCACGTCTCCCACGACGAAGCATCAAACTCTCCCTCCCGTGTGAGGCCCGTGCAATGCGCGCGTCCATTGGGGCTCGATTGGGTCCTCGCGCGTTAATGAATTGCTGGCTAGGTACCTAGGTAGATAGCTAGCTTCTGGGTAGTCTAGTAGCCCTCGCAATGCAGAATGCAGGCATCCCCAGACCCCGGTCGTTAAAGTCCCTTGGGACCGAAAGCAATTCGTGCATTCACTCGCCTCGCAGAAGGATGGAACAAAAAAAGCGACCAAAGAAAAAAAAGCAGCAGCTCAGCAGACTAGAAACTAGCCCCCCGCGAGATGGTGGGTGGTGATTGGCCTCTGCGCCGCCTTCCCCGCTTATTGTATCATGAGAGGAACGCGAGCCCTCGACCGTGGTCCTTGGAGACTGGAGTTGGACATTGTCCGGCCTGGCTGAACTCTGTCTCTGTCTGTCTCTCTGGGAACTCCCTTCAACGGTGACGCGAGCAACTTGACCGAGCGAGCGAGAGAGAGAGAGCGAGCCCTCACTCCTTTCTTTCTTTTTTTTTTGCTGTTGTTTCAACACTACACTTCTTTTTCTTCTTTCGCTGCGAACCTCTTCTTCTCTCCAAGTTTCGAGCTACGGCCCCCCCTTCGTCAATTCGGCCTCTGGCTGCCGCCGTTCCCGTTCCTCTCTGCTCTGGTCCCCGGTCCATGCCCACGCTCACTCCCACCTGCACGCCCGCGCCCGCGCCCGCTTCCGCACCAAGACTCCGACCTCCGAACGCCAACTGCGCCTTCCACCTGTGCTTAAGAGGTCACTGAACGACAGCCTCAACGTCAACGTCCACCGTCACCGCCAAGTGCAGCTGCAAACCTTCCTCTCTCCCGTCAGCCTCGAGGACATTTCGCTCGTTGCCGGCCCTTCAGTCATGTCTTCGAGTCTCGCGGGTCTGTAGTCCTGGCGCCCTTGCCAGACCCCCGAGTCTATCATTTTGTTTCCTGCTCTCGGCAGAGCACCTCGACCGTCACGAATTGCACGCCCAGACCCCAAGTTGGTCACGAAAACACCTCACCAAGACTATCTGAACCGTTGCTCTCGGTCCTGACGCCATGGAGTCCCCCGCCGGGGCCACTCTGGCCCCTCTGGCCGTTACCTCTCTACGGGCACAACAGGCAACTGTCATGGAGAGATCACTGAGCCAGGACATACGGGAAGAGCGGGAGGAACTACGAGAAGCGGCCGAGCAAACCCTCAATACCATCGTCGACCTCAACCTCGACGGCACCATCAAGTGGGTCAGTCCATCATGGACCGACGTTGTCGGAACTCAGGCCGAAACGGTCGAGGGCCTTCCCATCTCCGACTTGATCGTGAGTGACAACAAAACCGTCTTTGCCGACGTCGTCGAGTCTATGAAGAAGGATGATTCTCGAAGCCACCGCGTTCGATTCGCCATCCAACTGGGGGGTCTGTCCAAGCTCCTCCCACCTCCCGAGGACCAAGATATCCATATCGACAATGAGCAGCCACAAAACCTAGATTTGGAAGCCCAAGGAATCATGGTGTACGACAGTGTTTCCGGCGGAGAGAGTCACGTTAGTTTCCAATTTCTAAGTTTCACGCTGTTGCTAGTATGCTAATGACCAGCCTGTTTAGACTATGTGGATGTTGCGGCCGTGGATTGCTCCTAGGGAGATCAAGATTGATCTTCCCTCAATCATTGTCAACTCACTAGGTTCTGGTGCCGAGGTCCTAGCCGGCTACCTGACTCAACTGGCTGACCCCAACGTTGAAGATCCCGAGCAACAGGATCCTCCCCCTCCGGTGCTCTGCCGCATCTGCGAACGTCAGATCCCCCGTTGGTGGTTTGAGAAACACACCGATGTCTGTTCCCAGGAACATCGAGCAGAGATGGATGTGCAGATGGCACAGGAGAACCTGACGGAACATCGTCATGCCATCGTCAAAGTCCTCGATGCTTTGGAAGCTCGTAAGAGCCGCTCCATGACTGGGGACCAAACTACGCTGCCCATTGCCGAATACAAGGGATTGCCAATTGGGCCGCCGCCGTCAACTCAGTCCTCTCCTGGAAGTTCCATTCCTAGGTCGAGTGAGCGAAGCGGGAGTGGATTGGGGCATACTAGGGCACGCTCCTTTGCCATTCGACGACCGCAGGCTAGAATTGTCGAGCTTCTGATGGACCTGTGCGATACCGCCATCGAGATCAGCACACCGGCTATCAAAGAATCGTCTTCACAGCAATCAACTGGCGAGCTCCGTACGCAATCCCCTCAGTCAGAGTCTCGAATCTCTCAAGTTCTTCAGTGGCAATCGCCAAGCACAAACACATTGGAGCAGGAGCAGGGGCTGGCTCTCCTGTGCTCTGATACCGAAAAGGTTTCAAGAGCCAAGGTTGACGCTGTATTCCGTCACCGGAAGATCATCGAATATGCGGAACGTATCCGAATCGAACTGGCAGTCCTTGTTCAGGATTGCATCGACGAAGCACTGAGAAAGGCCGCCCGCATTGCCGCTGGCGACCTCTCGGACTCAGACGAAATGGAGGAAGAGGTTCATGAACACTACGAGGAATGCGAAGCAGATGGGGAGGAGGGAGAAGCACCTCAAGAGCCTCAGCAGGAAGAGAACTATTCCCAACCCTTGAATAGCCCTTCTGCTCTGGCTGCTGCCCTGCGCCAGATGGATATTTCTGACCGACGCAATCGATCTCGCCCAACGTCGTTCATCGCCTCGACGAGATCGAGCAGTCCAAAGGAATGCCCAACCCCTCGATCTCATTACGGTGGGCCAAGCAGTTTGAGCACCCAGGTGCGAGATACCCGGCGGGACTCTCTGCTCATTGAGAGTGATACTGTTGAGAGCGAAGGGAGCATGCGCTCGTCGTCTGTTGCTTCTCGAAACGCTACTAGAACCGAGTCCCCCATATCCGAGTTTGGAGATCTTAGACGTGCTGCTAGCACCAGGCAACGCCATCGACGAAGCCTGGTTCTTCCAGGCGCCAAGTCTCCTCGACGCCAGGAATCCCCTTCTCGTCCACCTCCGCCTCCATCCCCGTTGCGGATCAAGGCTCGTCCTTTCCCCGCGTACAACGATGTCATTGTTTCTCCTGAAGCATCGCCCATGCTCCCTGGGAGTGACTTCAGCTCTCCAGCCGCGGTTTCGGCCCGACACCACAGGAGACAGTCATCGGCTGCAATCTCCGACTTTGTCATGAAGCCGCCGGTCTCACCACGCCTCGGTCCAAATCAAGCTCCTCCTCAGCCCCGACCGACGCAACCTTCGATTAAGGACTTTGAGATTATTAAGCCAATCAGTAAGGGAGCTTTTGGGAGTGTCTATCTCTCCAAGAAGAAATCTACGGGAGAGTACTTTGCTATCAAGGTCCTCAAAAAGGCGGACATGGTTGCCAAGAACCAGGTTGGCAATGTCAAAGCTGAGCGAGCTATCATGATGTGGCAAGGACAGAGCGATTTTGTCGCCAAGCTTTACTGGACATTCTCAAGCAAGGACTACCTCTATCTGGTCATGGAGTACCTTAACGGTGGTGATTGCGCTGCCCTCATCAAGGTTCTGGGCGGTCTTCCTGAAGAATGGTCTAAGAAATACCTCGGTGAAGTCATCTTGGGTGTTGAGCATCTTCACAGCAGGGGCATCATTCACCGAGACTTGAAGCCAGACAATCTTTTGATCGACAAGAGAGGACATCTCAAGCTCACCGATTTCGGTCTATCTCGGATGGGTTTGGTTGGTCGACAGAAGCGAGCTTTGAATAGCGAGAACTCCGATGGGACTCCCGACTTACTCAAGCAAGGACCGTTCGTTCGCTCAACCTCGATTGCGTCCTCGAGATCCACCTCCCTCGATCTGCACGGCCATATTCATTCTCCGAGTATGACACCGCAGATGACCCCAGATGTTGGCAGCCTCCCACAGCCATCCTATTTCAGCCTCGGGCAAGAAAACAATCGCCGAGTTTCCGGTAGCCGCCGTAGTGATAGTGGCGGAAGCGAGACGCTTGCTCATATGGTCGCCAATTTCTCGCTGAACGATTCCGAGGTTGGATCTCATCCAAGCAGCCTCAAGTCGCCAGTGGACGAAGAAGCGGTTGCTCATGGCTCACCCGACCTGCCAGCGAATTTCAGCCATCACCGGCTAAGCATGGATGGTGGTAGAAACTCGCTCCCGCCTCCGTCAAACATGATGCCTCCCCCGATGGCCCTCTTCAACCCAGAAGATACCAACCGACGATTTGTGGGCACTCCAGACTATCTCGCCCCGGAGACCGTCAAGGGCGACAAGCAAGATGAGACAAGCGATTGGTGGTCTGTCGGCTGCATCCTGTTCGAGTTTCTCTACGGCATCCCTCCCTTCCACGCTGGAGAGGCGGAGGAGGTGTTCGAAAACATTCTCGCACGTAAGATCCAATGGCCTGACGAGATCGAGTGTGAGCCAGTCTCCGAAGAGGCTAAGGACCTCATCAACAAGCTGCTGTGCATGGACCCTCCAAACCGTCTGGGCTCCAACCTTGAGGATAAGTTTGCCTCTGGTGGAGAGGAAATCCGAAATCACCCATGGTTCAGTGATCTCAGTTGGGACTCTCTTCTCGAGGATGAGCCTCAGTTCATACCGCAACCAGAGAATCCTGAGGATACGGAATACTTTGACGCCCGAGGTGCAGTCCTCCAGTCCTTTGCGGAGGAGATGGAGGATCAGACCTCGCCTGCGCCTTCGACCGGGGGCTCTGATTATCCCGAGCGACCGCACGACGCCCTTTCCAAAGTGCGGTCCCAGGTCAACTCCCTGAACCGCAAGCTCATGCCACTGCACATCCCACCTCATGTTCGAGACCTGAAGTCGAGACGACTGAGCGAACCGGTGGTCATGGACGACTTCGGAACCTTTACCTTTAAGAACCTCCCCGTGTTGGAGAAGGCCAACAAAGACGTGATCCAAAAACTGCGAGCTGAGGCGCTGGCTGTTCAGAGCAAGCAGTCTGCCAATAGCTCCGGATCGAACGGCGGCATGTCTCCCGCCCCGTCTCTTGAAGGTAGCCCCGTCATGGCGAACCCGATTCAGAGGACCATCTCCAACGCCAAGAATCGGCCGCAGTCGCCGTCTGGTATCAATCATTCGAATTCATCTCCAAGTAGGATGTCACAGCCATCTTCGCCGCTCCTTGTGTCGTTCGTGGCCGGACAAGGGACTGAGGGGCGACGAAAGGCGTCGAGCAACTCGTCGAGTCTCTCTCATCAATCGAGCGCTTCTCTCCAGCCTACCTTGGCATATGACATACCAAAGGTTCCGCCCAGTCTCCAAAAGGCTGCCACTACGGTTGGGGCATCGTCATCTCCTGCCAAGGGCCGGGGTTCAGCTCCTCCACCGCTGTCCCTGTCACCACAGAAATCCGTATCAACTCCACGACAGTCAAGCGGGTCTTCAGCAGGCCGATCGCGATCACTCACTGTGGGATCTCAGTCCCAAGATGGAAGCCCTGTTGCATCCGACATCTTGCATCACCATCGAAATAGAAGAAGCCAGGTTTTCGACATGTCTCCATCCTCATCTGATAATGAAGGCGAAAAGCACAACGCGCTCCTTCGGGTTCAACGGCGTCGGCAGAGTTCCCGACGGCTGTCACAGATTGCCTTCGATGCAGGACCTACCTTCCGCCCTCTGGATGTTCTCATTTGCGAGGACCATCCTGTGTCGCGAATGGTGATGGAGAAGCTGCTGGAGAAGCTCCGTTGCCGAACTATTTCCGTTCCCAATGGGCCTGAGGCGGTTCGTTACTCGATGAGTGAGATCAAGTTTGATATCATCTTCCTGGAATACGCACTGCCGCAGATTGGGGGAGCGGACGTGGCACGCATGATTCGAGAAACCAAGAACACCAACTCGCACACGCCTATCGTTGCTATTACGGCTTACCTCAAGGAGCTACAGGCACCCCACTACTTTGACTCGCTCATCGAGAAGCCTATTAGCTCTTCCAAGTTGATTGAAGTTTTGAAGGGCTTGTGCCAGTGGCGCCCCGAGACATCCGGGACGAGTACGCCAGGCGGCCTGCCTCGACCAATGCCGATAAGCATCCGCAAGGCCAATGCTCGGGTCGAAGATAGCCCGACGTCAACGTCCTCGATGTTCGCGACACGTCTGGGATCGGCGATGATACCTAGCAGAGAGGATTCTTTGAGCTCGTCGCTGTTTGGGGACTCGGAATCTGTCACGACAGATGAGATCCCCGTCGTCATCAGTCGCAAGACGACCAATGAGTGGGACGAAGGCGGACTGGGCATCACCACAGACCCGGACGGCCTCAATGCCCTGGAGGCAGTGAAGCCAATCCCTCCTTTCCTTACTCAGCAGTCAGCTCCCCCGCTTATGGACCACGGTTACCGACTGTCGGAGAAGCTCAAAGCCAAGAGGGATGCTCCAGAACGACTTGCTCCCGAGGGCACTGAGTCGGCAGACGACGAAGACGAGGAGCTTGGCACAGGGCGGGACAAACAACTTGCACGTAACAGCCAACAGCTGCTCGGCAAGGCGGGGCTTCCCAGCTCCAAGCTCGGAATCGAAATGATGCGGGCTAATAGTCATGACAGCATGACGATGGGGTCAGAGAGCACGCCCGAGGCCGTGACCCAGGTGGTGACGACGCCATCCAAAGAGATGGAGTTGGGATCGCTGGAGATGATTGGCAGCTCTCCCACGCGGACTCCACCGGATAGCAGCCGCGAGACTGCGATTTATGCGGGCGACACGCCTGAGACAGGGACAGGGACGGACAGCGTCGATGCTACACCGCGGCCGTTGGCGACGCGAGCCGACAGTGCTGAAGACCTCGAGGAAACACCACGACCAATGGTCAAAAAGGAGGAAGCTGCCCATGTGTGACGGAGCAAGGATGGAACTATATCGACCTCTCTACACAATCTGGGTTTTACACATTCTATCATTCATTCGTTCATTTACCAACCCCAATTTTTCTTAACACGGTTTTTTCTTATGTACGGATTGCAGCGTGGCGTTTGAGTGGAGAGACCTGAGCTGAGCTGAGCTGAGCTGAGCTCATATGTATCGTGGAGGGAGGTCCTCCCATCTAAGCGCTCAGATATATTTGCTGTGGAGAGCAAGCAAGCATGAAGAGCAAGGGAAGAAGAGCAAAAGGGAAGAAAAAGGACCACGCACGCACCTTGTCTAGGAGGGGAAAACCTTTCGGAAGGGAAAATCCTTTTCACGGACGGACAAAGACTGGATTCACGTCAAAGAGAGGCGAGAAGTTGCATCATCTATCTGGCGGCAAACGGAAATGGAGTTTTTTTTTGTCATCGTCAATTTTCCGTTTTGTTTTCTCTTGTCGTTGTCGTGTCGACTTTTTTTCAGTTGTTCTTTTTGGGAAGACTTGGATAGGCGGACGGATGAGTCGAGGGAGCGTGCTCCAATGCAATCAGTCCGTGGGCGATTGATGAGGCGGCGAATTATTCTTCTTCTTTGTGGCGATGAGACTGGGTGGTGGTGTTTTCGGTGATGGTGATGATGGGAGACGTGCGAGAGACAGGAGAGAAAGATTGGAAGCTGTGGAGAGGAACCATAGCGAAGCCATCTCGGGTAGCCTATTCTACTCTCCTTTTCACCCTCGTGCTGCCCCTGTCGCTGCCGCTGCCTGCTGCCATTGCGATGGGCTCTTGCCAGCAGTGTATGAGAGATCAAAGATACGATACAGAATTTACTACATATACGCCTCATTCATCAGCTGTTGGATAGCAGTGTGACTTACCTTGTTGGCCCGCAATCTCGTTGGCCAGGCTTTTGACCTGATGACTAATGACCCATTAAGCTTAATGACAAGAGGATTTCAGGACACGCGTTTGAGGGGAAAAGAAAGGAAGATGACTGGGGAAGAAGCGGGGAGCACACGAGACTGAGAGAGAGAGAGAGAGAGAGACTCAGGTCGCGAGATTAGGTACAGAGATTAGGCCGAGAGATTAGGATGGAGATACGGATGCAGGGAGGCTGCAGGAATCAGAAACTGGCCGGGGAAGACAAGAAGAAGAAGAAGAAGCAGGGAACAAACAAATGCCTCTTTTTTTTTTCCCTCTTGTCTTCCATGTTGCTGCTGGGACCGGGCCGGGAGGAGATATGGAGAAGATCTGGCCATGATTTGTCTAGCAAAAACGCCCGGGACGTATGACTTTGCTTTTATTTTTGTCAAGGCCGGTTGATGGGATGGGGGGACGTTCTCCGCCGCTCTTCTCCGTGCTTGTCAGACTCGAGGACCGTTTTAACGGCCGAGATGGAAGAGTTGACTAGTTGTTAGCGTAGGGGAGTCCCCCGAGGACATGGGCTTATTGGCTGTCAAAGAGTTGCAAAGGCTGTTTTGCCGGTCTGGGAGGTGGGCCGCGCGTTATGGTTATCTGTAGCGTGTCGAGGATTTTCCCTTTGGAAAGGGTCTCGAAGCAAGACGACTTGTTCTCGGGGGAGAGGGGGTGCCACTGGCCAGTCAGTAGCGAGGATTGACATATCCCGGTGGCTGTTGAGTTTTTTATTCCGCTTTGAGCATGGGCGGATGAGGGGATGGCGTTGGAGATTGAGTTAGGCTCTTCTGCATCTCGGAGGGGAAGATGCGACTCTATCTGGATCCTGGAGCATCACGAGACGAGGGCGGTGGAGTTTACTTTGTATGCAGTGTTGAGATGGTCGGGAAAGTCGATGATGGGGATGCGGATGGCGCGGTGTTTGAGGTGACATTCGTCCTGTTCGGTTCAGGGCTGATGTCGAAAGAAAAGAAAGGAGGGAGATGCCGGGTTTGCAAGAGGAACAGGGCATGTGGGTGTTGGTGATGCATCATGGAGAGAGTATACGTAATCGTGTGTGGTGTTGATTGATGGCAGGATGAAGACGAAGACGACGACGAAGATGAAGGTGAAATGATGAAAAGGTTGACTTCACAGAGGGAGGGAACGAGAGGGAGACAGCGGAGAGTTGCTATCATGATTATCGGACTGATGGATAAACGGATGTCGGCTCCATCATCAGCCATGAAGCTGTTTTGGGCGACCGAGAGTCTGACGAGAAACGTGGTGGTGTTCTCGTCTTTGGGGAATAGTGAGAGATTAATCAGAGAAGCTGACTTCCTAGCCCATAAAAAAAAAAAGAGGAGATTCATCGTGAGTCGTCGTCGTTGAATCATGTCCGTTTGAGGATTCATGTCGCGTGCCCTCTTGCAGTCGGTGCGGCATCGTTGGTGACTGTGCATGGCCGACAGCCTCGTGTGAGCACTTTGAGGGGATTGAGGGGGCGCTCGGTAAAGCAAAAAGGTTAAAACTTTTTTTTTTTGTAATATCGTGATGCAGGCAGGCACGGCGGGCAGAGAGGGTGGCATGGCATGGCAGGCACGACGTTGCTGGGACTTTTTCGCGAGGAAGGACATCACACGAGCACTTTCCCAACGTGGCTAACTGCCCCACACATCGAGTCCGAAAATGTGGGGTCTTGGCGGACGTTGTTTGGCCAAGGACCGGCAGAACGCCTCAGATGCTGCCAAGCCAACACGTGCATGAGACCCTTGTACGATTTGTTCGACATCAACTCTTTTTTCTTTTTTGTTTGTGAGGGATTCCGCATTGACTTTGCAAAATAAATGGGAACCGGCATTGTTCTGCGCTTCACTGACACCCTCGGCCATGTATCGAGCTGTACTTTTCTTGCCTGAAGAGCGACTGCCGGAAGTCCCGATCAGACCGACGCCAGAGATTGCCAAGACTGGCTTACCGAGCGCGGCGTGAGGCGAAGAAACGGGGTACGTCAGAGGCTTGATGCGGATTTGACGAAGAAAAAGTCACATTATTGCTGCATCAATGCGTGCATGAAGCAAAAAAGGCTTTTGGCTTTGTTGGTTCCTTTGCCTCCTGCTCCCGGTCGCTCAATTGGGACACCGAGAGGTTGCGTGTGTCGGATTGTCGAAACAGGAGCAAGAGCGGACGAACGTTTCTACCCTTTTTGCAGCACTCGCTAGAGCGTGACTGGACAAATCAAATCATGCGAGATGGGAGATGTGGGAGGTGCTATGCCGGGGTTATCCCAATTCTGGCTCCTTCCCAGGCATTTCATTGAGCGATGCCCTCAACCCGTCTCCACCGCGCCTCTGCTGCTTGTGCCGTGATATCCGGTCACGCGCACAATTGCTCTCTTCGTCCATGCGTTGCTCGTCATCGCACAACTTGTCCCACATGGCTCGGCCTCTTCTTACGGCCGGGATCTCGCCTGGATCTCTCTTCGTTCTGCCAGCCACCCCTGCTTCCCGGCCGTGAGCGAGACCTTCTCATTAGTCCAGCTTCAGGGAGCGGGCCGTTACCTCCCAACATGGTACGTACTCGCCTTGACAGACACTCCCCCAGACACTGATCTTCACTCGGCTCGACCAGCTGCTGGCCACAGGATCGCCCACGATGTTGCTACGACGATTCTTACTGGTCGATTCCGTTCTCGCGATGCTGGCTGAAGCCCGTCAACGAGACTTTGCGCATCTCTTCGTCCACGGCCGACCATCTTGATTCAAATACTGCCCGTCGTCGCTGCCTTTTTCTGCCTTCTCTCCTCTTGCTCAACCTGCCAAGACAAGTCAATTCCGGGTTCGACTCCAGTTCCTTCTTTCAAACAAAGCCAGTCCATTCATCTGGTATTGAAGTCGAAAAAGTCCCCATTTCCGGGCTTCACTTACACCCACACCCCGTCAAACACCGCCACCACAGCAATATAGCAAGCAAAGCAGCAATAAAGCTTGGCCACACGTCTCTCTCCATCGGCCAATTCCACCGTAGGATTACAACTACACAATTTCCAGCAAGAATTGTTTGGTAATTCACAATGGTCCATCGCCATCACGAATCCGCCATCCCAGGCGAGATCCCTGTCCCCCACGGACCCCATGAGAGCGACGACTCCGATGAGTTCCCCGGCCTCACCAACGACGAGCGCCGCATCTTCAGCCATGTCACCCGCCCCGACGACTCGTACAACGAGGACGGCGTCTACTGGGCCGATCTCCCCCTAGCGAAGCGTATCGGCTTCGTCACAAAGGTCGACAACCAGGCCGCTAGAGAGGAGGCCTCGTCGGCCTGGGCCATGTTCAAGGAGGACCCTCTGTCCAACTTCTCGTGGTACTTCCGCCACGCCGTCATCCCCGGCGCTGGTCTCGGTCTCGAGGGTTACGTGCTGTTCTCCATTGGTAACCTCGAGCCATTGTTCAAGGCTGCTTGGCCCGACTGCTGGGGCGAGGGCCATGAGGTGTGCAGCAAGAACTGGGTTGCTAGCGTGACGTATCTTGAGATTATCGGTATCATGGTTGGACAAGCCTTTGTTGGTGTAAGTCTCCCTCCCGCCCGCCTTATTCCCTTGCTTTCAGCCCCCATTCCCATTCCCATTCCTTAGCGACTTGGTTTGCTCTCTAAGCCACACACCCACACGCACGCCTCGTACTTGGTTTCCGTTTTTGGCAATTCTCACTTATTCTGGCTGGTTTCATTCGTCAAATTCTAACGTCGACTTTGCAGGTCATTGGTGATTGGGTTGGTCGACGATGGGGTCTTATTCAAGATGCCGCTATCATGTTCATCGGTCTTCTCATGCTTACTGCCTCCTGGGGCCTGACTCTCCAGGGCTGGGTTATTTGCTACGCCTGGTCCCTCTTCTTCTACGGTATTGGTGTCGGTGGCGAGTATCCCATCACCGCCACCTCGTCGCTCGAGGGTGTCTCCAGCGGTGGAAAGCTCTCCACTCGCGAGGATCGTCTCCATCGTGGTCGCCGTGTCACCACTGCCTTTTTGATGCAGGGTTGGGGTCAGTTCGTCAACCAGGTCGTTCTCATCGTCCTTCTCGTCATCTTCAACAAGGGCGAGGGTGCTCCTCCCTACAGCAAATCTGCTGCACAGTACACGTTCCGTCTCTCCTTTGCCTTCCCCGCCGTCGGAACCCTCTGGCTCCTCTACTACCGTACCTACCGCATGAAGAACGCCTCCAAGCAGCTCGCCGAGGCCAAGAAGCGCTCCAACGTCACCGGTTATGATTTGAATTCTCTCAAGTACTGCTTCAGCCACTTTGGCGGTCGTCTCCTCGCCACTGCTGGTACCTGGTTCTGTAACGATGTCTTCTTCTACGGCAACAAGCTCTTCCAGTCGCAGTTCATCAAGGTCATCTCTTCCAACCCCAACTCTCTGCTGACCACCTGGTCTTGGAACTTGGTCAACATTGTCGTTTCTCTTGCTGGTTACTACCTGGCCTCGCTTACCATCGACAACAAGCTTTACGGTCGCAAGATGATGCAGCAGGTCGGCTTCTTCATGTGCTTCCTCATGTTCGTCATCCCTGCCTTCAAGTTCGAGTACTACACTAGCCCCGCCGGTATCCACGCCTTCCAGGCCATGTACTTCATCTCGTCCTTCTTCAACCAGTTTGGACCCAACTCGGTTACCTTCCTCGTCGCCGGTGAGGTCTTCCCCACGCCTGTCCGTGCCACCGCCCACGGTTTCGCGGCCTGTATCGGAAAGTCGGGCGCTCTTCTCGCCTCGGTCCTGTACAACTACATCGGTACCCAGACCAAGTTCTACGTTGTCCCCTGGTTTGGTCTCGCTGGTATGCTCCTCACCTGGCTCTTCCTCCCCGACACCACCGGTCTCGATCTGAAGGAGCAGGAGCGTCGCTGGAAGTACATCGTCGAGGGTCGCCCTGAGGAATATCACGGTGTGGCTGTCAACCCCGTGCATCTGTCTCTCTGGGAGCGTATGCGTGGCGTGAGCAAGTCGTACAGCCCTGAGCTGGACTGGAAGGCGAAGATTGAGGATATGCGCCACGAGTGGGAGCTTGTTCAGGCCAACCGTGGACCCAAGGAGACCGAGGACGATGCTATGCCCCAGGATGGCGAGTTCTCTCCCGAGATTCACAACTTCTTCAAGCGCTCGAGCCCGAAGACTAACCGCAACGAGGGCGTCATGGTTGACGATGAGAAGACGGCCTTCCCTTCGGATTCCAACTCGAAATAAACACACCCATCATTTCTTCCTTCTGCACATAAAAAAGATGGACATATATACCTTTTCCTCTCCGTTTTCTAGTTGATAATTGATACTTGGGGGTGTTGGTGGTTGTGGTGCTGCAGAGCGGTAATCTGAGCGACGAGCGAGAACTTGATATAGCATATAGCATGGCAACGGCGTTCAATTGATTCCCTACTTTTTTTATCTGACAAGATGTCCCCCAAAGTGTTTACTGGTATTCAATGACATCTGTCTCTGGGACCACAGCCAGTGTTCAAACTGCGTGCCACATGTTCAAATCGTGTTTCATCAATATCTCTATTGTCTAACCTTCCATTTGTAATAAGTAAGAGCCCTTTTCCGTCGCGAGCCCCCTTTCCTCGAGCGAGGCTAGAGTCAGAGTCAATAGGATGCACACGGCCGCAACTAGGGGGCAGATTGAGGAATTAGTCGCCCACATACTGGGCGTCGTTCCTTGGTGTCGGGCGATGGCATGATTAAAACTGTGCTACGGGTTTTATCCCTTGAGAATTATGACGATGATTAATAGCTGTCCTCGTGGCCTTGTCATAGTAGTGTAAGAATGACCTCTTGACTGCAGGTCAAGGGGACGAGAAGGATATTAGAACCAAGACAAGAACGCAAAGAAAAAAGAGAAAGAGAGAGAGAACCAACAACGGTGACTTTAGTAGGCAGGAAGCCACTCTCGGCCCAGGTTGCGCTTAATCTTATGCTTGACCCATAGCCCATCCTTCTCTCCATTCCCCTCAGTGCCAGGAATCAGTTCGGGCAGCTCGGTGAACTCGTCAAAGTCAAGTATGGGGACATCCAAGGCCTGCTCACGTCGAGCGCGAAACGACACGCTCGGTCTTTTCTTTTTTGCGGACAGTGCTGTCGCCTTGGAAATCACCTTCATACCAGCCCGCGTCAGTCTTGAGCTGATCGTGACGTTCGCATCGCTCAATGTAATCGTCGCCTCCCAGCTGTCCCTTCATCCGACAAAGCTTGCTAGGCTTGGACTCGCCGACGTCGCGGTTCAATTCACTGATGTTCTCAGCGCGACGCTGAAAGGCACCATAGGGAGTGTGAAACATTGAGCTCATATGTCGTGTCAGATCGAATTGCAATCAAAGCCGCGGAGCTGCTTGATGAGCTGTTGGGTGTCGGCTGGGACACAGAGCCTCGGGGCTCGCTCATCTTCAATGCTCAAATCCTCACCGTGGGCTCGAGTGGCCTTGAAAGAGTCAGTCGGTACGGACAAAATGATTGAGCCTAGGAAATGGAACCTGCCTTGACACACGTCCAATAATCCCGAAGAACTCTGTCCTGAGCCTGTTGGGTACCTTTGGCATGCCAGCGAAAGGTTGGGGCAGCGTCAGCGTCTCGTTCGGCCTGAGCAAGCACATCCAAGAACTCGTCTGTCGAAACGTTGTGATCCCGGCCGGCTTGTTCGTCTTGTCTTGATCTCTTGGTAGTACTGTATCCATGAATGGTTTCCCTACCTGGAGATTCTCTTCGCTTAGGAACAGCGCACAAGCATCCGTTTGATTCCCATTCCCATCTTTCTTGCACTAAACGGCAAAAAAATTCGTCACGACCACGCCAGGAGTCGAACCTAAGTTCAAAGTTAGTACACAAACGATTGAGAGGATTATCTATGTTGTGCAAGGGGTTGAACCGACCTGGAGTCTTCAGAGAGATGGTTCCGGTGTACCGAAATCTGACGCCTTAGCCATTAGGCCACGCGGCCCGAGTTGTCAGATCTGCCAGGTGTGCAGCTGATAGGTAGCTACGACGTGCAGCACGTGATGGCTCATGGGAGCATCCTCGCTGGGCACTCGTGGTGCTTCCTTGTCCACCATGGGGTCGCCTAGCGCTTTTGCGAAGCCATCTCGCAAACGATCCGGCGTGGTTGCTGAATCTGATGATGAAGCTGAAGCTGAAGAAACCTCTGGCAGTCACCCACGCAAGCGCCCCGGTGCCTCTGGCGCCATTGTCATAGATGAGCATCCCAATCTCTATTTAGGAAGCCAAGAGTGACTGTTCTCGGCCAAGATGACACAACGACTACTGCGGAAAGAGTTCCGACTCTGGCGGTATCAAGACAAACAATTTGAAGCATCATTCAAGTCAGAAGCACATTGGCATGAAAGCAAGGCTAAAAAAGATACAATGAAGAGAAGCAACATATATAAATGCAAAATGCCATCCCAATCCCCGATCAGAACCCAAAAGTAAAGTTATAACCCAACTGATTGCGACTCCGTCCTCTTATGCTGTCCTTGCGGCTTAGTCTCTGTTCCGTCCGTGCCCCTCCTCTTCGGTCTCTCCGACTCGTCCTCGCCGTGAAAATGACGACGACGAAGGCGCCGAACTTTGTTGGTATGGTTAAGGTTGTTGTGATGGCGGTTGAAGGGGCTGTGCCGTTGCTTGTGGCGGTTGTTGTATCGGCGGTTGGTTTTGTTGTGGAGGGTTCGACGAGGGCACAATAACGCTGAGGACACAATCGTCGAGATGCTCGTAAAAGTCCTGGGGCGTAGCGAATTCGTTTCGACATATGGAACAGCTCGCTCTCGTGTTTACGGGTGTTTCGCCACTGGGTAATCGACGGGCACCAGGCCCAGACTGATCAATATGGTGGGCGGCGGTAAGGTGGCGTTTGAAGACATCGGCTCGAGTGAAAGATTTCTCGTAAGCAGTGCCGGCGCCGGGGCAAAAGGGGCACACCATGGAGCCACGGTAGTGAGTAAGCGCATGGCGGTTCTTATCGTACTTTCTGGCGAACCCCTTGGTGTGGTATTCGCACGAGACGATGGGGCACTTTTCTGGACGTTCTTCTTGGTGCGTAAGCATGTGGGCTGCCAGATCGCGAAAGACGCGGCCACAGTCGGGGTGAGGACATCGCGCGCGATTTTCGGCCGACCTTCGTGACGGACTAATGCGTTCGATAGGGATGGGGGGCTCGAACGAGGATGGGAACGCTGTTATCAACGTGACGTTATTCGGAAACGCAGCAGGTTCGGGAACGGGCGACGGGTGTGGTGGCGCATCGTCAAAGTCTGTCATGGATCTCATCTCGGTATCTTCGCCACCGCTGGACGAGGCATCTTCGCTGGCATCGGCCGATTGTTGCACCTCTCGCATCCATTCCCTGAGAGTTGTCATAGGCGGCCAGTCGCCGCTGGCTTTCCCTGCTCGATGCGGCCGGAAGTGAGCTCGGCGGAGATGAGCTGCCGCGTTGTAGTATGCTCCGTAACGCTTTTGGGCAAGGCAAGCCTTGCAACGAGACAAAGGGATTACAGGTTGTATCCCTGAAGGTTCCATATTCTTGGGCTCCTTACAGATCCATCGCTTCACCATGGGTGAGTGTTTAGCATCAACATGGCGCTTAAGCTCGTGTTCTCCGCGAAAGCCGTCGGGGTGTTCGTTGCACTTATCGCAGAATAGTCGGCGTAGAGATGGCCTTCGGAAGGACGGTCGGAACTTGGGAATCGGATCTCCCACCGGTCGTCGCATTTTCGGCATCGATGACACGTCTTCTCCCACCGTGTGTCGTCTCGATCGCTCGGGAGGATCGCGGGATGGATTAAACTGCCCTGGAGCCTGGTATTCCGGCGCAGTCGCGAATCCAACACTCTCCGTTTTCCATGGGCCGCTGCCCGACTCGAAAGCTGGAAATGGTTGTACCCTTGAGGTCGACTCGTGATTTAAAAGCGAGGGAAGAAGAGAATTTCCCGGACTTGCGTCGTTGAGCTTGCCTGGTCGAAGAAACCCATTGAACCCATATCCTTCGGTTTCCCCCCTGCCAATGTTCATGAGAAAGTCGAAGCTCGACCCCGAATTCTGTGACGGCCACAAATCTCGACGAGTAGCGCGGTCTGTTTGCTGTAGCAGTGTCATTTCCTCCGGTGTCAGGTTATTAAAGTAGGCATCGCTAGAAGCTGCGAATAGGGCAACGAGAGCTTTGTAAACACTGTGGATGGCCTGTCCCGGTGTCTCTGTCCGTGCCGGTCCCGTATACCTTGGCGGATAGTAACTTGACGGTGGAGGAAGGGTGATATCCATCAGTATCGTCTGCACGGCGCTCAAGATGCAGAGAGAAATGAACACGCCCAACCAGTGCTTCAGATTCAACTTTGACTTTTTCGAGACAACCACCTCGAACGAACTCAGTAAACCCATCATAAACGACCTCAGGAGATGGCTACGATCGGGGAAGGCAACGTCTTCTGTTGATGCATTTCGAGGATGATTTGGCCCTGGTAGAATAACTGGGTGTGGCTGCAGTACGTCGTAAAACGCAACCTCCCTCAGAAGTTGCTTCGCTCGATACAGCGTTGGATAAGTCATCATTTCCACATCTCGAGACGAAGAGAGCTGGCCACTGATGGCTATTAGCTCAAGGAGATCGTAGGCCGTGTTCTGACAGTTCCAACTCGTGGCGATAACTCGGAGAATCGGGGGCATGGCTGATGCCTCGATAGGGATCTGGTTAGCCTGGCGTTGACTTAGATCAATGTCCCCTTCTGTCCACCAAAAGTTATCCTGAAAGTCAAGCCTCGGAGCGCTCATGAAGGCCCCCCCTGAAAGAGAAGGATACGCCCTGAATATGAAGTCATTGATATTGCCTTGACGATGATGCGGCGGCGTAATTGGAGTCTGGGCGGGAGTCGATAGCGGCCCTGCTTGGCGGTTAATTTGAGAGACAAGCCCTGCAGAGCGGGAGTCTCGGATACCTGGAAGTATTCTGTCAACCAGAGACACTACCGTTCCCCGGTAACAGCCCAGATAGTTCCAATGTGCCTCGTTCTCTGACGGAGGGAGGTCTGAGCAAGATGTGCACGGGTTGTTCGAATCGCACTACGCATGAAATAAGCCCACGAAACTTGACAAACGAGCAGGAAGTTGGGAATGGCCGTACCTGTTTGTTAAGCGCTCGGCATCGGAGACAGGGGTCATTTTCTTGAAGCAATCGCAGCTCCCCAATGGACTGTAGTCGATGGTGGCCGACCCGGGCTCTTTTCAGGGGCGGTAACTGGGCGTCAATGTCGTCCGCCAGGTTTCTCACGAGAGAAGAAGTACGATTTTCCGAGAAGCTGAATCTGGAAGCTGAGTCTCTCGTCCCGGTGCTCGCTGTGGACGGAGTCGGGAGAGGAAGAGGGGGGAGATTTGTAGTCACCAGAGGACCTGGCGGTTTGACAGAGGACATGCGGCTTCTCGACATGTGGTCTGCTGGATTTACAGGGGAATGCTCTGTTGATGATAGAGTAGATCTTGTCGGAGGAAGAGGTGCAGGATCTTGTGTTAGCTGAGAAGAATGGAGTCCAACATGGTTTTCTCGGTCGATCCGAGTTGGAAAGCCGTAGATGTAGTGAATACACTGTTCATGCCAGCATTTGAAGGATCCTCGCGGAGAAGTCCGGGGGAATGGGGCAGATGGCTGAGCATGGTGCGTGAGGGTGAGATTCCTGTCGAGCCACGGGGCGAAGCCAGGCGGTGCTTGGTCTGGGGAAAAGTGTGTCAAGATACCCGCCGCGTTGAACCCTGTCTCGTTAGTTTCCTCCATGTTCAAAGATGCAGAAAATTGGTAGAAACGCGCGGAATCAAAGGCCATCTACATACCCTGCTGCTCGAAGGCGGCTTCGAGAGACTCGCATCGATACTGCAATGCCCGAGCTTCTTCAGCCAGAGAGGGAGTAGGGATGCGTGACGCAATTCCTGAGGCGGGGGAAGTAAGTGAGCAGGCTGTATTCGCAGGAATTGCAGGAGGGGCACGCATAAGCGGTACCATAAGACGACGACACAAACAGGAAAGGGGGAGAAACGAGGCAGGACAAGACGAACCGTGACGTTCAACAGCATCTTCGAGGAGACGGAGCTTATGACGCAGCATGTCGACCTCGTAAGCAGGACTAAAGGCGACATGGCGGAGACGTTGAGATGGCGAGGAGACGGGGAGTCTCGCCGCCGGGTCAGCAGAAGTAGAAGGAGGAGCAACGGCGGAGGAAGAAGAAGTAGCGGTAGCGGCATAGTTGTTGGTGATGGTGGAAGTAGGAGCGGCAACATAAGAGGCGTGATGAAGAAGATGCTGTGGCTGCTGCTGTTGTTGTTGTTGATACGGAGCGTGATGGACAACAGCGTCGAGATTGGGCTCCGGACCGGACATGGTCGACGGAGTGGACTCATCCTTGCTCATATCTGGATCGGGTCACCTCATCTCGTCTCGTCTTCTAGAGGGAGAGGAGTCGTGCTGGGCTGAACTGCCGAGCATAAGCATGGCGGACGGACTTTTTGTCTTGGTGACAGGCGAGAGTGAAGTGAAGTGGAAGGGTTGAAGCTATAGTCGACCAGCAACAGCAGCAGCAGCAGCAGCGGCCATTGCAGGCAGGCAAGGAAACACCCGGGTGTGAGAGACAAAGAAACGGAGGAAGAAGGATAGTGTCAAAAAGGTCTGGTTGGAACCGGAGGGCCGGACGGGATGTGGATGGATGGAGAACGGAGACGGGAACGGGCACTTGTCGAACGGATTATTATTTTTTAGACCTGAGGCTCCGACGAAGAGAGAGAAGGGAATGAAAGAGTTAGGATTTATTCCATGGACACGACATGGTTGCTGGGACCCCAGTTGCGCTTCTTTGGGGCAAGAAAAAAAAAAAGGATCCCAGAGTGACAGACGGAGAAAGAGAGAGTGGGAGTGGTGGGCGTGAGATGTGTGTGTGTGTGTGCGTGTGCGTGTGTGTGTGTGTGCGAGTGAGTGTCAGTGTGAGTGCGAGTGCAAAAGAGCAACAAGAGGATGGGAACCGACGAAGCAGCAGTGAGCAGAAGGTGGGGCGGAGAAGAAAAGGTCCCAAAGTCGACCCCCCCAGTCCAAGTCCACCGGCAGATTTGGGAGATAGTGCCGAACGACCCTCTTCCTGTGGACTGCAGCCGTTGCTTGTTGTTGCTGTTACTGTTGCTGTTGTTGTTGTTGCTGTGGTTGGCTGTGGGAAGTGAGGGAGGAGGAGGAGGAGGAGGAGGAGGAGGAAATGCAACAAGCAAAAAGAGTTGAGCGAAAGCCCTTCCTTGCCTTAGAGAGAGATGCAGTAATATTCGTACCTACCTAATTATGCAGTACGCAGTATTCGTACCTGCCTCATCTACAGGCACTGGGGGTCCCGGTAAAGAGGAAACAAGCAAGGAAGGCACTCTCTTCGACAGTCCAGAGGGAAAGAGGCCGGCCAGCAAGGGCACCTCTCCAAATGCTAGGTACCCTGTCTGTAGGAGGTGACCTTGTAAGTGCAAAGCCAAAGGCCAATCCAAGGTAGGGCCGGCCATGGATGGCATTAGTATTAGCATTCCATGGCATTGACATCTAAGGCTATAGCAGAGCATGTATTGATTGCAGTTCCGACTCTGCAACATGCAATCAGTCCATCATGAATCCATCATCGATCAACACGCAAAGAGAACCGCGCTTCTCCCGGCAACCAACGCTCCCTCATCCATACTGTGCCTGTGCCGGTTGGTCCTGTGCAGTGTCATGTCCATGTGGATTAGAGCCGCGTTGGCTGTGCCGTCGTGTACATGCTTCTCACCACAGCGTATTATTGATGGAGACGAGATGCCTCCATCCCCCGAGAGTCCCCAGCCACGGCCAGCAGGGCCAGCGGGGATCAATCAACCAACTGGGTCCTAATCCCGGCCATTGGACTGATGCCAGTGCCGTCCAAGTTACCGCCTGGGTCGGCGACTGAGTGAGTGAGTAGAGCGAATGTATCAGCAACGCTTTGAAGCACGAGCCCTTTCACCCACCCTGGCCAGTCTTGCTGTCTAGCCTCAAGGCTCGAGGCCCTGGCCGCGGGCACATCCCTCCCCTCCTCCTCATACCCCCCGGTTCAACTCCCAGTGAGCCACACAAGCAAGAGCCACATAAACTCAACCACTCATGGATACCCGAGCACATGGTGGATGGACACTGGTGGCCCTGTGCGTGTTGTGGCGCCCTGCGAGGGGGAGCCCTGGCCGCCCACTTGTACCGTAGCCCTGTCATGGAAGGTGGTCAAGCAACAGCCCCAGCCCAAGGAGCCGGGGTTTGGTGGAGGGAGGCTTGGGAGGGAGGGATGAGGAGGGGTCTTCCTTTTTTTGCTCTTGTTGCTGAGCAAGAAAAAAAGAATACCAAGTCAAATCTGAAAAGTAAGGAGCGGTCCAAGCCACATGTCGGTCAATGGAAGAGGTACCGTGCCGCCTGATGTTACAGTACCTCGACTTGTGCCACTGACAAGCCCGGGTGGACTACTTCGCAAGTACTTGTTCGTGCCTTCATACGAAGTGCCATTCCTGTGTTGGTGGCTCAGATTCTGGATGCAAGGCGGCGGTCGTGGTCATGTCCTTTTTGTCGTTGGCGGCTGCCACAAGTATGAAAAGACTCAGCCTTTGCCTCATCAAGCGCCGGCCGCCGTTCATGTCTCATATGCCCCATGTCTCGCCTTGACCTGAAGACCTGAGCACACGCGTCGGCCTGAGCAAGGGTTCACTCCGTCCGGGAACGTGTTGTGGGGCAGCCAGCAGCACACGGCGCGGGAACTTGAAAAGGCTCTCTCGGGAAGGGCTTCTCAAGTGTGTGCGTGTGTGTTTGGACTTTGTTGGAGGTTGGTGTCCGTTTTATTGGTCGGCACAATCCAGATACCGAATAGACTCGGAGTCTCGCGCTTCCCTCCATCATGACTTCGTATGTACGCTGCATGTCCGGAGCACGTATGCCGTAACTATGCAATGTCAGAATGCTGTTCAATGCAGGGTTAAAAAACGTAAGCTTCCATCGCTCGCCACCCCAGCAGTCCCATACCGCATCTCGATTCAATTCATAGCCGAGCAGGTACCCTCCCAAGGCTGCCTCCCTTTCCTCTCGCTTCACCTCGACTTACCTTGGTCCGGCGAGGGCGGCGGAAAACTCAAGACTCTCCAGGACAAGACAAGAGATGAATCGAGATGATGAACAAAGCTCGCCAATGAGAGCGTCGCCGGCAACCCATGGTGCCACCTCAACGACGGGCCCCTGCTGGGTGAATGGACATGTACTCCGTATGTACATGTAGGGCCTGGACGGACGCTACTGCAACAAAGCTGTCCTTCGTACAGTAGTCCAGTGCCTTTTGCCGCGGGCTTTTTGCCTCACTTTTCAATCTTGCGGCAGCTCAAGGTCGGGGAATTGGAGATTGGGAAGGGAGGTGATGAGAAAGCCACGATGTGCTTAGTGCGTATCACCAGTCGAGATAGTGGCTTTGCAGCATGGGTAATGGGTCAACGATCGAGTCCAGAACGCCGTCATGGTACATGTTTGGAGATGACAATGAGGATAATAAAAGGTACCTTGAGCGTTGTATTTGTCGTGGTTAGTTTCCACGGCTAGAGGAAGACGCGGGGGTGTATCGTTGGCTTGTTGTCCATCTTGTCTCTTGTCCGTGCTTCTCTCTGGCGGATGGATGAAGAGGTGTGTGTGTGGGATGGGATATGCATCAAGTAACGATGTATCCTGGACCGTGCTCCGTCAATCAATTGACCCAAAGTCAATCAATCAACGAGTGGCTAAATGGATTACTCGCCCGGTAACGGAGGGAGAGGTTTTGGTTGATGTGTGATTTAAGGAGTGAGTGGATGAGCTGGACCGAGAGATGAAACGCAGGCGTCGTCACCCCTTGGAAAGAGGGAGGTAGTAAAGAAAAAAAAAAAAATTAAAAAAAAAAAAATAATCAAGGCAGTCCGGATTGGTAGAGTAATTAGATACGGACAAGACAAGACCGAAGAAGCAAACCAGCAAGCAAGCAACAAGACAAGACAAGACACGACAATCCGAAGTTGGGGCTTGTTCACAAGGGATGCCGCATGGAAGGGGTCTGGACTCTATGAGGTGGGCGGCCATGGATCCTTGTAGTGGAGGTACGTAGCGGAACCGTTGAGTTGGGGCTTGGCGCTAGTGGCTAGTGCACTGGCCCTCACGCGATCCCCGCTGTTTCCTCTTCCTCAAGTCAAGCAAGTCAAGGCTCAGGAAGTCGAGAGTCAAAAGTGAGGGAAGTCACCGTGCGGCGTGCAAGCCCCGTGCGAGCCCCAAATTCGAACCCACCGACCCACGAAATGATACCACGGCCTTACTGAGCTCAGGCACCCAAGCACCTAGAGTCGACTCCATCCATAGCAGGCAACCACCCACCTATAATCGAAAAAAGACATCGTATTCTCTCAGATTGCCATGTTCAATCCACCATGCTAAATATGTTTTTGTTTATTCCTTTTCTTCTTCTTCTTCGCTTCCTTCCTAACCTCAACCATCGACTCGAATCCCTTCGCTCAAAACTCCCACTAGATTCGGGCCGTTATCAACATCGACCAAAAACAAAAAAGCCACCTCCCTCGACGTACCAAACTACCACAGCCACGCCCCCCGGCCTAACTATTTTATGATTTACAACCCTTGCTCGCCATGCCAATGCCATGTTATTGCCATGCTCTTCTTCGCATCCGCATTCCCGCCGCCCGCAATTAAAAAAATAACACGGCTGATCAAAAATTTGTCCCATTTGGCTGGCCTGTCAAAGCCCTGACCCAGGTCCCGGGTCCGCCGCTGGGATCCCCAAGCCATGGCTTTGGGAGCTTGAGCCACCATCATCCTTAATTCATCTCGCCTCATTCATCTCAGCTCTCGGAGTCTCATCCTTTGCCTTGCTCTGCTCCCTCTCCCTTCCATTGCAACGCGCGTGCTGATCTTCACCCTCCCTTGCTTCCAAATTGAACGTTGGTACGAATAACGAGTAAAAGTGAAATATGCACCTCGCCAGACTTGGTCACACGCTAACCCGTGTCGCACCACCACTTCGCCACCAGCCCTTGCTTGTGAAAACAGATAGCGGACAGGATAAAAAGAAGAAGCAAAGCCACAACTGCTTGATTATTCTTTGCCGTGAACCACTTCTCGGGGCCAATCCTGTGGAGCTTGTCGTCCCGGTTGGTCGGCTGCGGGTGACACCCGCGGTGGAGGGGGGCCTCGGAGCTGGAAAAGCTGAGAGATGCCAGGATTATCTTGCAATGTCAGGTACCTAGTACTTACTTCAGATACTTAATGTGCAAAGCAAAGTAATTACCGTGCGTACTAATTGCGTGAAACGCATTCGGCAGGTCGGGAGGTGTTCGTTCCTCACATCACAAGTGACAAGTCATGGATGGATATGTCGAAGGCTTGGCTCGCAACTCCCTCGGCACCAGCACCAAGTCTTATATCGTCACAAGCATTAGAATGCTCCCTCAAGTATCCGGTCGTAAAAATGTACTTATTATAGGTGTCTAAAGGTAAGGCTAAATCCGGCTGTCATATGTTGGTATCGTGCCGAGTGCAAAGTTCGTAACCATGCTTTGATAGCTCATGTTGAAATGGCTGCCCCCCTTTTTTGGCCATTCACATCATTGCTGGTTGAGCTGTTTCTTTCGGTAATCGTCATGAACGGAACAAGGAAAACAGTAAAAAGTAAAGAAAAGAACAAGAATCGAAAGAAATTGGACGAGGGGGAGGGTGACGTGCTCTGGGTGTCAGAGAAATCGAAAAAGAGACGGAACGAGGATGAAAACATGGGGAGGAGGAATAGTTCCGAAGAAGAAAGGGGAACAAGGAAAAAAGACCGAACCAGCTGAGAATCCCGAACGCCTTCCCTGTATCCCCTTTGCCTTAAACCCAACCCGTTCGCTTCCATCCCTCGTGTCGCCTGCTGTCTCAATCAACGCGTCAACCCATGCACAACTCCCCAACTCCCCCTCATCAAAGCTGGCCTTTCCCATTCAGCCCTTTCAGGACGAGGTCCCGGACACTGCGTCCTCGGCCAACCATGGGCCACCCCCCGTCACATGCATCCCCGATCACCCTTTCACGCTTTACTCGGAACGCCACCACGTCTTCTCTCGCAGCGACATCTCCTTCCCAGACGCCTCGCGGCTTCCGTCTGTCTCGGCCTTGTACTGCCAGTACTCGTCCAATCGCTGCTCCGCGTACGAGGCGTAGTCAAAGTCGATCTCGGAGATGACGGACTGGATCAGCGACCAGATACCCCAGTAGAACCCGGGGACCCCTCGATAGACGTCCACTTCTTCCATGAGCTTGCGCACCTCTTCCTCCTCGTCGACAGGCTCCCCGGTCAGCCCAAAGTACGTCTTGATATACTCCTGGATGAAAAGCCGGCGCTGGGCCTGCGTCGGCACCAAGCTGTAGTCGCAGTCATATCCCACCCACTCGGCAAAGTGGTTGGAGATGTCGAATGCCATTGGCGAAGGGGTTGCATATTCGTAATCGATAAAACTCACTGACGTCTCTGCGCCCTCATCGCGGTGAATGATGACATTGGCACACAACAGGTCACAATGAGCAAACACAAGCTACGTCATCCAAGGTTAGCCAAACACGCATCTTCTCTTAGAAGAAAATATGATTCAACGTACTCCGTTCTGGCCCAGTCCTGGGCGTTGGCTGAGCTTTTGGATCATCTCCTCCAACTCACTCTGGAGCCGGGCTTGCCTCTCACGACGAGCCTCTGTGTCGGTAGGCAAGGCGAGAATCCACTTCTGCATCGTCGTCCAGGCGTTTGGCGGGGGCTTTCCGGGAGCCGCATTGTCAATCATTTCTTGTTGCGACCTTTGTCCATCGCCGTTGGCAGCGGAAGTGAGGTTGCCGTTCGGGCGGCCGTTGACGCCGTCCTGGCCGGGGATGGGGCTGGCGAGACAGGGCACAGTCGCGTGCCACTGAGCGAGCCGACGAGCGATGCCAAGCATGATTGGGGGATCGCTGAGATCATGGGCACGGGCAACTTTGCCGGTGATGAAGCGGTAGAGCATGCCGTTCTCGAACCGGGCCAGCAGCTCGGTAGCGAGGCCGTGCTTCCAGAGCAGCTCATGGTTGGCAGCCTCACGCTCACGGTCGATGAGGACGGCGGTCCCGTGACCGTAGGCCCGGAGCAGGATGGACTCCCGGTCGATGTCCTGCTTGGACAGGCCGGGCCGTTTGTTGATGGCCTTGAGCAGGGTGTTGGTTATGCCATCGGTGAAGCGCACAAATTCTACATTCGAGTCCTCACTGGCCCAGTCGGGCATGAGGGTCAGGATGAGCTTGAGGGCCGAGTTTTGCGAATCATCTTTGTTGTAGGTCAAGGGGAGGAAGGGGACATGGCCGTGCTGGCCGCCGTTGTGAGCCGAAGGCGACATGGTGGTCGCGGGATCGGAGAACGGAGGGGAAAATACGTTCCTGGAGAGGGGAACGGTGATGGCGGGGTGTGGGCTTTTAGGGGAGACGAGACGGCAAGCAGAAAAGCACGACGCAGAGCAGATGCAAAGCAATTGGGCTAGAATGCTAGGAAGAACTAGAGGGGTCGAGAGCGAGAGCAACAGCAACAGAACTACCCAGTGTAGACGGAGAATGAAGGAAGAAGACGGGGAGGGAAAAAGGGTCAAGCAAACAAAGTCGGTAGGTAGATAGGTACGAAGCAGTGAGTCGAGGCTCAACTCGTCGTCATTTCCAGGGGGTTCAGGGGCAAAAGGCGCTGGGGAGGGCACGGGATTCCGGGGCACCGATTCAGAGGGGACGGCCGGCCGACGTCGACGGTTGACGGTGGAGATGGTGGGCGGTCCGGACGGGGGAGCTTGAAGTCTCTCAGGACGGCGGTAACTGGCCACGGAGACACCGTAGGGCGGACAGGTCGGAGGGTAAGCTGAGGCTCTTGGGTCGAGCAATGGCGGTATGAAGTTGGTGGAAAGCACACGACCTGTTGCCCTTCCGGAAGAAACAAACAAGACGGTGAGTTTTGTGGGCAAGACTTGGAGTCGAGTGGGCCAGTGAGATGGAGAGTCGAGACCATGTGAAGGCCGTTTTGGCGCCACCGTTTGTTTTGGTCAGGATTAATTTGCGAAGAAGGAAAGTAACAATGAAGATGCGATGCGTGGTTTCAAGGAGAAACGGAATCTCCTCTGGCAACCTCATCCAGAGGTCAAGACGCAGGCAGATAGTAAAATGATCTACTGCTGCCTTGTCAAATTCGTCGTCTCTGGTGGCGAAAGCGCTGTTAAGCACAATGACGCCAAAGTATGGAACTTGTGGTAGCTTGACACTTCTAGTTAGGCCAAACAAGTGGGAAACACTGCAGTGAAATTATTCCATTTAATGTTGTTGTTATTGTTGCCGTTGTTGCTGCCGCCGCCAATACGCCCGTCAGTAAGATTGTGTGGTCCTATATTATCATTATATCCGAGTCTCAATTGTTGTTGGGGTTTTCTCGACCTCTGTTGGGCTGGACCTGGCCATTTTACGAATACATCCCACGAGTACCAAGTACTTCGTACGTGCACCCTTTCAATTTAGCGGCCCTTTTTTTTTTTTTCTCCCTTCTCGTCCCTTTCTACACCGAAACTTCTTCATGAGTCGTTCCTGCAGACATGTGATTGAACCCTTGAGGGGCACATTCCCCTGTATCCATTAAACCTGGCTGCCTTGCCTCGACCGGGAAACTGTCCGTTGTGTTCCGAGTTGCTTTCCCGTCTTTGACAGTCCCGCCCGTGGTACTACCGTCCCTCGAATCCTCCAATCCCATCTCTTTTCCTCATCGTGCAGACGAGCATGTCCCCGTCAAGCATCAAAAGAAAAGTGCCCCTAAAAAAAAGAGTGGTTATCTTATCTGAGAGAGGACGCGCAGCATCATGGGAATGGGCCCTGGTTTTTGGCGTAATTCGTTGTTTCCAAAGAGGCTAGACGACAAAAGAGTCAAGGCATCTTTTCACCGCCACATTCCAGCCCCACCACCTCCCTCTGTTGCGTTTCGTCTCAAGAGTGGCGCCAGCACTGTGGCTTCCATCTCCAGCCGCATCAACGTCCACCCATTTCATTTCCACACTCGTTGAGGCTCCCAGCATTAACGCCACCATCCACGACAACAGCTCTATCGTCCCAAATGAGACGTCAATTGCGACGCTCAGACTCAAACGTAGACCTCTGAAGTTTTCCTCAGCGTCTTCCAGCCCTCGCCGGGCCATGTGACCCGTACCATGGCAACACCATTCGTCACTACTGACAACTTCTTGGGCATCGCCCTTGTCATCAACCGTTCTCGAGACGGTCCCGCCTTTGTCTTCCACTACCCGCCTCATGTCCAAGCTGGTTCTGGCAGTTCTCAAGCCCCGACGGAGCTTGAGGACATCCTCCTTGAGCGTCTGTCCCAGCAGGCTCACGCAGACGGCGATGACGAGGGTGCATTCCCCAGGCAGGCTCGCAGCCAGGACGAGCACTATTTTACCGAGTCTGGCACTCAAATCGTCCCTTGGGAGCGAGTTGCCGGTTTTCCAGCCCGAGATCTAGCAGGAATCCTCACTCCCGCCCGGGCTTACCACAAACGCCTCTTTCAATTATCTCTAGATCCTCTCTTCTGCGTCTCGTACCCCATCCATGTTCCTGAAAACGGCAAGTGGAAGAAGCCCAAGAAGACAACAAAGTCCTCTAAACGCTCTGCGTACACGGATGACTTGACTGCTTCCCATGAAGCAGCAGATGGTTCTGCAACAGGCAAGCCGGCTGAGCAGCTACTTACGGAGAAAGATGAAAAGAAGAAAGAAGAGGACGACGAGAAGCGCAGTTCGATGACCATGTTCAATCTCGTATTTATTTTGAATCCTAAAAGCAACGAAATCACAGAGGTTGTTGAAGCTGTTTACGACCACGTTATCAAAAAGGTCAGCAAGGTTCTCAAGTACAGCCAGCAGCACAGCGAATTCGTCTGGAAAGAGTCGAAGCGCATCTTAGTTGCCAAGGACAAGGCCCGAGAAGAGCGTATGTTCTCAATCACCGCATACTATTCGAAATATCACCTTGACTGACATGGAAAACAGGCAAGAAAATGAATGTGCTGTGGAAAGAGATCCTCCAGAGCTCATCACTGGCTGCAGCGATACACGACACCTATGAAGCAGTATCGCAAAACAGGATTGCAACACTCCATCTTGATACCCTTGCAGGCTCCTATACGCCCTCGTTCCAAATTCCCGTTCCCTTCTACGTCGACGATCTTCCTCAAGGCGAGGCAGTAGGCCAACGCGGGCTCTGGCTTACCACTGCCAACACATTCATCAGCCAGGAGGCTCTCGAGGAACCTGGGTTTCTCGACCGCAACTTTGCTCTTCTCCTGATAGATGACGAGAAAAAGACCATTTCCGAGCTACAAGCCGACCCAGACCCAACTACCGCATCTATGGTCGAGTTTGTACGGCTCTCGAAACCCACTATGTCGTACGTGTATCCCCCGAGCACATATCACAAGGTGCGTCTCTTGCTAATCTTGTACTAACCACCCCCTCGCAGCTTCTACCAAGTCGGTCAGAGCAATATCCTTACTCTAGGCCAAGTCCGCAAGTACGCCCAGCACTTCATCTTCTGGCGCCGTGCCATCGCCATCCCGCCCTTGCACGCCCGTGACCAGTACATCGGCTCACCCAACGCCGACCTCACACGCCTGCCCCAGGACACACTCGAGTGGCAACGCGCTTTCCCTCTCGCTCCGCCCCTCCCAAATTTCCTCGCAGAGCTCTCCCAGTGCCCCCGACCCTACAAGCACTTCTCTCCCAGCAAGGCCCACCGTCCTACCTACCTCCTCATGCTCGCCTGGCTCATGCGCCGTGGCTGGGTCACCCAATTGTGTACCTTTGCCTACGTCATCGTCTGGCCCGAGATTCTCTACGAGGTCGAATACGAGATGGAGGCCGAAGACCTTCGCGCCGCCGCTGACGCTGACGGGGCCCGCTCAGAAGACTCCTCCGGCGCCGCCCCGCCCCGCACCTCCGAGTCCTCCGAGGACCACTCCGGCACCGACGGCTCTCACGTCCCCACCATGACCGAGCAAGCCGCCGAAAAGGCCCGTCTCGAGCGCATCGCCTCCAAAGCCCACCGCGAAGCTGCCGAAAAGGCCACTGCGCACGCCCGCAAGACAGCACCCGTCCCCACCGCCCACCCTTCCGTCAACGACCACGCGCACCTCGTTGGCCTCACACCGCACATCATTCTCGATGCGAAAAAGGCCACGGGCAAGGAGTCACGGTACCTTTCTGCTATAGCTAAGCGCTTCACCGACGATAAGGTCCGTGCCGGTTGGACGCAGTTCTCAAAGTACTTTGATGGCCAGTGTGCCTTGGAGCGCATCGCTCTGCAAGAAGATGTGAAACGTAAGGAGGTTTGGAACAAGCTTCTTGCCATGAGCGAGTACCTCTTATGCACGCGGCATTGGTAATTGAACGTTGACAGGTTATGCATAGTAAATCATATTGCAATCTATTGTCTGGCCCTGGTATAGAGATAGGCGCTGGTGTCTCAAGGTCCAAGTTACCAAGGAGCCTTGAGTACCTATCTGAGGAGTATAATGTATGGGGACATAACTGTCTGTATAATAGGAGGTATTGAGCAAACAATAATGATAAAAGACAAACGTCTAAGAATATGATAAGGGGGCATGCCAATGCAGAGGAGCTTGAGTCTCGGAGTCCCGCCCGAGTCGATCCTAGGCAACAGGCGTGTAGTAGACCTCAAGGCCAGAAACCATCAAACTGGAACAAAGACGAAGCAGTGCCGTAGATTAAATATCGAGATGCGACAAAGGCATAAGAATAAGACAAAAAATGACGAAACTCGGACCAAGAAGGCCCAGATGACCATAATCCCCATACCACCGTCATCCCCCATCCATGGTCGAGCACAAAGGTATCGCAAAGCAGAAACCCAACAACCCTAACTAAAAGATAAATGACAGAAACCCAGAATGATAATAAGGAGAGAAAAGGTTAAGATATGCCCCGCCGCTGTATAAGCCCGCCTATATACCGTACCATATCCGCGCCCGGTCACGCCAAGTTCGCTCCTGGAGGGAGCGTAAACATAACATAAAAGAAAATAAACAACTCTGCTTAATCGCAGATAAACAAAACGCCAGAGGAGTCACGCTCTTCCAGTGTGGTGCTCCATGATGCTGGAAAAGCCTTCGAAGATGGTTGGATGGAAAGTGCGAGAATTCCTTGTCAAGCGAATCGAACAGGAATCTCAAACTTAGCAGACTTCATCGAAGTGGGTATCAAGAGAATCAGATATCGAACTCAACGCCCTATTGAGTGAGGTCCATGTCATACTCGTCCTCCTCCTTGAAGTCAACTTGTCCGTTGTTGTCACTGGGGTCGTGCCAGAACTGGTCAGGATCGTTGATGTCACCGCCGATGATTCCATCTCCATTCTCGTCGGGGCTGAGGGAGATGGGGTCGACGCTTCCACCAGTGCTGTTTGTGGGATCGCCTCGGTAATCAGTGTGATGAGGCACGCGAAGGCCAGATCCAGCAGTTCGAGAATAGGAAAAGCCCCCATTCTCGTTCTTGGAGAGTGCCTCCATCAGCTCAGTTTGCATGCGGCGCTCGTCCTCTGTCAGCTCGAATGGGAAGTGTCCACCAAGCTCGGTAATGGTGTTCATCATTTCCTCTTGCTGTTGAAGCTTGAGGTGGAGCATCCACATGAGATCTCGTGTCCAGCTAACAGCGCCGTTGAGAATGTCGCCCTTGTTTGGGCCCTTGTCCTTCTCCTCAAGCGGCAGGCCGGTGGTGATGTTGCCGGCAGTTGATCCTGTGGCTCGACGCGCACCGGGGCCGGCAAGAGTTGAAGTTGCCTGGGATGGACTTCCAAGCCCAGTCAAGGTGGGAGAAAGTGGGGTCCCGTTCTGGATCAGCTTGCGAATTTTCTCATCCTCTAGACGGTGAGTAGGCACCAGTCTACTAAGGTCTTGTATCCTCTCGTTGATGTTGTCTCGGCGACGACGCTCGACTAGGTTGTGAGATTCTCGGCGTCGCTTCCGCTTCATCTCCTGTGATGAAGCGTTTTGGCCAGCGCCGAGCTTAGCGGGCATTGAAGTGCCGCCCTTCATCATAACTTCATTGATCTGGCCCATCGAAGGTTGCATGGGCGAAGAGAATCCGGAGTTATACGAGGCGGGAATACTGCCAGTAGGGGTGTTCATCCACTGACCCGACGGTGACTTGTCGTGCACACCAGTGGTGCGGATGGGTTGCGCTCCAAAGCCTTGACCGTCTTGTGCTCCCATAGGTAGTCCGTGAATGTTGTTGGTCTTGGGAGTCATTGGACTGCGACTGCTTGAGGCCTTTCGTTGCATCTGTTGAGACATCCTAGCTTGAGCCTTCAGGAAGTTTGGATCGTCGTTGTTCATCTCGGTCAGAGGAGAGTTTGAGTAGGAGAGTGGTGAGTGCAAAGAGGTGCCAAGCGAATGAGCAGCTTGCATTTGGCGAAACTGGTTGTTGTTGAAGCCGGTGGCATACGGGCTCTGGATCGGGTCACCGTCGGGAGTGTTGGAGTAGCCATTCATGCGGGACTGGACGAACCCGCCCTGAGAGAAGCCCATGTTCAGGCTTGAGAAGTCCTGGGGCTGGTTATCTGAGGGGCTGCCGAGGCCATCAAGGAGCTCATCGTCGCCAAACAGGGCGGAACCACTCGAGAAGCCGTTGGTGTTGCCTGATGAATTCGCGTTGAAGTTGTTGTTGTTATTGAAAGAAGGGGGGTAGCCACCGCCCATGGAGAGGTCGTTGGGGTCGATGCTCCCAGGGTTGTGGCCGGAGCCAAATTGGTTGAAACTGTGCTGGGCCATCGTTGGCAATCGCAAGACTCGGTGTGCGTGGGAGTTGAAACGGAGGTTGTTGCCCTAGAAGGAGAGAAGGTATGTGGGCAGAATAATGTGGGTTTGCGCCAGCTCGACTAGAACTCAGGGAGAAGTCGGAGAGAAAATGAATAGTACCGCGTGGGAACCTGCTCGAGTCATTGCATCAGCATCGGCATTCACGAGAGTAAAGTTAAGTCAGGGCGGGGAGACGGCGATGGCGACGGATCCAAGTCTGGAGTTGGGAAGGCGGGCAGCTGGAGTGCCACCAGGAGAGTGGCGGGCAGCGAGGACCCAGGGTTAGGGGTCAGAACTCACCTCGTATGCGGGAGCCGGAAGGAGGGGTCGATGGACGCAATACAGAGAAGTAAGGAGGAGCAAGTTTCTAGAAGGCCATCAAGAGGGGTCGCGAGTATAAGAGGAGCCCTAAGGAGACGTTCGTGGGAGAAGCGACGCCGGAGTCGGGGGTTTGTGATGGGTGATCGCAAGAGAAGGGTTGTGTGTGGTGAGTCTGAGTCGAGTCGGAGAGAGGCGGGTCGAGCGAGCTTCTGGTAGAAATGGCGGGCAGGCAGTGGACACTCAGGCCAGATTCTGGGGGTCCAGTAGAATAGACGGTGGGTGTGAGAGTGGGTGTGGGTGAGTGGGTGGCTGTCGATGTGGGAGCACCAATGTGGGATGGCAGTGTGGGTTTGGGGCTCTTTTGGGGGGGGATCCTTTCTTTGGGGTATCCGTACGCACGGTCTTGCAACAGTGAAGGGTGGTGGTGCACTGGTGCTAATGCCAGTGGAGTTGTTTGAGGGTTAGACTGAAGGGTTCAAGGGATGACCGTTTGTGGTAGCGGTATTGTGGCAGTCTTGGTCTTGGAGCGGTGTTGTTGGTGTCGTGGCCTTGTCCAAGTCGGAGGAAGAGATGACTCGGTGCTTCGTCGGTTCGCCAAGGTGGCAACTGGTGCCGAGACGGAGGAGGCAGGGCGTACGGGGACAGAGAGTATAAAAAGACGGGAGCTCTCGAGTAGAGTAGGGCTTTGGCGTTGCCGCAGGATCTGGCTGTCTGGGGGACTGAATGCTTCTAAACTCGCCGAGTCACTAACGAAGGTAGGCTGTGTCGGGTGTCTGTTCACAAAAGTGGCTGTTCTTGGAATGGTGCCTACCAGTCAGCTTGAGTGCGCGGGCGGGAGGAGGTCTGGTACGAACATGGCCAGCTGCAGCCAGCAAGCAAGCAAGCAAGCAAGCAAAGCAATGACGGGCCGGGGAAGACGTCTGTCTGTATGAGAGCGGGGAACGACAGAGCAGACGAGGGGTAATAAGGTGGATGGAAACGAAACGGAGGAGCGACGATGGGAAATGGGCGACAGGGAATGGAAGGGAAGCGGGAAAATAGGACAATAGGACAAATGGCTGCTTCTTCTGCTTCTTACTCACCTCTGGTTTGACGACGACAGACTGGCAGCATGGAAACTGTCGCTTTTGTTCGGCTGCGTCGGGAGAGACGAGGTGGGTTGCACAGCCGAAAAGTGCGAACGAGAACAAGAAGGATAAACGAGGTGATGACGAGTTGCGGCCAGGATGGTCGAAGTCGAGTGAGGAGGATGCCGGGCAAAGTACAGATTGCAGTATTGTGTACAGCTTGCGGCTTTGGTTTGCCTCTTCAACAGTTGACGAAGAGGTACCTAGGACACTGGGGCAATGTACTAGGAAATCTAGGTCACTTTTGTCCCGGCCAGGATGTGATGCGCAAGGCCAAGTCCGTATTGTTCTTGCAAAGGCGGGGCGGGGCGGATAGTTCCAACCGGTGAGGCTGAAGACGCTGAGAACTAGGCGGGAGAGAGGCGACGAGGCGTACGAATCCCACAAAGTTGCCAAGGTGAAAGCGATTAAATTAATGTGAGGTTGGGAGGAGAGATCAAATAAAGTGATGAGGATGATGGCACCCCAAGATGGCGACTCGGTCGATGCCTTTGTCTTTGTCGAGGTTAATCGATGATGGAGGGTATCTGGAAGATCGAGCTGCAGCTGGGAGCTAATGCGATGTCGACGAGACGGGGTTATGATTGGCGTGCGATGTGCGATTGACAGTCCCAAGTGCCGGATATGCAGCAGGCGGTCTGACGTTTTATTGATTTTCTGGCGCGGCGCCAAAATTGAATGAGGGCCGAGAACTGTTGGTGGCGGTTCAGATGATGGGATGGTGTAGTAGTGGTTGGGAAGCCAGGAATGCAGTGCAGGCAGAGACGAGAATTTGTGAAGTGATGTGAGGGTGCACCGGCGCAATCACTGTCACTGCAGTGATGAAATCCTGCCTCCTGTGGTGTTCGATAGGTAGGTAGGTGAGCGCCCGGTGATTTGGCCAAGCAAGCACGGCAGGAAAGGTACTCGTCGATGCAGCGGTATGCACACTTTAAATTTAAGTACCTGCGGGGAGCTAAAGACAATTGGAGGGAGGGCCAACGGCGCAGGCAAGAAGCGTCAAGCCGGCGCGCGGAAACGGAGGGGGGAAGGATGAGGGAGGGTAGTATCAAGGGAAACCTGGCTGGAAGGTTTTCCTTAGCTTTCTCCTTTCGTATTTCCTTTTGCTTGTTTTGATCTGTTTGTCCTTCTCGTTTCGTTTCGGAATGTCACCAGCTCTCTGCAAGATCGGATAGATCAAATGGAAGACGACGTGAGTGAGGTACGTACGGCCTTCAATTTATACTTGCTCCAGCTGGCTAAAAATATCAGCTCCCCCTAGGGACTTAGGAAGTCATATGTACCCAGGCTCCCATCATCTTCTGACCCGCCAGATCTAGAGTATACCAGACGGTTTGGTCGCGGTCAACTGGCGGGGGGTAGAGCACCGTTTATCCCCACCAACGCTCTCCGTTTTGGTATGGATGAAATGAAACTTGGCGGAGGGTGCGTGTGTGTGGGCTTCACGCTCAGCGTGACTAGGGATTTAAGACACCAAGGCGAGCCTGCTGTTGGGCTCTGAGCATTCATCGGGATGCTGCATGGAATCTCCTACCCCCCCTTCCCAACTTCGCCTCCCCCTTGCGCGGTCATGCGTTGGGGTCTCTTCAACCTTACCATCGTCCTTGACCACGCGCCTCGCCGAAGGACACCATCTTTCTTCTGGATTGACCATCTCTCTGCGCAGAGCATACTAGAATCAAGGCCATGACGATATGACGAAAATGTGACGGGCCAGCGACCTGAGACTCGAGGCCCACGATTCGAAACGTAATAAGACGGCTGGCTGTCAAGGTGTTGCCTACTGCCATGTCCTCCTAGATGCACCTCCATCGGCTCTAACGGGTCGCGTTCGGCCCTCCACGGTCCGCTCCTCGTTGAGCGAGCTTGGCCGTCCTAGCAGTCGGTCTCATCCGCTTCATCCGGGAGCTTCCATCTGAATAAAGTTCCATTACAAGGACTTGTGGCGGCAATAGCTCTCTCACCGACACCAACAGGCCAGTCCGCTGGAGGATCTGCATGCTAGCTTGGAGACCCTGATGTAGGAACACAAAGGTTAAACTCGCAGCCTCGTTTCTAAATATCCAAGGCTCCGGTTCATGGGGGTTTGGCCTAGACCTCCCACGTTGTAAGTGTTCAGCCAGCCGGAAGTTTACCTCCTTCACATTCACCATCCTTGTGGGACCTCTTGCATTCCCGCGCCCTCTCACATCTCGTCAGTCTCACGTCGTCCCCGTTGAAACCAGACCAAGGTGGGCGCCGACCAGGGTGGCCTTGACCTTAAGCTCTAACTTGGCTGGGCCGTGCAGAAACGCCGTGTCGCAGACGGTGACGGTGCTGCACACTGGATAGCGGGAGGCTTCCAATCATGTGGCCCCCTTCATGAGGCAGGGTAGTCGCAAGGCTAGGCCTCTCATTGGCCCGGCGTCTACAGTACGAGAGCCTTTGCTATTCACGGACCACACCACCCCTAACCCAGCGACTCCAACACCGCTAGTGCCGCCCTCCACATCCAAATCGACGACACTCGGCCCCAGGCTTCCCATCTGTCCTTTTGTCTGCCATCCCAACAGGCATCGCGCGTTACTCATCGCCCGCCGCTTATCGCCCAGAGCATCTTCTCTGTCGTCATCGTCCGAATTTTGTGCGCAACGCGCGGACGTCTGCGCAAGCCCCGATCGCCAAGGCCCTTTCTTGGTTGCCTGTCACGACAAACGTAAACCTCCAACCTCACTCCCCGTACGACGAATCCGACCCCCCTCCACCCTTGGGGTATATCATAGACCGCTCGTCGACTGACCAGAGCTAGAGTGGAGCTTCTTGCCTCGACTTGAAGCCATCTTCATTTGCTCCTCGACGCCCTCTCGCTCGTACTCGCCCTCCCACCCTCCATTACGATCACGAACCTGCATCCGCGCCGATCGACGTAGCCGTTCCGTCCCCATCGCAGCCGCCCGCACCCCTGGTCCCCGCCGCCATGGCCTCGAATACCTTCCGAGACTCTATCAACTCCCTAGGCTGGAGCCGTCGCGATGAGCCCGTCAACACCTCGCAACAATCAGGCTTCATGTCGTCCATCCAGAACCTGAATCCCTTTGGGGACCGTGGCTACGTGCGCCTGCCCACCACCGAGGGTGCCGGCGCTCCTTTGCCTCAGCCTTCCCGTCGCGAAGAGGAAGAGGGCTGGTTTGTCCGTGAGTCAACCCGATATCCTGATCCATGGCTCTTCAGTACCCCTGCAGCGGGACATGTGCATTGCATCTCAGCCATGCCCTACATCATGCATGTGATGCGGGTGATGCGCCTCGTGGGCAGAGCAAGCTAACCCAAGGTACAGTTAGTCGGTGGGATCGTTTGATGGTCTTTGGTGCTTGCAACCTCGCTGCCCTGGCTTGTTTTGTCATCTGCTTCACCCTCTTCCCGGTCCTCTCCTTGCGGCCTCGCAAGTTTGCCATCTTGTAAGTCAATGACACTTACTTCTCCTACGCGGACCCCATTTCCAGTCACGCGGTGCGGTATCACCCGAATTCTGTACCTGCGCTTGTCCTCATCGCGTTGTCGTGGTTTTGGGTCGAAAGATGAATTATGGTGTTGGGTGTTGACAATTTCTTAGGTGGTCGGTTGGATCCTTGATGTTTTTGGCGTCCTTTGCAGCGGTGATGGGACCTATGAACTATGTTTTCCATCTGCTTTCGGCTCCTCGACTCCCATTCACCGCCGGTTACTTTGGCTCCATTGCCCTGACATTGGTGTTCGCTCTGAAGGTCAGTTTCATAAGATATGGGTAAGATGACTGGTACTGACTCTTATGATAGCTTCATAGCACTATCTTGACGCTCTTCTCAGCCATCATCCAACTCGTTTGTTTGGTGTGGTACCTTATTAGCTACTTTCCCATGGGCTCGACTGGTTTGCGAATCGCCACTTCGTTTGGAGCAAGGCAAGCAACTGCTTGGATGAGTGGTTGAGGCGAGAGAAAAAGAATGTTCGGGAAACCACTCGCTACAGCCTCGTGGTGGCTTCCCCTGTTGTAATAATATGATGTTTACACTGTCGATGGAGGCTTGTCAAGGTACAAAATCTCTACGTGTACTAATAATACATCAGTCCGTGTGACTAGATCAACAATGACTGTTGCGGCGGTGCCTCAAGGCTATCATGTTTGGATAGGTTGCCAGGAGCTCGACTATGTACATTGGATAGCGAAATGATCAACCAGGACATGGGTTTGCTGAGATATACCCACCAGTTCACATATGAGCATCTTGTATCGCCCCAAACGGCTTCCGGGGCATGCGAATGGCAAAGCGGTTCACATTGGAGCTGATTAATTACCAAGATCGAACCAAAGAGCGGCTTTGATCCTGTTAGGGTTCCAGCTCCGCCAGAGGAGAGTTTTTTCAACATTTGGGCCGGTCCCCTCTGTTGAACCGGACTCTATGTAAGATGGGTGTCGCCATCTCTTGTTTCTTTGCTCTTCACCGTATTGCCGGACTCGTTGTTACAGCCCCTCCTTTGAGAACAAAGCGAAGCGTGGGTGGCGTGTGTGTGTTTCCGAATTTCGGTAGACTACAATCTCAAGATAAGCACGTTGTTTGCGCTCAGCATTGCAATCACTGCTATGTATAGCTTTGGTACCTCCATACCATAGAAATAGCCGCTGTTTGCATTGAATACACCTAGTTTGCGACTACTAAGTGCAAGAATCGTTTCGTCTAAAACAAAGAGCCCCAAGGGATTTGGATGGTACAATGGTTTCAACAAAGGTGTCATCATTTACACGGAATTGAATAGAAACATTTTACAAACACTTGTCCCAAAGTCTTGCAACCATCACGGAATATACATATTTACAAGAGAAGGCCCATCGCAGCATCACCCCTTCGTAGACCACCTACCATCTCTTCGTCCCTCAATAGACTACATATCACCCAGAAAGCGGCGTCTCCCGCCACAGACAAGGTGAGTGAGCGGTGAGGGCCGCCCGTGGTTTCTTCCGGTTGACCCACGCGACCTCAATGTTACCCCATTGTTCGCAACAGCCGGCACAGCGCTCATTGGATCAAACGCCTGGGGGATACCGTTTTAGTGCCAGATGCTTGGGCCCTCGGGTTGCAGGGCCACTGATTGTTGCTGTCCTTGTTCAACGAGGGGGGGGGGGACGCTGAGAATAAATACGTAAACCAGAAATAAGGAAAAGACTCGTCAGGGCCCGGCGTCATGGGTGACGCAGTTCGCGGTCATGGAATAACTGCGAAGTACATGACTGTTAAAATTTAAACATCCCCGGTCCGAGCGGAGTGCGGAAGGGGGGAAGGAGCGTTCGGAAATGCAATCCAGGGCTTCCATCCATCCATCCATCCATCCTTCCTTCCAGAGCCCCCTTCCAATGCCGTGCCGCTTTCCTGATGAGGGAAAACCTCGGGTTGGTATCGGGAGGTGCGGGAGCCTTGAGGGCCCCGAGGAAGGAATGAGGCGGGCAGGGCACAAAAGCATTGATGTTCGAAGTGCGCGAGCTCGTGCTTATTATTGATATCAACAACGCCCACGGAGTATCGGCTCTTCAGCCGTGCGGTCTTATGTCCTACCAGGCTGCCACTGCCACACTCCAACACGGGGCTCAGCTTACGAATATGAGATGAGTCAGGCCCGAGAAGTTTAATGTTGTCGCATTGCCTGGCGGGCCGTTTTTTTTTTTTTGTGCGGAGGTGGTGGCCCAATGCATACCGTCATGGAACGTCGTAGTTATTCGCGGCTACAAGCGTTGGATTCTTACAAAGCTGTGATTCAAATGCCCCTTGCCCACGCCGCCACCTACTAATTACAGCTCCGATTGTGTCGTCCCTGGGCAGTTAGAGTCATCTTGCTTGGCGAAGATTGGAGCCCGGCCTGCAGACCGAAACATTCTGTGCAGGTTGACATGTGCGTGACTCGTCCCTCCCATAAGATGAGGCCCTGGGGAAGTGTGTCCGATGCGAGCCTTTGCTTGCCGGCAGCTCAGAGCGGATTCATTGGAAGCGACGTTGGGCATCACGCACATCACACACATCAATCACATCTCCTCGCATCACTAGGCTCCGGCTTTGCAGAGTCGCGTCACGAATGGCTACCTAGGACGGGGTTACTGATTATTTGTCCAAATTCGATGATTGTTGCATGCCTTGATTCATCACCCTTGACATGTGCAACCTTCCTAGGCAGGCAGAAAGAATCCCAAAGGTGCATGCCTGAGGAAGGCACCCAAGCATGTAAAGCGTGTTAGGCAAGGGAGGGACTTCCCGTAATTAGCAGTCAACCACCGAAATGGAAGTGACGACAAACCGGCAGGCCCTTCCTTGTCTGGAGTTGCTTTGCCCTGCCCGCCTCACACGAGCTCAGTCAATCAGCATCGGCGTAATCAAAAAGCACACAAAAAACACCCTTGGGCCCTAGGTTTCCATTCAACGGTCCAGTATCTAGGTCATTAAGCAGACAAGACAGGCCCTGCCCGCCGGCCCTGAGCCGATTTATATTCGCGCAATTCCCCACCAGCCCATCACGGCTGTCCGGGTGGACCACTTCTCGCTGTGGCCGCCGCCGATGAGAGGGGCGCAACATTCGGGTCGCTGAATCGGAGCCATCGCGTTGGATTTGTGCTGCCCGTAGGGTCGGGTGTGTCAAGCCACTGAAGGTCGACGACTCCAAGCCCGCTGGAGCCTCGCTGGGGACCGCTGAAGCGCGAAGCCCCCGCCCTCGTTTTAGTGCCCTAGAGTCACTCTCAAGTCTCACTTGCAGCAAGCCCAGTCCCAACGCTCCGCTGGGCCAGAACAGATGAGAGAAAAATCCTAAAACCCTGGGCCGCTCATGTGCCCGCCCGTTCCCCATCACTGGCACTGGCTGAGCGGCGATTGCATGCTGGACCTCGTCCTCGGGCCGCTAGACAGCGCCTAGAAAGTATTCCGTATCCGCTCCCAGGGATCCTGCCCGGTACCTCTGGGCTATGGAGAGGGGAAGGAGAAAAAAAGTCAGAAAAAATTTATTGTTCACACAATGCAAAAATAACCTCCGACCTCTGTTAGATTTTTTTTTCTTTCCCAGGTCATATACCCTCAAACTCAAAACCACAATACAATCTCTAGGTCTTCAGCCCCAATTCTGCCCTGCACGAATTGTTGCTGTCGTTTACGGAGAATCCCCCCCCTCGTTTGTGTCTCCCTTTTGCCGGAAGGTATCCCTTGTCGCCTGGTCTGCGCTTGCCACCCTCGTCTCGTTCCGAGAAAGAGTGAGAGTAAGTGTGAGAGCGAGAAGCGAGCCCAAGTTCTGAGGAAACACATTTACTCCCCTGCATCGATTCGTCACTCTCCGTGGTAGTTACCTCGACGTCGAACCGAGCCGGTCTCTTTACTTTTTTTCCCATTACTTATCTTCCCTTCGTCGAAACTGCCGCCGCCCTCTCAGATTTTGTTGCCTCGGGCCGTACCGCTTCGACCCAGCCAGAATCTTCTTCGCATACCTCTTTGTCATTCTTCCGACAAGCTCACGGCTCATTTGCCCGAAGTCGTGTCCGCTTTCGCCCAAATTCTCGGCCTTTCGGACGACCCTACTCACTCATCTACAACCACCTCGCGAACCCGTTTCCTACCGATCCCTGGTAGGCATACGACCGCCGCTCTCACAACCGACCGCTCTCGACGCCCTCATCACTTGGGGGATCCAGAATACCGAGTTGCACATTGAGTGCGCACAGCCTCTCCCCGCGCGTGGAGGGGGTTGAGATATCTCTCTGGGCTTCGCTGTCCTCGGAGAAATCCTCTGCCTCAGTTCGTGGCCCTGGGTGAAGAAACACCTCCGGCTCACCACACACCCGTCTTGTCGGCTGTAAGCGTGTGCTCCACTGCTCTTCTTGACATGACAACAGTTTCCTCGACGAATACTTCCGAGATGTCGGCTTCCACTTTCTCTTACGCCCAGGCTGCGAAGGGACAGGGTACCGCCCCTCCGTCGAATACCGCTGCCACCACAGGCACCCAGCCTCAGGACGCCCAGGACGCCCAGGCTCCTGACGTCTCTGTCGCTGCTACCAAGACTACTGCTCCGGATGTCGAGCAGGTTCAGTCAACCGAGGTCACCGAGACCCCCAATGGCGTTGACCCCCAGCCTGCCGCTCTGGAGAAGGGTGAGATTGAACCCGCTCCCGGATCCGAGAGCGATGCCCGATCCGAGTCTACACAGGACCGACGATCTGAATCCAGGCGCGATGAGGAGACTTCAAGATTAGATCGACCGTGGCGACGCAATGACAAGCCAGCAAGGTCTTCCAGCACGACCACACGATCTACCGATGAGCAAGATTCTCGAAAGGCACGAAGAAACAAGAAGAGCAAGGCCTCTGAGAAGCAGGCCAGCGATTCAGCATCGGTTGACAAGGAGCAGGAAGCCGTCCCCGAACCCCCTAAAGTTGAACTGTCTGAGGCGCCAATCCCCAGCGTCAACATCTGGCATAAGCGCAAGGAGGCCCATCTTGCCAAGGGCAAGCCGGCTACGGCAGAATTGGCCAATGGCCAGCAGGAGAGTTCCAAGGGTTCCGCAAAGGCTTCTGAAGATGTCGCCACCCAGAACGGCCCTGCTACAAACGGCGTGAAACCTCACCGAAAGAGTGTTGATGCCCCTCGCCCTGAGAGAAATGGACCTCGTGGTTCTAGATTGTCGGACAAGGAGGTCCCCCCGCCAGTTGAGGATGCCGTTGCATGGCCCACTCCAGACACTTCTATCAAGGAAGTCAAGGAAGAGAAGAAGAAATCTGTTGAGCGAGCCGACCGATCCGACAAGGACAGCCAGGAGGATGGATCTCAGAGTAAGCCCCGGCAGAAGAAGGAGTGGAAGGCATACGATTACGTCCCTTCCGTCAGCTTCGAGACCCAACTACCTCAGATGCGCAACTCCAAGACCAGGGGCGGTGCCCGAAGTGGCCGTGATGCAGGCCCCCGAGCAACTTCAAATGGTGTTCCCGAGAAGGCGCAAGCCGCTCCCTTGAACAAGGTCACTGACTCCAAGACTCGCGAAGTCAACGGCTCCAATGGAGCCTCTTCTCAACCCCAAGCTGCCAAGCGTGGATCGCTTGATGGCTCCAGCAACCAGAAGAAGGCTGTCGGCGCTGATAAGGCCAAGGACGCTACTACTCAGTCGAACGTGAGTGAACTTGCCCTAATTCCCCCTTCATACGCACAATGTCCAAGCGCAATAATTTGCCCGTGCCCCCACATTCCATCAAGGACTCAAGGCTAACGTGACAGCAGGAAAACGTCCAGGCTTCCCGACCAGAGGGTCGTGGTGAAAGGGGACGTGGTGGTTTCCGCGGCCGTGGCGCCCACCCCTCCGTCAACACCCAGGTGCAGCATAACGGCGCTGCTGCCGGATTCAACGGCCAGGTTCCTGCTGGTGCCCGAGCCCAAGGCCCTTACAGCCCTCCTCTTCGCCAGGGTTCTCATGGTCAAATGTTTGGACCTCAGGCTCCACGGGGACGTGGAGGCCGCAACGGCGCTGGCAACTACCATCGCATGTCTCTGCCTAACGGCCAGGCTCGCATGCCTGCTGTCCAACCCCAGTTTCCGTCCTACGACTACTCGATGCCTCACATGGCTGGCGTGCCCTTCCAGCCTCACCCTTACTGGGACAACGTGGTTGTTTCCATGTTGAGGAGTCAGATTGAGTACTACTTCTCCATTGAGAATCTTTGCAAAGATATGTACCTCCGTGCCCGTATGGATTCTCAAGGCTTCGTTCCTCTGCACTTTGTTGCCGCTTTCAAGCGAATGCGAGAACTGTCTCCCGACACTGGACTCATCCGTGCAGTTTGCGAGGAGTCAACCGACGTCGAGTATGTTGTTGGAGAGGATGATTGTGAGCGCCTACGACGTCGGGATGGTTGGCAGCAATTCGTCCTCCCCATGGAAGACCGAGATGAACTTGCTCGCAACCACGGCCCTGCACACCTGACCATCAAAAACCGTGCCTATGCCTTCAACAACCACTTCAACGGAATGCCCCAAGCCCATTACTATCCCACCGACCCCTCATTCCCGCAATATCACGACGGTGCCCAGGTGGCACCCGCCGTGAACGGCTTCCATGAGACCAATGGTTCCAGTCAGCTCTCTGCCGATGTTCCTGATTTCTCCCCGTCGGGCTCGCTCCCCTTGGTGTCGCTTGAGAACAAGGACGTGAAGTCCGAGGCTGTTTCAGAACTGCCAAATGGTCACACCGACGCTCCCTTGACAAATGGAGTACATGCTGAGCAGCCTGAAGCCGTGCAGTCGTAAGATGACCTGTCCAGAAATGGGAGTGGCATCTACGGCGGTGCGAGTTTGAACACGTGGTTGGCCCATGGCAGGTTTTGTCAGGCCCTACAAGAGGTCATAGGCATACCCGCTTCATGGACAGGAATAGTTTTTTTTTTTTCTTCCGTCTTGTTTTAGACACGGTCACAGGGGTTTTCACGTCTCGATCCGGTTCATATGGTTTTAGGGCATGTCACGCCCTCAGCTACGATAACGCCATGAGCGACGGCGTTGTATCAGTTACGCAAGGGTTCTTGGTTTCACGATTTTCGAGGGAATGAATGTATGGGAATTTGAAGGTTTTGCGCCAAACGGTGCACACGAGGATGTTGAACGCAATCATGGACCGGGACTTCTGCATTCCTTTCAAGTTGGGCATCAGGATCAGGGTGCGGAAAAGGAGTGCCCGTGATTGAATGCCGATAAGTCACGGAAGCCAACATCGGTTTTGCAATATGGCCTTGCATCTTACCGGTGGAACGAAAAAGGTTCATATATGGAGGAGTGAAGGGGGCGAAAAAATACCCATCTACGACGATATCCATTCATTTCCTGGTTCGGCGAAGCGAGGGGGATGCACAGCTCGCGTGAGCTGGCGGTTGGCCAGGGTAACCTATATGGTTGGTTTGATGCTTTGCATTTTTGGCTTTCTCAGGGCGGAATCTGGGCAAGATATGGCGACCAATATGGTCCCCGCCAACGCCCTGTTGGAAAAACTTGCGACTGCTTTCTTTTTCTTTATACCGTTAGCTGGCCTATTGGGCCAAGGCTCCAGAAATCCGTTATCCATGTGGAGTCGGAGGAGGAGTTGAGGAACAGGCTCGCCTCGGGTCATCATTATGCCCCGTGGGCGAGAGAAGGAAGGGATGGGGGAGAGCAGCATCGGAGGAGACAGAGAGAGAAAAATACAGGGATGAAAAAAGCGCACGCATGTTATTCATCAGCCATGGACACGGGTCTTTTTTTTTTATCGTCTCTTCAAATGCATTTCTGAGGGGTTCAAGGCGGTTTGATTTTTGACATGGACTTTTTTTGATGATGATAGACGGGCCTACTCTCCACAACTGATTTACGGAGTTTATTGTCATTGAATCTTTCCCTGGTCCTTCTGCATTGTACGATAGCTGGTAGTAAAAATAATAAAAAAGTCGAACAACCCTGCTCTCTAACTGTTGGGGGGGTTTGAGGGCTAGCAGATGTATTTGATGTGAATGACTTCTCGTTTGGATGTTCAAATATTGCCTGTTAGGGCTAACTACTTAGTGCAACGACTAACCCATGGTGAAGCTGGTTGGGCACAAATGGAACGAAGGAACGAGTTAGCTAGTATCTGCTTCAAATGTCGGATGAGGGAATTCGAACACAGATGGCAAATTCTTTCGGGAAGAAGGGGTTCAGTGGGATAATCAGGGCTGGGCAAACGAAATGGGTTTTGTGATGGAAGGTGGGGGGATGGTGTTGCGGGGTATCATGGAAAGCCCAAAGAGCAATGGCGGGGTCATCATGAGAAGTGACGCTGAGATAAGAAGACGAGTGGCTACATACATGCGGGAAGACGAGCGGAGGCTGTTAATTACTCCATACACAGTAGCCATCTAAAGCCGAATTTCTTCAACTTTCTTTGAAGTAGAGCATTTCTGCTCTTAGAGGTGCTACTACAACGCGAATAACTGAAACGGAGCGTTAGGCACCGGGCATCTTTCACTTGACATCTACCGAACAAAGCAAAGAAGCGGAACGGAACCCCTTCTCGGGATAGGGGACATGGGGGAAAGCCCAGAGAATAGCGTTTGATATTCACTATCCGGCAGGGCGAAGCTGATGAAACTCTTTCGCCACACGGCCACGACCAATAGGACCAAAGCCGATGGCCCAATGTCCCATTCACGCCCTAGCCGTTTGGTCGTTATTACAATTTACCTCTAGGAGATTTACGCTGCAAGTCATTTCAAACGGTGGCTATGGAAAAACGTGGCGGCGCTTGCAAGGCCAAGTGGCCGGTGAGGTGAGGGAGGCCGTTGAGGAGGCGAGGAAAAGTGAAGGGTCCAAGCGACACCGCGGGGTGCGACCGGTGACATCATAGGCGAAATAAGGGACGTCACCAGGCGGGGTGAGACGGTGGGTGCTTTTTGCCCGGCGGTGTGGCTGACGGGGGCTTGTGACTTGGTGGCTGGGGTTTAGGGGTCACTCACTTCCCAGGCTGTCTCATTTCAAGGGTGGACGACAGTGCGAATGTCTGGCGCTTCTTTCTTGCATTGAAGCCTCTCAGCCTTGATGACGGCGGCTCTCTTTTTTGGTCACCGTCTATTGTGTAGGTTGGGTGTCCTATGGTGGACAGCCAATGAGGCGACTTTGAGACACCAAAGAGAGGCCTCACCTACCTCCAAAACCCTTGACATCGAGTATTGTAAAGTGCAAATCGAAAGTGTATGCCCGCGCCCGGGCCGCCGTCTCTGGTCGGTTTCATCCAATCTGCGCGGTATGAGTTGGGTTGAGGAAGGACAAAGGATGTCGACCTGGTGACAGTGGCCAACCTGGATTGTGATGGACTGGCACAACGGATACTGAGACAGTAAAACGATCGAATAGAAATCCACGGTAACGAGCCAACTCACAGTTGTGACATCTATGGGTAGGTAACACGGTATTTTGCGGCTTGCGTGAAGCTGCTAGTGACTCTTCCGAACTGGCTGACGCTTAGGTGGAAAGCAATCTCACGTAGGTGAAGCCTACAAGACTCTTCTTCCATCTCGATTGAAAATTCCAGAATACGAAGCAATGGGACATCCGGGGAGAAACACGGGCTGGTGCAGGTGACCATCTGGTTGCTTGACGAAATGCTCGGCCTCACCGGCAGAACGTGGAGGGGACCAAGGTCTTGGGACTTGCCAGGGGTGGCGCAGTTTCTGTTGCTTGCTTTTGCTCTGGGCGACGACAGGAGTTCGCTGGACGAGGCGGGTGTTTGCAAAGGACTCGATAGACTTTAAGCGAGGCGAAGTCAGGAATGCCCTGCCATAGAGAAAAGAAAAGTTTTGCTGCAAACTGGTTCTGAGATGTGATTCCAAGTGAAATGCCGTGGCTGCGGAGTCGACTTGACAGCCTGACCCTTGTCGGGTTGGTGCGTCACTGTCAATGCTGCTGCTCTTAACTTGATGATTTCGCCCTCCCCCTCGTCATTACGTCGTTGTGCCCCGCCCAGCTGGCTAGCGTCTAAGAGCAGGTACGATGGGATACTATGTCCATCGCAGCCAGACACCATGTACTTTGAACTCGCTGAGATTATCCAGTGCAAGTCAACAGACAAACTAGCAGGGGAGTAGCCGCCTCCATTGCTGCCTTCCATTTTCCATGCATGCGTCTCTTGATGCCCATTTGGCCCATCCACAGGGCAGCAAGCAGTCCACAGTCTACCGTCCATCCACCATTCACCAAGCAGTTGCCAACAAGTCTTGCGCCTTCCCTCCCAACTCAGCCCACACTTGCCGCTGCCCACTTGCTTTGCTCCTGCTACGACCTGTTTTCTTCCTTCTCTCTTTTTCTTCCTCTTCTTCTCCAAATTCCCACCTTTCATCATATCATATTATCTGCTGCTGACTCTCGCACCATCTTCTTTCACATCTTATACAATTGCCATCTATCAAAGAAGCGTGCATCATACACCTCCCCTTTCTTCACATCCAAAGACCAATTCTATTTGAGCGACATCAACTTTACATACATTGCGTTTCACCACCCCAAGTCTTGCCCATGGCAAACTACGAACCGTACGATCGGGAATACTCCCGTCGCTACACGCGGGAAGAGCGTGAGCCCCGCTATCTCGACCCTCGCGAATCCTATCCCTCCAAGACGGTACACACCCATCGCGAGCTCGTTCCCCGAGCCCGTGAGGACAGCGAACTGTCCATCGAGGAAGTCCGCCGTGACTTCCCTCCTCCCACCGGCCGTGACGTTCGCCGAGCCAAATCTGCAGATCCAGGCTATTACGAGGATGAGTACGAGTATCGCCGCAGCTACGACCCGCGCTACGAGCGTGAGTATGAGCGCCGTTCTCGCCGGAGCCCTAACAGTTCCTACTCCCACGACGATGATCGCAAGCACAAGTCCAAGAGTGGTATGAGCAAGCAAGAGAAGATTATCGCCGCCGTTGCCGGCGCCGCTCTCCTCGCAGGAGGCAAGGAGCTCTTCGATCGATACGAGGCCAAGGAAGAAGGCATCGAAGTTCAGCGAAACCCCCTCTCTTCTATTGCTCTAGCCGGCGTTGGCGCTCTGGCCGCCTATCAGGGTGCCGAGTTCTATACAAAGCAACAGGCCAAAAAGGATCAAAAGACCAACTACATTCTCAACCGTGGTCGCGATGCCCATTACGACGATTATTACTCAGACGAAGACGAGGGTCCCAAGGAGAGAAAGGGCCACAAGAACTTCCTGGAGAGTGCTCTCGCTGCGACTGGCCTAGGTGCTGCTGTCAAGACCCTCACTGGCGGCGACAGTCATTCTGACACCAGAAGCCGCGGCCCAGGTTCCATCAGCTCTCGTTCCCAATCTCGTGGCGGTGCCAACAAGATTCAGAAGGCCGCCATGGCTTCTCTCCTGGCCGGTGCCACCGAGGCCTTCCGTGTTTCCAAGGAGCCCGGTGGCTGGAAGGGTGAAAAGACGAAGCGAATCCTCACTGCCGCAGCCGGCGCCGCAACGGTTGATGCTGCAACCGACCCCAAGCACGGCAAGCTTGGTCTTGCTGAATCGGTCATCGGTGGTTTGGTTGGTAACCGCTTGATCAACGGCTCTAAGAACGATATTGAGGAGGACAAGATGACTGGCCGCAGCCGTTCACGCTCGCGAGCTCGATCCAAGTCCCGAGATGGGGGCAGCGGTGGTGTCAGTGGCCTTGCTGCCCTCGCAACCGCTGGCCTGGGAGCTCTTGGTGCGAAGAAGGCTTTGGATAACTCGCGATCCCGCAGCCGCAGCCGCAGCCATCGGGGCAGAGATGCCTCTTACTCTCCCGAACGACGACGGGAGCGAAGCCGAAGCCGCAGCATTGTTGACAAGACCCGAAACAGCCTTGCCAAGCTTGGAATTGGCGCCGGTGCGGGAGCTGCTGCTGTGGATGCGGCTGATACGTATCGTCGCGATCAGGATGATTTCAGCGATCGTGGTTCTCACCGTTCCCGTCGCCACGATGACGACTATGACGACCGACGACACGACAATGCACGAGACTACTATGATGACGAACGCTCTTACCGAAACAAACATGGAGAACGATCAAGCAGGAGGGATAGACGAGGAGATTATTCTTCCGAATCTGATTTGGGAGATTCTTCCGAGGACGAGAGGCGGGCCAAGAAAATGAGAGGTAAGCAAGTTTTGACAACCGGTCTCGCGGCCGTTGCGACAATCCACGCAGCACATGAAGTCTACCAGAGTATGGAAAAGAGGAATGCAAGACAAAAGGCGGTTCAGGAGGGACGTCTCAGCGCAGAAACAGCCAAGAAGATGAAGACCAAAGCGATCATGCAAGATGCCGCTTCTGTTGGTATCGCCGCCTTGGGAATCAAGGGTGCCCTTTCAGAGATGAAAGAGGTCAAGGAGATAACCCATGAGTGCAAGGAATTCAAGGCTGAAAAGGCTCGTCGGCATGAGAGACGCCTCCAAAAACTCCAAAGCAAGTCTGTCGATGGCAGAAAGCGGTCGGACAGTTGGGCGCCATCATCTCGAACTGGAGATGGATACGACACGGACGATGAATCTGATGCCGAGTACTATCGAGGGGCCAAGCTTCACCATGGTAGCGGCGCACTACCTGCACCTCCTGTTGGGGGCAGATGGTAGTTGCGATCCGGTTCCATCTCGATGGGTTGGCTTCTCTCCTGGCTCAGACCGTTGTCTCACTTCGGCCGGCTCATGGGCCATTGACACCGCCTTTTGTTCGACTACGACACACTGAAATTTACCATTTACGATTTATGACGACATGACCTTGAGTTTATGAGACTGCTGATCCCCCTTACGCAACAGCGCACAAAGGGGGTAAAGAGATTAGTCTCTTTATTCACTCTCGAGGAGTGGACTTGCTGTGCTGCGTGGGATGCTCCGATGCTGAATTCCCCTGCCCTAAGATAGAAGAAGCAGATGTGCTTTTTATTTCTTTCATCCTTTCTCTCTATAATACTGTGTACAAAGAATTGGAAACTAATTGCGGATCGTTTTATCCAGACCATCGCCGCCACTGAATCCAGTGACGGCTGTCATCTCCAGAACCGGCCATGAGCCCACTCAAGAAGCTATACACCAAAGCTCACTCCCGGCAGAGCGGCACCAAGTGTAATGCAACTATTAACGAGGAATGCATCCAGGGGCATCCATCACGAGTGTGAGTGGACCAGCCAGAGTGTGTTGGGAGGCTGGACTTCGGAAATGCACAAGGATCGGGGTCGAACAGGCTGTGGGCGACGAAGGCGTCAGCAGTGGACTCGATGTGGTTGGTGTTTTTGGCATGCACGATGATGATCCGGGAAACACGGCTCTGGAATGACGGCGTGGGTGTGGGTGGGCGAGTGTGTGCGGATCGAGCTGGTACGATTGGGCCTGGCTGCAAGGACGAAAACCGGCTTCTAAATAGGGACATGGGTAAAGTAAGGCAAGGTCAAGGTAACGACGATATGTAAGGGAAACGCTTTGATGTTTTTGATTAGTTTGATCTTGTTTAGGTGGGATGGATGGCTCTTCTTATTACGATCTATGTTGGTTTTCTCATGTCTTGGATATTTCTATTTTCGGCTAGAATGAAGATATCCAACGAATAACGACTCATGATGACCTGTTTTACTGATGGCTGCTATGTACATGATGTTGGATATGTGTGCACTTTATCATTCGATGGGCACCCAAAGCTGTGCAAGCTGTGGAAGGCCATCGGGGCGTTGCAAGATGTGCCAAGCACAGAATGGGTTGAAACACAAGCAAAGAGAACAAGGGGTGCATCGTCCCGTCTTCTCCGGTGCAATACGTGTCGGGCGCTGGGGGCGCTTATCTCTCTCTGCCTTGGTTTTGCTGTCGTTGGATTTCAAGTGTGAGCCAGGGGCGTACGTTCATGATGTCATGCGGGATCCCTGACACTGGGGCCTTGGCAGCTATTTCAGCCTCAACGCCAGAGAGAAGGGGACAGGCACAGTGTGACAGAGGTGGTTAGAACGAGGACTTCTCACTGTACGTGGATTGCTCTACGACTTTGTTCGTTTACGATTAGGAGAAAACAAGCATGATTCGTCTGTCTGTCTCCATCAGCTTATTCGGCCAAGTGGTTGAACACGCCTCAGTGCTGTCTGTGAAGCTTCCCTCGGGAGAGCAGTATGCAAGCCATGCATGGTTCATGCGACATCATAAGTCAAGAATAAATAACAAGGGTTCGCATGTAATGACTTCGTTCATGGATATCTAATCAGCATGCTCATTGTGGAACAGCCTACCTATGTATGTGTGAGTATCAAACAAAGCGAGACAATCCCCTTTCATCCCCAGAGTATCAGGACGCCAAGGCGATGGATCGGCACGGCGCGAATCGATCGGGCCGGGGAGATAAATAGCAGCGCAACATTCGGAAAGACCAATCTCAAGCGCCCGACAGCCCACCACCAGTCTGCTGCTTCCACTTCTGCGCCAGGGCCATGACGTTGGACAGGTTCGCCGCCTGTTGGTCGTCGGCCGGGAAGATGTAGTCGACGTACTCCTCCCAAGAGTCGTCCTCCAAGCGGCGCTTGCGCTTCGTCTTGCGCGGCATTTGCTTCTGCACCGCGTCAATGTCCTCTGGCCCGCCGTGCGTGCGCTCAAACGACAGCCAGGCGTTGAGCAGAGACACGCGCTCTTCCTTGAGGTCCTTGTCGCGCATGCTTTTGTGCGCCCGCTCAAACACTTTGCGCGCGCGCGCCTTGGCCTCGTCGCTGACGGGCTGGTCCTCCTCGGCCTCCTCGTCTTCGTCGTCTTCGGGTATGTTGATCTCGAAGTGCGCGTAACTGATCCAGACCTTGACGTGGTCTGTCTTCTCCAGTAGACGCTCGTACAGGTCGCGTGTGCGCTCGTACTCGCCCTCCTCTTCCTCGAAATCGATGTACGCCTTCCAGAGGAGCTCTGGCATGTCGAGCTGCGCCTGCTGGACAGCGAGCTCAAAGATGGCTCGAGTGCGATCCAGGTCGTCGAGACCACGCTCCAACTCAGCAAATTTGATCCATGTCTGGCAGTTTGCTGAGTTGTACTCGATGTGTTTCTCGTATAAAGTCCGACACCGGACGAACTCGAAGAGTCTGCGTTCCAAGTCGATATAGCCGTTGAAAATCTTGTCCTTGGGGCACATGCCGATAGCCCGACCCAGAAGCTTCCTCGCTGCGGTGAGCTCACCTTGTCGAATCTCGAATTGGGCCGCCATCAACCAGACCTTGGCAAACGTAAACTTCTTGTGGGGGATCAACCTTAACGAGGTGTTGTAGATCTGCCTCGTCCTCTCCACGTCTCGTCCTTCCGTCTCTTCCCAAATGGCGTAGAAAATCCAAAGATAAATGTACCTCCGCCAGTGTCGCTTTTCCTGTGTTGGTGGCACTTGGGCAACCGCCCTTTCGTAAACGTCTCGGATGCGGTCGACATCCTGTGATGTTTCTTCCAGTTTGGCATAATCGAACCAAGCATCGTAGTTCTTGGGGTTCTCGCGAACCTGTTCCTCATAATACACCCTCCTCTTGGAGAGAATGACATCCTCAAGACCATCCTTGTCGCCAAACTGTTTCTCAAATGTCGTGTATGCCTTGTGTAAAATCATCGACTTGGATCGCGGTAGACGATCCAGCGCATATTTGTAAATGGCTCGGGCCCGCTCATACTCCTTCAACTTGGCTTCGAATCGACTGTATGCGATGAACAGCTTCTCATCGACAAAATCATCACCCAAAGTCTCAACCGCGGTTCCAAAGACCTCCCGCACAAGGTCGCTAGTACCGTACTCCTCCTCAAACTTGGCCCATTTGATCCAGTTTCGGGGCTCGGGGTGGATCAGGGTGAAAGTTCTAAAGATATCGCGCGCCCGTTCGTACTCGCCATATCGCTTCTCGAGTTTGATGTATGCGCTCCATGCAGCCTCGTCTGGTCGCCACTGCATCCACCGATCAAAGACTTGTCGTGTTCCGGGGACATTGCCCAGCATTTCCTCCATGTAAACGTACTTGTACCACAGCTTGTCGACTCGGGGCTGTCTGCTGACGGCACGATCCAGCAAGTTTCGGGCATGGTTGATGTTTCTGCATTTCATCTCCGACTCAATGTATCGGATCCAAAGCTGAACATTGTTGGGGTGAACATCGAGCGCACGTTCAAAAATGGATCGGGCGCGTGCAAACTCCTTTTGCTCCAACTCCCATGACGCATATCGCATCCAGTTGTTGAGGTTGACCCGGTTTCGTCGCACGTAGGCCTCAAAATCCTTGCGCTTTCGTCCCTGGTATTCGTGAAGCTCCTCGAGATCCTCGAGTCGCTGGGTTGGGGCCTGGATGCCACCAACATCCTGTCGGTCGACGGCTTCGCGAAGAAGCTGTTCGGCGCTGATCTGAATGGGCGCGGCCGCCTTGTTCTTGACCTTCGGAGGTCCCCGTGCTGACTCCATATTGCGCGACAAGTTCCTAGGAGTTGAGATGGAGCTGAGATGGCAATGAAGGGAGGGAGATGGCAAAAGTCAACGTCGACGTTGTAACTAAAATCGTCACGACGACGCGACGGAACGAGGCTCGAAAAAAAAATGGATGCGTGGCTGAGAAGCTCACCGATAAGATTGCGAATGCTATGGGCACGGACCATGTACTGTGGCGCATCTTCAGCCTTGCAGCCTGACAAATATTTGTAACTCTTGCGACAGGCTGAACTCTACGACCTCTTTCCATTCACACAACGCTCCTTACAATCCGCCAACATGACGACCGTCGCAGACGACCTACTCAACGACTTTGGTAGCTCCGGAGACGAGGCTGAGGAGGTTGAGAACGATGGCCTCGTTCCCGAGGATAAGTCCAAGGGTGATCGCGATCGCGATGCCATGGACGTGGACGGAGACGCCGTGGATAAAGAGGACAGCTCATCGGAAAACGACATGGACGACATCGGCGACGCGGAAGCGACAAAGGCGAAAGTCGAGAAGATGCAGCTGGGTGCTGTCAAAGATGTGCGCAGCGTCGCCAGCTTGATGCAGAGCTTGGAACCAATTCTTGAGGTTAGTACTCCCCCAGGCCGCCAGCCCGGCAGTCGCGTCATGATGGACGAATCGTTTACATCTGTTCTTTTGATGGATAGCCCTGACATGTTGGTTCGGACCCTGCAGAAAATCGCACACTATCGATCAGAAGCCGCGACACAAACCGCCGTCATTGGAAACATCGAAGACCATCCCGAGTATCACCTGCTCACACAGTCGAACAGCCTATCGACCATGATTGACGGCGAGATCTCCCTGGTTCACAAGTTTATCCGCGATCACTATTCGACCCGATTCCCAGAGCTCGAAAGACTAGTCACTACACCTCTGGAGTATGCGAAGGTCGTGGCTATTCTCGGCAATGGCCCCTTGGATTCCGAAGGCATCAAGAAGCTACAGACCTCCACAGACAACCCTGTGGGCCTGAGTTTGAAGTCCGTCCTGGATGGCCCCTCGCTGATGATTGTCACCGTCGAAGCGACCACATCCAAAGGCCATGATATGACACCCGAGGAGCTGGATCGCGTCCAACAGGCGTGTCAGATGACCATCTCTCTCAACAAAGCAAAGCAAACCTTGACGGAATACGTTCAGTCACGCATGAACATCTTTGCGCCAAATCTTACAGCGCTCATTGGCTCCTTAACTGCCGCGCAACTCCTTAACGCTGCCGGCGGACTTACAGGTCTCTCCAAAACACCAGCCTGCAACCTTCCGTCTTGGGGTTCTAAGAAGAGGCAGGCCGGCCTTGCGACCAACATTGGTGTGCGACAACAGGGGTATCTCTACAACTCGGAGATGATTCGAGGCATTCCCGGCGATCTCAAGAAGCAGGCCCTGAGGATCGTATCTGCCAAGCTTGTCCTAGCAGCGCGAGTAGATCGCATTCACTCAAGCCCTGATGGATCTACTGGCGAAGACCTGAAATCTGCCTGTCTGGAACGATTGGAGAAACTCACTGAGCCCCCACCCAACAAGGGACAACGAGCGCTCCCAGTACCAGACGACAAGCCCTCCCGAAAGCGAGGTGGACGAAGAGCCCGCAAGGCCAAGGAAGCACTTGCCATGACAGACTTGCGCAAGGCTCAGAACAGGATGACATTCGGCAAGGAAGAGAAGGAGGTCGGATATGGCATGGGCGAAGGCACAGTAGGCATGGGCATGATTGGGCAGTCCAACGACGGCCGTATTCGTGGCATCCAAGTCGACCAGCGCACCCGCGCGAAACTGAGCCAAAAGAACAAGGGCTGGGGCGCTGCCAGCACCGTTGGCGGTGCGGCCTCGTCTATTGGCGGTTTCGGACAGGCCTCTAACATCGACCTGCGCGGCAAAGGCCTGCGGGCCTCGGGCGTGGGTAGCACCATTGGTTCAGCCACGGGCGGTACGGCATCATCACTCGCCTTCACTCCTGTCCAAGGCCTTGAGCTCGTCGACCCCAAGGTCCAGGCAGAGCTCAGCAAAAAGCGCAAGGTTGAGGAGGATCGCTGGTTCAAGGGTGGCACCTTCACCCAGGCTGGCGGCGGTGGCGGTTCCAGCAACGGATTCAAGGTCCCAGACTTGCCGGCTGCCAAGAAGGCTAAGACGAATCCTCCTGCTTAGTCGTGCAGCGCCTTTTAAGGAGGGGAAACTGAAATATGTTACGTTGGCGCCGAGAACCTGGTTTGAGAACACAACTAGCAAGACCGGGGGGGTGATTTTTGTATTTTGTAATTTCTCTATTGTCGTTTTATACTACTACGGGCTGTGGGCAGGTTCAGCAACCACCCTGAGGAGGGACAGTCCAGGGCGAGGAAAGGACTGGGGGCGAATATGGCGTTTACGGGGCAAAACAGACCGAGGCTGACAATTGCAATTCTACTGTATCTAACTAGATATTGATCGCCAGGGAATGGATGGGTAGCTGGGGGGCAACTTGCAGGCTGACAATCAAGAAACAACTCCATGTCAACATCTCGCACTTGGCAGTGTCGTCATGGAAGCGGGGAGCAGGCGCGCAGCCCCGACCCAGCAAATCTCTCAGTATCTCGATCGATCATCAGATGCCCGTCGAATGTAACTTTGGCTGAGAGTCGGTGGAGTCATATGGCTCGGAAGGAGGGAGGATGTTACGTGATAAGGACCTGAATTATTCCCGACTTGTTCCAGTGCTTCTTGTGGAGAGGCCGAGTGCCACCAGAAAGGATCAGCATATCAAGGATCCGACATGCTTTTGTTGTCCTCGTGAAGAACTGTGATCGCCAGTCCAGGGTAGGTGCATGTCGTGTGTGTGAATGCCAGCAAATAATCGCTTGTTTAGCAAGACGGCCGCGAAGATCAGCACGGAAAACAGGGTCTGAGGTCTCCGAACAGGGATGAACGAATTCTCCTTGTCACGAGGGGTGTTGGGCGCAATAAATGACGGCAGAAGCTGAAATGCAAGCCCGACAGTTGGCACTTCACCGCCAAAAGATGCATGTTTCAAAGATCAAGATCGCGGACAGGGAATTCCGCATGTGGCGTGAACATGGTACGGTCTGTAGTAAGAGGGTTTGGGTGAAAGATACAAGGTAATCCGGAAGAGAGTTACCCAGATGGAGCAGGCCCAAATATTGGGACAAAATCAGAGACTGGGATACCCGTGCAAGTGCCCATGGGAGATGGGTTGCTTTCGCAATCTAGAAATTCATTTCGGTAGCACTTGAAAGTTGCAATTGTCATGATCCCCAGCAATGACTCTCTCACCTGATGTCGCTGAACGGGGATCAAGCCCGCGCCGTACCGTGCCGTGTCCTGTGTGCCCGAAGCCATGGAGTGTTCTCTGCATTGAAAAGTACGTGCGTCCGAAGCAGCACAGCGTTGGGCCCGTGGGGCTTGATGGCATTCAGGGACATTACTTGTATGTAGATATTGGAGCATCCCCCAACTCGTTGGCTGAGGCCCAACGCCCACGAGTCAAGGACAAGCAAGGTTGTCAGCCCTGTCTGTCTGGAGCCCGAAAGAAGCTGTCTGGAGACGATGGCCATGCGTAGGCCTCACAGCGGGAAAGACTAAAGGAAGACGATACACGGAATGGGTGATTGGTCGCCAAACGATGAGGCTAAGGAGACTCCAGACCAATCGACTCTTTCGTTTCTTCCTGAGATTGGCAAAGAAAAGCAAAGAAAAGCGACGACAACGCTATGACGTCGAGGGACCACGACTCCACGGATTTCATTCACTAAGGCCGGGGATCAGGCGGGAGGCTAGACCAGGACTGACGGCGCTTCAAGGCCCCATCAAGGGAGTCAGTCGCGTGGAAGAATCAAAAAGAAAGTCGAGGAAAGAGACGGATTGCTACGCAGTTAGTAGGCAAGGAGAATGCCGGGCTTGTCTATGGTGAAACCTTTGCTCTCGCATCTTGACGCCTTGACCGTCATTGCGACTCGTAGGGCACAGAAACAATGAGCCGGAGCTTGGGAGATTTGATTTCAATGCAATGAGATGATGAATCGATTGACTTCGAAAAAGCCAACCGAAGCTTTGACCACTGATAATGTCGTTCTCGCCATGAAGTATGACATCACTGGCAAGTTCCCGAGACCTCGGTCCGGATTGGCATTGGCCTCAATGGTGTTGAAGGGAGAGACCCGGAAGAGAGAGGAAAGCAAAGAAGAAGGCGGCTGAGATGTGATGGCCCAGCAGTTCGGCACAACTGCAGATGGTGTTGAGCCAGCCAAAAAAAAAAAAACCGTTATTGGGGTCCAGTCAGGGTTCAACTTCAAACTTCAAATCCGACTCGGCCGGACATGTCAGCCTCTCGCCGCCGGAGCGTACCTGACAATCAATGCCAAGGGGCGACAGGAGAGGTGGATGGGCGGGCGGTGGCGGGCGTAGTCCAGTCGGCGCGGGCTGACACGCACTCTTGGTCAAAAGCCAAGTCCTGGTGGTTGCTGCTCCAAACTTTCAGAGAAGCCGAACAACTCGCCACATCCCACATCTCCAACGAGTGTGCTGCGTGTCGAGCGTCAAGCACGCGAACTCAAGACGCGATGCACTGTCATCCGCCGCACCCTGATACCCGTTGATAAATAGCACACCTCCTCGTCCCTTGGTCCTGGGCCCTTGGAAACATCACTGGCAAGCAAAAGGACCCCACGACAATCTTCTCCAGTCGGTCCAGGGAGGGGTGTGATTGTCAGAGCCACAGGAGCGGGGCGCGTGAGGTTGGAGTGCTGGGCAGTGGCCCACAAGGCGAATAGCCATGAATAACAGTCGATCCCCCGCCAAATTTGAGATCGCGAGAAGACATCGTTGACGGCCGATTCTGTTCTGTGTCCGCAGTCGCAAGAACGGAGCCCCAAGACCCTGGAAACTGGGCCCTTCAGCCGTGTTTCCAAGGACCCTTGGGCAACCCTGTGTTGGACCCCGTCCACTTGCCAGATGGGAGCTGTGTCTTTTTGCATAACCTGAATTGCCCGCATGGAGGATAGATAGATGGCACATCTGAAACGCCATGGTGACTGCGAAGCTTCAAACGGTCACGCAAGTTGGCAGACCATGCAAGATATGGCCAAGCGGACAAGGTGTCTCGCCTTGGCGATAGGGTTGGGGGTCTCAGTGTTTCGACACCGTTGCAAAACCCGACGATTATCGGGAATTGAAAATAGCTATGGCAACACCTGACGGTGCCAAGGATGCATTATCGCTGGCGACTGTGCCCATCCCTGTGATATCTTTTGGTGTTGAGGGCGGCGTATTGTATTGTTATCAGTGTATTTGAGTTGCTGTGATGGGGCGGCAGTGCGAGGTAGATGCCGTCATTTTCGTCAGGAACTCTTCATCCATTGTTTCTGCGAGCACAATTAGTTCGCGGGCGTGAATTAATCATTTGGGTTGGGCGTCTGAGTTGGACCGCCCAGATGGCCGTCAGTGGACGGAGCAGTTGGCGGGAAGCGGGGTGGCTATTCCAGAGAGAGCGCAAGAAAGCCGCATTAAGAGCTTCGACAAATAGAGCTAGATAGCGGGCGAGGGTGACGACGTTAATGTTCAGGTGGCTGACTGAAAGAGTCTGAGCGAGGGGAACGAGCTGGACCCTTAAAACTGCACAACGCAAGGGAGGACGAGAGACCAAGAAATGTTGCAGAGCCCGGAGCAAACTGGCCGGACGGCGGAGGCAGGCTGCACCAGCAACCTGTCCTTGTCTTGTGCAAGGTAGTTATGAGAAGGATGCACGGAGAAGGACATTCTAGCAAAAGCCAACTCGGCGTCATGGGAGGGAAATCAATGCGGGGAAGCTACAAGAAAAGCATCCGCGAGACCATGGTTTTGTGTGAGAATGGCATCTTGCGGACGCGCCTAAGACCCCGTGTCGGTAAACAAGTAATTAACGAGAGGGGAAGCCAAGTGAGGTGCAGTTTGCAGGCTGCAATGCAGTCCTAAACGAGGGCGCCTTGTGCTGTTCGCTGGAGGGCTCTTGGCGCGATGTGGGTGGTGTGTAAATTCAACGTCACGGTGAGGTCGACTTTGCTGTGATGGTAGGTAGCACAAAAAACCGGAGGGAAAGGGAGTGAGTGCAACCTTGGCAAGGGGAGGAGGCAGGGATGCAAGGAGCGGGGGACCTTGGGGCGTGTGTCCGGAGCTCAGAGGCGGCTGGGTCCGGTGGGGCCACGCAAGCCACGTCCCTTGACAAGAGGGTACGTACTAGGACGAAATGGGCCAATGGGAGCTCGCTATGTCCGGGGCGGATGGGCCAGCTCAAGGGCCAGGCACCCTGGCTGCCACGCCATGTCATTGCGAGGTAACCCGACCGTCGGGCCCGGGGACGTCTCCCGTGCCGCGCCGCGTCCAAGCGACAGGAACAGAAGAGGAAGCGAAAAGGGAATAGAGAAGAGGGGAAAAGCATAACTTAGTGAGAATGCGACGTGCTATGTACGGTAGTGGCCATTCGCACGGACACAGACGACTGGCAGTGGGTGAGGGGAACACAGAAGGAGAGGCCACCTAAGGAAATGAGGGGGAGAGAGGCAATGAGGCAAGGGCCGAATAGATAGAGTTTTCCAAGTTTGCTTGTTGGCGCATCACGACGGGGGCAGGTGAGCTGTTATTTTTTCTTCTTAGCCGTGTCAAGTCCAAGTCTCAACCCTCATGGTGCACGCTAGGCACGGAGCACAGACAGGGCGCCTCGGCACCACCTCTGGGGAAGCTGTCGCTGTGTCGTCCAGAGGCGAAAGACCAAACCCAAAAAGACAGAATCCAACTCTCGGCCATCGGCGAAGGGCGAGAACGCGGCCGAGAGACACGGATACCGTTGGCTGTCAAGTTTGTGTGACCTTTGACCCTTGGCCGGCCCCTCCCTTGCTTGTTGATTGATGACTGATGGCTGCTTGTTGCCGTCTCTTGGTGCATTTGCAGCAGATGCTTGTTTGAGTGGAGAGAGGAGCGTGGGAGTGTTTTGGCGCATTCCCGCGCACTCTGCTTTCCTCCGATCTGTCCGATTATTGGCTGTGCCGCCTGGGGATGATGGAGGCCTGACCGGCCCTGAGGGGCTCTGGGGCTCTGGGGCTCTGGGGCTCTGGGGCCCTGGAGTTTCGGAGAGGGAAGTGTTGTGCTCGAAAAGTCGCTGACAGAGAATCTATGGACTGAACCTGCTGAAATCCGTCGCAGGGAGCGACCCTTGAGGAGTTAGTTAGCGCCTAGGGGACTTAGCCCGTTCCTTGCCCGTCTCCACTACAAATCCCCACCCTTTTGGACTGTGTGCGTCCGTGTTACGAATACCCACTCTTTTAATTCAATTTGGCACAGTAATGAGGTACGTACCGAACGTGACGTTAGACAGAATAGTTGGCTATTATTGGTTTCTTGTTTTCTCCACTCTTTAGCTTGGACCCATCTCGGCGCCCGCAACTGCAACTTGTGCTGGGGAACTTTTTTTTCGCCGCCAACCCTCATCACCCTGACGCTGCCTGTCATCATGACGCCAATTCTTAATATTTATTGAACTCGGTCTTGTGTCCCTGTCCTCTGGTTGGTTCTTTGCTTGTTATTGCGATGAACTCAATTCCTAGTTATCAACAGAAATGCCTTCCCCAACATCAATTCAGCGCTTGCTGCAACCCTGCGCGGGCAACTCGTTACTTTTGGTAAAGAGGTTGAGAGGTCCTTGGATTAAACATGTCATTTATATAGCCTGTATCATCCCAATCCGTCGACGGACGTTCGGATCTGCCTGAAAAGGAGCGACAAGCGCCGGCTCCAAAAGATACATACAGAAAGCACTGGAACTGCCGGAGTTTCGAGGTCAACTTGACCGGGGAAGGGCCTTGTATCGGAGCGATGGCAGTCGTTCATTTGGCTCGGCCGAAGGTGGGAATGATATATCACGGATTGGTCTTCTGAGCAAGCCGATGTCAGGGTCCAGGTTGACAAGTGCGAGCCCTTTGCAAGCTTGACGTCACCATGGTGTGACGCCGAGGCATAAGGGGTCTCCTACGTAGTAATGGTGCTGGGCTCTTGGTTGCCCCCCCCCATGCCTGCAACCAGTGATCCGTCTATGACGCCTAGGCTGGAGGATCGAGATTACGGTTGGAAATCAGGGTCCAGGCACCGGAGAAGTGTTCCGGATCTGTAAGCTGACGCGCGCTCAGTTGCGACACGGCCAACCGGCGCTCGCCCTGAGTGAGAAGAAGTCCTACGATGAAATATATGAGCGAAATGGACGCTGAAATGCCATGGAACAGGGGAAATTCAAAATTCACACGTGAGACTCGCAGCAATAAAGTTCAGATGTATTGGCTGACTTGAAAGAGGGGTAAGCAACATGGGGTTCGTTGGGGATGATATGCAACCATTGTGACAGCAGAAGAGGGGGAAATGTCAGCAAGATTCGGGTCGTGCAACTGAACAAGGCTGTGATGGGTTGCGACGGGCTGCGACGGGCTGTGCGGCGAAGTTGAGGTTCTGTGATCGACATCATGGAGGACTCGATTGGGACTCGGCTGGGGCTTGACTGGGAATGTCGTCGGGGAGCAGGAGCCAACGACGGCACATCAAGCCACACACCCCAGGGTCCCTTCCTCTCTCGGTCTTCTCCCTAGCTCTTTTGAGAGCGTGTCGCTCGGAAAGCACCGTCTAAATGCCATCGCTTCCAAACCCAATGGTACGAAAGAGAAAGGGAGAGGGTTTCCGTGGCTTGCAAATTTCATCGTGGAGAAGAGGAGAAGTTGCGTCCCTGGTTTAGTCAATGCCCTTGCGCGAGGCTGCTTCCCTCCCCTCACCTAGGTAGGTACGTACTACATAGTCCGCCATCGAAGGGAAGAAGGGAACACAAAAAAAGAGGGCACACACGCCAAAGAAAACCCTTGTTGTCCCTTGCCCATGAACCCCTGTCTACGACCCACACAAAACTGGCCCACATGCTTCCCACCCCTGTCGAACCACCCCCAGTCACTCCCACACGCTGGGAGCTGGGAGCGGGAGCTTGAGATTTTCGCAAGGCCAAGCAAGGAAGGCAGGACCCAGGGCTCGGAGGCTTGAGACAGGGCAGGAACGCGGCCACGCTCTCACGACTTTCTCGATCCCATCGATCGATGGGGTTTTTCAGCTTTGTCCCTCGTTTCTCTCCACTTTCTGAGCCCCATGGCGGCGTGTTCCCCCGTGGTCGATGAGTTTTTATCCAATTCTTTCGATATCCATACACCCCTCCCCCCCTCCCCCCTCCTTCCTTCCCCCCTCCTTCCTTCCCACTTTCTTGCTGTCTTCCCTCTTTTGAGTGAGCATCGTCGTGCTCCCGTAGTTACGAAGTACTTTCTCAACGGCTTTGAGACCTAATAAAGCTCCTACCAGTCCAGCCTCGCCACACTTGGACCTCGTCTGATGTTGAATCTGACCTGACTTTCTACTTGACCGCCACTGTACCAACACTTCCCATCAATGCTCCGGTCCCAATCCCAACCCCAGTCGTTGTCTTGCTGGTTCCATTCCGTTTAAGACGTCCCTCCCCCCTCGCCTGTCTCGTCTTCTACCTCCTGCTACCCCTTCCATTTGGTACTTCCCTCCCCTTGCGGCTTCTTCCCTCGACTTCCTCGTCCTCCCTCCCTGCCATCAAGACGTTCGGTGTCCCCTGTCTTTCCCCAGATACCCTGTCCTGTACGACCTGGCTTGAGCTCATCACCCAATCTCGCCATCCTTCCCGCCCTGCCGCGCTCCCTCATTATTGGCATTTGCTTTCCCCTCAGGGTCTGCCCATCTGCTCATTCAGAGCCATCGGACAACAATTCCATCACTCTCGCCAGATACTCTTCATCTCGCCGTCGTCCAGCGCCTCGGCTTGTTCTTCATTCGCCAACCACTGCCGTCGACACTAGCACCACTATCGCAGCCTCCACCGCGTCTTTCATAGTCGTATCGCATTGTACCTTGCACTTTGGCTGGCTACGTGCTCCGACAACTCTCTGATCGCTCTACTATTGTAGCTACTCGCACATTCGACAGATTCTGAAGCGCCCCCCCCAAAAAAAAACGCCAAAACCGGCCTTTTTTCTTCTTTTTTTTTATTGCCAGAATAAGAAGCTGGCATTTTCTGAGCTCTCTCCCCCAAGACAACTGAGACTTGCTCGACAGATCTCCGCCCTCATTTTCCAGTGCAACTCCCACAGCTTCCCGCTTCCTTAGTGGCCGACCACGCCTCCCTTAGCCCCCCCTCGGCACCCGATCACATCCACACCCCCTTGTCAGCTGCCAGCGGTACCAGGCACCTTGCTCGACTTGCTCCGCCTTGAGCTCGCCTTGTCCTATCTCACCTTATACCCCCCTCGAATACAACTTGGAACTTTCAAACCCGCTTCCTCCGGCTTCTTCGATTCTTCTATTCTTTCCAACAGACTTCCATTACACCCGAAGCTTCGCAGCTTCGCCGATTTATTTCACTATGCACGCTCGAGACGCTACAGGCCGACAGGTCTCTCTGCTCAACGATGACTCTAATAGCTATTGGGCTCACCACCCTGTAACCTATCACTCCGGCCACGCCGTAGCGCAGTCCTACTCGACTTCCTCTTCACCCAATACCCCCGAGCTGCTACGCTCCAATTCCTACGACTCTCAGATGACCAACGATCCAATTTCGCCCATTACGCCTAATGTCGAATATTATCCTCGTCAACAATCCATTTACTCCGTTCCCCATGAGTATGGCGTTGATGCCCACTCGGGCAAGCCCTCAGGGTACGCTGAGAGCACTCGATCTGCGTCTTTCGACGACGATCCCTCCAGCCAAGCCGCCACGTCGCCCATGCCTGACCGACCAAACAAGCGCTACCCGTGCCGCTATCGTGAAAGCCACGGCTGTGAAAAGACCTTTACCACCTCAGGTCACGCTTCGCGACACTCCAAAATCCACACTGCCGAGAAGGCCGTTCAATGCACATTTCATGGTTGCCAGAAGAAGTTTACCCGAGCCGACAACATGAAGCAGCACCTCGAGACACACTACAAAGACAAAACCCGATCCACAAGCTCGCGAGGCCCTAAATCCGCCCTGGCCGAATCCCGACGCAACTCGTCGTCCGGACGCCCCTCGGCATCAGGTCGCTCGACTTCTTCACGGGATACAAAAGCTCATTGGGAACCCAAGCAGTACCATCTTCCCACCCCCGCGCAGCCTTCACCGAATGTTTCTAGTGGAGCCTGGGACATGCGCGGACTGATGCCCCTGCTTAACCGACCCGTTGCTGGCAGGACCCCCAGTGGTCTGGATGCCCTGGCAATGGCGGTGGCCTGTCAAGAGGGAGCCTGAGCCCATTCGCTCAATGTCTCCCTAACTCCAGGGCAGTCTTGTTGCCCACCATCTCACCACGCCCACTTGCCCCCTCACCGTCTGTCAAAGATCATAAGCCGCATCCGCCTTATTTGATAATAATAATCTTACCAACCGACTTTGCCCATCACGATCACGCCTACCTCACCGCAATAACTTTTACCACCGCACACAAAGACACACGACTTGCTTCATCTTTCTCCCACTTTTTTGATACCGGCAAACGGTCTGTTGGCTGTGGGCTGTATGAATATACGTTGAACAACCTCGAGTGGAACGGCGTTTTATTTTATTTTTCGGGTTTTTTTTTCTTCTTTTTCTTGGGGGTCTGGTAAATGAATGGTGTCAAAAGTATACGAAACGGCGCCCTACATGATATTTCCTTCTCATCTGGTTTAGATACATGACGGCAGGAAAACCACTATGGGATGATTCCCTTGGAGAGAAAAAGGCATGGCGTTGGGTGCTTGATTTTACCTAGTTACATGTTCTGTTTCAGAAGCAGCTCAGGGCGTGCTTTTTGTCCGAAGGGCAAAAGAGTGAGCGCTTTGAAGCCCATGATGGCCGGCCACACGAAAATCCGTCGCCAATGCGTCACAAGTATATAGCTGCAGCGTCGAGTATTTCGGCCTGCTTTGTTCATACATAGTTGAGCCGATTTTGAGGCACTTCACCCGCACGAATTGATACCATTTTGCTCTTTCGCATATCTTTTCCCTCACTTGTTTGATAAAACATGGCCTCGTCATATGTCCGCACAGCACCACATCTCCTTAGGTCTTGTTGAGCGGCAACCACCGATGATGATCACCAACTATCCCAAGACATGCCCAACATGTCTTAGACAGGTCATGTCGGAATTGGATCCCACCGTGAAGGTTACATGCGGTGGGTATAATTACAACCCTTTTTAAAAATTTTATGTTTTTTTTTTTTTCATGTGTGGACTTGATCAAGTCATGATATGATGCCAGCTCGCCTGACCAAAATAGCAGAAAAAAGGTCCAGACTCCGTTCCGCGCCTTCCGAGAATTCCCATCGGGGAGGTGCTGACGCCGAGCAGGTTTATGCCGAGAGAGGCACCTGGCTTGAGACATCCAACGATATAGGACAGGCGATTTGAAGAGGTTTGGCACGTGCGGAATGTCACATATATAACTTATCAGGACGAAGAAGAAGAACAAGGTTGATCCATCATGGAAATTGCATTCTTTCATTTAATATTTTTTGTTGAGTCTTGATTGGTTAAGCAACTGCGCATCAAAGATTTCTAGCCATGGCCCATGAAAATCGTAACTCCAGCGTGATTGGTCATGAGCTCCGTGAGAAGGAACATGTATGTACATGTGAAGGCGAAATAAACAGACATGATGTCGTCAAGGTGGCTTGAGAGGGGAAAAGCCCCCGGTCTTAAAGCTCTATTCTTTGGGGAGGGCAAGATGGGTGGGTTATTTGTTGTTCAGCTCCTCCCCGCGACTGGGACGCAACGAGCAAGCTTCGGGAGTGCTCATGTAGGTTCGCAGGGGAACTGTGTGGCATCATTCCCACAACTCATCCTTCTCGGCGCAAAGCTGGGCCATTTCGAATTGCTCGTCTGTCTGGCAAACAAGAATACGGTGTTGCGAGGAGTCACCGGTCATGTCCGTCACCACATCAGCGACCGGCTTAACGTTGCGGGTGTCATCAATGGCGAACCCAAGGCACGAAACACGGTCGACAACTGCAGCTCGGAGCTTGTCGCTGCGCTCGCCAATGCCTCCGGCAAAGACGAGGGCATCGACCTGACCATTGAGGGTAACGTAGTAGGAACCAACAAAACCAGCAACACGGTCGACGAAGATATCAAAAGCCAGACGGCAAGCTGGGTCGTCGGAAGCAGCGACCTTGCCAAAGTTCGTAGTCCCCGTCATGGCCTTCCAGCCACTGCGCTTATTGAGAATTTCTTCGGCAACGGAGATGTGAAGGTGCTTAGTTGAGGCGGGAGAGAGCTTTCCGACGTCGCTGGCGTAGTGGAAGACAAGACTGAATAGTTGAGAGTAGGTTAGCGAATATTCTTGGCTTCCTAGGTCAGGGGCTTATATTCAGCGCGTAAGGAGCCTCCTTGACGCCTGAAGTTGAATTAAGCTTGAAAGATCGTTTTACATACCTTGGGTCTACACTGCCACTCCGAGTGGCACCAGGAAGGCCCGCCAATGGGGTCAAGCCCATGCTGGTGTCCCAGCTCTTCCCGGCCTTGATGGCGCATGCGCTGGCGCCGCTACCAAGGTGAAGAGCGATAATGTTCAGGGAATCGATATCCTTGTTCATGAACCGAGCGGCAGATCTCGTGATGAAGGCATAGCTGATGCCGTGGAAGCCGTATTTGCGGAGACGATTGCTCTTTGCGATTTTCGGGTTGATGGGATAGGTGTAAATGTGAGGCGGGAGAGTCGTGTGAAACTGCGAGTCGAAACAGGCAACGTTGACGGCGTCGGGGAGGAGCTTGATGCACGTGTCGACAATGCCGAGGGCAACGCCGTTGTGCAAGGGGGCGAGATCGCTCAGCTCCTCAATGTGATGATACGTATCCTGGGTGATGATCTGGGACCTATCGTAGTCACCACCGTGGACAATGCGATGGCATGCAATGGATATGTCGGCCTTGGAGTTAATCTCAGGCAACCCATTGTCATCGATGAGCGTCGTTAGGAGCAGGTCAAAGGCATCATCCTGGCTTTTGACCTCCTCGGCGACATCCTTCCCCTTGATAAGCGACTCCCCGCGACGAGAGTAGGTGAGTTGAGCGGGTGGGGCAGTGAGGCCGCTGATCTGAGTGTCTGCGATCTGGCGGGGCGATTGATTATGCTCAGCAGTGAAGACGGAAATCTTGACCGAGCTGGAGCCGGCGTTGATGGCGAGAACGACCTTCATGGGCGCAATTGACGACGACGGACTCATTGGAAAGTGATGTTGGAGAGTTGCCAATCGAGCTAGGCAATGGAGAGCTATTTTATATCACCTTCCAGCTTCTTCGACGGGAATGTCAGAAAGCTCGGCGAGGTGCGTTGCTCAATGACGACACGGAATGATCTGACGTCGCGGGGTTGCTCTGTTGGAGGGGTGGGGTTCCCAAGGGGTAGTCCGGCCGCAGTTTCGCCAGGACCATGGCGCTCGTGGGAGGCATGCAGTGGCATGTAAAAGGCATGTGGTCGATCGTCCGCAGTAACTATGCATTCTGCCGTCGAACCGCCCCGTCGAGCCGTCAACGGGCCGCCGAAATCACACCGGGAGCCAGGCCTAGGCTCGTTTGGCATGTTCCAGATTGTTATTTTGGAACTTCCTGCCTGCTTTTTGGTAGAGTTTGTGTCTGTCCTGCAAGGTAGTCTGTCACCCCACCCTGCATGATGCTTGCTGCTGCACCATGTGGCTTGAGGTGGTGGTGCTACTGGCTGCGATGGGGTTGTTCACGGCGTTGCCACTGCGTCGCCCGCCGGCTCAACGACGGTGTCCAAAGTGCGATTCTGCCATTCTGACACCGGGATATCTGGAGAGTGTCCCGGCATTATCTGCGGCGAGGGCAACTCAAAGTGGTTAGGCGGGAACGGGATGCCATTGAACTCGCGATCACTGCTGTGGCAATAGAGCCACGTCTCTAGGAATCGCCGGTACGCTGGTGTGATTTGTTAGCCGACTCCAAACCTGTTTCTCTCGAGATAAGAGGGAAACCAGAAATTATCCTTTCTGGTACTGAGAAATTACCTTGGCGTTCGGTAAACTGAATGGCGAGGTATCGTATGTCAAGAGGTGACTGAGAGCTAGTGTCTGAACTGCCAGTCCTCGTTCGAGGCCGCATTCGGATGTTGAACCGGCGGTGATGATGATCATCAGTCGTGCTGCGGCGTCGCCCGTGAACGCTGAGTTTGAGTTGCTTGGCGCGGTCGTCCCGTCCGCGAATTTCACCGTCAAAATTATGTATCTCGTATTCGCGGTATTGTCCGTCCGTTTTATTCGCACATACACTGAGCGAGTGAAATGTTGTGTATCGATCCCTCCAGAGCTTGAGTCTTTGTATCGCGCCAATGCCCTTGACTTTTCCGAAACTATCAGTGCGACCATGGACGTTGGTCCACACTACGTCCACGTCAAAAAGGTCAACGAGGTCTTTGCGCCGGACGTCGCCCTGAAACTGGATAGACCCTTCGATGGTAGTGAATTCGTACCGAACCTTGACGTACTGGTCATGGATACAGACGCCTTCGTCGTTTGTGTAACGAATTCGATGAGGTTCCTGAAAGGTCAGATATCGTTCCATATCGGCGGGGTCGTAGTATGGGCGATGGCGCGAGTGGAGGGTATGAGGATGAATATCTGAAGGGAGATCGGAAGGCACTGGGAATTCGACGACGATCAGCCAATGCGCCATGTCTTAGAAAATACAAAGGTATGCTCACGGTAATGCTCGAGGATTTCGCTTTGGTAGCTGCCTTGCCAGAGTATGCGGCGCTGCTCGGAGCCCACAACCTCCCAAGGACCCAGATATACGACACGCTCGTCAGGGGTGTCTTGGAAGAGGATTCTGAAAGAAATTGAAAGGTCAGATCGAGAAGAAACAACTGAAGGGCCCTTTATCTTGTTTCAGAAAAGGGGGTCGGGGAGACGCACATGGTTGCTTGGTAGCCGGGAGGACCGAGGTCAAGTGTGGAAGTTTGTGTGGCCGAACTCTCGGTAGTCGGCGCAGACAGAGTTGAGATGCCAGAAGTCGGCGTCCAGGTCGAGTCAACAGGACTGGCGTAAGTGCGTCCGTATGTTGGTGGGCGACCGAGCGACGACGAGGTGAAGGATGAGCCCGAGGAGGACATGCTGTCGCGAGTGGCAGTCGAGGGCGAGATGACTGACCGAGCTGTGGGGACATGTCATGACACGGCCAGGACGAGGAGAGGATGGTCAGTTGTATGTGCCGGCGCCGTCTTGAAGATCCGAATCATCGGGACGGGGACCAGGACCGTGTATAGGAAGGTCGAGGTTCCGCAACCCGCCCTTGAAGGAAGGGGAGGGGAGGGGAGGTGAAGTTGCAGTGATGACGATCGATGGAGGCAAAGTACAAGAGTACGGGGGAAGCCAGGCAAAAGTCCTCCTTCATCTGCGTTTGCGCCTTGTCTCGTTGGGATCCGATTTAGGATGGCCCTCGCCCACTGGGAGAAGCACCCGGACGCACGAAGATACGCCTTCCGCGAGAGCTTGATATGCAGAGTTTCTAGACTTGAGCTTCAAGGCTTGAGATTCGGAGGCAAAAGCACACTCTCGGCCGCAAATCGGCATAGGTAGGCAGGTATCTTCGGATGCTGTGGACGTCGCGATAGCTACCCCAATGCAAACAGGAGATGGTCGCAGATAGAAGGAAAGCTTTATGCTGTCGCAGTCGCAATCGCAAAGCTCTCCCGGGGTCTCCTTTTCTCTTTTGGCAAGGGGAGACACAGCTTCCAGATGCTCACACGACTTTGGTCGAGGGGTTCACGAGCAGCTCCAGACTTTCTCAAAAGGCTTCCCTCCCAGGCCCAACCAGGAACCAATGGCTTCGATTACAAAGCTCCTTCCCGTTAGCTGCCCGGGCCCTCTGCATGCGCTGGGTGCAAGTTGGCAAGCAAAAGAGTCGTCGTCGTCAAGCTAGGCCATCCGCGGCCAAGCATCTTCCATCGTGTACGTTGCGGTCGACGACACAGCAAGCATATGAGAGGCGGCGAACGAGGGGCGCGATGGGAAGCACGCACGCGCTCAGTCGACTCGTCAATGCGTGTGCGGCTGCTGCCACCAAGCCGAAACCCACTTCACTCGCTGCGTCAGTTGCTCACTGGACTCGGGCTTGGACTGGAAGAGAGGCGCGCCGTCATTCGCACGCGAGACCAGCAGGCTAAACCCACCCAGAGCCAACAAAACGTGGACTTGAATCGCACAAAACAAGACACCCACATATGTACAGCAAAATTATGACAAAAGGCACGTTGACTCGGTTGAGAAGCTTCGAAGGCCGAGAGCCAAGGGCCTTCACCACATGGAGAGAAGCTTGTCATCGATTGGTGGTCCACTGATGGCGGGAGCATCGCGCACGGGGGCCGAGGCGGCTCTCTGATGGGCTGGGGCTTCCGGGGATGAGGAACCCCCCGGCATTGGACGGAGAACAAGGGGGGAGCAGGGATTGCGCACGAATATGTCTGAAGAGGTGTGAGGACAGGGATGGAGCCGAATACAGAAGCCGACCAAAAATGTTGTATTGTGTGGTGTTTCTGCCTTAGGTTGATTACCTCAGGTAGGTACATGTCTTGGGTGTCAATTAATTAGAAGGCAAGTGCAAGGGGCGCAAGGCTCTTTCCTCAGCAACCATTATTGCTCTCTATCATCTTCTTCCACTTCCGCTTTCTCATTGTCTCGTTCCCACCGTTGAGTCTATCATCCCATCCCCCAGCGTCTTGCGTGCGTCCGTTTCTCTTGCGCAAATGCTTTTAGCGTTAGCGGGCGTGGGGACCGTTATGCTACTGGGGTGTGAAGCTTTCGCGTCGGGTCTCTTCCCGGTGCAGTTCCCAATTGCCTGGAACCCGGCTTGTCCGTTATTCATTAGTTTTGTCCATCAGCGATTGACTGAGGAGGGGGTTATCGTGTATCGACTTGTAGAAGTCGCTCTCCAGACGCAATGAGTATGTGCCAAGTCCCGAGTACGGAGCCACTGCATTGCTTGACTCGGCTTTGGCCCGTCTCTGCATGCAGTTCGACGGGGAGGTAATAGAAGCCGTGTCACTCAGGAACTACCTAAGCAGGTAACTATGTCTGACCACACTCGAAGGTTTTCATTCATGGGGCTATATGTCGCACATGCAGCTGGGAATCGTAACCATGTATCCCGTATCACTCGATCCAGCCGTTTACTCCGAAAGAAGCTCTCATAACGGTGGGAAAGCAGGATTTAATAAGGGTGGATGGAAGCCATACTAGCACAGCCCATCCACCATAATACCATCCCACCTTTGCGAATCCAACCCTTGGTCCCCATCAAATCTGTCATCATAGACCCGGGATAGCGGTCATCCATCATGGGGGTTCAGTGGAGAAGAGCCAGCTTTGGCGATAGCTGATGTTCAATACCACGGTTGATGATGGCGAGGTTGCCCGCCCCTCCGGATCGTCATCAAGCTACTACGGAGAAGGTTACCTACGTACCTTGTGTGGAGGTATGCGCGACATGGAGAGTAGGCTGATATCGACAAGGACATGGCATGAAGAACAGACACTACCGCATGTGCGGATCGTTGATTGCAGCACGTTCCCTCTGGCCAGTTATGGGTTGTAACCGCGTTTGCGGACAGTTTAGTCACTGTTTCGGGATCAAGTCGACTGTTGTAGGAATGCTTCGTAGTCTGGAGAGGATCATATCCTGGATACTAGATTGGTCCAATCACGAGCTGGCAGTTATTGAAGCTTGGGGTTTAGATCATCTCACAACGGCTTCCTTGATTTAGACAGTTGTCCTATCAAAATTGGACACCGATGAAGAAACGCCAAAGGGAAAAAGAAAAAAGAAAGACTGGATCAAGGTTTCAAGGATAGCCATATGGTTCTTTTTCTTGTGCATTAGCAAGTCTGACGAAAGATACCCTGAAAGTTAGTGGTTCTTCTCAGGTTCTCAGCTCGAACAGGGTTAGTCTTGGCGGCCGTACAGTGCAGGAGCCGGATGTGGATTCCACCTTCCCCCACGCTCAGGAATGGCTCATGAATGGCTCTTTCCAACGCAGCTCAACACCACGTGCTGGCATCTTTTGACGTTGACCGCGTCTCGCAACTCTGTGCGGATCCCTCCCAACATGAACCAATTTAGACAGGGCCCTTGTTCGGATCCTTTTCTACTGCCATCCCTGACGCCATTCCGATTGAAATACCCTGCAGCCACACCTGTCTTCCGGAGAATCTGAGCAGGCCAGGAATACAGACACAAACGCGACCGGAACGTCGAGGGTGGTGTGCCGCTTCCCTTGCAGAGTCGACTTCCTACTGCAACCAGGCAATGCGCCTGTCCGTTGGAGTCTATCAAGCCACATGATCTGCTTGTCTTCAAGGGTGATCCCCCTTGCTTGGGTGTTGAAGCAGGACCCCAACCATTGAACCCTCGCAAACCAGTCCCCCGGGAGATTTCTGCCAGACCACACTCGATCTAGACCCTTTGCGCCCTTGGCGCCCTGTGCTCTCCTGTCTCCTGGGCATTGGACTCTGTTCCGTGCCTTACTGTGACTCTTCTTCGGAGTTCAATGTCCCTCCAAGTTCTTGACCGCCCGCCGTACTTCCACTCTTGGGCTTGTGGTGTTGAATGTGATGAGCACTGACTGTTGGTAGTTGACAACCCTGCACGGGCAGATATTCTGCACAGCTCAGGTCGGCACCTGCATGCAGGCCGGCTGGAATCAACCTCGTCCTCTTCTCACTCCTTCCTCTGTCGCTCGTACCTCGCAGGTTCGGCCAACGTACCACTCTCTTCGACTTGGCAGGTTCCGAGCATCTGAACCTGAACGTCCAAGCCACTAGGATACAGACCAGGCCGGGCCAAGCTACCGCTAAGCTGTCGCCAAGCTACTTTGCGCAAAGCCCACCCAAGTTAGCTATCCACAGCGTTCCCTTTCAGTTGCCGGGCGGTCGCGGACGCTACAGGCGACCTACAACTGCTTTTGTCTCTGCTTGGCGCACCGTCAGCCCATTGCGTCCGCACTGTTTTTGCGATGGCCTCCACGGCCTCCCGGCCTCCCGCTCAACCTGCCGCCGCAGCCTTCCCGATCCTCTTTTAGCGACAAACCATATTTGTTCTTCCTCCCTTCCTCACTCACCTCTTTTGTCGCTCCCGATGAGGGTACGATCATGATAGTGGAAGTCACGCCGGTCCTTTTCTCTGGACACTTCCTGTCCGCCTCGACACGCCAGACCTTTTGGTCTCAAAGCTGCCATTGCCAGCAGTTCTCGCTGTGCCCTTGCTCAGCTCAGGCCACTCAAATTTTCAGAGCCTGCCTGTCACTGTCGCGTCGCAACAACCGCATCGCATCGCAATCGCATTGTCCCTACCGTCGCAAGCATGGTCTTTTCACGGCATGGGATGCGTAAGAATCGCGGCTTTCTGGGCTCTGATAGCTCTGCCTTACCTTCTCAGGATGCCCAGGTAATATAGCTGCGCAAATGCCTTTTTTGCACAGTCTTCCCGTCTCAGTTCCAGCTCCATTTTCATACAACGTCCCCATCCTCTCGCCTGACAGCTCTGCCCCTCCAATCTGGCTTGACAAAACAGATGGATACCTTGTTCCCATTGTCGACACCGAAGCTAATCTGACTTTTCCTGACCATAGGATCGTCAACAATTGCGATATGAACTTGATCTTAACTCTTGGAACCTCCGCATTTGGGGTGTTGCCGCCTCGGGTTTCCTAACAGACTCGTACGTTGCCTCTCTTTCTTGATCGACTAACATGATATTGCTGTCCCATGATGAGGCTGACATTCATCCTAAATGCCTATAGATACAATCTATTTTCTACAAACGTTATCCTCGCCTCTATTGCATTCGTTTACTGGCCCGATGGTGGCGATTGGTATGGGCTACTCATCAACTTCTTCACCCTCTTCGGCTCGGTCATTGGCCAGCTCCTCTTTGGATACCTCGCCGACCGCTATGGTCGAACACGCCTGTACGGCATTGAGCTAGTTCTCGTCATTGTGTCGACAATTGGAGTTGCGACGAGCAGTCATGGCTATGGCGACCTCTCCTTCTTGGGGCTCTTCATCTGGTGGCGCTTTGTCATGGGAATTGGTACGTCAACCTCCCCAGCCCTGCCTACTAACACAAAAGCATTACTCATTACTCCATCGTGCAGGTATCGGAGCCGAATACCCCCTTAGCGCTGTCATCACGTCCGAATGGGCCAGTACGCAATCTAGAGCTACCATGATTTCGAGCGTCTTCATGATGCAGCCAATTGGGCAAGCTCTTGCCCAGCTTGTTGGCCTGTTTGTCCTGCTAGGCTTCGAGAGGACTCATAATCTCCGAGAAATGCGCTGTGGAATCGATGACCTGCACTTGGACGAATGTCGCAAGGCCGTGGACGGAATCTGGCGCATTGTCATCGGCTCGGGGGCCGTTCCCGCACTTCTCGCCATCATCTTCCGCTTTTTTCTGTTCGATTGCGGCATCTACGACCTCGAAGTCCGCAACAAGCCCGCCGTGGCACTGATGAACACCCAAAGAATATATGGTGCCCCGCAGACTGCTGGTCCTCCCGAGGGCTTCGGTCACAGCGGCAACTCAGGATATCCAATGCACCCCCCCAACGGCGCACAGATGACGACATATCAGATGAATCCGCCGAACGGCAATCATTCTATCAACACCTACCAGATGAATAATCAGAACACTATGCACATGTCCAACTCCCCCCAACCTATGCCGGTCCAATTTTCAAGGGAAGACCTCCACAACTACTTCATCCGGGATGGAAACTGGGCATATCTCCTAGGAACTGCCGCAACATGGTTTTTCTTAGATGTGAGTTTCTACGGAATGAGCCTTGATAACAGGGGAACCCTCGCGGGAATGTGGGCAACTAAGGAGTCGACACCGATCAACGACCAACTGTCATGCTGGAACTCGAGTTTGGAGGGAGGCAACTCGACCTTGCCTCGATGGGCCGAGAGAGGGCACCTACCAGTCTGGTCGACGGACGCTACTCACCCTTGCAACACAATCTACGATGTCTTGATTGAGCAGACGAAGCAGTATCTCCTGACGGTCTCGCTTGGCTCCATTGCCGGCAGCGCGTGCTTCGTCTTGGTTGCGAATCGCATTCCGCGACGATTTTGGCTGACGGCCTCGTTCCTCGTTCTTACGCTCTTCCTCGTTGCTACCGGCTGTGCCTACTTTGGTGTACACCAACAAAAAGGTGCCCCTGCGACAGTTGTCTTGGTGGCCTTGTGCCATTTCATTTTCAACTTTGGTGAGTTGGTCAAGAAGGGGCAGCATGGGGCCTTAGATACCAGTGCTAACATTCCTAGGCCCAAACACATTGACGTTTATGATCCCGGCCGAAATCTTTCCGACATGCTATCGATGTACCTGTCACGGCATCTCCGCGGCTGCCGGAAAGCTTGGAAGCATTGTGGCCGTTCTCGTCGTTTACGGCATCAACTCGTCGTACAAGAGCGAAACTCGCCAGGGCCTCATCTTCTTGATATTTGGGTCCGTAGCTGCCGTGGGCGCAATCTTTTCCTGGGCGTACCTCCCCGATCTGCAGCGCTGGGTCGTGTACGACGACAAGAAGCATCTCGAAGTCAAGACGCTCGAGGAGCTTGGCGAGGGAAGAGTCAAAGCGCGGCTGTCGGGCGAGTCAGTAACCATTAATGAGAAGTTGGAGGATCTTAGAAGAAGGAAACGAGGGTCACATAGAGGAGCTGAATCGATCCCCGATTAACAAAAGAGAAGGATTAGGTAGGAGCCAGATATGGTTTTCTTTGGATATTTTCATGAGGCCCCGAAGGGCATTGTACAGGATTTGTACGAGGAACCGGATACCCTATAAGCATATATCGTTTGTTGATTTAATTAGATTTATGAGGTGATTGAGAAGTCAATTGTGTCGTCATAATGTTCCATGGATATCATTACTTGCATCGCCTTTGTACATGAGGGGTCAACTTCACATAGCTGCATGTCATCGGTGTGCATGCTAAGCATCATACTCAGCCCACAATCCCGCCGTCTCAAGATACAAATCATCATTGCTCATGGTAGCCCGCACATGCGTATCGTCCTCAAGAGCTTCTATCCATCTTGCAAGACGCGACCCCTTGGCGGGCATGGACCAGCCACGCAAGGGGGCGAGGATGCGGGAGAAGCGCAGGGCGAAAGGCGCAAAGTGGACGTCGACTAAGGATAACTGAGAGCCGAGAAAGAATGGGCCCTTTTTTGGCGAGATGTGGTGTTAGCTGAGTATGCATAGAAGAGGAGAAGGGCCGGGGGGGTTTACTTCTTCATCGGCTGCTTGGACAAGAGGCTTTATGGTGTTTTGCAGCATGCTAAATGGCTCTGCTTGCGATGTTGGGTCTTCGGCTTTGAGGAGGGCGAAGAAGGGCGGGATGATGCGAGTGTTAATCTTTGAAAGGACTGTAGTCAGCTTGAGTTGTTTCTGTTTGTAGGAGACTCTTCGGTGTAAGTGAGGTCGTGCCGGGAGGCGGCTTACATGGTCAATCCACAGGCGACAGTTGGCTTTCAGCTGTGGGTTCGAAGGGTACAGCTGCACACTCTGATCCAAGTCTTGGAGCTATTCACAAGCCGAGTTAGTCAAGAACACGGAGGAGGAGGAGGAGGAGCAGAAGAAGAAGAAGAAGTATTCCGCCAGCAACTCACATATTCTAATATCACGCCGCTTTCCGCACACGCCCAGTTCCCCTGCTGAATGGCCGGAATCCGACCTTGAGGACTCGCCTCCAGGAGAGGCGCCGGCGCGGGCCGTCGGAAAGGATCCGTCTCCGCGTATTGGTACGTCAAGCCTTTTGCTTCAAGGGCAATCCATACCCGCTGGGAGAAGGGACTGGGTCCTCGTGTGAGTTTCTCACCGTTGCCGCTGGTCGAGCCGTGTCGCGTTGCGGGTATTGACTTACCAAAAACATGCGGCGTATAGCTTTAGATCGTGTTCCCTCGTGTGTCTCTTGACCGTTGCCAACGCCGCGCCTGTCGGTTTGCGCATGACGGGTTTCTAAGCAATAAGCATCAGCTTCTTTTCTCTCTCTCCGGTGCACCTTAAGCTCTTCGAACTTACATGCGCCTTCTTGGCTTCCTTCTCCTGCTTGGCCACCAACCGTTGCACGCTATTCTTCTTGATCTCATCGCTCTTCGCAAGCGTATGCTTATGCGGCCCCGCAACCCCATCCCGCTTCCCGTTGCCCCCGTTGCCATTCACCCTCTGGATCGTCCATATCCTCTGCTCGCCCACGCTCAGCGGGCCCGGCACAAACACGCCCTGGTGCACCGCGGCCTCTGGGGGGATCGCCGCCGCGCCGCCGCCGGGGAAGTCGTCGAGCTGCAGCTGGGCGCCGGGCAAGTACTCTGTGATTTTGATCTTGACGTCGCACAGGTCGCGCTCGCGGGCGCTGCGCTTGCGCTTCTTCTTGTTGGGGTCGTCCGACTTGGGCGTTCCCGGGGGTCGGCCCTTCATGCGGCAGTCCCAGTAGTGCGAGACAAAGGGCTTGCGCTTGTAGCGCTGCGTGGAGCGGTGCGAGTAGACGTTGTCGACGTGGGGGAAGTACGTCTCGAATCTAGTGTGCGTTAGAAGAGATGGGACGACGATGCAGAGCGGGCGAGTCGTACTGCTCATGGGTGAGAACGATGGTCTCGTCGACGTTGAACAACTTCTCCCGCCACGCGTCCAAGTCTGGCGGATCGAGCACAAGCCTCGAACACAACGGGCCATGTGTCTTGTCGAGATCTTGTGCCGTCTGCTGCTGCGGTGTTGTCTCAGGCGCAACCGTCCCAAACACAGCCTCCGCGCCCCCATGCGGCCCCAGAGCCGGCACCGCCGCGGGGGCCAAGAGCCCGAATTGCCCCCCTTGAGGAGCGGCAGCCGCAGTAGCCGCGGCTACGGCAGCCGCCTGCGCGTGCATTCGCTCAAACGCCACTTGCTGCTGTTGCTGTTGGCCTGCGAGCCCATGCGTTGCAGCAACGGCAGCACCACCGGGCGGACGATAGGCATCTTCCAGCGTCGGCGCATACGCCTCGAGCCCCATGCCCAGCGCAACGCGATAATGCTCGACAGCCGCGGCGCTGGGATGCGCATGCTGTTGCTGTGGATGCGATGCAATGCCCGGAGCCGACGAGCCGAAAGGACCGGCCGTCCCGGGGCCTGGCGGAGGTTGCGGCGCGGCCATGTCGTTTTCGGCCCCACAAGTTCCGGAGCTGGACCGGTGGGGTGTATCTCTCGTCCCGGATGCGAAACGGCCGAGGTTTGTTTTGCTTTTTACGAATATGCCGGCTGAGGTTTTGCGTTGCTGCTTTATAAAACGGGCGCGGATGCTTTGTGCTTTTGTGAGCCATGTCGTCAGTTTTAACCTCCGGGGAAAAGGCGGCAACCCGCCGCACGGACCATCGTCAGTTCATTTCTGGCTTCAGAGTAAAAGTACGTACTTCGTCACTGCTTGCATACAAGGAAACAATCATCATCGACAAGAGAGCCGTTGTTTTTATTGCATTTGCAAAAAAAGATAGGGTATTCTTCATATCGGGTTCTACATCCAATCGCCATGAACCCATCAACGTACTTGAGAGTGGCCGATCCCATATTGTACACCGAGATTCCCTAATAGGACCTCATTTCCTTCCATAACGCCTATCCGAAGATAACCAACTCCTCCTTCGACATAGATGGTCCCAAGTTGCCCACCAGATCCCGCCATATTTTCATCCTCCATGTCCCGTTCAGTTATTTCCCTGGTCCCAAGTCGATAGATCCATTGCATCCATGGGCCCCATGCTCATTAACGCCCGTAAAACGCCCTCGCCACTCTCGCCCACCGGTGTCACACCCGTCTGGCCCTGAAGATCCACCCAGTCGTTGGGCATCACAAACCCTCCTTGTTGGTCTGTTGTTAATGTCGTTGGAAGAGTGAATCTGCTCGTATCAGCAAAGAACCCCTGCGTAGTTCCATCGAGAGGACCAGGGTTCATTAGAGTCTGGTTTGGCGAAATCGGGCTGGCTTGGAAAGAATTGTGTCCTGATCCGTTCATCTGCCCGGGAGCCAAATGCATCCGCTGGTCAGAGCCCGCGCCACTTGAATTTGGCGTTGGCCGGTTGGACTGCGCGCCATCTGGTGACCCGGATGTGTCTTGGCTTTCTGCGTTATCCCCGAAGCCGGATAACGCTCCAGTCGGTGACCCGTTCTTGTCATACGTGTGTCCCGAACTAGGCGTGAGGATGGGCAGTTGTTGATTAGGTGGTATCCATCCCGGGCCTCCAAAGCTGCCTGTTGTGTTCGCGTTGTGCGTGCCTTGTGCACCGCCACTTGGCTCGACAATGTCGGGGGCTGTGGCGGCATTGCCGTCGTCTCCGGCCATCTTCATAAAATGACATTCGTTGCGATATGCTAAAATGCCTTGCACGCCTTCGGGGTTGTCGCATACCTTCGAATTGATCTTGCCTGATGATCCAGGCTATTTTATATGTCAGAGGCTAAACAGAGCACAACAGTAGAGGCGTATCATAACTTACACTATCAGTGCTGCGAGGAAACGCAGCCTTGAGCTTCGGAATCCGCAATGCGAGTGCTTCCAAATCCACATCCAACTGAACCAGGAATGACTCGGTCAGAGGGTTCCTTCGCTTTAGCGCATTCATCGCCGAGAGGAGGAACCGCAAAGAGTCTGCCGTTTGACTGTCGTCCGGTCGACTTTTGAGGTATTGGACAAATACTCGCGCCGAAACGTACAAGCAGAAGGAAATGAATGGGTTGACCTATGCTTATTAGTCAAGTTCAACAAATCTTGAAGGAGCGTGGTTCATACAGTCGAAAGATCCATGTGGGAAATCATTCTCATCATGCTGGCAATCTCATTGGCCGCGGTAATGCATCGGACCTTGCTCTCCGCGCTGACTGACGCGGGCAGCTTGTTCTTTTCCGCCTTGAAAATGGCGGCTTGATGAAGGCAGATGGTTGAAGTGTGGATACTCATGTTGGTAAAGACAATGTTGGGGCTCGACAATCCCTGGGGGAGCTTCAGGTGAGCAGGTAGACATAGAGAGGTGTTGAGAAGGATATTGTCCATTTGTCGGTGGCGCTTCCAGAAGGGTCCGTTCAAATCGTGATCAAGGTCGTCGGCATCTGGTCGATGCAAATGTACCAGATTTCGACCAAACAGACAGGCCATAAGCACAATGCCACCATAGGAAGACAGCTTAGCGGCACCAGTCGGGCTTGTGCACTCATTGAGAGACTGCGTCGTCTCTGGTCGGCTCATTTCGTACGCCTCTTCGGAGGAGGGGAGATTCGTCATAATGTCGCGCTCATCAATCGTCATGGGCCAGCCAGTGCCGATACTGGCATATCGATCTTGGCAAAAAGCCATCCAGAAGGTACGACGACGCTCTTCACGCTCAGTCCAATCCTTTGGTGGTGCAAGACACTGCTTCACGTCCAGACCCTGACCGTCTAATCGATGCAGACCAGTCCTACCACAGTTAGTTCAATGCGTTCTGCGTCATGCGGGGTTCAGGCATATACATTTGCGCCAAGCGAATGGCCGAGCCAGTGTTGACCCAGGCTCTGGGGAAGTACATCATCTTCATCTCATATGAGGACAAGAGGATATGTGTTTGGCAGTGGGCTACCGAGATCATGTGCTCCCCGTAGCCCTTGATGTAATCGGCTTCGACATACTTTCGCGCCCTGCGATAAAACAGATCCTTGAGATCTGCATACTTGTCTGTGATGGTACACGCCAAAGTCCACATGGCATATCTCAGACATACAGGCGGTCTTTGGTTTGGCGCCCTGTGGAGCGAGTTAGCACACGGCCACACTTGGGCGGTTTGACAGGATCGACATACAAACTCATGGCAGCTAAGTAGCGATACTTGTGAATCATGGGAACAGATGGGTGAACCTTGTCAAAGTAAATCTGATGAAGCTCATCAATAGTCTCCTGCGGAGGCAGAGGCTCTTCAAGTCCTAGGCCAATCATTTCCCAGGTAAAGTTTCCACCAGCATTATTCATTCCCATGCCAAGACTGGCGTTGAAGTTGAAATCTTCGAGGTTGGCGTTTTGAGGCGATTCGCCGTTTAGTTGCCACCGGTCATCTCCCATCATGGTTATGGGGGGTTCGGTATGCTCAGGTTGGGAGCGGATGTGGTCTGAGGATTGGGGTAGGTGGGCATTGCCATGGCACTGAGACCCTTGGGTTGGCTATTGTTGTTGTTGGCGTTATTGTTGGCGTTGGTGTTTGGAGGGTCTTGGGTTTTCAATAGTGTCTCGACTTGTTCTAGAAAAGGTATTTGTTTAGCGGGGGAATGGATTTCGAGCTGGAAGTGAAGTTGCTCACTCAAGCGCTCCTCCAGAGCCTTGACGTAGCCACGCTTAGGACCACTCTTCCTCCGAATCTCATCATAGGCGCAAACATGTCCCAGACGTGAGCAGGTGCTGCAGCTCGGCCTCAGTCCATCGCACTTGAGCTTGCGCTTCCGGCAGATCATGCAAGCCAATCGCTTGGGTTTGGGAACGGTCGTGTTATCGTGAACAGGTTCTCGCGGAGGCTGCGCAGCATCGTCGCCATCAGTGTTGGGACTCCGATCCCTCTTCCTGCTCGCCGTGCCGGTGCCGTTCTCGGGCGAGCCCGTCATGGCGATAGACGATGAGCGTTTCGCGGGGTTTCGGCGTTGGAAAGCGTTGTGGTTGAGATTATCGTGTCAGGGCCGGCGGGGGGACCGGCGCGAAGGGTACAACAATTTGCAGGCGGCCAGGGCGCGAGAGACAGCACAGGGACGATCCGATCCTTCCGGAAGAAAGCGACGACGGCGTAACGGGTTCGGACAGTTGTAGACGGTAGTATCCGATTGGAAGCAGAGAAGACGCGGAACGGCCGTACGGTAGTTGGTCAAAGTAGCAATGACAAGTTTCACGGGGAGCTGGTTGAAACGGAGGCGGATTATTATCGAGGGGTGGAAGTGAGAAGTGGGATTGTGGATTGTTGGTCGGGGGTGGATGTTGGTGGTTTGTAAGAGACTGGAGACTTGGGGAAGGAGGGACGGAAGCGAGAGCGCTTGCCGTCAATGCAACGAGAACAAGCAAGACACGGGGAGTGGGAGAGAAGAAACGCGCTTTGGTCGGTGAGTGGTCTCCAGTTCCCAGGCTCAAGTTCAAGGCTCGAGCAGAGCTGGAAAAAGGATTTGATCGGGTGGATTCCTTATTGGGAGGGGGGGGAGGGACAGAAGGCACGTATCATCAACTGAAGGCCTGAGAGAAGCCGCGATGCGCTGGCTGCCTGGCGCCCATATCCTTGACCCAACAGGGAAACAGCGGGAGTGGAGGGGACAGTGCCCGCAGCAGGCGCGCTGTTATCAGTGCTCTCTGAGACCCGACACTAACTTACAAGAGCCGACTTTTTTGCATTATTAATCCTCCAGTTGAAGTGAAGGCGAGCCAGAGGAAGTGTCGTTCAGCCGTGGCTCCCACTGGACGCCTTTCTTCACAGCCTTCCCGTCGTGCCGCTGCATGGGCGGCCGCCCTCATGTCCCGCCGATGACGACACCTAAGGTAAGTAGCTGAAGCTTGTAACTTATTAATTAGCCTTCTGTTGCTTGCACTGCCTCGCGTCGAGTTGAACCCTCAACAGAGGCCATGATCCCACACAATACAATAATCAGATTGACGTCCTCCAGGCCGTCATGTTCTGCGCGTTTTACTCTAAAACACGCCATCTTCCTCTGCGACGCGACGCAATCAGTCAGTTGCCTGCCTTGTTAATTAGGCTGCCTAACTGCCGTCAGCCCTACTGCCTTGCAAGGAGCTCGTGCTCGTGCTCGTGCTTGTGCGTCGTCACTAGAGACAGGAGGACCCCCGCGATATTCGTACACCGGCAGTCTGAAGTCCGCGGAAACGAACCAACACAATGCTTGTCTCCAACTCCGAATCCATTGATCAGGAACAGGAACAGGAACAGTCATACCGACATTTTGTCTCCATCCAGTTTCGACGACAGACGTGAGTATGTGCGGATACGCAGCGCAGCTATCTACCCGGCTCACCCATTACTTTTACGAAGTTGGTTTCCCTCTTGGTGCTACCCCAGACCGGATGTCCAACACTGCCAGACAATACAACAACCTCAAAGTTCTACACCTTCTTCTAAAATCTACTGCGAATAAATTCTCATCAAGATGATGCTGTGACAGCATTGGCCTCAACCAAGTATTGAACCTGACTACCCGTGTGCCCGCATCTTCCTAAATTTAGACACCTAGTCCATCAAATTGCACCTCCCCCGCCTTTACCGCTGTTCCAGTGACACAACTTCACAAGAGCTTTACAGTCTCAACATTCATCAAACATGATGAGGGAAAACTATATCAGCCTTGCTCGCTCAATTCCGAAAAAAACAAAACAAAAAACTACATCTCATTTCTTTCTCGGCAACCATTTTTAGACAAGCCACTTTCCAGAAACCCAACAGCCCGAATAACATGAGGCATACGTGGACTACGCACGACTCCATTTTCTCGTATATCTCGGGTTGAGAAAAATCGTTCATATGTAGTTGCAACTGTGTCAGTAACCCCCCCAACCTCCCCATCACACCCCAAGTGCCCAGCCCCCCTCTCCGGTGCCGCGTTCTCCCGTCTGACTCTGGCGCTACCCTGGAAGGAAGGGTCTGGCCTCGACTGAATACTACCCTCCTTCACCATAATTCAATGGGGGGAGCTCATCTGTACCGCCTCCATCTACCTCTCACATGATGGAGAATGTGGCCGTTTAGATCCCTCTAGGTTCCCGGCTTTTCGGTCAGGCGCATTGCTCCTGTTTGCACACCGACAGCCATATTTACTTATCCAGTTTTTCTTGGCCATGTTCACGCCGATCGACAAAACTACTTCCTGTCAACGTCTACTCCCACAATGCGGAGGACACCAAGGTCGCTATAAGCCAGGCAATATCGCGTGGGAGCCCAAGCTACCACTGGGCACGACCCTGCCGTCTTGAACGTGTGCACGTGTTCGCCCGTCTCAGCGTGTGAGATTTCGAGGCCGGATCCTATTACACACTTGGTTAGAAAAAGGGGCATTTGAACAACGGCATAGGAAGAGCGACTTACCCTCATCACTGCCTCCTACTACGTAGCTGCCGTCAAACGTGAAACCTGGTAAAGAAGTGGTCAGCTAACCGCCGGTGCCAGCACTGCCGTGAGATGAATAACGCACTCAGGCTCCTCACTGGCCCAACCATCCTGGTAATCGTCCTCTGGCAGATCCAGTCCGTCGTATCCCACAGCGCAATGATGGAGTCTGATCCGCCGGTGGCCAGATATCGTCCAGTCGGCTGCAGTTCCGCCGTCAGGCACGAAGACGTGTGCCCGTTCAACATAAACTCCTTGGGCTCGCCACCAAACGAGTTATGCAAGATGGGCTCTAACTCCGGGTACGACAGGATTCGGATACGGCCCTCGGCTGTCGTCACAAAGACCTTGTTTCCGCTCCAGCAGAACGCAATCTGGTTCGTTTGAAAGGACTGCTGGTGGGAACTGATGGGCGTAGGCTGCGTTGGCGATAGAATGAAGACGGTATCGGCCTTGTCTTAATGGTCAGCGCGTTGCTCCGTCGTGTCAACTTCATCCACAGACCTTATTTCCGACCAGCAGTGATTTCCCATCCGGCGCCCAGACAAGAGTGAATGCCTCTCCTAGCCCCTTGACCTCGTTGAAGCAATCCTTTGTGCGCACATCCCAGAACTTGACTACTCCATCGCTGCTCACACTGCACAGCTCGGCGTCTTTGGTCGGGTTAAAGGCAACCTTTTCGATAGAAGCGGTGTGGCCCTTAAGCTCCGTGGAGAACTTGATGTGAGGTTTCTCAGGGTTCCCTAGAAAGTCAGTAATTTGCTCCTTGACAACAGGGTGCTGTACCACACTCACAAACTCGGAGAACTCGTTCTGCTGAACCTGTCGCCACGAGAGTTCCTAAAGGATTCCAGGCGATAGTTCGGAGGCTTTCGGAATTCGTTAGCAATTAGCCTGCAAGAGCAGATTTGAGGCCATGGCCCATCTTGAACCGCCGACTAACCTGTTGGGGTTTGCTCCTCTGGAGGTGTTGGGGTCACTATATGGCTGGCTCCGCAGGTTTGTAAAATAGTCGGAGAACCTCTCCTTGGACAGGCTCTGTCTGGCTCGTAGCACTGGAGGCATTTTATCTGGTTCAAACACTCGCCGTGGTTACAATGGGGAATCTGAAAGCCAGGGCAGAGAACGTGGATCAGCTCCTCTGGTGGACAACTTGAAGTCTGAAGACACTAGTGCCACGATAGAGTGCACAAACATGAACTGATGACGGCTTTGTCGTATTGCAAATGACAGCAATATTCTCGGCTGCCACAGGTGGAGTGGTCGCCTGCTTCGAAGATGCTAGGTGAGGAAGAAGCTTGCTATGAATGGTAGAAGCTGAGGTGACATCGGGCTGGGAATTGCACAAAGACAACCGGCCGTGCCCCCCTCAAAGGCTTCTAAATAAGGCCGAGCCCCACATGGCTGATCACCTCGACAAGGCCAAGATTTAACTATTCTTTGTTCAACGCCAGAGCTATGGTCCGTTTCCCATGGCAACATGTTTTGATTGTTGACATGGACCTTGAGGATGGTCACGATTCGAGTCAAGGGGAAACCTTCAAGTTGGGCCTCGGAAGAACCGCAGAGGAAGTCATCTTCGTGAAATGTAGAATGTTCATGCCCTTGACCTTTCCGTAATCCGATCATGGATGGTATATGTACAATTTTTAACAACCCCTTCCTAAGACCGTGGTCTTGAAGCTGAGCCAATTACCATCACCCCGCTGCCCATCACCAACTGAAGCACAGCTTCAAACAACAACACCTTGATCTCATATCACCGGCCCATGGCCCTCCATTACTTCCGACCTATGTCTCAGAAGGGGCTGCCTGCGCAGCCAACTCCACCTCCCTCCCATGCCAAGCAAGCCCAATACCCGCTTCGCCCATAAACTCCAATGCGCCTGTGCGAAACAACCACCATGGTCGGAAAATGCAAAATAACCAGACAACAGCATGCGCAAAAACAAGAAAATCCACCAGTGGGGCGACGGATGTGCGAAACCAGCCAAAACGAGAGCGACAGACACTGTGCTCAAGGCCGGTTCATTGTTGATGAATGCGAATGTTTCGTGGGATCCGAGATGGAGGATCAAGTGGGCATGGAGAATGAATTAATGTCGTAGAGCAGAGGCGGTATTTCAATCATCCAACCGCCAAACTTTTATCCAGACCTCTCGAGGTTTCGTGTCATAAAATGAGGAACGAGTTAGGACGTTCATGATGATATTTGGTCCAGGCTCAACTGGACATCGACAACGTTGAAGATCTCAGCATGCTTCTTAGCCCACTGACGAGCCAGGAAAGAAGCTGTTGGATCAAGTTAGCACGTGTTACTAAAGTGTATGAAGTTGTTGTAACGTACCCTTCAAGAACTTCTTGCTCGCATACTTCTTGAAGAAGGCTTCGTGCACAACGGGTCGGGCGAGGTAGTCAACCATGAGCTGGGCGACAGGGTCAACCTCTTCTTCAGTGTAACCGGCATAGTAAGACAGAGTCTCATCCTGAACGCGAGTTAGTTCTATTCATGTCATGTTTCCATTGTCAACATACCCATGGACCACGGTCAAGCATCATGCGGGCAAGGTACATAGCAGCGGCGGCAATGTGGCTGGGGCGGTAAGCCATGAATCGATGGTCGAGGAGGCTAATCTCCATAAGATATTTGCCAATGGTTCGAGACTGGATGTCATAGTTGTCTGCCTTTGAGATACGACGAAGAAAGTTCATGGGGTTGGGGTAGCTCAGGTCGTAGTCGAGGGTGCTGAGGACAAATCGTTCGGCACTCAGAATCTCAGCCTCAGTGAATCCGTCATCTGCGATGCGCTTGAAGTTCTCCACGTGGGGCGACAGGACCTCCTCATACTTGGAAGCAATGAACATGGCAGTGATGCCAACGAGCTGGAGACGGTCGAGTTGAACAACCTTCTCGGAGAGGAATCGGTCGATGACGTTGACGGTAAGGAAAAGAGTCTCGGGGAGAAGGTGGAATCGGGTGTGCACTTCGACCAGCCAATCGATGAGGATGCCGCGAGTCTTCCACTCCAAGTCGTCCTGGTGGGCCATGTACTGTGGGTTGGGGATGGAGTTGCATTCAAGGTCGCGAAGGTACTCGAAGATCTCAGTGGCATATTCGGCAACCATCAAAGGGTCCTCGACGTCCTCGCTGTCGAGATCCTTGACTCCAGGAGGATACCTCTCGCCAAGGGCATTAACTTCGCCCTCGAGGACCTCGGGCTCAACCTGGGGTTCGACCTTGACGACCTCTTCCTCTTCCTCGGATTCGGCGCGGACGCGCTTGCTAGTCTCTGACGTGCGAGGTTCCTTTCGAAGAGGTTCGTTCTCGTTGGTGATGGCATTGTCCTTGGCAGCTGAGGCCTTTCGCTTCGGGGGGTGACCAATCGCGCCAGCGCCAGATCCGTTTCTCTTGGCTTCGGCCTTCTTAGCGGGCTCCTTGCCGGCTGAAGTGGCTCTCGTAGCACGGGCTGTGCTCTTTACGATGCCGGTTGGCTGGCTAGCCTTGAGTCCAGCCTTGCCCTTCTTTCCTTCACCATCGGTCTTTCCAAAGTTGCTGACATCTCCTAGGGCGGCGCGTTTTCGGGTAGCTGCAGCGGTGTTTGCTGTTGACTTCTTGGTCTGGATGGCTCCCTTGGAAGGCATGGCAAGCTCGTCGACGTTAAGAGCGGCAGCGGCCTTGGCTCGAGTCATACGCGTGGTACCGCTGTTCTCGTCGTTCTCATTGGAGACAACGCGAGCACGGGTTGGCCGACCCTAGAAGTGGCGTTAGAACAGTCGTCTTCACGTCAAACTCGCGTGAGCCGTGTCGAAGACAACTTACTGGAGGCATTGTGAAGGTCTAGTGGTGTTTGTTGGATTGAATATTACCAGAAGCCTTGCTGTGAGTCGTTAGCCGACGCGTCGAGAAGATGTGCATGAACGAAGCCAAAGGATATAGAGCGGCTCAAGCAGTACCCATTAAGTCTGAGACAACTTGGAGCTAGAAGAGGAATTCGGGTACCTACCTCTGGTTCCGTGATAGATAATGACCGACACAACACCGCGAGAGGAATGTTGTGGAAGAGGAAGTCGCGGGCTGGCTGGATGTGTTAGAGAAGGTGGGCCAGCACGGGTGAGATGAGACGAAGGATGTCAAAGAGAATGCGGGAAGAAGATGACTGAAATACCCCCGGTGCGGACCAGATGTTTATTATGATAAAGGTGAAAGGTTGTTGAGGGCGATGGGAGTGTTTTGAGGGAAGAAGAAGCAGGGCAAGGACGTGCGGGTGGACCACCGCAGGCGCGGCTGGGTACGTACCTTGTGTCGCGCGGCTCGCGAAGACGGTTGCTACAGGACTCAAGCGTGATGTCCCACCTAGGGCCAAGGGAGACGTGACAAGGTTCAGACGTGTATCTGGAGAGACGCGAGCTGCAGCAATGAGGCGTTGCAGAAACGGCCGGGCGAGCGAATATGCGTGAGCTGCTGAGGTATGAAGGATCTTACTTCACAACAAAGTACTGCAGGTGAATGTCTGGTGCCGCAGAAACAAAGATGAATGAGAGGGATGTGTGGACCAAGATGAAGAGAATCAACAGAGAGAGTTGAAGATTGATGGACTCGGACTAAATGTGGTGGAGGGGCGGCTGGGTGATGAAATGTGGATGTGCGATGGACAGACGCGATGGTGATGCCGGCCCTGATTTGGAGAGCCCAAAGTGGACGGGAACGGCGCGAGAGGAAAGAAAAAGGTACGTACCGCCGGAAACGATCCACTATCAACAGTGTCAACAGTGGCAACGGCCAAGCAACGCACCTTCCATTGGCCCAGCCTTCGGGAGGCTCGTTGCGCGAGTCGCACAGGCCATGTGGCTCGACGCGCTCATGGCAAGGGTGCGCGCCACAGCCAGAACCCCACATAAACGCGCCGGGTCTGTGGCGGTGCGGCCCTTGTTGCGGCCCTTTGGAAGGCCCGGCGGAGTGATGACAGCAAAGACGTGCAGGTACCGGGAAAACGTTAACGAAGCTCCGAAGAAATTTCCACGCAAGTTCAACGTCGGACGTCGTCCATATCCAACCAGCACAACTGGTGAGTCCTGACGTCTGCCAGCGCCATTGCCAATCCTACGGCTCTCCGATACTGACTCAAAGTCTGTCAGTTGGAATTGGCGGTTTTGGAGAACCTTTGTTCGCCAATGCCCGCCGATTGACTCCCGAAGAAGCCTCGAAACTCCAGCTCATCAGCTTGGCATTAATTCCTCCAACGAGTCAGCCCGTCCAATTCGGGCCTGTTAACCCGGCACTGGAGTCTGTCGTCAATTGAGTCAGAATGATCCAGCCTCGTCTTCCGCTCGCCGCCGTGCGGCAGAGCCTTCTACGCCTTTCCCTCAACAGCTCGGTCTCTCGAACTTATGCGACAGCTGCTCCTAGCTCTAGCGCCACCACGAGCGACTCAACATCTGCTCCCTCCGAGTCTGGGAACCGTAAATCGGCCATTCTACGAACATACAAGCCTCGCACTCCCGGTGTGCGTCACTTGCGACGACCGATCAACGATCATCTCTGGAAGGGACGACCATTTCTCCCACTGACCTTTCCCAAAAAGGGACACTCCAAGGGTGGTCGAAATGTGTCTGGAAGAATCACTGTAAGACATCGTGGAGGTGGTGCTAAGAGAAGGATACGAACGGTCGACTTCATTCGCAACCGCCCTGGACCTCATCTGGTTGAACGCATCGAGTACGATCCTGGCCGAAGCGCCCACATCGCCTTCCTTACTGAGCGAGCCACTGGTCGCCATAGTTACATTCTTGCTGCCGAGGGCCTCAGAGCTGGTGATGTTGTTCATAGTTACCGAGCGGGTATTCCTCAGGATCTTCTCGACAGCATGGGTGGTATCATCGATCCCGGTATTCTCGCAGCCAAGACGGCCTTCCGTGGCAATTGCCTTCCCATGCACATGATTCCCGTTGGAACTACGGTTTTTGCCATCGGCTCAGCAGCTAAGCGAGGCGCTGTCTTCTGCCGTAGCGCTGGAACCTCTGGTGTTGTGGTTAATAAGAACGAGGAGACCAAAGACGACGGTACCAAGGTGATGACGGGCAAGTACGTCGAAGTACGACTTCAGAGCGCCGAAGTTCGCCGAGTCAGCAAGGACGCCTGCGCAACCATTGGCGTGGCTAGCAACATCCATCACCACTATCGACAGCTGGGCAAGGCTGGTCGAAGTCGTTGGCTGAATATTCGACCTACCGTGCGTGGTGTGGCGATGAACAAGGGTACGTCAAGGACTGATATCGAAGTCGTGAATCTGAGCCTATTTTAACTTGGCAATAGTCGACCATCCTCACGGTGGTGGTAGAGGTAAATCGAAGGGTAACCGTCACCCTGTCAGTCCTTGGGGTGTTCCTGTAAGTTTTGAAGATAACCCTGGTACTCGAGACACCTCTAACATATTCATGTAGACCAAGAGTGGTTACAAGACTCGACGCAAGCACAACGTCAACAAGTGGGTTGTTGTTCCCCGCCCTCGTAACCATGGCAAACGCCGCGATAAGTCGTCATAGACGCCAGGATAGAGATTCACTCTTGTAGGATGGCGGAAGAGAGGGAGGAGTGCCTAGCGAGTGTGAAAGCACGCCAGTGGATTGTATATTATGACGCTGCCTTGTACCATATGTGACATTATAGATGAGGCGTGGTGTGCGTTGAAAATGAGAGGGCAAGACAACTCCGTTCCACCAGGCTCGCGAAGTTGTGGTACGATTCTGTTTTGTGAAGAACAAGACCTGAGCCCATCCTCTAAAGTTTTAGACTCTAGGTGTGATTTATTTTCTCCCGACGGTCACAAGCAAACTACATGGTCGAGGTTGGTTGGAGACCAAGTAACCGCCCTGGCCAGCTCCGCCGGCACCTGTAACGCGTGACGACGGATTGGCGGACGCGAGACGTTGCGGCTTTGCAATGGGGATGATGAAACAGATGCTGCAACAGCGCTTTATGCAGCAAGATCCTCCACAAGACACCCGGCGCCTTCGGAATCTCGGAGCGCGCAGTCCTACTGGTGGTTTAGCCAATGGTGTCCACAGCACTCAGGTGAACGAATTCAGGAAATATTTGTCGAATTCGGGACGAGCTAAATAAGTAGATGACGACAACGAGGCTCCGTCACGAGGCTCATACATGCAGTGGACTAGGACGCTGACAAGCCTGACGGGCTGCGCGGGGCCCGATTTCATGGGAAGACGGCAAACCGGGGGCTTGTTTCGTTACGAAGCAAGGCCGTGGGTTGGTGCGTTCAGACGGGGCGGTAAGGGACCAACAAGCGCCGTGAGAGACCGGCAAAAGGCTTGGATGTAATTAGTACCTAAGTAGTTGAGATGACAAGGACAAGATAGTTAATCGTAGATGGCTCGTCTCTCGTCTCACTTATCGACGCTGGCTTTGCAGGAGCGCGAAGCAGTGACGCATCGGTATTCGCATCGTTAAGGGTGTCCGAGAAGGCTGAAACGTCGGAGTCGCTTAGTCGCTTCATGATGATGCCGATCCTTTCAAATTTGAAAGCGACAGGGCTCGCGGCGACAAGTGGTTAGACATTGGCGCCGAATGAGCGAGTAAAGGCCTGCAGTGCCGAGCTCTTGGCAGTTTGCTCAGCCTCGCTCGGCCACGTAACGGGGGGTTGAGGGCCTCCACTAAATCCCCCCTGGAGGGGTGGGATCTCGGTGTGGGAAACGAGGCGGTGATTATTTTGTAGGAACATGTGGAAACGGGAGGATGGAATCTGACTGTGCTTGGGCGCAGTCGGCCGTGGCGAAAGAAGGCTGAAGATGGGTGGTGATAATATTAGACAGATGAGATGAGTTGTGTTGGTGGTGCTTGTGAATCAAAGCAGTTGATGAACAGACGTTGGATCAAGGTGTGACTTCAGTCGTCTCTTTCGGCATGTACCCCGGGCTGCGGTTAATCATTTCATGGAGGGTGCGCACGCCAGAGAATTAAGGTTTTGAGGGTCGAGCAGCAAATCTCTGCTAAAACAAATACATAAAAGAAGCCGGGGTAGAAGGATCAAAGACGGGACATTATTGACAACCAGGAGGCGAAAACGAATGTCATGCTAAATTAGACATTGGTTAGGGATCGGCATTGCTTATTTGTTCGAACGTCACTCAGACGCAGCTGCAGCGACGATCGCGCAGCATGCCTCCCAACTTTGACCGCTGAGAAAGAGGCCAGAAACCACTGGATCTCTGCAATTATCAATGCAAGCCCTTGGGCATAAAAGCATCCTGTTCCTTTGATGCCCATCACCCGACCTTGCCGCCACCTGCGTTCAGATATCCAAGGCCCAGTCGGACGCGGTGCCAATCTCGTGCTGTCTGTGTTTGAGGCCCTGTCCACGTTGGCTGTGGCCCAGCGCTTATTCACTAGGTTGGACTTGGCTTCAGGGCTTGTTTGGCTTGGAGTTCAGGCGTCGTAGCGAGGCGGAACCTCATGAGCCACCCAAATGTTCCAAACCACGCGATCAATTCCCCCAATGGGCGCACACCCCTCTACAGGAGGATCTAGTGGTGGTTAACTTATGTCATGGCCATGCTGCAACAACTTCCACTTCCATTGCACTGTTAGAATCTGAGTAAGAGAGCAGGAGAACCATCTTCCATCTGATGACGGGGAAGCGCTTTGTCACGCTGCGAAAATAGACGGCTGGGGGATTGACGAAACAAGACGACAAGTCTTCTTTCTCACCAGGCTGGTGCCCATATTTTCTTTCCATCTTTTTTTTCCCTTTCCTCTTGTCTCCTCCTCCACCGCCAAGTCAGAAAATACGGGCCGTCATCCACTTACAAATCTTCTACGTACCTCATCCCCGATCGGTACCTGGCCCCGGACCCAGAGTTCTTCTCACACCTTCAAGCATCCATCCATCGAGCATAAGCAGCAACCTTCAACAAACGAAAGGCGAATGCACTGCCCACGTTCAAACAAAGCTCTTCCCCGCCGACTACCGTCCATTCCCATTCCTATTTCACCTCTTCCCTCTTTCCCTTCTTTAACCCGCCCCATCTCGTTCTCGCTTTCACTTCGTCTTGTGCATGTTATCCACAGAAGCTTCACCCACGTCAACCACACCCCTCCCCCTCCCATACAAAGTGCCACTCCCCTTCAGGCCCCCGGCGGCGGGTACCCATACTCAAACTAACAGACGAGAAAGTGCAAAGTGACCTCATTTGACTCTTTACGACTGACACGGACTCTTTGGATATCCCGGGACGTTCCACGCATCAAGCCGTTGGCTTGGCTCTGCTCTGTCTGCCCTTCCTCCATAAAACCCTTCCCTCCCCCATCGCCCACGCCCCCGTTCCGGAGAATAGAATATGGCTCTATTCCCACGAGCTTACCAAAGGATGGGTGATTCAGCCTTTACTGGGTTTGCGAATCGTCATCGGCGCGGCATCTCCATGCGCCTCGCCTTCTCTTATGCCTTTGACTGGGTTGCCCTCATCATTGCCGCTGGCATTGCTGCCGCCCTCGGTCACATAGAACCTCACAAGCGACCCTTTTCTCTCGTCAGCCAGGATATCTCGTGTGTCCCGACCATACTATACACCCATTGCTATAGCTAACCAGGTCCAACAGCTTCCCATTCACCGAACATGAGCTCGTCCCCGCCTACCTGCTCATTATCCTCAACGCCCTCGTCCCCATCGTCATCATCCTCATCGTCACTCTTATCCTCGTCCCCGGCACCACCGTCTCCAAGAACACCCCTCGCTCCCTTGTCATGAAGCGCAAGCTCTGGGAGCTCCACGTCGGCTGGCTCGGCCTCGCTCTCGCCCTCATCTCCGCCTGGGCCTTCACCGAGTCCATGAAGAACCTCTTCGGAAAGCCCCGTCCCGATCTCCTCGACCGCTGCAAGCCCGATCTCAAGAACATCAATAAGTACATTGTCGGCGGCTTTGCCTTGGGCGACATGAACGGCCAGCTCGTCTCCCACGAGATCTGCACCCAGACCGACATGGCAATCCTGAACGATGGCTTCCGTAGCTACCCCAGCGGACACTCCTCCTCCGCCGCTGCCGGCCTCATCTATCTCTCCCTCTTCCTCGCCAGCAAGTTCTCCGTTACCATTCCTTACGTCATGCCCAGCGCTGCTTCTGCTGCCGGCTCAGTTCACGGAAACAAGGCGTTTCCCTCGCGCCTGCGTTCCGAAGTCGACCGTTACGAACCTGCTCGCGTGCCCACCACCCGATCTACGGGTTCCTCGCCCGACGGCCCCAAAGACGGCGACTATGAAGAATTTAACCAGAACATGAAGGTCCAGTCCCTACGCCGCCAGGCCGCCGCTCCTCCCATCTACCTCCTCATCGGCACCGTTCTCCCCTTTGGCATCGCCGTCTTTGTCGCCGGCTCCCGATGGCACGACTACCGCCATACCGGCTTCGATATTGTCTTTGGCTTCCTCATGGGCACTGTGACCGCCATCTACGCCTTCCGATACTACCACCTGCCCATCCAAGTCGGCGCCGGCTGGGCCTGGGGTCCTCGCAGCGACGAGCGCGCCTTCTGGGCTGGTGTCGGTCGCCTGGGCTTTGTGGGCGAGGACGAGGAGATGCAAACACCCCCGGGGCCACGTCAGCCGCGCACTCACCAGGGCACGGGCTTCAGCACGAACACGGGCTTCTCTGCCAACACGTCGTATCCGGCCACGACCTCGGGGGCGGTTACGCAGCGACCTGTGCCCACGCATCATCAGGATCACGATTCTGATCTCGAAGAGGGCATTGACCGCCGTCCCGCGACGTATGAAGACGTGGAACTACAACAGATCCAACCCCCACCATTATCAGAAACTCGGGAAACCAAAAGTCGGGAACCATCACCACCTCCCCGCCTCCCGCCTCTAAGTTAAAAAAAGAAATCACGATAATAGACTAAGTACTTGTAACAATCTGTTGCAGTGTGGCTTTCAAGTGTTTTTTTAATTTTATTTTATTTTATCAAGGTTGGGCCTTTTCATGGTGGTTTCTATATATCATATAATCCAGGCATTGGCATTGGCATTGGCATGGCACGTTAAATGTGCTTTTAGAAAGGGCCGCCCGGTGCATGGCGGAGCGTGATTTGGACAGATAGACCTAATTTCGGCATGAAAGCATGAGACGAATATATGACGAATTGTGTAACTTATTAATCGTGTGGAATTCTATTTGCGTGTGCCGAGATGGGTGATGAGTCGCCCCCCTGAGTTTGAGATGGACCTGTTTGCCAAGAGTAATACTGCGATGAAACCCACAAGTATGCAACGGCGTAAATTAGGTAGGTAATTACATGGAATGAGCGGTCTGGGAAACAAAAAGTGAACAAGATACCTATATCAGGCTAACGTACAAGAAATAATGTAGGCGCTTCCATTGAATAATAGCTAAACTCAGAGAATTCATATATGTAGTAATTTGGCTAACCCAGCCTATGCCCCCTCTTCCCCCACCGTCTTCCTAGAAACGCCAATCCGTAGAGCTGAATGAACACGAGAAGCACGACCTTGACAGGCCAAAGAATGACTGAGGAGCGTCGTGGAGTTGCTGTGATTGTATCACCTCCCCAGACCAATGTAGTATCCTCGCCAAACCGCGTGTTCCTATTGTAGCCAAGCTTCTTCAATGTCTCGTCTTGTGCAACGTTCCCATTTTTCATAGACCCTCCGCCATGCGGCCGTCGATCCCTTCGAACTCAACCTCGTCCTCATCTTCGTCCTCCTCGTCGCCTATCTCATCGCGGAAGCCCGTCTCAATGTCGAGTTTTCGCAACCGTCTTCGCATATCGTCACGCTTCGCGTTCTGCCAGCGAACGAGGGCGGCCGGGGCGTGCACCTTAAAGCCGTAGACCCGAGGAATGTACCGCTCGACGCTCTTTTGGGGAATCAGGGCAGGGTAGACCTGGAAGAGGATGTTGTGGAAGGAGGTGCCGAAATATGCGCCGTCGATGGCGGCGTGACGTGACGACTTGGGGTTGTAAATGTCCTCGCAGCGGCCGCAATAGAGCTTTACGGGCTTGAGGTTTGGGATGTCGGAGAGGCCCATGGGGAGAAGAGGGTGTGATCCGCACTGGACGCGTGGGCACTTGCCAAACTCGCCTTTCTTATACTTGTCGAGCTGGAGAAGAAAGCGATACGTTAGTACGAGGCCAAAGAGAAGTTGGCAAAGAAGGGAGGGCGTAGCTGGGACGAAAACATACCATTTTGGCCAAGCCTCTAGTGGTCACAATGTATCGAGCGTGAACGAGTCCGTAGAGGTGCCGGGCGGACTTTTCAATGGTCTCGCGCATCTCATCGTCGCAGTCGAGGTCGAAGACGTCCGTGACCAGGTCTAACGCATATTGATAGTACTGGACTTCGGTGTTGAGTCCAGTGAGGTTGAAGCGATCCGTCAGGTAATCCTCATCGATCTCGCAAAAGTACTCGTTTCCTCTTGAGGAGATGAACTGTACCGACATGTTAGCTTCGCCGAGATAGTAAAGAGAGAGAAAAAAAACCCTGATCCTGATGCTGCCCTGTTGCCCATTAAACACCCCGCATTGTGGTCATGGCTCAGGACGCTTGTCGACAGGGCACCATCAAGGGTCGGAGAGGCGAGGGGACGGATCGGGCCAGGATTTTGTAGAGCCTCGTTCGCCCAGTGTTACTCACCCAGTCGCGCCAGTAGCTGGTGTAGTCGCTGTCCGACTCACTGACATAGTCGTCCATCATAGTGGGCAACGTTTCTCGTGGGAGCAGACGGGGAGGGCGGAGAGAGAGAGCAAGCTGGCCGGACAGCTCAAAGGCGAGCGACCATGCGCAGCAGCGTTATCGATCGGGCGGATGCGAGGAGCAGATGCTGGAGGCGATGGAGGTGAGTTGATGCGGCAAAGATTGACTGGCCGTCAGAAACCGAGCGCGTGTGGTGGTGGTGCTTGTGGTGGTATGCGGCGGTTTCTGCAGTGGGGTAACCGCCCGAGTCTCTACCACGACGATTAGGAACGCTTAATGGGGTTGGGCGCGATAAGGTAACGTGACACCCTAGTTTCGGTACGTACTGGGTCCATCTATTCGGAGAACAAAACCACTGCCCTGGAACTTGCATCACGCGCTGAATTGCATGTGATTCACATCTTCAATCCCGAACGATATTGATTGGAAACTAATATGAACCGAGGTTCGTATACAAAATTGTAATGTTTACATAGAATGAGGCTGTTTGGCTGCATAGTCCATGCACTGGCCTCAATATCTAAGCCCATAACTAGTTCAAAACTCCAGATATACACCCGAAAAATACTATGTGTGCCCTGCTTGGTATCAAGGGGCGCTTATCGTCGATGCAATGCTACCCGTTTCGCTTGCCGTCCGTCTATCCGATTCCGTCCCGTCGTCGTCTCGACTTGGTGATCGTCGTGATCCATTCGCTAACCTCCCTGCTGGGATCTGTAACCTACTGCCGATCCCATCCAGGACTGGTTCCTGTCTAAGCACCACCTCCACCATGCTCATGGCTTCTTTCAATGTCTCGCCCGTCTCGTCCATGGCTGCTAGGAATCGCGCAAGCTCCTTGCACAGTTCCCAGTCGCCTTCCCTCATAGCTTGAGATAACAGGCGCACTGACTGTTCGGTTGAGGACCCCAGCTCATCAAGGGTATGAAGCACTATAAGATACCCCCCTGCAGTCTTCAGGGAGCCTCTCTGTAGCGACTCTTCAAAAAGTTCTTGCGCTGGAGGCAGATAAGCAAAGAGCGTCTTCCATTGCCGTACCTCAGTCTTCCGCGTGCATTGTAGCACAATATCCAGGTACTCTTTGAAGGATGACAGCAATGATAACACGCGGGGTAATACAGCGTCTTCGGGCTTTGGCGAGGTGTCGACCTCCTCGTCCAGGACCCTGTGCAGCAAAATCTCCAAGCCATGTGCAAAGTATTCCAAGTCTTGGTATTGCCGCGCCAGGTGGCTCGCCTCAATTGTTCGGCCTTGCTGGAGGTAGAATCGTAACACGTCTGGAAGGAATAGATGAGTCTGTTGGTAGATAATTAGCATCTACTCATTCCTGGTAAATTCAGAAAACGTACCCTGAGCGCAAAGTGAAAGAAGGAAAAGTTCACGTCACGCCGTTGAACGAGATCGGACTCGACGCCCAGAACAATGCCCTTTTCCAAAAGAACAGAGAGCGGGTAAAAGTCAACTGGAATTGGCACCGGGGCAGGCGGCTCTCTGGTGCTATCCGCAGCAGACGCCTCCAGCACTTCGTTGATATCCGGCCATACTTTTAGTTCCATGCCATCAAACACCCACAGTGAATCTCGCAACGCGGGTGGACCGTTTCGCAAAGGGCCTTCTTCAATCTGGCGGCTTGTGTTGCGCAATGGCTGGTCGCGCATGCTTGCATGATATTCCACGTTTTGTGCTATGATGCGCATGTCATACTTGAGCTGGCCTTCGTCATTCAACGAGGGCCGTAGCACGACGAGCTTGCCATCAACGAGGAAGATGACGGAAGCCACTGCCACATCTTGTGACGGGTCACCGTCTGCTAGCTGAGTGTCGGGCAATATCCAACTCAGCCCCCGGACTCTTGCGGGAGACCTAACGATGCCATGGAAGGCAATTTGGCCCACTTGAACAAGACGCACCGATCCGCCAAGTGGTGTAAAGACAAAGTGGTATAGTAAGTTTTCATATGTGTAGACGAGAAGGGAGTCTTGGCCGGAAGTTGTGACGAGGACTACCGGCGCCGGAATCTTCTGTGTGTGTAAGACTTGGGACGAGTCTAAGGCAGTCTCGCGGGAGTAGAGGCGTAGCTCATGTGATCTGTTGCCCTCGACCGCAGCAACGAGGATGTGCTGATGCCAACACATGCCACCTCTTACCTGAAACTCATTTTCCATCTCCTCGTTGATAAATGTCTTCCACCGCCCACTGTTAACACTGTAGTGAGCAAGTCCACGCCGGCCAGCAACGGCAACATAACGCCCATCTGGCGATATGGCTGTCTGTCGGATTGGCCACTGATGCAAAAGATACATGGCAGGGATTCGTGCTGTATGCCAAAGGAATGGCTCCGCGGATATACTGGTGAGGTCAGGGACATCGTAGCCTCTGTATACCATGACCCCTGATGGCGTCTGAAGCACTGTCCGGAAAATGTTTGCTTCACTATAGCATCCAGTCACGGCGTTCTTGGCCATTTCCAATGACCACACTGCTTCGTGTTGACGGCCGATCATGAGAATCTCGGAGCCTCCACCGATCCAGTGAGAAGCGGTCACGCCGGTGAGCCATTCCTCTCCATTAGCGCGAGACATGGTCCCCTCGGCTCCAAAACTGTTGCTACCAAGCTTTCCAAACATGCTCCAGGTAGACCATCCCTTTTCGAAACCTGCGAAGAGGCAGTAGCCGTCTGGGGAATAGTTCAAAGTCGTAAATGCCCCTGATGATGCTACAGAAACGGGTATCTTGTGGGTGTGGGAATGGGGGATGTTGCCAGCATAGTCACGGACAGAGTAAACCTGCACTGCACCGTCAGAGCATCCAACCGCTATAAGCGAGAACCGAGCATTGATGACAGCCCTAACAGCACGGTCGTTTCTGTTCTTCGGGACATGGAAGCAGTGCCCTTTGAAAATTCGTTTTGCATCGGCCTCATCAGACTGATTCGCTTCGCGTGGATCTCGCTTTTGAACTGCGTATGCTCGCCCACTGCTGGTAATCCAAGTAGTCAGATTCATTGGTCGGTCGTGGGTCATCTCAACGATGGTCTCCTTTCTTTCTATCCATCCCATTCGGCTAATGATCTCAGTCCTGGTCTGACTTCCGTTGCTGTCTGGTGTCCAACGGATGCATTGGACCGCGGCAGGCTTTCGCGTCGCAACCACCAGTTCCTCATCAAGAGCAAGTGCACTTTCGATTCCAGCATCGACCTTGATCACCATTCGAAAGCGAACACTGACATCACGAACTCCGGATCCTTCGCCAGGGCCCCATAAGAGTTGGTCTGGGGGTAACCCAGCCTGGCCACCGATGAGGCTCTGTCTTCGTCGTTGCACATTGCTGTAATTGGAGAAATGGGATTTGTACGTTCGCGAATCGGCATCGGTGGCGAGGGAATAGGTGATAAGATAGCCTTGATTGGTCCGGACAACGAGAATGGCAGAGTCGGGACGGAGCAGAAGGTCGACATTTTTCCCGTATTGCTCGAGGGAGGATTCGGATCGCACGACAACGACGAGTACCACGGTTGGCTGCATGAATTAGCATCGAGTAGGTTGAGGAGGAGGTATCCAATAGAGCCAACCTTTGTTTGCCATACTGTGATGGTTGTCTCAGTGATGACAACGAAGACATTCCCCGACCGTGAAGACTTGAGGGCCAATACGGGTTCCTTCACAGGTAATCCGTCTTTTTCCGAGTCGTTTGGGTCCTGGTGGAAGTAGGCAGAATCATCTTCATCGTGTTCGACCGGGCGTACCATCGGAGTCGCAGGGGTAAGGGGAGTGGGCGGGGGGTGTAGATCGACATCATCGACACCGAGGCCACGAGCGCTGGGTAAGGCTGGTGACGCTGTCAAGTTGGAATCGGAGGGGCTCGACAAGCCATCTTGGGTGACGATGAGTCTACAGGCCGGAGCTCTACTACTGCTCGTTGCGTAGATGCGCGGCGTGCCAATGGGCCAATACATAGCGGGCAGCTAACTCCTCAGCTCCCCGGGAATGGGCAGCAATAGCCCGGTGGATGCGCAGCCCTTTGGAGGTAAATAAGTCGCCGGGGTGATGGCTCAAACATGACCATGCGGGATCGCTTGCGAAGGGAGTCTCGGGGCCATTGGCTTCAGGGCCGTTGTTGTATGTAGTTGGGAGATGAGGGGACGGACGCTGCACTGTCGCATGTGTTCCTGAGTCGCGGGTCAGCTCCCTCCCTGAGCCTCCAAGGTAGGCCCCGGCGGTGCGGTCATCATGGCCATCCCTCATTGGTGGATACTGCTTACATAACAAAAAACGAGTCCATCACGAATAGCTTCCACTTTCATCCCTACAGGCATTCATCGTCGTTGGAAGCCAAGTGACTCGGAATCGAATAAGTTTTCATTAAACCCAGAAATAAATCAAAACCATATACAAAAATTTCCCATCTGTAGGGAAGCCTCACAGACAGTCTCCTGTCTGCATGTTGAGCCCCTCGGCCGCGAGCCGTTCCCAACGCCAACTCGGTCTAATGCTAACAACGCCTCTCGCTGTCCGGGTCCTTTTGATAGTCGTTGCCCCTCTAAGAGCTTTCTTCGTCTTTGCCGAAATACATACATGTCCAATCTTGAGGAAAATTCAGCTCGAACGAAGCATCTCGAGAAATAACAACAAAAGGTACCAATCATCCACTTTTCGAACTGCAATAGCTACCTACTTGAGGTGTCGCAATGAGTTCGCAGTGCTCTTGGGTATCGGTCCCTTTCTAAAAGAAACGGTGTAAACAAATTATGTATGCAAAGGGCATCTTGGAATGTACGGCCCTCCAATAGTCTTCGGATCGCTTCATTTTCAGACATGCTGTCAACTTCACCAAAGCGCCATGTTTCATTCGTGCCCAGTCCTCTGTATTGTAGGTGTCGTTATATGCCATGATCCAATCGGCATTTGATATTATTCATCCAAATATCTTGGGCAAGATTTTCCAGTAAAATCGCCCTCGTTGTTAATAGTGTTTGTCCCTTGGCTTCAAGTTGCAGGTTTCCTGTAACTGCAAGGTCTAAGGAGGTAGGTAGGGTATAGCAAAGAGTCAATCAAGTCAACGAATTAAACTCAATAGTAGAGTGTTCCATATAAAGAGGTAACGGAACAAAGAGAAAAGACAGGCCAGTCAGGTTTTGGGCCATGCCGAGCTTGGCATCCACGGGGTCCAGAATAGTCCATTATCCAGGAGGAGTCCTTAATCCAAGGTTCGGTTATCTTGAAGAGATAGCATGACTGGGTACCAAAGCGGTGATGAATCAATCACCCTTCAGGCTCAATGAGATTCAGGCTCCGGCTTGGTGGAGGCAACCTCATCCCGAGCCAGCTCCATTGGATTCACAGTCTTGCTCCACGTGATGAGCTTTTGTGCAAGAATCTGGTTCACGTTGCCAGAGGAGGAAAGACATATATCTGATGAGTGGTTGGACCCGGGGTAAGCCGATCCAGGTCCAGTATGCTGGAAGGCGACGGGGTCGACGTCGGAAATGGATTCCTGTTTGCGCGAGTACGATAACACGTCCGGGTCACAGTGGTCCTTGGGGCCTGAGTCCATAAGGCAGCGTACGGGAGCAGGGAAATCCGGGGCCAAGGGGTCAAGTTTCTCGGGGTCTTGCTGGGGCTCTCGTACGGGAACTGGGTGGAAAATGACTAGGACGGTGCTGACGCATGCCGCCATGACTGCGAATTCCCTAAGCCGCGAGGTGATCTCGCACAACAGTGACTTGCCATCTTGGAGGTTCTGGAGCTCCATATAACTGATAATCCCATGAGTGATGTAGAAGAGGGCGAGGAGGAGAGCAATGTGGTGGAATTTCACTCTGAGTCATGGTTAGCACCAATAAATTTGAGTCGCTCTTGGGAGGAGGTAGGTGTTCGTACGCTTTTAGGACGGGCTTGAAGCAGAGGGCCGTCACAGAACCAAAGACGAGGAAGATCCACACAGAGCTATTGCCTGTCAGTCCTAGAGGTTCTCCATGACAAGAAAGTACTTTTTTCTCACACAATCTCGACAGTGGGATGCGTGGGCGAGCACAAAGCCAGGCCAGCACCCCAAAGAAGGCCGACAGGCAGGATCTCAGCCCACGAGCGCAGACCCTGCCAATCAATCTGATCCAAGCCGAACATCTTGTTATTGAGGTGGTGGCTGTGAGGCAAGGACGAGTGTCATGAGAGTAGGAGATAAAGGCAACGAGAGGGCCCCGACTCCCTCGAGGCTGACGAGATGCGAGGAACAAAGGATGTCGGTTTCGAGTCGATGGCGAAGACAAAAGGCGATGCCTGGGTGACAAGTCAGAGATTCCCGCCTCAAGTTTATATGGCCCAGATTGCTTCAAGCCCAACGGGGAGGAGCCAACGATCGACCTGCCGAAGCGAGTTGAGCCGCTGGCGCTGCCTGAGGCCTTGTTGCGAACCACGGGCGCTCGTCTTTTAAGGCAGGCTCTCGGGCGGTTTCTCCCCTCTTCACACCAATCGAAGGCTGAAGCCATGTGAGAGCGGATCGTTCAAGTTGGCGCCTTTTTTCCAGTTTGAAATGGCTAATGGGCCGAGTCGCCGAGATATCAGCCATTGAGAATGCAGGCCACTCACAAGCTCACCATCGCTGGGTGCGGAGACCTGATTGCGAACTAGATGCGACCTATGTGCAAACCACTCGTCTCTGGCGAACCACGCGGGGAGCTTGAATGATTGGTTCTCAGCTATAGGTTCGCAGCCTCACTTTGCCTTATCCTGCCTGCTGAGCACCACATCTCAACCTAACCATCCCGATGGTGTGCTCGGGCATCGACGCAGGAAGGCAAGCGGCGTTGTAACACAGCCCAGTTGGCGTGGGATATTGAGGCAGTGCATCGCAAATCACCCGAATAGGAACATCTAAATGATCATTAGCAGCAATTTTCCCTATCATCAGGATGCGATATGGCGATACTTTCCTCACAGCTGATCCAAGCAAAGGCAGCCGACATTCTTATGGAAACCGAGGCCACCGAGGCCACCCAGTGTTAGTCGCCTCGGAGACGCCCGAACAAGGCAACTTCTCAGCTAATTGACTATAAGCATGTTAGATTCCTCCCCCAACCAAACTCCCGGGGGGGGTTAAGTTGAGGCTCGAAATCCGTTACCTTCAGCGCCGAGAATTCGCAGCGCATCGCGCCCTCGAGTGGCATGTCATCATATCTTGAAAAGCCAGACACCGCGTCCCGACCGAATGGAAACGGGCATCTCCATCATGCCTCCCCCCGAGCAACTCTCCTCGGCGTGGCCGAGTTTCTATCGGCCAGCTCGAGCGCGGTGTATATGACCTCGTACATGGATCATCTCTATCCAGAATCTCGTCCGCCAGATGCGGTATGTGCTTTCGAGAGCTAGGCCAGCGAGGCGATCCTGTGCTGCCCGTTCATGAACACACTCAAAACCTCCATCTTCCCCCAAGGAGTAGCCACTGACGGTTAATCTGAGTGCATCAGGTATGGCCGAGTCCACCTCGCGTCGATTCTGTTCCTCGCTCGGATCAGTGGGCGCACCTCGTGGCGTGCATCGTTTTTGCATGCGCGGTAACGTCGTTCCTCCATCGGCGAAAGCTGTACGATCCTTTCCAGCCGTACATCTTTGCGACTTGCGTCTCTGCCGCGGCGGTTGTAGGAGAGTGGATTGGGGCAAGTGCCGACTACATCATGCTGGTACATGTGTCGTGGGCCGTCTGCTTGGCAATGCTGGCAACCTCAGTGAGCTCCCGCGTCCATAGCTGCGGTCACCCATGAGCCACGGTGCCGATTGAGGATCTAAAGCTCAGATTGGTATGCTGCAATCCCCAGTTGAGTCGTCCAATCCACTCCGCTTTTATACGTTTTCAAGGGCATTCGCCTTTCAGTTGAGGTTACTTTGTCTGCTATCCATCATGACTGCTTCTGTCGGAAGACATGGATGGAACGGAAAGAAACAAGGATGAAGGATGCAATTTCTGGAGAGCAAGTCAATGAGTTTCCAGAACTGGTTCAATTCGACCAAGCTCGCCCAACCAAAGTAAATGAAGGCCCTGTTACTATGCTCACATCACCACTAAAATTAGCGGTGATAGCTCTTTCATAGATAATACAGGCCAAAAGAAGTCCGAGCCAATCCTCCAATATAACAACTCGGCGCATTATCCACGGAAGGTCCTGTGAAATGTCTACTTCTCTATCCCGAGTTCCAAGGGTTATTATGAGAAGGCTCAATACGACGACTGGGATCATTGGTCGTGTCTGTCTGACCATTCTGCTCGACGTCGTGTGGGGATCTTTCACCATCGTATGAACCTCCACCTATTCCAGGTAGTAGTCGAGCCCTCTCCGACTCATTCACGGCATGGCGCTGGATCGGTCTCCTCGTGTATATGCCATCGGAGTGGCTGTTGGTTGCCACCAGAAACACTCCTACTATCTGCATTGTTCTCACTGTCAGCCACCAGCAACTAACTCATAAATAGTTTCAGTGCAAAATCTTACCTGCAAAAGCCCGACAGCAAGTGCAATCCCAAATTCCAGACCCGAGTTCCGCTGAAGCGCCATCTGCCACGGCCCAACACAAGCTACATTGCGTCCATACGTCTCGATGCAATCCCGCGATCCATGCTGGCTCGGGAACGGCCACGCCCTGTCCCGCACCGTGTTGAAGCCGCAGCAGTTGAACGCATCCTGGATGCGGCGGATCGAGTCGGCGTCGTGGGAGCTGAACAGGTGCTGCCACGTCGTCGACAGAAGACAAGTTCGCGCAGCAGACGGCAGGACGTCGGAGAAGAACAGGGTTGCTAGAACCGTGACTAGGATGGCTTGGAGAGCTTGCAGGCCGATGGCCAGGACCCGCCGCGACGTGGAGGAGCCAGACGAGCGGAAGAATCGCAGGTTGACGGCGCCGAACAAGGGTAGGAGAAGGGCGATGATTGTCAGTGGACGGGAAATGGGGAGAGACAATGTAGTAGAGTTGACGTGCTCGTAGCTATAATTGGCACATTAGTGAGCTTTGGTTTTGCTGAGAGGTGAGGGCATGTTGACGAACATTGCCACGCCAAAGAGAAGCGCGAAGAGCTGCATGGGCGTTCGTTAGTGAAGCGAGGTATTTGTGCGCGAGCATGATGCCTCACCAGATAGATCAACCACCATTTAGCCATGTTTGAGAATACGGCGTGTTTATCAATTGATGTTTTGCAAGTTGCAAAATGCTTCAAGAAGACTGCAAATAGAAGACGATGTCTTTGTGCGTTGAAGTCGTTGCACAGACACGTGATTGCCCCTACAGAGATGGAGGGCCTCCCGCATACATTGTCCTTCCCCGTTGTTGTTGATACATTTCGACAAGCCTTTTACGTCGTATGTCATTCCATCTCTCAGTTATATGCCGGTTTTGGAATTTGGTGCAGAAGCTCAAGCCGTTAAACAAAAGGAAAAGACAGTTACATTGGTGGTCATCTGCGAGATCTCGGTCGGCAATCTGGGATGTCGGCCATGGTCGGGACTAAGTTGCTAGGCAGGATATCAAAGACAATGTTTACATCCGTGCATGCTTTGTAGTATCGAATAGTATCGGCTGGCGAGATAGTTGTGGAAATTGGACGAGCTTTGTCTTTTAGTCTTTATATCGCCGTTCAATCCAGATAGCACAACTAGATCCCCTCCTGTTCCATCCCGATTCCGGGGAAATCGCCACAACTCCGGAGGGGGGTCACGGGTTTGTCTCATTTACGACACGAATGACCACATAAGTCACACATCTAACTACATCTTTGTTGCGCCTTTTGCATTGAGTAATCGGTGCAATCTATTACGGAGCTGCGGGCGTGTATTGCGGGGTTGCTCCAGTCTCCAGATGTAGGGCGCGCCCGAGCATAAGGCGCGTGAACCCGCAATTGATAGCCTTCCCCCTCTGACCTAGTTAAGTAGGTAGGTAGACAACACAAACTCCGAAACTCTCGGTGAATGAAGCAGAACTCCATCACGAGAAGCTCCAACCGTCCTATGGGAACACGGGCTGTACGTAATTGATTGATCACTCGCACTCACGTGGACAAAAATAAGAAAACCACCGTTTTGACATATGGCCTGGATGCAGGGTAGCTCCAGGAGCTTGGGCCACCTGCGTTCGGGGATGGGCCGCAAGGGTACCGCCGGCTACGTGCGGCCGGCGGGGGCTCCGGCACCGGCTTTGTTATCGGCGTCCGGGGGGGAAGGCGGGGCGGCGATTCATGGAGCGAGCAACCTCGTCCAAGTAAACATAACCTATCGTATCTCTGTCCCCCGTCCTGCATTGGAGCTAACAAGCCAATTCTCTATCCAACTGCATATCCAGCAGTTCTCGTGACTCCCGACGTATTTCACACTCTCAAACACACTTAGATCGTAGTACACCCTTCTTCAACCTCTTCATTCACACTTACACACTGTTCCTACCGGCGCCTCAATCGCCACTCCTCCAGACACAGCGCGTCATCATGATCCCTGTTACCAGAACAGCCCGGCTTCGGCCGCTGGTGCGCCATGCTCGACTGCTTCACTCCAAGTCTCGCCTCTCAAGCGCAGAGGCCGCGCCTGCCGCTCGAGCAGCGCACTTTGATAAGACGGAACAAGTCTCGGCAATTGGAGAGGTCATGGCGAGGAGAGCAAAGGCTGGGAAGCTTGTCGCTGGAATCGCGGCTGCGTCTGATAGTGATATGTTCAAGGCATCGGTAAGTTGTGAGAACCAGCAGGTTGATGAGAGAAACTTGTCCACGAAACTGACACTTCACTCACAAGACGCCCGACAAGCCCAAGTCGAAACGATGGGACAGTAAGCAACCACACCACTTCGTTATAAGAGGACAAAGCAACTTACACTCACCAGACCACCTGAGCCACGAAAGCCGCGTCCGTGAGCCCTGCACTCTCAAGCAGGCAGCCCGCCACATGAAGAAGCCCGGCCTCATCTCCCTCGGCGGCGGCCTTCCCTCCAGCGAAGTCTTCCCCTTTGCCGAGCTCGAGTTCAAGGTCCCCGTCGCCCCCAACTTTTCCGAAAAGGACACCATCGAGCGCGGCCAGAAGGTCACGATTGGGAAGTACGACGTCCGCGACCGCGGAGGCACCTACGACCTGTCCATCGGCCTCAACTACGGCCAGGCCACCGGCTCGCCCCAGATGATGCGCTACTTGACCGAGCACACCGAAATCGTCTACAAGCCGCCCTACGCCGACTGGCAGGTCTGCCAGACCATCGGCAGCACGGGCGCCCTGGAGGAGGCCCTGCGCATGTTCCTCGACAAGGACCGCGGCGACTCCATCCTGACAGAGGACTTTAGCTTCTCAACCGCCCTCGAGACAATCACGCCGCTCGGCGTCAAGGCATTCGGCGTCCCCATCGACGACCAAGGCCTGATCCCCGAAGCAATGGACGACCTGCTGACCAACTGGGACGCCACCGCCCGCGGCGCCAGGAAACCTCACGTCCTCTACACAGTGCCCTCGGGACAGAACCCAACCGGCGCGACGCAGGGCACCGAGCGCCGGAAGGCCCTGTATCGTATCGCCCAGAAGCACGACCTGTACATCATCGAAGACGAGCCGTACTACTTCCTCCAGATGCAGCCGTACACAGGACGCAACCAGCCCTCCGCACCCGCCCCCTCCAACGTCGACGACTTCGTCGCCTCCCTGATCCCGTCGTACCTCAGCCTGGACGTCGACGGGCGCGTGATGCGCATGGACTCGTTCTCCAAGGTCCTCGTGCCGGGGTCGCGGCTGGGCTGGATCACGGCGTCTGCGCAAATCGTCGAGCGCTACGTGCGGCACGCCGAAGTCGCCAGCCAAGGGCCCAGCGGCTTCTCGCAGCTGATCCTGTACAAGCTGCTGGACGAGACGTGGGGCCACGAGGGATACCTGCGGTGGCTGATGAACCTGCGGCTGGAGTACACGAAGAAGCGCGATGCGCTGCTTGCGGCTTGCGAGGACCACTTGCCGCGGGACCTGGTGACGTGGACGCCTCCCGCAGCGGGCATGTTTGTAAGTGACACCCGTTTCCTTCTCCAACACCAAGAATACTAATATGTTTCCCAAGATGTGGCTGCACGTCGACTACGCCAAGCACCCCCGCGCCTCGGAGCGAAGCATTTTGGAAATCGAGGAAGAAATCTTCAACTCGTGCATCGACGGCGGCGTCCTCGTAGCTCGAGGCTCGTGGTTCCTGACGGAGAAGGACAAGGCCCCTCCAGGCTTGTTCTTCCGGGCTACGTACGCATCAGCGTCGCCCGAGAACATGAACGAGGCTATCAAGAGGTTTGGAAACGCGGTGAGAGAAAGTTTTGGAAAGAAGTAAAATGAACTGATGAGAAGATGGATATAATTCGAATAGGGGCTGGCATCTGGATAGCGGCACGTGGTAAATAGGGCCATGTGTATATAGCACTGCAACTCTGCATATGAAGCACTGCAACTCTGTGACGAAATAAAGAAGTTAAATCAATACAAATAAGCAAGATGAATTAGAATAAACACCCAACTAAGTACACTATCACTTGAGATATCACCACTCAGGGAGCTTGCCTTGGCAAGACGATTCATCATTCTCCAAACGAAAAAGAATCAGTCCAAAATATGGTTCATTATATCTATCTGCAAAACGTGAAGATGCAAAAATTATTGTCCGGCGTTCTTGGGTTCCCAGAAGGCCACACGCACCCCCTGACCCGGTGACAAGACGATATCCGCCTTCAACATGGGTTTTCCGCCGTCAATCTCGTCCATATAATTGGTCACCCTCTCGTACCTCTGAAACATGCGACAGAGGACGTAACCCATCTCCGTCAACGCAAACTGTTGCCCAATGCAGATCCGAGGTCCCGCGTTGAATGGGATGTATTCATGCGGTTTCGGGTGCCAGTGTGCCCATCGTTCAGGGCTGAAGACGTCGGGGTCGGCGAAGTTGTCAGAGACGGGAGGATATAGGTCTGCACGTCGCTGCATCACGAGCGTCGAGTAGGCCACGGGTGTGTCCTTCAGAACGGCGATGGGCTGCGTGCCGTCCGGTCCGCCGCCGGTGGGGAGGGTCGTGTCCTTGAGAGCAAGGCGGACGTTGAAAGGCACCGCAGGGTACAGACGCAGGGCCTCGTTCAGTATGGCCTTGAGGTAGCTCATGTTCTTCAAGTCCTCATATGTCGGAGTGCGAGTCGGCCCAACAGTATCAAGCAGCTCGGCCCGCAGCTTGACAACGACCTCTGGATGGCGAGCCAACTCGTACAGTGTCCAGGACAAGGTGCAGGCAGTGGTGTCTCGACCAGCGATGAGAATACTCATGATCTGGTCTCGTAGCACTGTGCGGTCACGCGTGAAGCCGGCGAGGGCATGGAGGAATGTGTAGCTGTGGTCATCCTTGGACTTGCGGGCCAACTCATCCGGACTCATGCGAAGAGCTCGCTCGATGTAGAAGTTGATAAACTCGTGGACCACTTTAAGGTGACGCCAGAAAGCAAACTTGGGGTACAAGGGCCTCGCCTTGGATGTTCGAGCGATGATGTTTTGAATGTGTTGAACTTGATTGAAGGCCTCAGCGAACGGCTGCACCGGGGTCCTGCCACGATGTGAGTAAAAAAATACGGGGGGTTATAGAAAGCTCATTAGGGACACTCACGAAAGGGACTTGATATCGCATCCAAGCAGGAACTCGGTGGCCACGTCAAGTGTATAGCGAAAGAACAGGTCGCTGATATCCAGAATCCTCCCGTTGACGCGACTCATATCCACCTCTTGGTTCTCATTCTCCAGCGGGCCTCCGTTTGCAATTGCTCGAAAGAGTGTCTCAACATGCGACTCAAAGCAGTGCAGATCACTCACTCGATCTCGAGTGAACTGCGGCCTGATGAGTTGGCGACTCGCATGCCATTGTGGCCCGTCCGTGGTGAAAATGCTGTCCCCGAGGAAGTCCTTCCACTCGGCATGAAAGGGTTCGCCTTTGCCATAGTCGCTAAACTGGGTGGCTAGGATGGCCTTGAGATTGGCTGGGTCGGCGGTAAAGATGACACGCATATTGAGGACTCGTGCCTCGGATGTCCACGAATTGACGGGATGGAACAAAGCCGTGCGCCAATGCTCGAGGTTACGATGCTCGATTGTTGCCCGAATGGTTCGAAAGAGGTTATCGAGGCCTATTGTGGTATGTTGGGTTAGTAGGATGGATGTGTGCGTGTTGGATGGTGTCGAGCGCTTACCGAGAGGGAGATAGGTCTTCAGATATCGGCCATAGCCGCCCAGCCGTTTGATGCGCCGGTGTTCATCGATGCGACTTATGATGTGCCAGACAAAGCCGAGGCCGACGAGGGTGGCCAGTATTGTCTTGAGAGAGACGTGGCCGAGGAAGGCTTCCACGAAGCCCATGTTGAAGGAGGGGTGGACACAGGCGGAAGAAGACAGAAGGATAGGAATGTAGACCAGTAGATATATCCGAGGAGTGAGTCGAGATGGGGCAACTTGGGTTCTAGGGTACCACAGAAAGTTGGTAGAGATGAGGTTGATGTGGTGTCGTGATATCGTGTCAAGTCAAGTCGTCAACTGGGTAGTGGCATAAGACGGAAGGAGTGAGTGGCACGATGACGGGGATGCTCAACCCTATAAATCTTCGATACGTAGCCATCTCCATCTCTCTAAGGCAAGAGCCCTACGAATAGACAGCTCGAATAGGTGTGTAATGTGTAATGTGTATCGGGTCAAGTGTCCAATCACGCACAACACGAATGAGTTACATCAGCCCTTGGCACCCGAATTGGGGCTGCAAAGACGGAGTGTCCAAGACGAACCGACTGCCCGTTTGAGACTGCGCAGCCTCAGAGGGAGGAATGCAGTCGGGGGTCACTTTCAGATGTTTTCCCCTTCGTCCTCGAGAGCCACAGACACATTCTGGGTATGTATGCCGAGGCGCAAGGGCTGGACCAAGACTCGCGAGGGGGTGGGTGTGGAGGGCAACATGGCGGGGTAACGACAAACTTGATATTCGATCTTGTCGTTCTTTCCTGAATTGCCGGAAACTGAAGTCAAGTGTAGATACTTGACCCCCAAAGACCCGGTTCGGGCTAAAAAAACGCCGGCGATCAGAATTCCCCAAAGGGAACGAGACAGCTGCGAAAGGCGTCCGGCGGCCCCGCGAGCCCATCTGCGATAACATCACGCCACGTTCCGTCTACTGTATGTACATGCTGTGGCTGCCGACTGAGATAATTCCCGATCTTCCCCGGATTCTTCGCTCGTCGTTACATCGGCCGTCTTTGAGCATCGCAAGTGCGGCACGGTTTGGGAATGGGGTAACTCACATGCCGAGCTCCAAACAGGATATTCATCCCCAAACAACACAACGGCCCCCGCGGGCCTCCGATGGAACCTCTAGATGTGAATCTGTTGCTGGAGACGGACTAGTGCACACAATTACCCCGGGTTTTCAAAGGTGGGTGGCACACTCCCAGCGGCCACACGGTTGGACTTGAATGGCCCGTCTTAACAATCAGTCATCACCGCCAACTTCCTCCAGATCTCTTACCTTGCCCAAGTCAGTACATTCGCAACACACATGCTCAGAACCGACTGCTTCTTTAAAAAGTTGAAAAACTAACATTCAAATGTTGACCTGGTATCTTCGTGTCCTCAGACAGCAGCAATAATCAACCATCAGCAAAGCTATGTACATGCTGAAATTAAAAAAAAAAAAAAAGGTAAAGTGTCTTATCCCACTTCATTGTCCCATATGTCATATCCTATATCCGTATCCCTATCCCGCATTCCCAGTTGCCTCACAAGCAGTCGTCGCCACCTCGGTCGACGTCGGCTTCTGCGCCTTGTCCTTCTAAGACAAAATCATGGCGCACTCGGTCGCGTTGCCCTGCGTGCAGAACGGCATCTGCACCGGTGACGCCCTCACGCCGCGAGCAACCATGCGCTCCCGCATTTCTGCGAGACGCGGCGCCGCGTCGTATTGTGAGCGGTTCTGGCCTGAGGCGTCCTCGCGGCCCGACCAGAGGACCTCGGCGGCCGCACCGGCGCGGGGCCACACGAGCGTGTCGAGGTTGATGGGGTCGATGGTCTCGGTCCACACGGCCACTTCGCCGCCGAGGACGTTCTTGGCCGCCTTCTTGGAGAGCCCGGCCGCCGGGTCGTGCGAGTAGATGAGACGCCAGCTCTTGGCTGGGCCGCACCAGTCGCTGAAGGGGTAAAAGGTCTGGAAAGCCTCGCCGTTGTCGAAGTTGAGCCACTGGCCGCGACCGCAATCGAGGTACCAGTAGTTGTAGTCGCTGTCGATGACCTTGTGCCCAGCCTCGGCCAGGGCCTTGACGGCGCCGCCTCCGAGCCACGACTGGACGACAACGTCCTCGCCAATGGTCATGTTCCACGTGGTAACCATCTCCTCCCAGACCAGAGGGGTCAAACCAGCCTTGCGGACCTTGCCGTGCGTGTAGTCCATAAACTTCTGCAGGAGCGGACCGAGGACCTTGGTGTCGTTGGACTTGATACCGGGATCGAGCATTGAGTCGTTGGCGTTAAGCTCGTCGCCTCCGGTGTGGAAGTAGGCAGTGTAGGGCGAGATACGAGGGAGGAGGTCGGCGAAGAGGGTGTCGAGGAACTCAAAGACGTCGGTGCTGTTGAGGCGGAAGGCACCGCAGGGAGGCTCAGCACACCACCACTGGTAGGGCTTCTCGTTGTAGGCGACGATGAGGTCCTTGTAGGCGAGCTCGACGACACCGATGTGGCCGGGCATGTCAATCTCCATGACGACCTCAACACCGCGCTGGACACCGTACTCGTAAATACCCGCGAGGTCCTGAGGCGAGTACGACAGACCCTTGCGGTAGGCTCCCTTCTCAGCGAGCTTGGGTAGGGCGGGGATCTCAAGAGGCCAAGACTGGGAGTCAGTGATGTGCAGGTGCAGGCGGTTCATCTTGTTCCAGGCCATGGCGTCGATGGTGCGCTTGATATCCTCCACCTCGAACCAGGAACGGGCGACATCGAGCAGGACACCTCGGTGAGGGTACTTGGGCTTGTCCTTGATATTCACGGGAGCATGGGGCGTGTACCAGAAAGTGCCGGCGCTGTGCTTGAAGAAGAGCTGGAGGAAGGACTCGAGACCGTGTAGGACTCCGACCGACGTCTTGGCCTTGATGACGGCCTTGCCATCCTCGGTGAGCTTTAGCGAGTACGACTCGTCGACCTCGCCGGCAAGAGGCTTGAAGACGGACACATCGTCCTTGCCCGTCTGGGTGATCTGGATCGACTTGATCCAAGTCTTGGTCTTTGTGACATCCGGCTCAAAGTCAGAGTTGCGCTCACGGAGCTTCCAGGGAACAAAGTTGTCTTCGAAAATGGCCTGGAAGGCGCGTGACACACCGGCCTGGACGATTTCCTTGCTGTTGAACTTGGAACCGGAGCTGGCCGAGTAGCCGTAGGTGTAGGAAAGCTGTGGAAGAAACAAGGTCTCAGTAAGGCGAAGCGCGTCAACATAAGGAGAAGATGGAATCCAGCATACAGAATCACCATTGTAGGTCACGTCGACGGTGTGGTCAATGAAGAGGACTTTCTCTCCAAGGGAGACTTCTTGAGGGACGGGCCATAGGGCATTGACGGGTGCCAGGGCGAGAGCGGCCACGGCGAGGACCGTCTTGGAGGACCACATGGTGGGCACTCGTAGGAGAGGTGAGGTTTGGGGAGGAGGAGGGCCCAGCCAAGGGGGGATTATTGTATTATGAATGAATGGAAAACAGAGAGAGAAAAAGAGTTGTTTGCTCAATAATAAAAAGAACGAAGAATGACCTGGATGAACAATACTAGGAAAAAAGGGCAGTGAGATATGTTCCGGGGGACTGTTAAATAAAGGTTGAGAGAGCCTGAGAGGGCTGGAGTGGGCGGTTGTTGTCGAGCCCCGGCCCCTTCCATCCAGGATGCTTCATGCAAGGGCCCCCCAGCCACGGGAGGCGTCGAGTAGTAAATTTGGAGGGACCCGAATGGTGGGAGGATCTGCGAGACTCATCAACAGCGCGAGGTGCTTCTTCCTAGCGTGCGGGTGTGTCCTTGCAGGTGTGGAGGTGCCACGGTGAGCGGGAGGCAGTAAGATGGAGAGAATACGATGCGGCGCCGATTGAGGAGGAGACGACGTAGGACAAGCTGTTCCCGCGCAACGTTACGTTACACGTTGATCGATATAGGCCGTGGACAGTTTGAATGTGTACTGGTGCAGGCAGCTTTGGCCGAGAAGGGGAGGTTGGTGGCAGTAGAGAGAGAAACGTGACCAAATAGTCACTGTGAAGCTACCACAAGCAGCAGTTCAGCAAACAGATTGGAGTGCTGCTGGCTTGTTGCTTCTCGATGCTTTGCTACCGTAGCACCGGCCAGTGAGGCAGTCAAGACGAGACGGGACGAATCCTACGCGACCACGATGGAGGCCCAGCCAGGACGAGCTATGCGCGTAGCAAAAGCCGAGGGTCGAGAACCTGGGTCGAGGTTCGTGGGTCTGGAGCGGAGATCACTCCTCTCAGCCCTGGTGCTATAATTGTAACTGACTGGACTGGGCTGGGGCTGATGCGGTCGACGGTGGATGTGATGGCAGGATGGATGACGGCCATGGGACCAACCGACTGAGGCTAATCGAGTGGAGTGAAGCTTCCGACGGACAGAGACGTGATGCTTCTGACCGATCCGTCGACCACGGTAAAATACCCGCGTCGACTCGGGCGAGGTGGATCGCCGCCGTCGAATCGATGCTGCTCGTCCGACGCGACGTGATGCAGCCCGTCAGCACCAACTGGAAACAAAAATGCAAAATAGAATAAAAAAAAAATCACGCCTCTTCTTCTTCTTGCCGCCGCTGCGAAAGTGATTCAGCTGTTGGTGGCTTGATGAATGTATTCGTAGTTGCCATTTGCTTGGTTTGGAATTGATTGCTCGACAAACGTGATGATGTGTATCCAAGCTGTTGGTCACACACTCGCTCGCTCATCAAACACACACGTTCTCGCCCAGCCTTACTATTCGCATGCAGCGTCCTCGCAGCAGCTCCCATCCAACGACGCTGCAGCTCTCCGTCGCACATGATACTTGGTCCTGCATCGTCACACATCGCACATTCACACATTCGGCGCCATCGCAGTCAATCAGCCGTTCGAGGCAGCCATCAGTCACTCGCTGAGTCGCCAACATGAACCCATTCAAAGCCCGTTGGCTGAGCCTGATCCTCTCGGCGGGCACCTGTAAGCGGACTGATATTGCAGAGTAGCATGATCGTCCCTTGGCCCTTGTGTGAAGGATCCCCAGACGTGCAAGCCATGCACCAATTTCATTCGTTCAAAAGAAGTCCAGCGCGCGTGCATGCATCGTCCCTTCATCAACCTTTTGCCTCCCCTTCAGATAAATGAGCCTCTTGAAAGGATTCAGATTTCAGGGTCACTCGCCAAACCACTCAACATGGCTGACATGCATCTCGAAACAACCTACTGTGCGTCTAATTCTCGTGCATATTGCGAGGCCACGACCCGGGAGCAACGGCATCCCGTCTGCTTGTTTGTTAATGATCGACAAGGGGGGGGACTAATCGCCGCAAAAAAGGGGCCAAAGGGCAGACAGAGTTCAAGACAATCAAGGCATTGAACAGAGCACTCGAGACATCTCCACCGAGGCAGGGAGGGAGCAAGCGAGCAACTTACCCCTCAGAGGCCCCTTCGAGTTTCCTCTGTCAGTGGTTGGTCTGCCATGCAGGGAGACGGCATTTCTATTCAGGCGCCAGCAATAGACAATTGCCGAGACGGGACAGGGCGTTATGAATGCTTCATCTTCATTCCATTCCATTCCCGTCATGGATGGCGGCGGTACTGGATAGTAGCCTTGACTACTTTGGGCAGCGCCGTCTGGAATTCGAGACGTTGACAGAATGACAGCTCCCGAAATAACAAAAAGTCTGGTAATAACCAATAAAGAAATTCGGGAATCTTTTTGGAAACTTGAAACGACGTTGCCCTGTGACGTCGCCGTCTGTCAATTCTCAAAACAAGGCGCCTCTCATCCAAAGGTGGAAAGACGAGCGAATGAGCCTCAAGAATGGGGACACTGGAAAATCGCTGACTAATACGCTTTAGGCACACACATCAAAGCCACCATCCGTCAGCCACCATGTTAATCCATCACAATATCTCATTGGGACCTTTGTGTGTGCAATTATGCAACAGTTCGTATTCGTAGATTCGTCAGTCACCGAGAATGTTCTCCTTCTTTGACTGAACACGTAAATATTGTCCACACAAAGACACACTGACTGTGAACAAAGGCTAGGCACCCTGAATGTATCCTATTCAACTGCTGAGCAATCAAGTTTGGCCCCTTTTGGCTGCAAATCACCACTTAGCGGTAACTACCTCCTCCCTCTCAATAGACCGCCATCACGTGACCGCGTCGGACCCATACTTTTTGACTTCTCTGTCGCTCAGCCAAGGAGTTACCACCTCTACACAAACCACTTCACACCTTGCTGCATCATCGCTTCGTGAGACAACCAGCCATCCCGCAATTGACGAGACGCCGCGAACTCACGTAAATCACTGCAGCGACAAAGCGACCGACTTTGTCCCCTCGCGACGCGAATTGCTGCGGCTGCAAACAACGCGTTTCCGACGCCGAAGCGGCGACAAGACTTTGCGGCGACACAATCCGCCACCAAGTCAGCGACCTTTCGCAAACCAGCTTCAACCTTCCAACATGGCGATCGAAGTCAGCCTAAACACTCCCCTAGGGGATGCCCTCATCTCCGCCATACAACCCAAGATCGTCGAGGTCGGATGGGGAACCGGTGGCGCTGATGACCAAGCCCTTGCCGAGTACGTTGTCCTTATGCTCGGCAACAACCAGACGCAGGAGCAGATCGCATCAGAACTTTCAAGCGACCTGCTCAACCTGGGCCCCGATGATCCGAGCACTCACGAGTTCACGAAATGGCTATTCGAGCATCTCGAGCATCTCGATAGACAAATCAACGGGGGTGACAATGCGATGGCCGGAGCACCTCAAGAGGGCGCTTCAGCCGAAATGGATATGGATATGGCTTCTACAGATGTATCAGGACTTAATGCGTACGCTCCCCTTTTCAATAGGCCCGCGCATTCATTTTACTAACTTGCGACAGACCTACTGGCCCTCGCTCAATGCGCAACGGCAACAACAACAACCGTGGCGGTCGAGATAAGCGCATGTTTGGCCAAATGAACAAGGCCATGGATCGCTCCACCGACGGCGCCCTTCACCGCGTACGAGGCACCGGAAACGAGCGTATCAACACTCATGGACGGACGCCACCTACTGGTCCCCGGTCAGCTCGAGGTGGAATGGGCAGAAACAACAACCGCGCTGCTAACATCCAAGCGGGCCTAGCTGGCATGGCTGCAGGAGGACCCCAAGCACAATGGATGATGCAGGGTGGTCAACCCAACCAAATGGAACTCGTTGCCATGCTTGAACAACAGAACCAGATGATGTATCAGTTGTCACAACAGCTCATGGCTGGCGGCGGCCAAAGCAGCTACAACAACCGACGAGGAGGAAAGTCTGATCGAGGACATGACCGCAACAACTTCCGGAGAAACCAGAACCGCGACAACAAGCAAGATGGAAATAAACCGACCGGGGAGGGTGAGGGCGAAGACGTCGCTATGGGAGGCGCTAACCGCGACCCCCCCAACCCTGACGACACCGTTTGCAAGTACAACCTGAGGTGCACTAACAAGGACTGCAAGTTCGCCCATCAGTCACCGGCTGCACCGCCAGGCGCTTCTGTCGACGTCAACGACAACTGCACCTTTGGCGCCGCATGCAAGAACCGCAAATGTGTTGCCCGACACCCATCGCCGGCAGCCAGGCTTGCCCACCAAAGCGAACAGGACTGCAAATTCTTCCCCAACTGCCATAACCCACAATGCCCCTTCAAGCACCCATCAATGCCTTTGTGTCGAAATGGAGCCGACTGCACGACGGAGGGCTGCAAGTTTACGCACGTTAAGACGAAGTGCAGGTTCAACCCCTGTCTCAACCCCAACTGCGCTTTTGCACACGAGGAAGGCCAACAAGGAGGGTTCAAGGATAAGGTATGGACTGCCGGAGGTGAAGAGCACGTGAGCGAAAGGAAGTTTGTGGATGACCAGGCCACTGAGGAGTTGGTCAAGCCTGACGAGGAGGGAATGAAGCAGGACACGGAGGTCATTGGTTAAAGGAGGAGGGGAACAAAAATAGGAAAGGCCTTGGAAGACAAACATGATGTGAACAGTGCTGTGCAAAAAGCCGCAGAAGGGAGAATTCGGATAACGAGATAGAGGAGTGACGAAGGATATGTACTTTTATGGTTCTGATTCTAATGTCCTTGGCTGGGGGAGGCAGCGCATGGAAGGGCGTTTGGGAGTGAGTGGGGAGGGAATCTCGAGTTGAGTCTCCGGGGGACGAGTCAAAATGACCACTGGCTTCTTGCTCGTGCTCTCGGCATATCTATATAGAGGCCTACAAAAATGAATAGGCCAAGCTCGTGCATTTCTCTGATTTGGGTTGCACGATGGGGAAGAATGCAAGATCCGGGGCTCACTGCCCTCCCCACGCACAATATGGTTCCTGTTACTGTTTGTATCGTGAAGTCAAGTTTAATCCCCATCGCGACCCTTTCATGTTGCCTTTGCTTGCTCGTGATTACAAATTCTTCTCATGACTGATCTGATGGAAGTCCATCCAATGCACGGATAATAGCGGCCCCGGATCTGGCGCCGCTCCGTCACGGGTCCTGACGCCGACAGACTCGTCCCACTTCAACCTCTCCTCGAAACCGTTCAAACCTCAAACAACTCGGCCATGCCCAATTGAGCTCTCAACACGGGCCGCAGGTGTGTACAAACCGCGGCCATGACTCTTCTGACTTCTTTCTCCCCCTTCGCCATGTCGCGTCTTGCCGCGCGTCGCTTCAATTGCTGCGCATCGCGACGCACCCTCACATCAGCAGCAGCTCTCATCTCGACTCGACGACCCCGTGCTCTGCACGCAGCGGGCAAGCATGACCGAAATCAAGACGGCCGACGATCATACGCTTCCGCTTCTGTCAATGCCAACATTGCAGTCCTCGGTGGTGGTCTGACGGGTCTTACAACCGCTTACTACCTCGCCAAGAAGCTCCCATCTACAGCCAATATCACACTCTACGAGTCGAGCGACCGATTGGGTGGATGGGTTCGGACGGAACGACATCCTGTGAACGTTGGAGGAAAGAGGGGCACTGTTCTCTTCGAGCGCGGTCCTCGGTCAATGACGTCTTTGCACGGGAACTTCTGGCGCTACGATGATCTCGTGCTCTACGATCTGGTTCGAACGCCTTCGCATATGGGCTTCTAGATACTCTGGCTAACATGTCGACGCCCAGTGCCTGGATCTTGGCCTTCGCTTCCAGACGCCTCCAGTGCTACCGCGATACATCTACTACCCCGACCACTTGGTGCCGCTCCCGCCACACATCTCTATCTTCGACATCTTCCGCGAGCCCCTCTTCACCCAGAATATCCCCGCCGCCATGGTCATGTTCTTCAACAAGATGTTCAAGGCCAACGATCCCTCAAAAATCCCAAACAACGACATATCCATTTCCGACTGGATGCACGAGCTAACCAGTTCTCGACACGCCGCGGGGACCATGGCATCGGCAATGGTGCACGGCATCTACGGCGGCGACATTGAGAAGCTCAGCGCCCGCAGCGTGTTTGATCGCTTCTTCTGGAATTGGTATCTCCCGGAACCTGGCTTCGGCAGACGTAATATGCCGTTGGTCGAGACGGAGATCCTCAAAACCCTGGGCAGGGACAAGCAGATCCAGCAGATGGCCCTGAAGCCTAAGGGCGCCCTTATTGATTTTGGCGAGGCTGGTATGCAGTCGCTTACTGATGCGTTGGCGGCTGTGCTCAAGGAGCAGAGCAATGTGACCATTAAGCTGAATTCACCGGTGGCGTCTATCAGACACGACACAGTCAAGGACAGAGTCCAGGTGAGCATTTCCTCTCCCCACAATTGAATTGGGGTACTGACCGCTGTGATTCTTTCTAGGTTGCTTCTAAACACAAAGATCAACGTCCTGAGAGCTATCACAAGGTTATTTCAACCATCACAGCCCAGGACCTCGCTAGCGCCGCGAATGGCAGCCTTCAAACCCTCGCCAAGTCCGAGTCTGTGGATATCATGACGGTCAACCTCTGGTTCCCGGAGGAGAACATCAAGCCTCCGGGTACTGGCTACCTCATCCCCGGCACCGTCTGGCCCGAAGTCAACCCCGAACACGTCCTCGGCGTCTTCTTCGACTCGGACGTCCAGGCCCGCGGCCCCGACGAACCAGCCGGCACAAAGCTCTTCGTCCTCATGGGCGGCCACTACTACAAGCGGCCTGGCGCCTCCCCTCCCTCCGAGGAAGAAGCCATCCGCCAGGCCCGCGCCGTCCTCGAGCGCCACCTCGGCATCGCTCGCGACATGCCCTGCCACGCCGTCGCCCGCCTCGCCAAGAACTGCATCCCCCAGCACTACGTCGGCCACCAGGAGCGCATGGTCGAGGCCCACCGCGAGCTCCGCGACGCCTACAACGGCCGTCTCGCCGTCGCCGGAGGGTCGTACACGCGCATCGGCACCGTGGCTGCCCTGCGCGCCGCGTACGATATCGCGACCCATATGACGCAAGACAACTGGCTGGAGGTCACGGGCATTGACGATATTGCGTCTGGCGCCTTTAGCTTTACTACGCTGGCCGAAGATGAAGTTCCTGTGCGGCTATAGAAACTGAGCATGATGTTGCGTGTGTGTGGTGTAGAAAGGGGGTTATAGAGGAAACTCGAAAATTAAAATGGCGAATCGGACAAGGGTTAAAGAAGGAAAAGGGGCCGTTTCTCAGCTCAACGTCATGAGTACTCATATTAGGTACCTTGTATAACTACGTTTTTCTAGATAAATCAGAGAGAGAGATGGTTTTATCAGGAGACAACATACAAGTCTAGATATCTCACATGTGCTGAATGTGGATTCTCAACACGTCAGTCAACGGGGGCCATAGCCATTGTACTTGAAGAAAAGAATCAATGTTTTTCATTGTGAAGTATCATTAAGGCTTCTTTTTAAAACAAACACCCAACCCAATCACCGTTGCCAGCTGTGGACCGTCCTGTTCTCTCTCTCCAAAACTCAGTTGCGCCCACCCCATGTGTTGATGCTTTCTTCTACCTTTCCCCTGTGGCTGGGAACCTGCCAGCCCCGTCATTGCGCGTCGACCAACGACCGCATGGCGCCGTCGATGGCTCTGAGCATGTGCACGACGCCCGAGTTGGGCCTAGCAGTGGCGCCTGTGCCCAGCCCATGCCAATTTTCGCCCTTTGTCTCCCAGAGGACCTTGAGTAAGGGCGTGAACTCGTCCTCGGGAACGACGTCTGCTCCCGAGGCGACACGCCAGAGATGCCACCAAGGTTCACCACGGCGAACCTTTATGCGGACTTCGAGGGTGACCTGTCGCGCCTGTTGGTGCTTGGGGGGGCCCCCGGTCCACCTATGGTGTAATGGATGGTAAACCAGTCGATGTTCTTCATGGAGAACTCGACTCGCCCTCGTCGCTGTGCTTGGATGTCGCCCCACGCGGTTTCGATTTGCTGGAGCACGTTCATGGCAGGTAGAGAAGACGGCAGCCAGACCATCAGAGCCTCAATGCCACCCTCAACGTTCACCAGTGTCCGCATAAGATCGACAACTCTGAGGTGGGGATTGCCCTGTAGCAGCTTGATATCAATGTCTTTCTCAGAAAGATTCAATGTGACTCCCTGCCGTTGGGGAGCTGGTGGATTATCGCCGCCCGCATTTCTCACGGGCTCAGCGTATGAGAAGCTCACTTCTCGAAGGGACACCTTTTCGGCCTGAATGGTTTCCTTCGCCTTGTCCATCGACTCCATGAAGTTGACGAACCGATCAACTGCCTGAACTCGGGATTTCAGCTGAAGTAAAATCGGCTCTCCAACTCCATGGCGCATGCGAAGAAGGAACTCGCCTCTTTCGGGCGAGTAGAAGACGTTGCGGTCGACCGTGCGCTTTAGAGCAGTATACCTGTTAGGCCTGCGCACTTTGATGATGGCATCTGATGTGCACGTCAGGGGAGTGGTGACACCATCTTGAGAGGATGATGAACTCTTCGCGTGGGTCTGAACACCCTTGAACTGGATGGTGACGATGTCGTTCGCCCACGGCTGCCTTTTAGACATGTTGTGTCCAGTCATTGTGCCCACGATTGATGGGAGCTGCTCAGCACCAAGCTCAGTACTAAGCTCCTCGATGCCCGTGGTCCCACGCTCTACCCTGTCAAACACCATGGATGGGAAAATGCCCGACAAGGCAATCTCGATCGACGGAAGCTGAACGTGCTGCGGCATTGACCAGTTCCTGACGTGATTAGGCCGGCTCTTGATACTGTGTCGATGAAGCTCGCGCATGTCGACTGCCTGCGCAATCATGCCGGTAACGAACAAGGTCAGTTTATTCCAGAAACTGCCTGAGAGGTCTGGATAGCCCTTGTTCAGGGGTAGCTTGGCTCGAAACCTTGTGGCCTGGTTTGGAACATCGCGATTGCTAAGAATTGGGTTAATAAACCGACACTTCGCGACGACGAGACAAAATTTCAACTTACACATCGAGAAGCCACCATTCATCACCATCAAGGCTAAGCATCACCATAACGAACCAGTTCGGGCCCCATCCATCCCTCTGTAGCCAGATGGTCTTGGTCCTTGCGCTTGTTCTGGTGAAAGATCGGAGCTCATCGTTCTTTAAGGGGCATTTTTCAGTCCTCCATCCCATGGTACTACCGCGGCGATTGAGCTCGTCTTCAGTAAAACCGCACCGGACATTTTCTAGACATAACACGCCGTCGTCCCTTGGGTTCTTCCCGTTGTTGAGCTGGAGCTCGGACTGATATGTGAACTTGGAGTGTGGCTTGACAGCGAAGAGGCCTGTTGTGGGCTCAATCAGCAGCGCCGCACTATCCTTGAAACCGACTTGTACGGTTAGGGAGGACTCAGCTGGATTCGACTGAGATATGTTCAAGACCATGCCAGCTTCACGGTTGGCAAATCGGGAAGCCCCCAGTAGCTTGGTGTGAATACTGCCGAGAACGTGTTCGACGTGGCGTCCAATCACTGTTCGAAGAAGCTTCTCTACTGACAGGTTGTCTGAGTCGAGTGGTATTTCCGCATCTCTGACCTCCTCGTTGTCCCGATACCACTTTGCTGCCAAATGGCTTGAGGCTTTTGAGGCAGCGTCCTTGCTTTGTTTTCGACTGCTGTTAACTGCAATCAAAACCCAACTCTTCGGCTCAGTCGGGGGGGCCCGTGAGGTCCAATATTGGATTGCTAGAGCCCGGTTGAGGGGCTCAACCATCAGTGTACCCGTCCATGCGCCCCTGCTGAGTTGGATCGCTTGACGCTTGAGTTCATTCAGTTTGTGAGTGAGGACAAACTCGTGGAGGAATTGATAACACCCAGCCAATCCATCCTTGCTGAGGACGTCATTAACATACGCCTCGAGATAGTTCTTCAATGACTCGGGAAGACTTGATGCGGATGGGCTAAAGTTGAATCTGAAATCAATGAACCAGAACTGCTTTTCAAAATCTTCATCTGCAATTGTAAGATCGACCTCGAATTCGCCCGGAACCTTGAAAGTGACTCGGCCTGAGCCAATTTTATAGTTTCGGAAAGGAGGCGGGATCTTGTCGAAATCGTCCAAATTCAGTCGTAATGATAGTAGCGTGTCGAGATCATTAACCCATTTGAGTTGCTCATCAGGTGTCAATGCTGGCGGCTCAATGTATTGAAGCTGTGAAGATATTAGCTCTGATGACCCCTGCAAGAAAGTCAAGCACCTACATCCGGCATCCAGGCGGCCTTTCCAGTTGAGAGAACTTGGAGAGCGGTTTTAAGATCAGGACTTGGCATACGGGCGAATGTCAAATCCCGCTTAACGTTCATCGTATTATCAAGGGCTGCGTCGAAGAGCATTCGCTGCTGGTCGATATGGAACTTCAAGTCGATGAGCTTGCTGACCATTTCGGATTTCCTGCTCCATTCCGTAATGACGAGGGCCTTGACCCATTTGGTATGCATATCTTGGGCAAAGTTCAGCAACGTTGCCTTCTTTCGAAGATTCTCGTTTGACGTATCGTCTGGGATATTACTGGGGAGTGTGGAGTTTCCGTTGGTGGCAGAAGCGGGAAGTGGTATCTTGGCGAGTTCGGCAATCTTGTCCTGGAGGGCGTTGTGCGTCGTTTGAGCCAGTCGTGTGAGGAGAAGTGATAGAGGGACGAATCCCTGGGTGATGTGAACAATTTCATCGGGGAGATCGTTCATTCTCGGTGTCGTCTCGATTGGGTCTTGACCTGAAGGTGGTTGTTGTGACCCATTGATCGCATTTCCAGCGCCAGCACCTGCGAGCGCGGCTTGGCCCTTATCCAAAACATTCTGCTGTCCGGCAGCGCCCGCACCATTTACACCGTGGTGCTTAGAATCTCGGTCATGATCGGTGCGCGCGCCATTTTGGCCGCTATTTTCCATGTTGATGACGCCCGGCATTCAATGATCCTCGTGGCCCGGGTGCTCCTGAAGGCAGACAGAACGGACTCTGCGTCCCCCGGGAGCGTAGCGGACGTAGCTCGTTGTGTCGTTATCTGCGTCTTTGTGTGTGATGGAGAGGAAGTTGAAGGCCCTTAGGGATGAGCTCCGCACTGCTCTACGGTCCCGATGACCTACACCGAGGGCAATACTGTGTCGGCGCAAGAGGAAATCGAAACAACAATTGGCGAGAGAATAGGAGCGAGAGTGATAACTGTAAGGAAGGCTCCGCCGTCGCGGCTTCGCGTGGTGATGGGTCAGGTTCGCGCGGCGAAAATGATGTTATCGGGGGAGCCCGAACGCAGGGGGCGCGACAATAATGCTCGAAATCGGGTGTCGCTTGGTATCGTTGAGCACAGGAGAGGGCTTCTGTCGTCTGATATGGGGAGCAGGGAGTATTGGGTTAACGCGACGGTGCGCACTTGATGAAAGGATAATATGATGCGGGTGGTCGTGGCAATCAGGGCGTCTTTGACGGCAAGAAACAAAGCCTTCAAGGTGTAACGATGGGTAACAGGCGGTCATGTGAGTTGCCACGCACAGACCAAGCCTACCAAAGGGTCCCGTCATTTAAGAGCACGCGAAAGTTAGAATTTGGCGTAGAGTGGGCGATTAGGTCAGCAGAGCCGAGCCTGTCAGGCCCGCCGCAGCATCATGGATGTAAGTGGAGTGGGGTTCCTCAAATCCTCAACATCATCATCAGGATATCTCCAGAACGAGGCACTAAGAGTATCTACCTAAGTCAATCAAAACATTCACTCTGGCTTTGAGGCGCGTTGAACCGCACTTCCTAGATTGGAGTAAGAAACTTTTTTGCTCTACATTACCATCTTGCAGGGCCTTGAGCAAAACTTCATCACTGATACATCTAATAAAGTCCAAAGGTCATTGCCAAAACTCTCGCCAGAACCCCTCCAATTTTTCATCGTTTGTATATCATAACTTGTCATCTATCGCCGATGCCGTACACGTCGTTTGCAGTACCAAGTGTCACTATCCGGGATCGTTGCGGGTGTTGCCGGAAGCCGTAGAATTAACTGAAGAACATTGTTACCAAGACCATTCCCCCATCCTTGTCGGATACCCAAGGCTACTCGAGTTTAGAGTTTGCCTTCGTTACTTACAACTTATTGGGGGTCGCCGAGGTGGTGGGCCACTGGTAGCCAGCGGCGTCGCTGAACTTGTAACCATACGAAGCTGTGAAGTCGTCAAGAACGGCGGGGCCACGGGATCCTGCATGTTCGGTTAGCACACATGAATAAAAACTCCATGTTATATCATACCGTAGGGGTACTCCATGGGAATAATCTCTTTGTTGTCGTCAAGGTAGTGGAGCAGGGGAGTGAAGATTCTCCAACTAGCGTCCAGCTCATCGTCACGCACGAAGTTGGACTGATCGCCCTTTAGGCAGTCGAGGACCAGGGACTCATAGGCCTCGGGAATCTTGAGGTCAGAGAATCGTCGACGGTACGTGAGATCGAGCTCGGTAACGACAGTCTGCATGCTGAGGCCAGGAAGCTTCGAGTTCATCTTGATGTAGACGCTCTCGTTGGGCTGGATGCGCATGACAAGTTCGTTACGGGGAATATCCTTAAAAATACCCGAAGTAACGTCCTTGAACTGGATTCGGATCTCCGTCTTCTGCTCGTTAAGGGCCTTGCCAGCCTTGATGATGAAAGGAACACCGTCCCATCGCTCGTTCTTGATGTAAGCGACCAAGGCGCAGAAAGTGGGGCATCGGGACTCCTTGGGGACAGTCTCGTCCTCTCGGTAGGCAGGCTTGGTGCCGTCCAGAGACTTGCCATACTGGCCAATGATGACATTCTTGGGCTCAATGGCAGGGATGGCTCGGAGGACTCGGACCTTTTCGTCACGAATGTCCTCGGCGTTGAAAGAGATGGGCCTCTCCATGGCAAGCAGGGTGAGCACCTGGAGCAAGTGGTTCTGCATGACATCTCGAACGATGCCAAACTCATCAAAGTAACCGCCTCGGCCCTCAGTGCCGAAGGGCTCCTTGAAGGAAATCTGGATGTTGTCGATGTGGTGGCGGTTCCAGGTAGCGCCGAGGAAAGAGTTACCGAAGCGAAGGATCAAGATGTTCTTCACCATCTCCTTGCCAAGGTAGTGGTCAATTCGGAACAGCTCCTGTTCGTTCCAGTCGGGCTCGAGCGACTTCTGCAGCTCGCGAGAGCTAGCAAGATCCTTTCCAAAAGGCTTCTCGACCTGGTGAATGTAAGCATAACTAATCCCACTTCCCGGATAGCAAGTCTACGCACAATGACACGAGCAACACCGTTCTTGGGATAGCAGATCTTCTTGAGGTGCTGAGAGACAATAGTGAAGACACTGGGAGGCAGAGCCATGTAAAAGAGACGATGGGTCTGGGATCGACCCTCCTCGAGCTCCTCCAGATGCTTGTTCAAGACAACGAAGGACTCGTCCTTATCGTATTGACCGGAGACGTAGGTGCAACGGTTGCAGAACTCGTCAAGCTGTTGCTCAGACTCCTTGGTGGGGGTCTTCATGTGAGACTTGATACGTCGGAGGTGCTCATCGTGGTCCATCTTGGTGCGAGCATATCCGACGATCTTGACATCTTGAGGGAGGAACTGGTTTCGATACTATATTCACATTTTTGTTAATTTTTACTTGGCCACTATCGCAATTGTCGCGAGGTGAAGCTCACCAGGCCAAAGAGCGCGGGGTACTAGAGACGTCAACGTTAGCGCGACGTTGAGCTAGGGTCACTCAGAGAGCTCCTACCGTCTTCTTTTTAGCGAGATCACCAGAAGCTCCAAGCACGATGATGGTCGTGTTCTCCTTGAGCTCCATGGTCCTGAGAGGCCAAGTCAGTTAGCAAAACGAGTACGATACGCCACAGGTCCAAGGCGCGCAAGCTTCACAGCGTCGCAATTCTCGGCGAGCAAGCAGTATCTTTAGTGGGGGTGGCGGACACGTACGGATCCATGATGGCGAAGTGTTGGGGAGAGACGAAGGGAGAATTCGTTGCGAGCTCAAGTCGGAGAAGAAAGTATCGGCTTCGAGGACGGAGGACAGTACGGGCGACGGGTGTTTTGGGAAGGAAGTTTGAACAGAGCAGAGCAAGAGCTGGGCTGAGGAGAGATTTCAAAGGGAGGAGAGCAGCAGGGCCAGGAAGGTTTTATGACGAGCATGCAGAGACGGGGAGCTAATAATGGCTGCGAGCGACGGGGCGATGATGCAGAGGCGGGCAAGCTTACCTCACTGCATACGGTAACGGGCCATGGCCAATGCCCGCAAATCCCACGCCAAAACGCCAGCTCCATGCTCTTCAGGTTGCGCCCTGGGGGACCATCCCCCGCCCTCGGTGCCCCATTTCCCGGCACGTCGCAGGAGCAGCTCGCTACTTTTTTGTCCGTTGAACAGAGAGTCCTGGATCCGTAGCTGAAAGCGAAAGTCGTCGACGGAAGTGGCACAGCTAACTTATCCGCCCCATCCACACTCTCCTCTCATCTGTTTGCTCCCTACAAAGCAACGTTAACCACCAGACCTCACAGTGTATTCGGACCATCTCTCTTGCCATCTGGCCTCTACCCAATGGCGTTCCTCATTGGGTAGCTTCGCCATTGACCACACCCCTCGGTTTCAGTCGACAACACACGTCTTGCTTCATCGGCCCGCCTTGGGCCGTTCCAGACGGCTCTGGTATCAACCACCGTCTCTGTACGGAGTACTTCAAGGATGTGCCAACCATTGGCCTTTTTACCCGCCAAATGAATCACAGATCAAACGTCCCAAGGCTTGTTGTCTCCCGGCTTGTCCGGACTTCAATGCTTCACCGAGTCCTGGGCTCGGCGAGCGAGGGTGAGGGGTCAATGGCGGCGGTGGCGGCACCGAGGTCAGGGCGGCACACACCCCAACATGGAACAGCTCGTGGTCCACATCATGTTGCACTGGGGCCGCGATGATTATTAAAGATCCGTCTTGTTCATGTCGGTCTCGTCGGTCTTGTCGCCGTGTTCGGCGGACTTGCTCCCGTGGGACAAGGCTTTCTTCTCTGAGGCCAAGTGTAGGCACTGGTTGCAACCAACTGGAGAGCTGGAAGCGGAGTGGCTTCAATGAATGCAATCGCGTGCAGGGGAGAAGCCTGAGAGAGTCGTTCTCGTAGTCGGCATTCGAGTATGGCACCTACGGCGCAACCACGGCCAGGTTGCAGTGCTCATCGGCGCAGCTCCTTGTGGCCCACTACGTAAGGTAAGGCAAGGTATTGGAGGCTCGCTCAACAACCCCAACTTCAAGGGACTTGACCCTTGCTTGGTACGTCACTTATCAAATTCCTAGACACATTCTTTCTTTCCCATGCTGCCTTTTTATTCTTGCGAGGAGAAACAACTGCCTAATCTGCGGACTTTGATGTCCGACCTTGTCAACTCGGTTGTCTGGCCTGTCTGGTTCTTGTGTACCCGCACCAACCCCCTCCCCGGTGTCGGCTTGAGAGCTCTGAAGCTATTGGGGCGGAAAAGACAATGTGAAAACATCACAAGCGGATCGCCATGAAGTTTGAGTTTGGCTGCGGGAATTTCTTTCCGAGCGAGATTGTACGCAGAATGAATATAACATCTCCACCAGCGCTATCGTAGGCACAATTGCACTTCAACTTATCCGTAGATGCCTTCTTGATGATGCGATCCTGACTGACATGCAGGTTCTGTTTACCAATCCCGCCACTATCCGACAAATCATGGGCTAAGAATCCACGCTGACACAGAATCTTGATAAGAGGCCAGTCAGGGTCAATTGCATGCAAGATTCAAGGTTCGTGGAGACATGCTTCCAGGACGGACGTCAGAGCTGCCATTGAAGGACAAAAAAACACAATCAACCCCCGTTATGGCCTGTTGTTGTGCCTCGTGTCGGGAGTTGAATTAATCAGCTAAACAGCCATTTATCCAGCTTCAACGTGAGATGGGGGCAACTCCGCTCCGGGAGTTGCATGTGGTTCACCCAGCTCCGGAGTTAGGCCGGAGAAGCCGCATCTCCAAAGATGTTGAGTGGGGGGAGGGGAAGATGTGCGGGCTTTGGGGTTGTGGCTGGTGTCGGGTGGCGGTGCGCTTTCGCCAGGGCCGTTGAGGCTGACCCAGGAAAGAACCAGCGAACCCTAAACCCACACGTGATCCCAGGGCACAAATTTTCGAGCAACGCATAGCGCGCACCACAATCGCATCCACTCAACCTCAGCCCGACATTCAACGACACCAACGACGCGCAACAACAAGGTAAAGGTCTTTTCGGTAAGACATTTTCCTTCAGACTCTCACTCGCATTTGTTGTTTGAGAGGGCGGAAGCCATACCACAGTCAAAATGCCTTCGGAAGCCGGTCACCGACGTGAGTTCTCCTGCCCGCGAGCCGACGATCTGCGATATCTCGAGATCGAGGAATTGAGGATTGTTTAATGACTTTGGCTAACAAACATTCTGCAGTATACGTCAAGTGAGTACATACTCTTCCCGCCAGGCAGAATGCGATATGACAATTCGGGCTCGGTGCCGACCCGAGCGCCCGCCTCGAAACGATCTCGAATTCTACGAAGCCACGGCACTATATCAACATGGAAGGACTTGTGCTGACAAGATGGTTTAGGGGACGTCACTTGAGCTACCAGCGCTCTCGTAACACCACTCACTCTGGTACCAGCCTGATCAAGATCGAGGGTGTCGACGACACCAACGCCGCCAAGTATGTTTATTTTGTGGACGTTAGGGCTGGTCGATAAGCAAGACGCTAATCATGTCTCGCAGCTTCTACCTTGGCAAGAAGGTCGCCTTTGTCTACCGGGGCCAGAAGGAGATCCGGGGCACCAAGATCCGCGTTATCTGGGGCAAGGTCACCCGTCCCCACGGTAAATTCGCTTTCCTCGATCCCCTACGAAACACATACTGACCGCTTCGTATAGGCAACTCTGGCGTCGTCCGCGCCAAGTTCACCTCCCCTCTCCCCTCCAAGTCTTTCGGTGCTTCCGTTCGTGTCATGCTGTACCCCTCGTCGATATAAAAAAAGGGCTTCGGGATGGAGTTGGTAGTGAGGGCGGTTCTCATTTGGCTGCATTGGTCGAGGCAAGGATAAAGCAAATTGCCTTGCTTTGAGGCATTCAATTCAAAAAGACGTCAAATCCCAACCCCGAAGGCTCTGACAGCCTGGCATCTCGATGATGGTGTTTATTACCGTGTATCGGTTGGCGATACCGAACTCGACTGGGAAGTCCACGAGGACCAGCAATGGGATGTGGCTCGGATCGGGGGCAACTTCGGCGACGGTGACTCAGGTACAAACGATTCAACGATGATAGCCAGGTTGGGGCTTTTTTACGGCAGCACCTGTCCCTGAACGCTGGATTGTGATTTTGATTGTTTGGGAATTTTTGAGCCATGGTCTGGTGTCTTATGATGAATCGGAATGTCTTTTGAACAACACCATCGAGGGATATCCAACTGGGCTGCTATGCTGTCTTGCATCAGCCCTAGGTGTCCTGATTTCAAGTCCGCCTTCCTGAGTGAATGTCGCCTATCCATTGTTGTTGTATCATGTTTGCCTGAAGACCACCCAGATTGATCCGCCATTTCCAGAATATTCCATCTCTTCCCCGAATGTCGGTATGCATTGAGCAGCCGATAGAAGAACTCGCTTACATCAGCCTACAGTAGACATTAAAGACATATTCTCAATCACATGCTTAATATTTGCAATTCAGAGATGCCAATTACATCATCGCTGCCCTATTTCTGAAGGGTCTGGTTCCGGAAACAGCCCTAAATTTGAGGTTGCTAACAACGGAAGTAAACGACATCGACACACTCCACCACCTCAGTGTTATCGTCATGGACGGATGGATCATCATCTTGACATCATGGTAAGATAAATGAATACATTTGTTTATTTCTCAAGGTGAGAGCATTGTTCGCATTCAAATGCCGCTCAGACACATCTGAATAGACAACTCAATTATCCTCCAGCTAATAACTTCTACGGGTGATGGGACTTGCAACTGGCTATTAAGACTCACTTCATGAACAACGCGAGGCGTGTAAGACACAATCGATCACTACCAAAAACGAAGCATTACCCGTCATTGAGAGTCCAACCATCATGTGACGGCGTCGAGTATAAAGGGGCGTGAGAAGTGATCGCCAGGCAACCATGAGCCTCTACTTGTCCACCCTCTGTTCCCAGGGGTGTGAGATTGTCCATCATATGTCATTTATTTGCTCTAAACATGTGAAGTAGAGTGACTGTGACTAATATATATACGATAATGGTTCTGTTATAACCCGTGATTGGCAGTCACTAACCCGCAGATGGGGTTGAACTGGAAAACACGACACATGCTGAACTACACTGACTTTAAAGATTCATGAATATGACTCAGCCTTATGACTTGGGGGATTTGCTTGCCGTTTGCCTTGTGTGTGCGCGAAATGATTCACTTTGAATCGAGTGTACGGGCAGCACCATTGCGTAATATAGGATCAGTATTCCGCGGGAACCACGCCCAAATCTTTAGAATAGACCGACTCTGCCAGGTCGATAGGTCCTTTTGGCAAGAGAAGTAGGAATTGAACAGCTTCCAGAATAGGATAACAGCAGCTATGATGATAAGACTTCATGCACGTCCTTATCATAGGCTCTATCCTTCACAAGTTGAACTGGATCTTCAGTTCGGTGGATATTGGTTTGATCAGAAGATCCTATGGCAATCTAGTCAGGAAGGATTTCGGGATGAAGTAGATTTGATATAGATGGAACATTGCCTGGAGGCACAAATGAAGAGGTTGTCTATGGCGGGCTTCTTGACTCTTCCTCTTACGTAGACTTCTCAGCATGTTACAACATTATCTGGGTTGTGCTATGGCCATTCGCCAAGCATAGAAGTACTTCGTACACAGGTAGTCAAGAATTGCTCAGAAGATATTTCCTTTCTCTACCACGTGCTTTGAGATTGTCACGTTGCCATGACATCCATCCAGTCCAGATACATAGATGCCGGTCGGCAAGGATATGTGGATGGGATGGACCAAGGAGGATCGTCCATGATGATGGCGCCTTTCCTGTTCTTTAGACTGAAACAACCCAATCTTGCATTAATAACAAGTAGCATATATGCTGATGGCGCAGGTGATGGAAGAGCAATCTTGGTCAGGGTTGCATTCAACCAGACCTACTTGATCCCAAACCGGGGGCGCATGCAAATCCCGCGCTGCTGCTGCGCTGCACACATACATGGCGGTACCACATTCTTACCGCATGGCAAATTCAATGTTTCCTTGACAAGGCAGAGCGCGCGGCAAGTCCGCATGCCGGATGACTCGGGAGTCATGGATGCTGGGGGAGCCGAATGCACGCTGCAGGGCGAGCGGGATGAAGCATGTTTTGGACAACGCACACACGAAGGCAATAACTAACAAGGTTGACGAACAGCTAAACCTGCATTAGCGAAGGAAGTTTTTGTTTCTGCTGTTGCGCGATGAACGAACGGCATGTGGGCGGCGGTGCAGCGTTGGAGTGTCATGTCTCAGCTGAGGTCGTTATCAAGATACGATAGTTTGCTTGCAAGAAAGGGCGCCGCATTCATACATGCACTATACATGGCGCCACGCGCGTCGACATTTCAGCAGTTCATGGGTGTTTTCCACGAGACGCCAGATGTCAAATGTGTGGGGGTACCTTGGCTTGTGTAGCGCAAGAAGTGTCGGCTCAGGCTGGGTTCCAGGATCCATGATGGCCTAATTTAGCACTGGGGAACGAAAGCTCGGCGGCAGGGAGGCGTGATGGGCGATCATCAGTGGTCCGCACGATATGCTCCGGAATGTCTGGAATTTGATATGATACTATTACTCCTAGACTACCTAGGTACCTAGGTAATCAAGATGAGCAGAGAGAGCTGGCCATGGGCATCATCTGAGAGGACAATCATGGTCTTCAGCCCCTTTCTACAGGCTTAAATCAAAATGAAAATCAACTCTGTGCGATGGAAGCGTGCCGAGGGTTTGTGTGCCGCAACAAGGGTAGCAAGGTCTCGCGTTCGCGGCAATTGTGGCTGCATGGCCTATATGCACCTCGAGGCACACGAAGGGGGAAGACTCGCTCACACGAAATATTGACTAACAGCTATGAAAGCCAGATCTAGAATGAGCCGCACCAACGAACCGAGATAAAAGCAAATCTGAGGTGGTAGATTCGTAGCCGAAGAGAGCCCAGCTGAGCTTCAAAAGTCAATTGGGTGTTAGCAAGACGCCACGAGGACATTGTAAGGCAGCCATTCCCAAGCACTCCCGTATGTACTCCGACATGCGGCAAAACAACCCGCGGATCGAAAAGCACCCATCTCGCATCGAGAGTCGAGGTCTGGCACTGGCAGTGGCTTGGCAACTTGGCTAAGCCCAAGGTAATGCACGGCGTTGCATGGAAGCGGCAGAAGATGGTGTGCGGGAGCCACCGAACACGAAGAAGAGGCAAACGGAAGACGGGAGAGAACCACACCCTGGTTGACTATCACTGTGTATTCGTACAGTACAGAGCAGTACCTTGGGCCGCCTCGATGGATGTTGATATGCAGATCTCGTTGCCAGGGATTTCTTCCTTGGTCCGTTTATGGCCTGGTCCAAACCTGTTGCCCCTGACTGAATGAACTGATGCGCGTGCGTTGTGTGAGCTGGCCGCTGTTGTCGTGACCGCCGCTTCTTGACGGCCTCGACGGCAGGTTGTTGGTCTTTGGGGGAATAGCTAGTACGGATACAACATATGTACCTACAGCACATCATCACACAAAGAAAGGATGGACTTGAGGCCTTTCACTCGCTACCCCCAGCCTGGCCTGCATTTCTTGCAAGGGTAAACGTGGCATTCAACGCTTCTGCGGCTCATCACCACATCTGATGTTGGCACAGTTTCGGTCAGAGATTTTTTGTTTTATTTTTTTTTCTTTCGCGTATTATTGATTTGATTCACCATGCGGACTTGTCGATGATGAGCCATTGGTGAAGGCGTGTGAGGGTGTGTACCATCATCTTTTAGCAGCATCAGCAACACCTGTTGATGCTACCGCGGTGATAATCACAATTGCCAAACAATGACGCTTCGGCGACTGATCAATTCAGTCAACAGATCAACCCCAGAACCTCTTTTTTAGGGTTTTACTTTGGGCCAGTCATTACGAGGTACCTCGTAAACCTGGAACTCGAACTCTTCTCCAGGTCGCAGGGAACCGGACGGAGAGTGGCAGAGTCGCATGTCGTGGCTGTCGATGCAGAGTCCCAAGCGGAGCGGACGCGTCATGATCAGACGGTACTAAAATACTTTGAGCTCTTCTCGAATCAGGAGCCTGGGACATGGCAACGAGGGGGGAGCAGAGAGGAGACTTGGGTTTTGGGCCCCCAAGTCACAGCTGCAGTCAGCTCTGCCTTTGTTTGTGAGTAACTAACAAGCCGCTGGTGCTTGACACTTCTGCTACTTCGTCCTCTTCCTCTTCCTCTTCTGTCCCTTCTTCGCCCGTTCGGACAATCGCCGTCCGCCGTGCAGGGGGTTGCAACTCTCCCATACGGATACGGGAACCGCAACAGTACGCGCATTCAGTCGGCCATTGTCGAGATTCCGAAGCCGAGTCTTATCCAAGCTGCTTCAGAGATACGCCATTGCAGGACAGCAGCTAGCGGCTGACCACCTGTTCCTACACGAGGTTTGCGTCTGGAGAAAGAGAGGGCATGCGTACCATATATTCGTAAACACACAACACACATAGACTTCGTACATGCTGCATCATATACATAAGCCCTCTGTCATCCCCCTCACTGCATCGGAGCGCCCGCTTCCAGAGAGAGAGTTCTGCTACTCCTCGTACCTACTTTGTTGCTTTGGGCTTGCATCGTCGCTCGTTTTCCTCCCACCTCCCGCGCTGTGCCAAGTATACGTAATACTCGGCGCCGTCCCTTATCTGCGTCGAAACGCGACAGACGATCATAGCGACGGGACGGAAAAGCCCAGTGACTCAAATTACCACCTTAGCAACATTGCATCCGGACGGTTGCACCCGACGCGCGATTCAAATCCTCCCGGGGGCTTGTTTTAGGGCAGGTTTGGAGGAGATAACGACAATTACAAGGCTCTCGCCGAACGAGACACAACCGCCACGAAGAAGCAGCGCCGCCACGTTCACGCCGTCGCCGTGTATCACGCCAGCGACTTCTGTTTATTATTTATTATTTTGTTTTTCTGCTCTTACCCCATTCGAAGCTGACCGGTCGAGCCATTGGCCTGTCACATCTCGAGGCTTCTAAGGACGCTATTCCAATCGTGCATCGTCTCGTCTCCCAGCCCCCTGCCGCCACCCACGCACACGCCCACGAGCCAGAGACAAAGCCACCTGCAGAGAAACAGAAACGACGGGAGACAGCGCATCTTTGGTTGCTGGACCAATACAAGTGACAAGCCCACTTTCAGCGTTTGGGAGTCTGTGACGTCAAGATCAAGGCCCACCCAAGCTCAATCGGCGCCAACAGGAAACGGCAGAGGGAAAATTAATTGGCAGCGGAGCAGAGACAAGATCTTCAGCGGCCGTGTTTGGACGCCGAAACGCAGACGAGGTTCAAGACAAAACGGACGTCAAACAGCCGATGAAGTGAGCGAAATCTACAGCAAACATCTCCATCGAGTTGTTACTATTATCGCTGGTCTCAGTCGAAAAGCAAGACACCGCATCGACAGGCAAGCAGACGCCCAATTCTCTCATCGAAGCGAGCAGGGGGTGTTTCACGGCCTCCGGAGCGATAAGAGGTGAGATTTCAGTACCTGTTGGCGGCCTGGTTTTTTGGCCCGTCTCGTTGTCCGGCAACTACCTGGAATCCGTCATCATCGCCATTGAAGAAAACGGGCGTCTTGATTGATTCACTCTGCAGCATTCGTTGCCCCCTTTTTTTCTTCCATTCTCCCTTCCAAGCCCAGTCCAGATTCATCAGTTCCCAATCGCAGCTTCGATCCTGTTTGCACATTGAGCCTCTGGAGCTTCTCTTCACCCTTTCCCTCCCTTCCCCCCATTTATGACGGATGTATATTAATCGGGCCATCCATGAGAGAGAGATCCATCCAATCCCTCATGCAACCACACCATCCCATCGAGTCCACAGCACACACGCAACCCTCTCTCGCCACACCCTAGTCTCCTGCTTCTCTGTTGCGAGCTCCACTGATTCTTGGCTGATAGCGCTACCAAGCTGTACCATATCCACACGCACGCGCCGACAAAGTACCTTTCACTGGAAAGACGGTAGTCCCCAAAAAAAAAAAAAAAAACGCCCGGCCAGTCTCCCTCTCCCGGGTCTCTCCCCCCTACGTCGGAGTGAGTCGCTACCTGGGTACTCCCTCGTCGCCCCAAGGTACAAGCCCGGAAGCAGCCCACCTTGTCCACTCTTGCGTGGCTTGCGCTCTCTTGGCCTCGCAAGCTCGCCTCCCAGTCCCATCTGCAACAAGATCAAGCAAAACCACCACCCCCAGCCTCTTCCTCCGCCAACGACTTTCCCAAAAATCTCCACCACGAAATCTCCCATCCCAGGTCCAGCGCCTCATCTTCCTTGCTAGTAACCGTTTGGTCCGTTCTCTCGTTTGCAATCCCGCTCCTGTCCATTGTCCGCCGCCCTCTGGACCAGCCCCGTTCTCTTAAGCAACCTTGAACAATCTCCATCACAGCATCGCATCGGTCGATTGCTCTGCGACAGGCGCCTATCCACCGCCTCCGTCCCGTCGCTATCACCCCGAAACCATCCTTGCACCGCAAGGGCCGTTCCCAAGATCCTGCGCGCTCCACGACCCACGAGACTCCAGCTTGATAAAACCAGCGTCTCCCCCAGCGCCCGCAACCATGGCGACCTCATCTGAGCAGTACCGTCAATATACCCTGCCGCCGTCCCCTCGTCAGGCGCAGCTACCGCAGCAGCACCAGCAGCAGTATTATCCTCAGCACCAGCAACAGTCGGAGCAGTCGCAACAACACCAGCAGCAGGTCTCATATCAGGCGCCTCCCAGAGCGACCCATCAACGCCCGTCTCAGCAACAGCATCCGTCCAAGTCGAGGACCCTCAGTTTCGTCTCCCAAAAATCGCATAAGAGCTCTGGTAGCAAGGACTTGACGGAAACATCCGCCGAGAAGGAAGCCAAGCGTCTGCACAGCAAAGCCGACCCTACACTCGCTATTAACGAGGCCGAGCCCTGTACGTCCCGTCTCTCCTGAGCTGCTCGTCGACACCATTGAACCTGTCGACTAACACCGTCACTAGCTACCGTCGCTGCAATGAAGACCGAAATGGCATACGCGCCGCTGAGGTCAATTCAGCACAAAGATGTCTTTGGCAACGCTATCTGTACGTTTACTGTGACGACATTGACACGACTTTGACTAACACGGCACCAGCCGATCCCGACCGATCGAACCCGACCCGAAATAGGTGGGAGCGCCCACTCGACACCATTCGAAGCTTCGAAGCTGCTATTGATGGAGGATATGCGCGCAAATCGATATTTGGCGGCACTGGTAAATAAGATCCTTCTCAAATTAGTTGTACATACTGACCATTTCAGATACTGAGTCCGTACACGGTGGTGTCAACCGACGAAACAGCTCACTCACTCGCGGTGCACCTCGCTTCCCTCATGACAGCTACTACAGTGGCCGACCCCCATCATTCAGACCAGAGACGACTCAGTTCGACCTCGGATCGCGAACTAGCTATTTCGACGGACAGCAGTACGGCGGTGGTTATGGCACTGGCCCAGGTCGACAACGCATGTCTCGCATGCAAACCGAACCTGGGCCCTCGGGTTACGGGCGAAACCCAAACATCTATCCCATGCCCAACAAAGATCGATCATACGAGACGGTAACCTCTGCCGCCGGCAGCGGAAACTCCGACCAGGCCGGTTACCAGACCGATCCCACCTCCAGCGACAACAGCTCGATCGAACGTGCAGTGCCGGTTAAGCGCCAGCCTCTCAATGATTATGCTGCCAGATCCAGTCAAGGACAACAATACGGGCAACAATACCAGCGCGGTTACCTTGCGCCTGTGTCTAATGGCCAGGCACGACCACCGCAACAGCGAGCGCCGAACTCAGTACCACCTCCTACAGTACAACAGCAACCCCCTCCGCCGGCGGGGAAGCAAAAGACGACGCTTCTGAGGCGATCATCAACCCAGAACCGACAGACTGAGACTCCCGAAAAGCGTAAGAGCTGGTTTTCCCGACGATTCAACAAGAATTCTTAAAAGTACCGGCACGAACATTCCTTGATGACGACACATATATCCTTGCATTATACCACACTCATTCATACATTCCATTCTACCACTTTCATTTGTCGATACCCTTTTCTTGATTCTGCCGGCAGAAACAGCTCCTGTAGGTGCTATGCTGCTTAGGATTCACAGCAGAATTACATGGGATGATTTCAGTCTTCCCTTCTTCCCGTACCATGATGATCCTGGAGCGGGGGCCGGGGGTGGATGCCATTCCCTGGGTTGTTTTTTTGGTTGGGCTGGAAACTTTGATTGGGCGGCTTGTTCGAAGCTGCAAGACGCATGACGCTGGTGTGCTGGATGGTACATATCAACATACGAGACTTGTACGAGGCGTTTCCTGGTTCAATTGTTTGGGCAATAGGCCGAAAACCGGGCGTGGAGGCATCACAACAAGTGGTGGATCTGCTCGCAGCAACCACACACAACTTAATTATCGTTCCCCTGAGGTTTACATAGGTAGCATACGAGTGGCGGTTGTCGAGGGTACTGCGAATGCGACCTGCCAAGGGCGGGTTGACGCACATTCACGAAGAGAAATAATGGGAATGCGCCACCAGATTTGAGATATGTGCCCCTATGTTAAGTGTGATTCAGACAAAGTGGAAATTGGTGATGAGACATGGTGCCACGGGCACGCTTAACGCATCCTTTATTGGTCTTTTTTAGATTCTGGCTTCTTCTTGTCCAGCTCGTCCGATTGATCCTCCTTGAAAGCGACGACGATGTAGCCGACAAGGACCACATTGGCCATAAGAGCAGCAAAGCCGCCTGCAAACGTTGAGTTGCCTGGAATGACATGTTAGCATGTGGAGGATGACGACGACATGTGGTAAGTGAGCGTGCCATTGAAAACAGTTTTGACGACAAAGTAGGATCCGATGGGGATGATAATCATGGCCAGGGTGAAGGCAATGAGCTTGAAGATGACATCGCTATTCAGTTTTGGTGGTTAGTTTTGGTTTATTCGGGGAGTCTGGATGAAAGCAGGGGGAGTGATCTGGACAGGTCGCACCTTGGAACAGCAGGGCTGATGTTGGACTTTTCCTCCACGGTGTCGTCCTGGTCGAGGATGGTCTTTTCGCTAGCGACGATGCGTCGGGTCGCCATTGTGTCGTTCCGCGTGAGGGATGATGAGGGGATGGTGGGCGATGCAAAAAGTGAGTGAGGTTGATGGGCTGAATTTGCCTTGTGAGCTGTGCTGCAGGCGGGTTGGCTGTGAGACTATGGATTCGATGAGAGCCTGCGGCCCCCACCTGCACGTGCGGCGGCAGGTTTGGGTGTAAAGTACCTTGAAAGAACCGCTTCTGACTCGACTTGGAAGTTCCAAGGAAAGTATTTATTTGACTCTTTGTCTTTTCTTTAATGTCTCCTGTCTTATATAAATTATCCTGTTTCACGGCAATTAACAGGCTGATACCTTGAAGCTCGCACCCAGCATTCCCGTCTCCGCGACAGTCCTGTCCCAAGATAGTACCGAGATTGACGCGACCTAAGTGTCCACGTGACTTCGTGATGATCCATTAAGGGAGGGTTTGGCGCCTGTTCCGCGAACGCGTTTTTACCCCGATCGACTTTCGAGTTGCTGGGCGGGAAAAAAACCCACCACAGCCTCTTCGCCTCGTTTGCAAACAACGCCCCTCGCTCCGCCCCTGCATCAATGCAGCAGAGAGAGAGGCTCCGACAATAAGGCACTCCCTGTTGCCCATTCATTTCGCTGGTTCGAAATTGGGTCCTCGAAACCTAATTGGCCGCTCGCTTTTGGCTCTGCTATTCACCCTACCATTGTTCTTCGAAAGACCAGAGTCAACAACCGCACCGCCCTAATTTCTTCTTGTTTCTTAGGATCGTGCTACCTGGTTCCCTCTTTCACAATGGCGCGAAATTCTTCTCCGTTACCGATTAGGCACTCTAATACCGTGCCGCGGACTCCTTCGGCTGCTCGCGTTTCTCTCGCTTCGCCTTTCGACGACGAAGACGAGTTGGCAGGCGATACTATTCCCTGCTCGCCAGCTGCCTTTCTTCGAGAGACTACACAACCGACCCAGATACTTCCCAAGCTGAGAGAAACTACACAACCAACTCAGATTCTCCCCACGCTGAGAGACACCACACAACCCACGCAGATTCTCTCCAAACAAACGCTCGCACCGCTGCGATCGTCCTCGCCCCCCAGCAGCGTCATCGAGGTTCCCGCCTCATCACCTTTCCAACAACAACCTTCGAAGCCTTCTTCCACCTTTGTGAATCGACTCGCTCCCGCTGGTACTTTCTTCCGTCCGCCCCCGCGAACGCAATCCTCCACGATGCCGGGTGTCAAGCGGCCGGCTCAAGAGCCGATTAACCTCATCTCCGACGACGAGGAAGACGACTTCACGCCCCCTCGGGGGGACATTCAATCGACGACGTTTAAGGCACAGATCTCAGAGTTTGTCTACAACCCAGAATCGGATGAGCGAGAAATTAGAAATAAGCTGCGTCAGATTTATGATGTCTATGGTGAAAGGGTTCCCGTCAGTAGGGCTAGAGAAGCGCTGAAGGCCAACAATGGCGACATCGAGGATACCCTCGAGTATCTCCAGAAGAAGCAAGTTTTGCAAGCTCAGGCCAAACAAAAGGCTCAAGATAATCGCAAGCCGGGCAGGCGTTTAATCAGCAAAGGAGCTATGCAAGCTGCGCAAACCTCCAGATCAGTGTCCCGCGACACTTCCAGAACCTTGTCACCCAACCCTCAAACAAAGCCCACCCGCCGTCGCCTAGTGCAAGGCTTGCGAAAGGAGGCCAGCCCTATACTCATTTCGAGCCCTCCCTCAAGCGACGACCCCCTGATCATTGACCTCGTTGATAATGACAAGGAGGATGCATACCAGGCGGAAGCTTCGCCAGAACCCGAGGACGACGAAGATGACCGAGTTTTGAACACCATCAACACGAGCACGATCCAGGAATTGGCGGCAATCACTGGCATGAAGGAATCACAGCTTGAGTGCGTCATTGACAAGCGGCCATTCGACGACCTGGCCAAGGCGCGACGAGTTGCTATGAACAAGAAGCCTGGCGCCCGCAAAGCCCCCAGGGTCAACATTGGTGACACTGTTGTCGATGCTGTCGAGATCTTCCTCACTGCCGTTGCTGCCATTGACAATGTTGTTGGCAAATGCGAAACCGACGCCAAGAATGTCAAGGCCCAAGTCGACGCTTGGGACATTGACGTCTTTGGCCACGACAAGCGATCCCAGAGCAAGCGAACGCAACGGCAGGGCTCAGAGGATCTACCCCCGACCCCGACGAGCATTACGGCCACCAAATATGTTCGCCCTCCTATTCCCCAGCAGCCCAAATTTATGGATGGTCACTGCAAGATGAAGCCATTCCAGCTTGTCGGTCTCAACTGGATGTCGCTTCTTTACAATTTTAACATAGGATGTATTCTTGCTGATGAGATGGGCCTGGGCAAGACTTGCCAGGTCATTTCTTTGATGTCTCACCTCGTGGAGAAGTACGAAGAGAAGCCAACCGGACGGCGGCCTTGGCCCAACCTGGTTGTGGTGCCTCCCAGCACGTACAACAACTGGCTGGGCGAGTTTGAGAGGTTCGCTCCAGGACTGTCCGTCGTCGGATACCGAGGCTCTCAGACCGAGCGTGCTGAGATTGCCTACGACGTTGAACACAACCCAGAGGACTATCACGTTGTCCTCGCCACATATTCCCAGATCTGTTCGGCGGAAGATGTTGAAGCCATGAGGTCATTCAACATCAATGCCGCTGTCTTTGATGAGGGCCACAAGCTGAAGAACCCGGAAACCAAGCTCTATAAAGACCTCTCCAAGATTCCAGCCTCATGGAGAATGCTTTTGACGGGTATGCGCCCTTTCCTTTTGTTGTTCTGCCACTCGGTTCCCAGTACTAACAGCTTTCAGGCACTCCTGTCCAGAACAATCTCCTTGAGATGACTGCGCTACTCAACTTTATCAACCCGGAAATGTTCAGGGGGTACATGGAGCACATTCGATTTGTCTTCAGTCAGAAAGTGAGCGTCCGCGACGTCGGAAATGGTGCCTTCTTGTACAGTGAACGTGTCAAGCGGGCTCGCATCATCCTCGAGCCCTTCATTCTCCAACGTCGCAAGGACCAAGTCTTGTCGGACATGCCTCCCAAGATCTGCAGCGTCGTCCACTGCGACATGACCGAGTCTCAGAGGGATGCGTATGCAGGATACGAGGAGATCTTTAAGCTTGAGCCCTCGCAGCGGGCTAGGCAAGCTCGTGGTCGACAGAATGACCAGAACAACTGCTGGATGCAGCTCCGCAAGGCTGCTATTCACCCTTTGCTTTTCCGCCGGCATTTTGATGACGCCAAGGTTGAGAAGATGGCGAAGATCCTCATGGACAATATCCCGCAGTCGGAGCTTCACCAGCCGGTCCTCAAGCACTTGGTTCAAGAGCTGCAGAACGAATCCGATTTTAGCCTCCATCTCTGGTGTCGGGACTACCCACGTCTACTGAAGAAATATGATCTCCCTGCCGACGCGGAGCACGACAGCGGCAAGGTCGTGAAGCTATTGGAGCTGGTCGCACAGTACCAAGAGAACGGCGACCGGGTCTTGGTGTTCAGCAAGTTCGCGCGTGTGATTGAGATGCTCCAGGAGGTCCTCTCTCTTCAAAACATCCAGCACCGTGTTCTCATGGGTAACACCCCGGTGTCTGAGCGTCAGACGCTCATTAACGAGTTCAACGAAGATGAAGAGATTCCCGTCTTCCTCCTCACAACCGGCGCGGGCGGCACCGGCATCAACCTCACAGCTGCCAACAAGGTCATCATCTTTGACCAGTCCGACAACCCTCAGGATGACATCCAGGCGGAGAACCGCGCGCATCGTCTCGGTCAAAAGCGCGATGTCGAAATCATCCGGCTCATTTCCAAAGGCACCATCGAGGAGCTCATCTACAAGGCCTGTCAGAAGAAGATCGAGCTGGCCAACAAGGTCACCGGCGCCGTCGAGGACGACGAGGCCGAGGTTGCGAAGAACCTCGAGTCCGAAGTGCGAAAGATGCTCGTGGAGGAGGGCATGACACCACCATAGGATGATGATGGCCTCGCAGATCCTTTCTAGAGCACACGCACGCCTTTCACGACATGAACCAGCGCCGTTTTGTTTCTATTTGTTTGTTTGATTCGGGACTTCTTGTCCCATGGCATCCCGTGGCAGAGCATTGTATAAGATGCACCACTGCACATTGCACCCATTCACTTTTGCAGCGTATATTCGCACCATGTCGTCCCTCCAGGCGAAGACGAAACAGTTAGGGGGGAGAACGAACCGCACAACCGATTTTTAATTCAGTAGAGCAGCAGTGGAGGAGAGGCCATCAGTGGCATACATACGCGCGTTGTTAACGAGGAACAAAATCTTGCGAGGATGGAAGTTGGTACGAGGAGCACACGGCTTTGCTACAATGTTTAGAGTATAAATTCTTTTTTAGACGGTTTAGGGGGTTAGGCATAGGTAAAGGGCCAATTCAACTGGAGGAGACTCGTCTTTGACGGTACATTTCAAGACAATTATTTCTTCCCCAACGTGATGATGCGTGTGTCTTGAGCTGTCTTACGTCGATGCATACATCATCATGACTTGCAGTCAAGTACTTTGCGTTTTATTTTCCATCCGTCAGTCACGGCCCAACATGCCAGCCGGGAGGCCAATCTCTTTTGGGGTATAGACCCCTTCACATTATAGGGTTCCGGTTCCTTAACGGCGCCAAGCAAGAACAAAGGTCACGGAATGCGGGACGTTGGAGACAAGCCGTTGAACTCAATTGAGAACATGCTGTGAAGAGCGTGGCGTTGTGCCAAAGGTGGATTCCAGATCGTCGACTGCATCGAGCACTGCAGCGTTGAGGAACCATAGAGCCTACATGTGCGGTTTGAATATTCGGCGGCACATTTGCCCGTCGTGGTGTCTAACAAGGTCCTCAAAGCACACACGGAACGTAACGTAACAACAGTCAAGGCTCATGACGAAGACAAGGAGAAGATACATTAGGGGAGTGAATAAACAAGTAACAGGTCGGTGCCGTTACATTGTAGTTTTCTAAATTTGAGTAACTTGCCAGTCTAGGTAGGCATCCAATCTCTACCCGAACCTAGAAGCTCTTTCTAGTTCTCATACCATCCTCGACGAAAGTATCTGAACACAAACAAAACCCGAAAGTGTAACCAGATAAACAAGAAAAAGTAAAAAAAAAAATATGCGCGTATTCCCAACGCGTGAGGATATCACTCTGACCCAAAAAAGGAAAACCAGATGAAAACAAACAAATAACAAACAACCAGACTCCCAGGACACCTGCCAATGATCCGTTCCGACCCGATCCCTTTAAACCCTATTGTGTTTGAGCCTTGGTGAAACGAAGGCTATATGAGAAGGAACACAGCGTTCTGCAGAACTCCGCTTGTGTTGTTGAAGTCTTCTAGATGCAGTGTCGACGCGGAACCGAAATGTAGTTTCCAGGCGTCTTAGTGGCTGCGCATACTGAGCGCGCCCATGTAATAAAAAGATATAGTGTACAGGAGAAGAAGAAGACGAAGACTTTGAGCGGTTAGGCGAAGAGTCTCATCGCCAGGTCGAATGTAGTCTTGTGCGACGAGCAGGATGCGCCTTCAGGCCAACATCACCATTGACCATGAGGCTCTTCCAGCGACGGTTGACGGCATTGCGATCACGACCAAGATGGCGAGCGCAATCTTGCCACTCTGCCTTGGAGAGCTTCAGCTTCTCGAGAATAAGTTCAATGAGTATGCGGTCGTCTTCAGTGCTCCAATCGTCAGAGTCTGCAGTGGCGTCTTCATCGTCATCCTGTTGGGAGACATCGCCTTCCTCACCATTGCGCTCGCTTTGGCGCTCGACCTCGTGCAGCTTGTGAAAATCACCGCGTTCGAGACCAAGAGGTAGTCTCTCAGGAGCAATGCGCGCGCGCTTTGGCGTTGCAGGCGCAACGGGTTCGGCATTGGCAGGCTGTTGCGATTCGGCCTCGGAGTCGGTGTCTTGCATGTCGGAATCCTCAGCCTGTGATTTGCGGCGCAAGTCGTCATTGAGACGACGCTTCTTGCCGGCTTGACGGGTCGATTTCTTCACGCATGGGGCGGGAGCGAGAGACTCTGGGCGGGCTGACGTTTGTCGGCGCGACGACCGCAGACGAAGCTTCAACGGTGGAGGCGCATGAGTAAGAGGAGGCGTGAGTAGAGTTTCGGGTGACGGTTGCCGTTGGGAGTCGACGGGAACGGGAGCGGGAGCGGTGATGAGGGACTGAAGTGAGCGACAACTATCCATGAGTGTTGCAAAAGCGCTTTGTGTTGACATGGTCGGGGGAGTCGCGGGAGGAGAGTGGTAAGAGGGTTGGAATGGTGGGAGAAGGGATCGAGAGGATTGGTGCGAATCGCAGCTAAACGCGGACGGCCCAAGCATGGCGACGACTTGTGTCTCTTCGAATGAGGTAGATGGGATCGGATGTATTGAATGCGAGATGAGATGCGATGCGCCGGTCGCGAGAGTGCAAGTCGCGAGTATTTGGGTGGTTGGGCGCGATGGGTGGTGCGACTGCGATTTGCGATTTGCGCGAGGTTAAGAAGATGGCGGGAAGAATGCGACGAAGAGAGAGGGTAGCAAAGCAATGATATGTGGGCGGGCGCAAATCGAATCAGAGCAGTTGAAGGGGAGGGACAGCGATGGAGCGGTAGATGTCGTCTGTGAGCGCAAGTCGAGATGGTATGAGAAGGCCAGCGATTTGTTTATGGACGTGTTGTAGTTATTGATTGTGTGAAGAGAAGAGGTTGTTGGCAGAGAGATGGCGGCTGGTAGAATATGTGTGGGTGGCAAAGTGAGCGGGAAGAGGTGAAGTGGAAGTGACGGGGGGATGAGAAGGGCAGGGGGGTCCGGGGGGGGTTAATAATGGATGAGAGCTGCCGCCTGATGGATGGATGGTACAAAGTAGGCCGCAGCAGCTGGGAAGAACTCAACTGAAGAACTGTGGAAAGGACGGTGGCCGTTTTAGTGGGGACTCACGACAATTCAGTGGGCTCACACACTGTGGACACCCACTGAGACCTGTGGATAGGGCGGTAATGGCCGGCAATACTACGGTGGGCTGCGATTGTGTACAGGGTATTCCTCTGGACAGTACCTCAGACGCACTGTACGCCTCTGAGACCCCTCCATCTCTCCATCTCTAATGACACCCACCCATCCAAGCAAGTCGTACTACACAGTCGGTACTCCGTAGGGGTTCTTTTTTCTCTTTGCCCTGGCCATTGTTTCTCATCCGGGTGCCCTGGACTGGAGCACAAAGACCTAGGAGACCAGACTGACAGCTCCCGTCCGAGGCCTGGCCCCAGCTGCGGCCGCTTGCACGGGAAGGCTAGGTACCCAGAGGTGGAGACTCTTTTGCTGAGGAGGGTTCACACAGTCTTGGCAGCGGCTAGCACGGTATATACATGGTCGCCTGCAGTGTGCTCGAGGCAGCAGAAGTATCTTTGCGGACACCTCACACTGTATGAAATAACCATGACCCCTGCTGCCAAACTGGGTCTCTCATCACGAGGCGTCGTCGTAAAGTCCCGTCAAGACACACAAAGACTTGCACACTGACACACGCTGTCTGCTGCTGTTGTTGTTGCATCGCCTCGACATTTGTCAGTGGGCATCCGAGCCGACCCTTGAAAGCACATCATGATGCCATCTCCCTGTCTGTCTCTCCATCTCCATTCTTCTGTCTGTAATGTCTGTCTCGGTTATTTGCTTTGCCCTCAAGTCGACAGTTCGTCTCTGTTTGGCTCCATGTCTCACAGCTCGCTCTCCCCCTCTGTCGTGTCTTGTCTTGTCTTGTCTTTGCCTGTCAATCCCTCAGCTGTCTGCGTATCCATCCCGGCTGCACTCGTGCTCCTCATCGCCTCGCCTCTCCTCTCCCTCCAGCATCCACCATCACCACTCATCAGCTCTTCTCACCCTGCCCAAGGGTCATGTAAGTCAACAAACCGGGGGGGGAGGGGGAGGGGGAGGCAAACACAAACAATCCCTTCCCCCACGTAGTTACCATGTAGATGCACGATTCACGCAAAGATGATGTGCAGCCGGGGCGATACGGTAATTGCTGCAGGTGCCTCATCTTGATTTCCTGACTGGCTCCCGGTCATCATCACAAGCCTCAGCGAGGAAGAAGCAAAAAAGAAGCATCGGCCATTTCCACCATCATACGACAAAGACTGGTCGTATTCTCGCCCGCATGTCGGGATGCATCGTAGATTACATTCTTTTTTTCTCTTCCAGAGCTTCTATTTTTCTTTTTCCTTTGCCTGTTATTTCGTTTTTTCTTCTCTTGTTGTTGTTCCTCAACAAAGCCGTCGGGTTCCGGCCGGTGGCAACCAACAACGCTCGAAGTGTCCGGCCGACGACAGCTTCACATCAACAAACAAAGCCAGAGGGACGGCTCGCCCTCCTAGCGCTGACCGCTGGCCGTCCTTTTCCCTTTCCATCATCGCTCCGTCTTTCGACCGCCAGTTTAGTCCATCATGGCTTTGGAGGGTTCCCTTTATGCAGTAGTGTGCGTCTAAGTGCGGTCGTGTTGGTCTCATCGAGACGATGTCCCTCGACACCGACCTCCTCTCCGTCCTGCAACTGGCTCCCTAACTACCTTACCCAAGTCATGAGCCAAACGTTCGCCACTACCAAACACACGCATCTCATCGATTGCGCCTATCTGCGACCGCGACCCCAGGCGCAGTAGACTTTCGGTCCCTATCTAGGCCGCAAGATACGGTCGGCTCGGGCGGGTTCATCCGCTCAATCGCTCGTGGCCTTGGTCAGTCGTGACCACCAGATCTCATAGTCAAACGTGTGTGTGTGTGTGCACTGGCGCCTCCATTGCCAATATCTCAGGTCCCAATGTAACACACTTCCCATCCCCAAGGGAGCCATCAACGCCAGACGGTCACACCCGAAAGCCAAAAAGACGACAATGGCTTTGTATTCTGCCAAACCTGCCTGCCTGCCAAAAAAACAGCCCCTCCCGATGCGGCGTCTTGCATCACGTAGCGAGCCGAGCTCTTGAGGGACAGAGCAGACGTCAGTGCGGGAAAGCCAAGGACCTTTTTTTTTTTTTTTTTGGCCTTATTCTCCATCCCACCCCCAAAGGCAATGCAGGCAGGGTCTTTGTCGGCAGCGGCGTCAAAATCTATCCTTATCCTTGGACGAAGGGATTCGAAAGCGGGTGACTCCCCCTCCCCGTCCTCCCTCCGTGATGGTCAAGTAGTCTAGGATCCGGATGATATCACTCACCATGTGAGCACCTTTTGTGTGTGATAGCGTCTCCCTCCCTTTTGAGGTGGTGAGTGAGGTCATGCTCCTCATCCCCATCCCCCATCCCTCGTCTCCCGATGCATCGTACTCCCTCCCTTAAACCAGAGCGCCCCTCCTCTCTACAATCGACCCCGCGTGATGCTCAGTCAATGGGCCAAATGGTTCTATTCGCCCTTGGAGTCATGTAGCCAAACCGCCTGAAATCAGCTGAATCAAATCATCCTCCAGTGTACGAATAATGGCACCTCGTTACGCGCCGCATCAGAACCAGATGCGATCAGGGCGCACCGATCAATCAAGTCGATGGATGCTGATCACGCACAAGACGCGATCGAGCAGGCTACCGGGTCGCCTCTCCGTTTCAGAATCCTCGTGACGCAACCTAATTCCTCAAAACATGCACGCTTCCCCTCCGGTTGCCGCCATATCTTCAAGCCTCGTCTCTTATCGCAGAGCGATCAGCCCCCTCCCTCCTCCGTTCTGCATGGAGGACGCAAGGGTCATGCCGCACTGCAAGCCATGCCTCTCGTCCAACAGGAAATGCATGGAGTTGATAACACACCCTCATTGGTCCCGGTTCCTTTTTTGCGTGCTGCAGGCGTGACGTTCGCGAGAGACGCGTCTACACGCGTCTATGTCGCGGTTCGACGCGTCGGTCCTAATTGAGACAGAGGGGCCACTTAGAGAATTGACCAATAGACGTGCGTTCATGTGTTCATAGATGGGTCTAGTGGATATCTGCATGCACACACTTCCGCGGGCTGGTCCGTGCGATATGCATCCACTTAAGGACGACTCTCAAGAGCCCCCTCTACTTACTTGGTCCCTTGATGGGGAGCTTGCAAGCGCTCGCTCACCGTCTTTGTTCCTGGAAGCCTTTCGTAGAGGTGAAGATATAGATAATCGCTCACACTGTACTCTAGAATCCATGTGACATCACCCGGCTCACCGCCAGTTTCAACATGTCCTTCGCTCGATTCGTCAGTCAACATCTTCTCTCTTCACAGACTTGGCCCAGACCATAGCTTTGCCTCCCCCCTCCCCCATCCAAGCGTCCTGTTTGTCTGCCAAGCAGGGAGTTCCAAAATGATTTACCGCTTCCTGTCATCCAAGACCCTTAAAAAAGATCGATCCCTTTGGGCCCCTCCGCCACCTCGCGGGGGCGTTTTTTTTTTTTTGTTTTCGTAGTTCGCGCTATCCGGGCCCACACAGAGATGGACAGGAACCATCAATCTGCGACACTTCAGCTGTTTCTCTTCAGGTGGTGGGCGATCCGAGGGCCAGGGGACGCCATCCCCGGTTTTCTTTCTCTCTCCCTCGTCTTGTCAGAAAGATAGCTCAGCTCTTTGTCTTGGTCTCCCCCTCTTCGAGCTCGGTTCAACACCCCGCATCGGACGAACTATGGAGCTTCCATCCCTTTGCCTGCCCATGACAGTGTCTTGGTAGTCTTCGTGGGTTTTCGTAAATGGTTAGATTTACAACAAGGGATCGACTCTTTCTTTTAGATAGATTTAAAACAATGAATCCCTCTGCCCCGACTCGTTCCCCTCCGTAGTAAATTATTATTGGCACATGGTCTGGACCTATTGCGACAACCCTTTGTCGATGGATCACCAACAACAGGACGGTCCAGGCGTCCGAGGGAGTTGCCGGGATGCGGCCCTGCGTCTGATATCGTGGTTGAGTCGCATTATGGACTTATCACGCTGTCGCAAGACGGAGACACCTCGGACATGAGCCTTCGTCCGTAGAAAGGAGCGTCCGAGTCTGTCTGATGCACCCCGACTCTCCCTCTTCTGCTTTCTTAGTAGTTCAGTCGTTGAATTACATCTCTAACGTTGCATATTCCAGTCACCGTTCACCATACTCTCCCCATACCAAATAGGTTCCCGACTTCCGCACCCCCCCCACAACCTAATCCTACACCATCATCATGTCAGTTCTCCTGTCTTCATAGCCACTCGAAGCTCTACAAATCGCACATCACTTCCAAGTCACATCTTCATACGCACAATTCGTTGGTTCGTGGCAAAGACTTGATTATTATGTCGTAAGTGCATCCAATCCTCGTTCCTCAAACGCCATCCGCACGAGAATTCAGCGACCCAATCAACCCGCTCTCTGCTTCTCGCGCAATGCAGATAATGCCCGGCGGTTATTAAGACCCATCAACAGTTCCCTATTTCGCTTGTTCGCCTTCTGCGCCGTCCGTCGCTCTCGAAAGCGCTCTGGGCAACGCAGGTGGCCTGTAGAATCTAAACCCAACCTTGCCTCAGCACAAGAATGGCTAAGCTTGTCCCTCTCTTCATTTTCCAATGACTGGCAATGGCCATCTTTTCCTCCCCATTTTAGTCTAAAAGTCCCCGATCTCCAAGATGAAGTGAAATGAAACGAGGGCGTCGAAGGAAACGAGCGTCTTTGAACCCACAAAGAAACTCCGAGAATCCGCCCTCGTCAAGGAAAAAGTGCCTTGCCGTGATGCAAGAACGTAATGATGCAATGCAATGATGCATAGTTATGCCAAAAAAAAATGCAAAAAAAAAAGAATTTGAGGTTTGCGCCTTTCTTTCCAGGAAATAGAAAAATCCAGGGAATGGGTAAGGATCGTATGTGGTGGAGGATCCTCCCTATCATCGAGATGTGGTGGTTATTAGTCGTGTCTCTTCGCCATTAAGTCCCCATCCCGGGGTTCATCATCGAGTTTTTCACATGACAATGCAGTCTTTGTCGTCCTTAACGCCTTTCTGGATCTTGCCATTTCGAGGAGCTGCAACCTCCATGGGAGTTCCTTGGCCACTGACAGCTGCCTGGATGATGGCCAATCGCTGCTTGGCCCGAAGATCACCGGCATCCGCTGCCTTGACGTACCAGACATTGGCTTCCAAAATGTCACGACGACAGCCAAGGCCCATTTCGGTAAAGTAGCCCACTGCATATTGTGCTTTCACGAAGCCTAAATTGCACCAATCAGCCAGCCGTCTCACCGCGGATATTTCTACTTTGGGATATAACTTACCGAGTTCTGCAGATCGACGAGCCCATTCATAGGCTTCTTCCTCATCTTTCTCCAGGATTGGAGGAGCACCCACCATGTACCAAGCGCAGAGACCCATCATGGCAGCAGCATGTCCTCGCTCAGCAGCTCCCGTGTAGAAGTGAACGCTGAGGGCCGGGTCACGGGGACAGCTCAGCTTGCCGTGCTCGTACGCGTCGCCCATGCGGAAATTGGCCTCGGGGTGTCCCAGGTCTGCAGCTTGAGTAAAAAGTTCCGCGGCATAAACGTCATCCTTGAAGATGTCGTCGCCATAGCCCGTCTCGAACAAGCAACCAAGCTGATATGGAGCGGCGTTGTATTGGGCATCAGCTGCCTCAGTCGCCAACTTCATCCACTTGATACCCTCACGGTATCGTTTCTCTCCAAGGTCACCGGACAAGCAGGCCTTGCCGAGGCGAGTCATTGCTCCTGGGTGTCCTCTTGCGGCGGCAATTCGCAAGAACTGGACTGCCTTAGCTGGGTCTTTGCGACATCCCCAACCAAACTCATAACAAAGGGCAGTACGATAGCCAGACTCAGCATGTCCATGCTTGGCAGCCAACACAAAGAGGGGAAAGGCGGAGTTGTAATCCTCTTTGCCCTTGTTGAAGAGACCTGAAGCATAACCATCGGCCAGGTAGTATTGCGCAAAGGGGTAACCTCCGCTGGCGAGGCGTTGAAGAATTTGGCGCGCTTCCTTGACAAGCTCGTATGGGTTGGAGACAGTGCCTTCGACCGAAGGACTATCGCGACCCTTTTGAGGTTTGGGGCTGTTTTTCCTCATCTTAGGGTCGGAATAGTCCAGTCCTTGCTCCTGTGCAGTTGATATCAAGAATACGGCAAACGAGTACTGGATAGAGAAGTCGTTTGTCTTCTTGACATTCTGACGATACATGTCTAGGGTTTTTTGGGTACTAAGAAGCGAGGCATTGTTCCCAACCACGGTCCGGAGGTTTGAATTGTCCAAGACCAGCGGAGCTGGCGCTTGTTGGGGATAGGGCACGTTAAGAAGCTCAGCATACGATTGAGGTCTCACATCGGGGGATTTGCGGTTCTGGGAAGGCGTGCGCATGTGTGAACCGCCTGGCATCAAGTTGGGTGACCTGCCACGGGTGCCAAACTCAGAGTAGGCAGAGTAGGAAGATTGGGGACGTGCAACAGAGTTGCGAAAGTTGTTAGAGCCGGGCGTGAGATGGCGCCTCATGTGAGCAGAACCATCGCCTAAATCAGGGGTGGAAGCGGTTCGGCCATCGTCGTTGGGGACACTTGACACGCGAGGGGGATATTCTCTCTCGTGATGGTACTGGAATCCAGGGACAGACTGGTTCCCAGGCATGTTTCCCTCAATGATGGAGCTTTCCTCGGAGTCACCAATCGTCTGGCACTCGGCGTTCTCGTTAATACCCGAGAGGGAGCTGGCACTCGTGCCCGCAGAAGACTCAGCTGATGGTTGCTGATTCGTACTGGTCGTATCGTCGGACTCACGACTGTTGCGGAACAATTCCTGGTTACGAACCCTTTCCTTCGGACTCATCATGTTAGGTTCGAATCGATCGGGGATGGGTCCAGAAGTGGCAGACATGGCAGCGTGCTGGGGCACACGAGGACTCTTGCCTGGACTGGAGGGAGGAGACTGCGATCTCTGATCCAAAGACGGGTCGAGCGAAATCATCGGCGGGCCATCCAGCTTGGGGGCCTGCTCGTAGAAATCTTGCGGACTTTGACGAGGACTCGACGTTCCTTGGGCCATATGTGGAGGTGGAGGAGGGGCTACCGCAGGAGGGGAGGGAGCCTGTCGGATGTCGATGACGAATTCAGCTTCGGCACCGTGGGCATGGGCATTCTCGATATTGGCATTTGAAGCTTTTGCCCAGTTGTCATCTTGGAATTCAAATCGGACGGGAGAAACAGGACCATCCCGCAGCCGTGGGCCGCCTGACATGTCCAGGTTAGGGACAATAGCAATGGGGCTTCGAGGTGCATCATCTGAAAAGGCCTGGTTGTTCGATGTCGGCGATGTGGCAATCGGCGGGGGGGAGGTTGTAACTGCGGCCATGGCTGCGTGACAAACAGTCGCAGCGCACACGCAGCTGGACCGGGTGTCTAGAAGTCAAGTTTAGGTGTAACGAGCGAGTCGTGGTGCGACGGGGTGCGCGGAAGAGACAGTGGCCGAATGATAGCCACGAGGTCTAAATCCGAAGTATTGGAGAGTCGGGCGCCGTGGACGCACCCTTTCGCAGGTTTGTTTTTCTTCGCGCTGGCACTCGCAGGACAGGAAGATCACGGTTCAAGATGAGCGGTGGGAGATTTGACGATCGAGGGGGTGGCGGAGGTGGCTCAAGGTCGTGGTGGTCGGGAGCCGGAGAGCCGAGACGGAGACGCCAGGTCGCGGAGGAATAAGGGAATATTAACGAGCGACGCGGGGAGGCTGGAGATGTTGAGATGCCGTGTCCCGCAATGGAATGGATGACGGATGAGAATATTGGGCTTTAGAACAGCACCGCGCAGGGAGAAACCACGGCGTTGAGAAGGGAAAATTCCATAGATGGGATGGGGATGGGTGTATTGGCAGTGGGTAGAGCGCTGGGCGCATGTGCCCTTTTTGGGTGGTGCCCTGCCCGCCATGCATGGAGGCGGTCCGGGGGTTTCCAATGGGTCTTTGGTGCACGGGGCGGGTGAGGTAGGTGCCTCTCAGCACCCGCATTTCACCTGGGCTTCTGTCGGAAGGAAGCTTAGCCCAGTACAGTACGATGGATGCACAGGTGGACGGATGGTTCCAGCCGTTACAGTGCAGCAGCGGGTGGTGCAAGTCCATGGGTGATGGATCATGGTCCATGGATGGTGCAGCATCCAAATGGTGGAGTACAGGTAGCTTAGCGCTCCAGAAAATGGCGTCAAGCGAGGTATCTCGGGTTTTTTCCCAGGTAGTGGGTACTTCCCCCGGTCGGAGCTGAACCTGGCCAAGCATGGACGAGGCAGATTTTCCAGAAGGCAAGTCTCACGATGAATTAGCTCACACGTTGGACATGCATTCACGGCCACAACTGTTTATGCGTTGGACATTCACTAAAACCTATATGTGACAGCACAGCGAGGAAAACAGGGCTACAGGCAGTAAGGCGGCTTGTTTCGTACCGTAGGGCAAAAGGTGTCGGGAGTGCCATGACACACATGGAGTAGACGAGGGACTAGAACCCCTTTTTTTATTAAGTCGCCCCCAGCAAAGGGGAGGAGGGTGGGGAGAAGGCGGTCCCGTAGGCGGTAGCGGCTGGCGACAGGCGACAGGCGCTTGGGTACGGGCGGACTCACTGACAAGACTGTCGCGGAAGAGCTGGGTAGAACAGTTGCGTCGGGAGATGACGATATCACGGCGAGGAAATGGCGATGCCAATCACGACCCGCTCTTCGCCCAGGAGCACAAACAACAGGCAAAAGAGCAACCAGTCTTGCGGCGCCAATGACACAATAATGGGTTGCGTCCACGTTGTGTCTTGGCTTCAGGTCAAGTCGACATTACAGAGCAGGGGCTGGCACACCCTTTCCATCTGCAGCACTGGTGGAAGGCGGGATGGAAGTAGTGGAGGGTCGGGAAGACGACGCTGTACGAAGTGACCCTGAGTCGTCCCTCTCAGCACAAAGTACAGTACACAGTACCGACTAGTCGAGCAAGTGCACACACACCTCACCAAAAACAAGCTACACGGGAAGAATGTCACGAGCTGGTTAACGTTGGAGAAATTGTCATCATCACAGGAAATTGAAAGCTGTTGAGACTGAGAGGTTCCAGAGTGTTAGTTGGCCAGCGGACGGAGGCGGCGGTCGGGCCAAAACTGAGTCGAAACAAGAGCCAATCCAGCCCACGCCAGCCGCTAAGACGGAAACCGGCCATCTCTATAAAGAGAAGGTACGAACGAACCGACAAAACACAACCTAATTGGTGGTCCAGGCGCAACGAAGGAAGCCCAGACCCTTGGATCTCTTGCCGCAAGCAAGTGATTGCATTCTTCGTTCCTTCCCACAATGAAGTACCTGGAAATATGCCTAGGTCGTCTGAGTTAAGCCTTCTGTCTCCGCCATCTCAATGTCATTCATAGTTGACATCAATGGTCGAAATCAATGAATGTCTGCGTTCGGTGCCGTTAGAGTTACGGAGCACCAAGTAACGTAACTGGGCCATGTGGCCAGCTTTTCCCGTCTGTTCTTGATTTATCACGCCCCGCCCGCTCGTCAATTGATCATCCTTCACCAACCAACCATCCTCCGAACGCCCGCTTGCCAACAGTTCCGGATCGCAAGCAATTTTCTGAGGTACCTGACGTACGTATGGTCCACCAAACAATACGTCAATGTCAGACGAGGTTCGAACCAAAGGAAAAAAGCCTTGAGGCAGTGAAACATGCAGGCATCGAACTCTGTTTAGGCATGTACGTATGTGTGCACACGTTGCACAACTCCACCTGCCACCGGCATCAGACGTCTTCAAAAGAGTGGTGGGGGACGCGGCATTGCGGTCAACATCAACATGCGCAGAGACTATCGAAGAGGCGACTGAGGCTCGTCATTTGCGGTCGTTGCCAGTGAGTATCCGACTAGCGAGCTCAGCTGGTCATCAACCTCATCCAATATCTATGCAAGCCACTCGCCCGTCCAGGCTGGTGCTTTGCTCTGCATGCATAGTTGCAAACCAAGCTGCACTATGTCTCCAAGCAATGTTTCCGCTCTTCCCGAGGACTTACAGATGAGCTACACAATGTCATGCTGTCGATGGCCCGTTCCAGGGTATTTGCGTCTACGGGGTTGCAGTATGCCATGCAGTAGAATCCTGCCTGCGACGCAGAATCCGACAGCGTAGATCTACGGCGATCCAACGTGCAGCTTACAGAACACAAACCAGAGGTTGGATGAGAATAGCAACTTGAATATACGTCACGAATAATCTAATCATGGCAGTTATACTCCGAGTCTCGGCGTCGATAGCTTTCCGGTGAGGCTCTTCCACCCTCCTTCTTTGAGCGACTCCAGGCCAGGGATCACGGCACCCCTGACACACAGCAATAATTCAACCCCTTGTCGCCAAACAGGGCTGAGCCAAAAGCCATGCCGCTCGTCCAGGCTCCGGAAAGCAGGCAGACAGCCACGGCTTACTATGTAGTAACTTACAGAAGCCCCGGCAATAAGCTTCAGGCGTTGCCCACAGGGTTGAAATCAATCCAAGCTGACTAGTGCCCTGCAGAAAAAAGACCCAAATCAGGCAGAGCTGACTGCTGGCGTCGCAGGGCATCCCGGATTCGGCCAGAGCTGTGTTGATTCCCAGCAGGGACCCCGACCTGTGTGTGAGTCTTTCCCTCGATGATTTCATCTCGTCTGTTCATGGCAGGTTAACGTATGGTCACATTCATCAGCTCACTCAATTGGCACCCCCGCGTCAATTATTAGCTTCCTGTACGTAGTACTGACGAATATTGGAGGGCGGCTTGGAGGCGCCATGTCACCATGGACTGCCCCTGGAGACTTGTGTCATCCCTGTTGGCATGCATTTGTCTCTCCAAGAGGAAGACACCTGAGTCTGAGTCCTTGTGAAAGTGCGGCTACTATTTCAACCAGACCGTGCTGTTACTTGTTCTCCAAGTTGCCAAGTCTATACGAATTCATGCATACAGCGAGAGCCAATTGTTTCTCAGACCAGGTCGGACTATCCTGCGGACTTGCTACCACACCCAAGTTACAAAGGAAGCTCTGGCTCCAGCTCTACAAAACCCGCGAAAGGTCTCTGAGTTTCTGAATTTACAACCCGCCAACATGCCCCTCAGCCTATCTAACTAATACAAATGACCAAAGAGGATTCGATTATAGAACCCCGCCGTCTCGCATTCAGAGGGCATTTGTCCTCGATCCGTGCCAATTTGACCGTCGTGGACCTCATTTCCTCGCAATGTTGGCTGGATTTGGGCCAAGCTTAGTACGTGGATCTACCTTCGACATGGCTCTCCTTCTGCCAATGCATATACATCAGCAATGCAGATGGAAGCTCCAATGCCCTACTGTATTGCCGCCGTGACGTTTCGGCAATCAACGGCCTACTAGTCAATCAAAGGTAACGGATTTAGCTAGCCCTACGACACCATCAGCATCAAAGCCACGGATTGCGCACATCCATGACGATGCAATCCTTCTCAATGACATGTCCAGTTTGTCACTGGCTAAGATGGACGCGAAACAGCTGACATCGCACTCAAAATCTTACAATTCTGACACACTACAAATTCGAGGCACTCGAGCTACTATGTTTAGCAAAAGGTTGCCATTATCAACGATTGTGCTTGATATACTTTGCACAGCTTACAGGGGTGTCTGCAGGACAACAGCCTGTTGATCCCCCGACTGTTCCTCGGAGAGTTGGCGGAAGCCGAATGTACCACCAAGTACCGAATACAACATCATCCAGCTAGCTGCTGTCTTCGGCTGGGTCCTTTTCCGGTTGAGGATTGGCCAGCTAACGACGGACACGGCGGTCAATTTTGAAAATATTTTCGTGCCGCTCCCGACGGCTTGCGTTGCGCTCGTATTGCGAACACGGCAAGTTTGAAGCAGCCGGGCAGATAGAGCCGCGACTAATGTACGAATACGTATGCCCAAAAGGCGGCGCAACAGCTGCGAGCCGAAAATGCACACTGGGCCAGAAACGTAAATGCCACGAGCTTTAAGCGCAGCAGACGCTCGAGGAAATTGACGGGTTTGATGAACCGCAGCTCGCTCCATTTGTTCTCAGCCTTCTCTCGTCATGGGTTCTTGGCAGCACAAGGTAATACACGGATAAGATCTCACGGTTCCATGACTTGACTCGGCCGCGAACTCACTGACAAGGCCCTAGACCCCAACCCCAGCGGGCAATGACAGTTCATGACGGGCCGCTTACCACCTCGTTGTTCCACTCGCGCTCCACCGATCGGCCCCACTGTGCGCCGTCAGCCTCGGACGCTCCTCCGGCCGCTTGAGAGGCAGATATGGAACTCACTCTATCATTTCGCACTGTAATTTTCACGAATTCCACTTCGCTTCAACTTTCGGGAGGGGTTATTTCAACAGTAAAAAGCCTAGCGGTCTCGTTCGGATATACGGAGAGCATATGCGTGGGCATTTATCCCGTCTGCCCCATACCATTAACCCGCTCCCGACCATAGCGTCCAGGAATTGTCGCCGCAATTGAGACTCCACCTGCGAAAAAAAAAAAAAAATGGTGATTTCCTTCTTCGAAGCAGGAAGCCGGGCTCCGGGCCTTGAAGTTGGCATTAAGATCATGCCCTTCACCATCACCCCTTCGAGTCACGTCCAGCCCGCTGCGCCTCCATCCCAAGAAAGAGTGAAAGACGGCCCACGTGTGGATCAACCAACGAGTCCCACTCGTCAACCATCTGGACCCAGGATAATGCTCGTTAAGGGCGTAGGCCAGATTGGCTAGGGTTACTCTACTTCTAACGACCATTTCGATGAATGAGGAAGGCTAGGAGTCGTGTTGGACTATATCTCGTATCTACGCAATGTTCTTCCCCACGCTCTATCCGAGTTCCACTTGACGGGAATGGATGACGACGGGTTCTTGCGTGGCAGCAGTTCACAAGCAAGTTTGATCTCGTGAGTCGTCACCGCCGGGTCATTGTGCGCGATACGATACGCGAGTGTACGTAGGCATTCGTCAGTATTGAGGATACGAACGTGGGGTGGGCGAGGAGGATTCCTTGGCACTTTGTGCTCATCTTTGCCCGGTGTATTGTCAGGACCGGAGCAGCGCGGCAGGTAGATATATATTCATCTGCACCTCACGGGGAAGCATTCCGTCTATTCGATTATTTCATGGCTCGATTCGAATGGAGCATCTCATACTAGGCTGTCCTTGCGACTTCATATGACTTTTTTTGGTTGTGGGGTTCATTAGTCCCGATGGGCTTACCCTATACAAGCGCGTGAAATCTAATCATTTTCTATCAATATAGGGGAATTTCTCCCATCGGAGAAACTTACTTGTGTTTGTGTTTGTGTTCGTTTACTTCTTCATTTTCTACGCACGACTTGCGTGGCTTAATTGTGTTACGTCTTCAGCCTCTCACGCGTGGTGCTATTTTCGTCGGTGAATAAAGCCTTCGAGTTGCCGGAGACAACATTACTACATGGTGAGCCATCCGAAACCCGTGCAAACTCGGACGGAAAGGTGACAACCAAAAAAACCACAAAACTGCACTACTCAGCCATTATATCTATGCAGCATCACGGTGGCTACCGTGCTCGACCAAGGCATTTGATTGGGTCGGATAAAATAGATAACCGACTATCAAACAAGCGAATAATAGATACGAGGTTTGCACGGGTATAGCCTCAACTAAACATCCGTTTCCCTATGCTACAGGGCTGTCTCAAGAGTGACGAAGCTGTGTAAGTGGCACAATGCACTGGCGGAACAGTGGCGGTCAGAAGGAACAAGGCTACCCATGGACAAAGAGAAGATGTAGCCCCAAAGTATCTGGGTAAAGTGATACCGGATACCTGGTCTCAACTGTCAACTAGCAATGCCACAACTAAGAAGGCTGGGCGTGGCGTAACGGTGGAAACTTAACCTCGCAGGTGTCGAAATGACAGCCAGTCGGTTACCGATCAAGTACTCCGACACAAGACAGGAATATATCAACGCCCAGACAGTAATGAGCTGAACTACGAGGTCAAGGCTTGTCAGAGTATGAGCAGGACCCTTGCCACAGAAAGGAAGCAACGTTGCCTTAGCAGGGCTTTTATCGCTCGGGACAAAATAAAGGAAGTCGCAACTACATAGGTAGGTACAATAATTAATTAGGTGAAAGGGAAGGATGGAAACATATCCGCACGACAAACACAATAAATGTTTCAGACCTTGATGAATACGCGGATCATGGATGGGCCATGCAACACGGACAAATGCTTCGGTAATTTTTGTTGAAGGTCACCTTGATGATCGGCATACCTAGGAAGGCAAATTATGACTGGGTTTTTAGCAAATCACGCGCAAGAGAATACGAGAACCCAACCGGAACAGGAATCCCTCGGTTCTCTGCTCGTGTTGATAAGATCGATCCAAGGCCGTAAATGGAGGCCTCGTACGTGGTTAGCGGATGATGCAACGGATCAGAGATCAAATCTCGGACATGAACCTTTATTAATTGCAAGGGCAACATATTATCATTCTGCTCTTGTTGACTGGTTGCGCCGAGAACCGAAGCCAGCCAGAGCGGTCAAGAGGAATGTGACAGTAACGTAGCAAAGTTAACAAACAATTGGTCGAGTCAACGGCGACTCCGTATAATCTTGATTTCCAGCATTTTTTCTCCTTGATGAACTTATTGGGATCCATCAAAACCAGGGCATGCAACGGCGAGTGGATCGTCCCAGGAACAATCTCCCCAAACAAGCGAGATGGGTTGGGGGCTTGAACCTTGGTGGACGGATCACGGAGCCGAGCGTAGCGGTAAGAGAAGAGACGGGCAGTGCACAACGAGCCTGTCGCTACACGCGGGAACGCAAGCGGCACGGCTCATGCAATAGTTACGACATGATATTTTCTCACATCCCGTCGCTTCCGCGAAGACTCGCCTAAGAACAATGGAAGAGCTCTTGATATTTGTCCCTCTTCAATTTAGCCTGAGCCTCGGGGCCAGCTGGCTCTGTTGGCTCTGGTGGCTGTGCTCCAAATAGCAGGGTATCACTGGTATGTGTCCTGGAGGTACTCCAGCTAGGTCCGGCGACCAATGAGAAAAGGCCATTTTCGAACTGACGAGGGAACTGGGGAGCGGGTGATGCCATTGCGACCAGTCAGATCGAAGCGTTAAAGCGGGCGACTTGGACGGTACAAGTCGTTGAACGGGGGCATGCAAGCATGGAAGGTCACCAGGTGCGCTAGAACCAGTTAGGCTCTGGTGCTGGGGCAACCGCCGGCCAAACTTGGACGTGCCAAGCGGGTTAGACAGGGGGTCGGGGCGGATGGAGCAGCAGTGTGGCAGACGAGCGAAGCATGGAGGCTTTTTGCGCAAACCTCGGGGCGGGCTTGGTTGATGGGCCAAGTTGTTGCACGGGTTCTCATATGATGCGGGATCTCAAGTGAGTGGTTGTTTACGACGCAATTACTTGGCCCGGCCGATATGTCTCTGTTGTGCAGCATGTACACAATCATCAACATGTGTGTGGATGCGAGATGGGATGGACCGCGCCGCGGGAAGAGGCGGGTAAGGAAGGTAAGGCAATCATTGATGATGGATAACCTACCGACCTACGTAGGTGCCGTCAGAATACAATAGGAGCACCCAGATGAGGTTAGCTATGCACTGTACCGGGCCTCTATTTTGCTCGTGCATAGACAGTGCATACACAGGCACCACACGGCTCCCCCTTCTCCCTTCCAGACTCTAGTTGGCCATCGAGTTGCGGCAAGAAGGGGCTTGCACTCTTCCTTCTCTCACCCAACTCTCTCAGCCCCCAACTCCTTTCGCTTCATTCTCTTCAGACGCTCGCTCACTCATCGACTCTCGCTGCACATATCCGTCCGCATTTTGTCGGCGACATCTTGTATAGTTTTCCGTCGCCAATTGTCCTTTTTCCTTCGCTTTTTTTTTGGTCAGACACGCTCGTCGATCGACCAACCGCTGGGGGTTGTTTCATTCTTATTCCTCTGCATTGCTTGCTCTGGGCCCCTTGGTCTGCTGCAGAAAAAACAATCACAGGCCATCCACCACCCACTCGACCGTCTCCTGGACCTGCACCCCCCGCTGTCCTCGCTGTCCTTCGCTCGTTGTCCAAGCAAAGTCCAGGCTTTGCACGGCCGACTCCACGCCCCATCTCCCATCCCATCTCTCAATTACCCGTTGCTCATCTACTTCAAACAACGGCGCCGTGCCTTTTTGGCCTTGGGATTTGATGCTTCTTCACTGAGACTCGACAACGACGGAGCCCTGAGCTGTCGATTCTTGTGAGGGTGCACAGGTGCACGTCCTGGCACGTTCGCGCTGTCGCTGCGCTTCCTTCTCATCTTTTGCAAGTCGAGTCCTCCTCCATTCGTCTCCCGAGGAACACGCATTCCCCCATCTGTCCCAAACAAGGATATTCCCAACACTGAACACAATCCTGTCTCACGGCTGCCAAACAGCCATAACAAACCCTCCCGTAAGTCTTTTCTCGACATCATCTTGTGCCTTCAACATACCTTTGTTTGGCTTGTTTTCTTGGTTTGCCTCTTCAATCCTCGGTCGTTGTTGCTGTCGCCGGACGCTCCTCGACATCGCGTGGTTGTTTGCTTGAACGTCTCCCCTTTACCGCTGTCGATCCAAATCACCCTGGCCCCGTTCCTTACACCTCCTTTCTCCGCGAGAGGGCCAAGTTTGCTTGCGCACTTCCCTCCCGTCATCCCTTCCGTGTAACTCTCCAGAGTTTCCCGACTCTAACAAGTATTTTAGGGCCATGTCTCTCCCCGAACGGCCGGGCGCGAGTCCCACGTACGATCAGCGCAATGTCTACCGGAATTCTCCCTCAAGGCGATCGCGCCCTGCTGATATCGAAGCTGGTGGATATCATCCCGTAGGGGGACAACAACAACATCAACGTGGGAAATCTGCCTCTGCCTCTTCCTTCGCTGACACTATCGGTCCTAATTCCAATACAGAGAGTATGCCTCTGTCGCCGTCTTCCCCCCCCGCAGGCCACACAAGGCACGGTAGCGGCTCCGGACAGCCCTCACGAAAAAAGAGCTTGATTCGACCGGAGAGAAACAGAATGGACAAAGACCACCGCAACTATCACTACCACAAACACGCCGCCGGCATGAACGTCCTCCCCTCCTCGACCGGAAACGACCTCATTCTTGAGGATTTGGAGGGTTCCACCGAAAGATCAGGCTCGAATCTCAAGAGCAATGTCTCCGACGACTCACCCCGTGGATCACGCCGACACGCCAGTGGTGGTGATGCCGAGAAGGGTAGAGCCCGTGCCAACTCCCGGCCGCATCGCACCAAATCTGGCAAGATTACGAAGAAGTCGAAGCGTAAGAGCAAGCAAATCGAGGAGCAGCTTCGGCCTCCGAGCTTCTGGAATGTTTACTGTTCCATCGTCACGTTTTGGGCCCCTAGCTTCATCATGAAGTGCTGTGGCATGCCAACTCGGGCTCAACAGCGGGCTTGGCGAGAGAAGATGGGTCTGATCAGTATTATTCTGATCATCATGGCCATTGTTGGCTTCATTACCTTCGGTTTTACCGCTACTGTTTGCGGTTCGCCCCCTGAGCGATTGCGTGTGAACAAGGTTGATTCTGGTTACATGATCTTCCATGGCGTTGCTTACGACCTGTCCACTTCGCATCACCCTGCTGCTGAGGGAATCCCTCTCAGGTCGGATGGTCTGGGTGCTAACGTTCTCTATGATCTTCCCGAAAAGCACGGTGGAGAGGACGGCAGCTTTTTGTTCCAGAATGTCAATGGAAAATGCAAGGGCCTGATTACCCTCGCAAAGGATTCCGATGTCCCCACCAACGACGACGGTGATCTTGCGTGGTACTTCCCATGCACAACTTTCAAGCAGGATGGCTCGTCTAAGCCCAATTTGACGATCCCCTACTATCTTGGTTATGCTTGTCACACCACTTCGAACGCGCGCGACTCCTTCTACGTCGATCTCGGCGGCTCGGCGGACGTCTACTTCACCTGGAACGATATTAAGAACACCTCGCGAAACCTGATTGTTTACTCTGGAAGCGTCTTGGATCTGGATCTTCTTAACTGGTTTAACACCAGTCAAGTCACGATTCCTGATCGAATGAAGGAAATCAGAGACGACAATTCCGACGTGAACAAAGCAATCCGCGGCCGTGATGTCACGCGCATGTTCCAATCGTCCACCGACAAACAGTACGCTCAGTGCTTTCAGGAAATCATCAAAGTCGGTTCTATTGATACCGAAACTGTTGGCTGCATTGCTTCCAAGGTTGTCTTGTATTGCGCCCTTGCTTTGATTCTGTCAGTTGTTGGAGCTCGATTCGTTTTGGCTATCATCTTTCAATGGTTCCTCTCCCGCAAGTACGCTGCGGCGAAGACGTCGCAAAGCTCCGACCGCCGAAAGCGTAACCGTCAGATTGAAGACTGGTCTGAGGATATTTATAGAGCCCCCGCTCGATTGCCCGGCGACATCGGCAGCACTGTTGTATCGTCCGACCGACCCAGCAAGCGCGGATCATTCCTGCCAACAACTTCTCGTTTCTCGACTGTCGGTGGTCCTGAGAGAACTACTCAAGGACGACGTATGCCTACGACTATGGCAAGCCAGGGCGCTTCTAGCTCGCTGCTCCAGCCTGGTTCTGTCTACAAGCAGGGTAACGACAGTCGCGCAAGCTTTCTTCGATCAGATCCTTATGCCAGCGGCACTCCTACGGACGGACCTGGCCCAGCTGGCTTCATCCACGATGCTGTCGTTCCTCAACCCCCTTCAGACTGGATGCCTTTCGGTTTCCCCTTGGCTCATACGATGTGCCTGGTCACTGCGTATTCAGAAGGCGCGGAGGGTATTCGAACCACATTGGACTCAATTGCCACAACCGATTACCCGAACAGCCACAAGGTCATTGTTGTCATTTGTGATGGTATGATCAAGGGTCACGGAGAAAAGATTTCCACCCCGGATGTGTGTTTGGGTATGCTCAAGGACCACACCATTCCGCCCGATCAGGTTCAAGCGTTTTCCTATGTTGCTGTTGCAACCGGTTCCAAGCGACACAACATGGCTAAGGTTTACTGCGGCTTTTACGACTACGGTACTGACTCTCGCATTCCCGTCGACCGACAACAGCGAGTGCCCATGATGATTGTGGTGAAGACCGGAACGCCCGATGAAGCCAAAAAGTCCAAGCCCGGCAACCGTGGAAAGCGAGACACCCAGGTCATTCTCATGTCGTTCCTCCAGAAGGTCATGTTTGACGAGCGCATGACGGAACTCGAATACGAAATGTTTAACGGTCTTTGGAAGGTTACCGGCATCTCGCCAGACTACTATGAGATTATTCTCATGGTCGACGCTGATACCAAGGTATTCCCTGACAGTTTGACACACATGGTTTCTGCTATGGTCACCGATCCCGACATCATGGGTCTCTGTGGCGAGACAAAGATTGCCAACAAGCGCGACACTTGGGTTACCGCTATCCAGGTGTTTGAGTACTTTGTGTCTCATCATCTGGCCAAGTCTTTCGAATCCGTCTTTGGTGGTGTCACTTGCTTGCCCGGTTGTTTCTGCATGTACCGAATCAAGGCACCCAAGGGAGGTCAGAACTACTGGGTTCCCATTCTGGCGAACCCCGATATCGTGGAACATTACTCTGAGAACGTGGTTGAAACCCTTCACGAGAAGAACCTGTACCTTCTTGGTGAGGATCGATTCCTGACGACGTTGATGTTGCGAACCTTCCCCAAGCGAAAACAGGTCTTTGTGCCTCAGGCTGTCTGCAAAACGACGGTGCCCGATGAATTCATGGTTCTGCTCTCTCAGCGACGTCGCTGGATCAACTCGACAATCCACAACCTCATGGAGCTGATCTTGGTTCGTGATCTTTGCGGTACATTCTGCTTTAGCATGCAGTTCGTCATCTTTGTCGAGCTTGCCGGTACTCTTGTTCTTCCCGCAGCCATTGCTTTTACCTTTTATGTTGGTATGTAGTATTCTCTTGATAAACGATGCATGCGGATAGATTTCTAACGATTTCACAGTCATCACTTCAATTGTTCATTCGCCACCGCAGATTATTCCCTTGGTTCTATTGGGTCTGATTCTTGGTCTCCCCGGTCTTCTCGTCGTCGTCACGGCCCACTCATGGTCTTACATCGTCTGGATGTTGATCTACCTGCTTGCTCTCCCGATTTGGAATTTTGTCCTGCCTACGTACGCCTTCTGGAAGTTTGACGACTTCTCTTGGGGCGAGACCCGAAAGACGGCGGGCGAAACTAAGAAGAGCGGCCACGAGGCGGAGGGTGAATTCGACAGCAGTAAGATCACAATGAAACGCTGGGCCGAATTCGAGCGAGACAAGCGCAGCAAGAGCGGCTACTGGGGCTCGCGAGAGAATGTCGTTGGTGGCGGAGGTAGCTGGACAAGCCCTCCTGGTCACCATTATAATGAGGAGTACTACTCTGATGCTTAAATATCTGGCGCCATGGGGTTGGTTTCACGGCATGACGGTTCAAAAGGAAGGGAGTTGGTTGAAACGGACACATACACGCGACCGCGCGCACATTCACACTTGCACACATAAGTTACATAATTTGGGAGAGGTTTGTCAAGACGATGTTTTGTTTTATATCCTTCGTGTGTGCCTGGGGGGTGAAGATCATCCGGAGTGATCTCGCCTGTTGTATAGAGGCGATTGGAGAAGAAACTCGAAGGCGTTGACTCTTTGAGAGGTTTGATGTATATAGTTGTGCTTGGTTGTTTTGATGAGCGAATACCACATCAGTGTTCAAACACGTTTCCTTCCTCTGATTGAGGTGCCAGCTGTTCTGAAATGACACCCAAAGATGTGAGGCCCTCTCTGTAACACTTTGTAAGAATTAGCGAGGTGACCATAGATAGCGATGAATGTGAATGTGATTGACTAGGTACGTACTCGCGAAGCATAGAAGCCTGTGATGGCCGCATCCTCGTGCATGGTGGACGTGACTGCAATGTCATGACCTGATAGTTTACTCTGGTCGCCGCACAAGAGGCCGGATCTGCCAAAGTTCGTATGAAGCTATGCGAAGACAAAACCCAGGTTAGCTTCTGCAATCCAGTCCAGTCACAATTAGGCAGAGAAAAGGAGGGAACGTACTCGTAGTCCACAAACCAACGGAGGGTCCTCATCGTCTTGCAGCTCGTACACATCTACGCCCGTGATGCGCTCGCCTGCAGGCCCGTTGATGATGAAGTTTGACCAAGTGCGCCCGGGACGATGTCTTGCTTCGCTGTCGCGATGGCCGAGCTCCTCCGAGCCTGCCCCCTGAGGGGATCCGTTGCCGGCGTAGCGGAAGACCAGGTGGTGGATGCCTTGTGTGCACCAGGCCTCAACGCGGAGGAGGGTTTCGAGGCAGGAGCCGTCGGGACCGGCGAAGGAGAAGCAGAACAGCGGGTCGTAGGTCTTGAAGTGCGACGAGGCGTGTGGGAAGGTGGTGGCGTTGAGGTTGACAGTGGGAGGCGGTGCTGAGGGATACCAGACGGCGAGGTTGCGGAGCTGGGCGGTTGTGAATTGGTCCGGGACGGAGACGTAGGGGTGCGAGAGCGCGAGAGAGACCATCTTGAAACCTTGGTAGGTTTTGGTGTCAGTCACATCACGGAAGAAAGGGGGGTGAAGAACTTACGTCGAAGCCTGCTTGGATGATAGATGTGGGACAAGCGAGCACCAGGCGATCTGTGACGGGTGCGTCTTCAACCGCCCCAAGCCAGGGGCCCTTCTTGTCGTGGCCGAAGCTGCACCGAAGAGCATGGATGCCTCTTGATCCAACAACCAGCGAGAAGCCCATGATGTCCTGGCCTTGGCGGATATCAAGCGACTGCGCGTCGGGCGACTCGTAGCCCAGGAGGACGGCGTCTCCAGTCCCCGGGGTGAACATGATGCCGCAGATGTATACGGCGCCATCGCCGGGCTGGACCGTAAAGACGCTCAGTCGCGCCAAGTCCCCCGGGATGCAGGTAAACTGTGAGTGAAAGCGATCGCAGCCCCTGGTAAACCTCTTGTACTTGTCCCTCAGCATGGCGCTCACTTGTCTCATGGCATGTCCCTTCTCCAACGCCGGCTTCATCCCCATCGACGGCAAGACCATGGTCGGCAGCGGCGTCTCGTCCATGTGGAAGCTCTGCGCCCGGAGCATGACCAGCTCGCGCATCTTGAGCGCAAGGCCCCAGATGCGCTCTCTGTTGCGCAGCGACGGGTTCGCGCGGGGACTCGTCTGGCGAAACAGCCAGCGCCAGTCGCGACATGCGTCGAGCTTGTCGTTGGCCTCGAAGAGCCACGCGCGGTCGGAGCCGTCTTGGAACCGCGACTTCTAGTACTGCTGGCTCCAGAAGACGCTCCAGAAGGCGCGGGACGAGAGACGTGCGGTGAGCAGGTCGGACGTCGGCAGGTGCATTGCGATTTCGGAAACGAGTTCCAACGACAAGCGGCAGAGGGGATCGTGTCCGCCAGTCGACGAGGCCGGCGGAAGAGCCAGAGCACGAGGCGGCTGCTCAGCCTGTTCAGCGAGGATGCCGTCCATCCTTGGGAAATGGTACGGACTCATCCCCCACGCCGGCTCTCTTTTCGCAAAGTCGAACCGGACGTTCCTGACGGGCTCCTCCCACGGAAACCCATCCCCGTAGAAGAACTTCCCAGCACCCGTACCCAGCCCGTACCCGTGCCCCCAGTTCGGCGCCAGCGAGTTCCATGCAATGGGGAGCGAGCTGCACACCTCGTGCAGGCGCTCGGTCGGCACCTCTGCTGGGTGGAACGCCTGCTTGAGGAGGCTCCAGCAGGGCTCGTGCAAGACAAAGACGTGGCGGTTGGTCTGTCTGCGGCGCTGGGTGCGGTCCATCAGGGCGAACCTGTTGGTGCGGTCGTCCTTTTCGCCGGGGAGCACCACCATGTAGTCGGTGTCGCCGAGGATGTGGACGGCGGTGTCGGTGATGCCGATGTCGCGGTTGGATGCGCAGACGCCGCTGATGGGGTCCATGAGAACTGCGTCTGCGAGTGAGCCTTGTTTGGGGGTAGGGGAGGAGTTGTGGGCGCGACTTACGGCCGCGGAACTCGTTCATCTGGTGGGTTGCATCGGTGTCGATGGGGATGCCGCACAGAGTGCAGCTCCACGGATAGTCGTTCATGGCGTAAAGGGAAACTGGAAGAGTAGACGCTGGGCGAAGATGATATGACGAAAGGTAACGAGGTGATGTGAACAGAAACAACGGGTGATGGTTGTTCGGAGTGACAGAAGACGAAAGGATAATGAGACGACGAAGGCGTAACGAAGATGATGCGATGAGAGGAATAAAGAGATGAGAGTGAGATATCAAAGTTGGAGGGAACAAAGACGAGAGAAGGCCTGCTATATATACCTCGACCAAGAAGACGGTGATGATGGCAGCCAGCATCCGATTCAACCTCCCAATCAACAAACGAAGTCCCAGTTGCAAACGCTCAACAGGGACGAGTGCATGCATTGACTTAGCCGTTGTCAATGAAAACGCCAATAGCATCATCGCAACTAAATACGTCTGGCCTCAACGAGCCAACCTGCCGTCGTCGTCAAACCGTCAACCGGCATGATATACTACTTACTACCTTGTAGATGCATTAGCTTGACCATTGAGAGTCAAAACGCCAATAGAAGTTGTAGGACCCCTGCAATCGACTCCTGCCAGCTCCATTGAGCAAACCATTGTCAGTCGGCAAACGTCCACTCACACATAGCAAACAGTCTCGAGGGCTTCACTTAACAGCAAACGTACTTCCAAAAAACACTTGGTATAATCATCACGGCCACGCCAATAGCCTCCAAAACCTATAATCAAGCTGACTAACCCCCTAAAACCCGTATTGCGCCGCGCAAATGTCTCGACAACGCCAACTGGCTGTGGTAAAACTGTCTGTATCTACATGGAAGTGCATCGTTGCTCATTAAGACATGCAAGAAGAACAAATCGAATCAGACAACGCCTCGCTATCCTTCGTGTGCCATACTGTGTGATAGCTTCATCGCCTCGCCGGATCAACATCCTCGCCGAGCTCCCAGGGCTTGCGGGGATCGACGTAGGTAGAGAGTCGCTGGTCGCCCCATCGAGCTCCCACCGTGACCCAGACGTGCTTCTGGGGAGCGCTCGAGTTGAGAGTCTCTCGGAATCCCTTCCATCGAAGACGGCCTTCTCGGCTCATGTCACTGTTGCCCATGCCTCCATTCGACACCCACTCCTTGACCACGTTCTTGATGAAGGTAATCTTGCGCCGGAAGTCGTTTGCCGCAGGGATTCCCTGGAGCTCAGCGTCGATCTCTGGTCGTCTCCGTGTAGTGCTTGTGCGAGTGGGACGGGAGGATGTCGAAGGCTTCGTCTGGAAGTTCAGGAGAGTCTGGAGAGGGTATGACAGCATTGCACGGTCATCCAATGCCGCGGCGCCGATAGTGCCCGTCTGTGCAAGCCTGTCCGCCGCGTCCTTGGGCAGATGCCAGAAGTGACACCAGCTGCCCGTTGAGTCAATGACAATCTTGGTGTGATCCGGGAAGTTGAACTGCCTCATGTTAGTATTTCTTCGTCACTGAAATCCTTGTTGAATGACATACCTGTAGGTGACCATCGCAGAACACCCAGCAGCCAACGTCTCCGAAGCGCTGGTAAAACGTCACAAGCTCCGCCATTGTGCCCTTTTGCCCTGGAGACATGGCACCCGCCAAGTCGGCCTCTTCAGCTGGCGAGATTTCGTCCCGTCCATAAGCAATCATGTAATTGGCAAACTTCTTCCACAGAATGATTCTCTCCCTCTTCCGGTGCTGGAAAATGTCTTTGCCCGGCTGCATCTTGCCAGGAGTGCCGTCCTCATTCACCGAGACTCGGAAATTCTCAGGAGAAATGATGACTTCCGAGAAACCAGTCTCGCCGTTGTTCTCGAAGAACTTGATGGGCTCCGTCATGGGGAGTGGCTGGCTTCGATCAAAGTAGGACTCATCTTGTCGGCGCATAATGTGTCGCTCTGCGCCGCGGATGAATACACCAGCCGGAGGAAGCAATGCCGTGGATCCGCTTCCCTCCTGTGTGGGAATATCTCGGAGGATACAGCCCACGCTGCCATCGTTCAGGATGTACCCCAGCCCGAATTTGTTCGTGTAATCAACCCACTTGACCACGACGTGAGGGTGTGGCGGAGGAACCGACTTGCTGGAAATGATGGCCATCGTTCGAGAGTTGAGTGCTCGCTCCAACTCGGTCTGGAGCTTCTGCAATCGGTCCAGAATCACATCAGGCCGAGTTCCACTGATTTCACTCTGTTGCTCTGAAGGGCTAAACAAAGTAGCAGGGCGCATTCCCTCCGGCTTGGGCGGCGGCCTCAAGATGGGAGCTCGTTCAGTCGGGGTAGGCGCCCGTTTCTCAGGAACTTCTACAGGCAATGATCTCGAGGCTGGCAGGTTTGTGCGCGTTGATGATCGCATGCTCGTGCTCTTGTAGACTGGTTCTGTTGCTTCTCTCCGAGCAGCCTCAGTTGGGAGCTCCCTTCGCGTCCTCATACGGACACTCTGAGATGCTGACAAGTTTGGCTCAGCTGAGGGTCTGGGTCGTGAGGGGAGGGTCGTCATCGGGCGGTTCTGGGCTCTCTGCTGCGCGGCAAAGCTTTGGGGAGGCTGTCGCAGAAGACCGACGGGAGCTCGCTGACTGGTCGACATCTGCTCCGATGTGCTGCTGCTTGGCGTGCCACTGGGTTGCGAGGCCATTGCCGCTTTGTATCGGGCCTTGAGTTGCTGCTTCTCCTTCAACCACTCCTCGAAAGGTCTATAAACGACGCCTTCTTCCAAAGGAATCATTGGGGTCAATCCAGCCTTTTCCTCAGCCGCCATCTCTTTCCAGGTCTGGTTGTGAATCAATTGAACTCCACTCCAAGGACCAACGCAGCACTCTCGGCACATCTCCTTTAGGTTTCTCAGCGACTGTGCTTGCAAATTGCTACCCATGCGGGTGGCGTAAAACTCTTGTCGCTCTGGGGGAACGTCTCGTAACCGAGGGGTCATTTCGGACTCTTCAGGCATGTAGCCACAGGTGAAAAAGGGGTGTTCGAGGATAACGTCGGGGTCAGGACGGCGGTCGGCATCCTGAAGCATGGTGGCAACCAGCTCCTTAGCATCCTGGCTGATGTATCTCTGTGAAGTTGTCGCTTCGGGCCACTCGTAATCTCTTTCCCTAGCTCGTCGGTAAATCTCATCTGTTGTCGAGGACTGGAAAGGAGGCTTAGAAGTGAACATTGCGAACCTATTGATATTGGTTAGTCATATGCAACGAAAACCCGGTTCTGTCAGACTCACATAATGATACCCAAGCTCCAGATGTCAACCATGTGGTCGTGACCCTTCTTTCCCTTTTGCAGAATCTCGGGGGCAATATAGTTGGGGGTTCCACAGAGTGTTGTTCGGCGGATGGTGTGCATGTCCTTGCCCGTCACCAACAATGCGGCTAGGCCAAAGTCGCCAATCTTGGCGTTCATCTGGGAGTCGAGGAAGATGTTGCCCATCTTCAAGTCACGGTGGATGATGCCCTTGTTGTGCATGTACTTGATGGCTCCGGCGATTTGGACAGAGTAGAAGCGGACCTCGGGCTCAGTCAGACCTTTTCGGCGCTTCACCATGTCCATGAGGGAACCGTTGGGGCAAAGCTCGAGGACCAGGTAGGTGCTGCTCTCGAAGGAAAAGGCTCGGAAAAATTGCACAACGTTCTTGTGCTTCATCTTGGAGTGAATCTGAAGCTCAGTTTGAAACTATAAAGGGTTAGCATACTGGGGGAAACTGAGAGGGATTGGCGCCCTACCTTTTGCTCCATCTTTGCCGGCATGATGCTCTTGACGACCTTGAGAGCAAATCTCTGTTTGCTTGGGAGGAGCTGGCCATTGTAGCAAATGGCGAAGCCACCTCTGCCCAACAGCTTTCCAACTTGGTAGCAGGCTCCCTCTGGACGATCGGTGCACGGGGGCTCAAAAACTTCAGGTGGCGGTGGAGGAGGATGCTCCTTGTCCTTGTTGGGCCTCATTTGGGCGGCGGTCTTGGTCTTAACGTCGGTCATCTTGGGAGCTCGCTGGGCGTTGGCATCCCTAGGGGACAAAGCCTCCAGGTCGAGGGCAGGTCTAATCGCTAGCCTCTGAGACATCGCAGTAGGATGACTCGAAGGCCCAGATGAAGGCTGGTCGAGTCGGCGTTTGTTGATTTGCCCAGGGGGCGGGGAAGTGGCCAGTCGCGACGGTTAGCAACCACCGTGGGAGGGCGCCAAAAGTCGATCTGACGAAGGATTGTTAGAGAGGAAAGGTGACCAGGGCCACGGGAAACGATAGCACGTACGGTGCTCGCAACAACACCATACAAGAGAAACCAAGATGGGTGGTCGGGTCGTCGCGTGAGGTCCTCACGTCAGGGGCATTAAGCAATGCTGGAGCTGGAGCTGGTGTTGGGCTGCCGCGACGAAGTGGCGAAGTAAGTGAATTGTTAGAATTAGAGGAGAAGACAGCCGGACCCCAGACAATGCGATGGGAGGTAAGAAGGACAGGCAGGACCCGTTGCTGGTTGCCGCGACTGGGGACGAGTCGGGTGTGGTTTGTGTACTTTGGGGGTTGCGTTGCCCTTGACAACCACCAATAAGTACAAATACTAACACACCGCTGCAGTGTCACTCTCGGTTGGGGGTTCCACAGTGACTCGGCGGGCCCCAGACTTCTTTTTCGACGGTCAAAGCAGACGGGTCAATGTTTATTTGATGATTGCTGATTGACGTAAAACTGCTTCGATAGCTTGTCGCTCTTTTTCCTTTTTTTGCTTTTTATTTATGGATGGATGCAATGGTGAATGTCGAGCTTCGGTCCCTGGCAATCAGCCTCGAGAGATGGTCCCAATCATCCTGGCGAGGTGTGTTATGCAGAACAACATGACCAAGTACGAATGTAACACGAAATTCCCATTAACCCAGCCCAGGTAGGTAGTATTCGTATTCTGTACGTCCAGCTCGAAGCTCCAATTAAATTCTATTTCATGCTAAACCTTGACGAGTTGAAGCTTTGAATGTTTTCCTCCAGAGTCGCAAGTACGAACTACCCTGTAAACAAATACATCACCTTGCAAAGTGCACCACAAACATTAATTGATTCTTGCGACTAAAACTTATCGAAAAAAAGATGTTATGTCAGAAACTGCAGTTCAGCAGACTTAAACCAAAACTTTTCAAACGCCATGTCCGAGACACAGAAGCCGATCTCAAGCTTGGTGCTCATCATCAACAAACGGACATAACGGGGCGCACGGACCATCCCGGGAGCAACATGTCGAAAAGGCGGAACATCGCGGATCCGGCACAAACGGGCAGATCAGCTTTAGGCTGGCACCTAAGGAACCGACTTCAAAAAAGGTCATTTTCTTGTTTCGACTCAATGCTTTAGAATTCTCAACAGCTGACTGCCAATTCGCCTCTCCTTGTTCCTGTCCTCTTACTGTATTCAGCTTCTTCACTTTACGCCTCCTCCTCTCCTTTCAATCCCAGTCGACAACCACCGAGAACCCCACCAACCGTCCCTCACCTCCCGCGGGAGCCGCACCCACCACTACGACATCGAAGCCAAGACTTTTTACCTCCTCTCCCGTCATCCCGTCGCCATGGTTCCTCTGCCTCTCTTCAAGCTCGCCTCCCTCTTCGTGCGGCACATCTCCAAATATGGCGCGGTACGACCCCCCTCCTCCCTATCACAAAATATCCCTCCTTGCTGACTCCCACCCCCAGAACCAAATCAAGGCGCAAGCCCACGACCACCCCAGCTTCCGCGCCTTTGCCGCCCGATACGGCCAGTCAATACACCAATTGAACATGCGCATGTCCGTCGCGCTATTACGCAACCCAGAAGCCGAACGCCGCGCAAAGGAGAAGGCCGAGGCGCCCACCGTCAAGACCGAGGCGCAGACCAAGCACGAGGAGGAGCTCAAGCAGAAGCACGGCCCCGAGGCCGTCACGAAAAAGAAGGTGCCGTTCCAGAGCGTGTGGACGCGCAAGTTCCGGGCCCTCCCCGAGGCAAAGGCCGTCGACCTGTTCGCCGACGTTATTGGAGACGTCTTCATCCTGAGCGTGGCTGTCGCGCTTATCGTCTACGAGTACTGGAAGGGCGCCCAGAAGCCCGATGCGAACAAAGAGCGCATTGACGAGCTCAACGCCAGATTCGAGGAGCTGAAGCAGAAGGAGGAGGAATTGGCTGCGGCTGAGGAGAAGCAACGTCAACGGTTCGAGAGCCTAGAAGAAGCTCTCCGCGGTTTGAAGGATCCGAAGACCAAGCAACCGATGCTCCCGAGCTTGCAGGCGTCTTAAGTCTCCTTCATCCCCAGAGGGACTGACTATGCGGATTGACTTGATTGCGGAGCACGGCATTCGCAGTCGTTGGAGCTCTCACTCGCCACATGCCGGAGAAAGTGTGAGAAATCACCAAAGTCTAGAGCTCCCAGAAGCACATTGGATATTCTTGAAACCATCTCTTACCATTCTTACCCTTGTACACTAGCGCAATTCCTTACATAGACATCACCACACTCAAGCTACGACTGGGAACGAGGGACTGTATCAGTTTCCCCTGTCCCCTCCGACCTAGAGTCACGACTAGTTAAAGCAGGCTTGCTTTATTCAGCGCAATAGAGAGATACCACATTCTTCACACACTTGTTCTTCACCGTTGCAAGTGTTCGGCTTTTGGAGTCTTGTGCCACATCGATTCATCTTCTGAGGCCGTTTACCCTGATCGTGCTGTTCAGCGCATCGTGGACGTGGAGAAGGCTAGTGAATGGGAGACTCGAGGTGTGCCATCGGCCAGCTCCTAAACGCAAACGCAACGCCGAGCGAGCGTAATGCAAGTTCAACCCCTTCGTCGCCCCCATCGCTGAAACCAACGTAGTCGTGATGGATCAGCCGCAGCTTAGGAAACTGGTCAGACTGACTCTGCAGTGTTCCGACCAGCCCTCTCAAGCCGTCCACAAGCCGCGAAGCCTCGTTCTGGCCCAGAACTGTCAGGTGCAGCGAGACAATGGACCTAGGGAGAAGCTGGACCAGGGAATTGAGATCGTCTGTTCCGCCCTCGACCAACGCGTATATAGCATTCGTGCTCAGGAGGACGTCCTCGAGGACTTCAAAGTTTTTGAGGTGGAACTTAGGCTCGCCGCTTGTTGAAAAGTGCTCCTGGCCGCGAAGATCGAGATGGAACGCTTTCAAACTGCTCTGGTGACTGGCAAGGTTCTTGATTGCAAACGATGGTCTGAAATGGCCCTCAATGGGATCATTGAACGAATCCTCGGCAGTGTTCTCGTCATTTTCGCTGTAACGAGCTTCGTATACAAACGTCTGAAGACTACCATTGCATCGAGCAAGCAAGAATTCGAGAGTCTCGTCTCTCATGGCAACGCCCGTGATGCGCAAACACGTAACAGATGGCAGGTTAGGCACTCGTTTTGGAAAACCTCTTTTCGGTGCGTGGATGTTAAGCGTCTTTAGATCCTCGGCTAAACCTATTAGACTGCTCAACGGGGCATCTGTGGCTATGGTTGTGAAGGGGAGAGTTGCGACGCCGAGGCTCGGAAAGGTCGACGGCCGGATGCCCGCCGGCGGCCAAAGTTCTCTGTCCCGAAGGTGGAAGTACTGCACGTGTGGGAGTTGCGAGACCAACATGGCGACCAGCTCCGAGACGAGGGCTTTTCTCGTCCAAGGGTACGCCAGAGACTTGTTCAGTTTGGAAATGGTATTCGCGTCGCCTTTCAAGTCGAGGAACGAAGACACGAAGGCATGATAGTGCCAAGGCCATTGCGCCTTTTCGCCTGGAGACGCCAATGACAAGCGCTTTCTCCACGCAGCTGCGAGGTCTATTTTCCGGATCTTTGCAATCCTCAAAAGAGTGTCTTTGGCCTCTTTCACGCTGAATGTTTGATCAAGGGGTGGGCGTATAGAGACGACCTTGACGGCACTAGCAAGCTCAGGACGCGCAACAGTTGTCCACATAAAGGACTCGATGCGCCTTTCCCATGAGTAGATGCCCGTTCCCGCAGCGTCGTCGTGTCCCAGACGGAACTCATGGTACATGATAGACTGAGCAACGGCTCGTATCTTCTTGGAGACTAAACACAGCGAGCACAAGGCCTGGCGGTCCGCGGCGTACCAGGGCTTTGCCTCGGGCTGGCTGCGTACTCTTCGACGAACTCGTTTCTCATGGTGCTGCTGGTACGTGCCGACGCCGCGAGGCTGGTCGTACTCTCTGCAGCAGTGAAGGCAGAAGTTGCCAAAGATGAGGAGAAGCACTTCTGTGGATAGGTCACTGAGTTGGGCGGGGGTCTTCTCTTTTTTGGGAGGCATGGTTCCGCGAGGAACTGTATTTATTCAGTTGGAACAGTGTTATTGATGACTCGACAATTGTTGATTTCAATCTGATCTGGATGAGATGAGGGATTCTATGCAAGGCACGCATCGGTACCTCTGAGGTTGGATTGAAGTGCACCATTTCGTCACGTGCATATCACACATGGTGGTACTATCACAAGTGCGTCTCTGTGGCTTGCGCCTCTTGAGATTTCGTGCGAGCCAACCTTTGATAGCGTAGATTGAGCACTTGGTGGGTTCCTTTGGGTTATGGATGTTTGATGGAATTGATGGTGTTGAAGCAGCATCATGTGACGGATCGAAACATCTATTCCTCGTCAACTCTCTCTCTCATCAATGAGATAGATAGGCTGAGGGAACATAGATGAACTGGGATAAATGGCGTGTCTGCGATGATGACCACGCCATAAAACCAGAGCCGATGCGTTCCAGCGCTTGCAGAGAGGCGCAAGATGACAGGCCGCATTTCCAGCCAACGTCTTAATTGAATGCATGTTTCTTCCTTCGTTTCTTGCCCGGTGCGGTGGCTCCAAGATTGAATCAATCCTTGATCGTGTCCGGGCCTTGCAATTGGCCGGTGCGGGGGGCCAACGCGGGTGACGGCGCCGGGGTGGGCTGCGTGGCTGGGATCTTGGAGCCATCACACTCGGTCCGGCCCAATCACCAGTGACGAGCAGCCGCCGAGTGCACTCATGTGGCATATCGAAAAAAAGACGCTGTTTTTGTTGAAGAGTGGTTGGCCAGCTGTGTCATCGAACGAGCCCAGCTTCTTGGGCTGGTCAACTAAAGGTCCGGGGGAGATGGGATTATCACACCGCACAACCTGGATGGTTCGCTAATGCAATGGGAATCACCTCGTCGCTTGGCAAACTTCAGCCTTAAGCTTGAGCTAGTGATTTTGTGATGATGATGGTGGTCTTGGTGGTGGTGATGATGATGGTGATGGTGATGGTGATGGTGTTGAGGGGATGAAGTTTAAGAATAGAACAAATGAGTAAGTCATGGTAATATCTGGAAGACTTACCAGAGAGAAAAGATTGAGCCATGGAGTTGGGCCAACAGCATCATCTTTGACTCAATCAGAGACAACAAGCTGACGAGGCTGGCCAACACCACAAGCGAGCTGACGACAGGCCTCTTGCCTCGTGCTCGTGAGTCTCGCTGAGACGGCCCGCCATTAGGCGCATAGGCGCGATGCAGGTCCCGGCCAACGCTGATGCACGTTGGATGACCAACGCCGTGTTCTGTCGTGCCTGAGGGCTGCTTCTTGATGGTGTCCAACAGAGTGGGAGGGCAGAGTTGAGATCTCATGAGAGCATCCTCCAGTGATGAGTGAGCAGGCCATCATCCATGATGGTCTAGGCCGAAAGTGGAAACGTTGGCGACGGGCGGCAGAGAGGGCCACTCAGAGGAATCAGAGTGGGCGAGGAGGGGGGAAGCCGCATGCCTCGAGCCGGAAGAGGAGAAAAAGGCGGGAAGGCAGGGATGGTGTTGGCAGGGGCAGGAGCCTTCCATCCCAAGAAAAGGCCAGGGCCCAGGGCACAAACGTCAAGTGTGGCAGCTTCATCAGGCCGAAGCATTGACGGTTTTGCTTGCCACGCACATGAGACGGCGGTACGCACTGATGCTCAGCCGCCGTCAGTTCAACAAGCGCAAAGGGAAAAGAAAAGAAAAGAAAAGAAGGGAAAAAGGAAATTATGGTGAGACTAAGAATAAGGTAGTCGGTTTGAGCCGCAAAACGTCGACGGTGTCATGTCATGTCATTGATGACGGAGATGCAGATGGTGCAGATGGCCATGACTCGGCCTGAGAGAAAAACAGCAACTCAATCAGCCGATCGATAATAATCAATTAATGATCAAAGCTCTTCAACACCTGGAAGGTCCAAGGGTGTCGGAGAGAGATGGAGAGAATTAACCTCATGCCCTTGCCCCTGTCGCCACGACTAAAAAAAAACCTACACACCCAGAAAGCCCCGCATGCACGCTTTACCCCTCCCATTGGCCCAACGCCAGCGCTTAACCGCCGAGGCCATCACCAATCACCAGCCCCCACGGAACGCTGCGAAATCGAGGTGGTGAGGGCCGGTCCAATTGCCTGCGGGAGAGACTGCAACCACAGTTCCACGGGCCACGGACGGCAGGGATCTAGCTGCTGGCATGGGAAAGAGCTCGGGGCCGGTAGCTACGGTAGCGTTGTGTGCGTGTGACACCGCTGCCCGTGAATGTGCTGTACATACTCGAGCGTCGAAAGTATTCCCGCGTGTCCGCCCGACCTTGGATCGATGCAATAGACTCGACTTGGCGGCGCTTGCTCGGGCGGGTCGCATGCTGGGCCGCTCCATACGACGTGCTGCTGTCGACCATTATCAGGCGGTTCCATTGCGCTCTCTATTTGGTTGTCATGATGGATGATGCTTAAAACGTCTTGGTTGCCCACTCGCCCGCCCACCCCCCTCGCACTCCTCCTCAACTCCCTCTCCCCCAAGTACCAAGTGTATCATCGTCCCGCCTCTTGCGACGACGACAGCCTCGTCCCGTTTGACCACCAACATCTACCGTCTCTCGGCACTCCTCCCTTCCGACGTTTCACCACTCCAAAGAATGCCCTTGATACACCATCAGACGCTACTCTCATAGTGCAAACCGCCAAAAACCCTCGGAAGCCTGCATATCCGGATCGTCGAGTCTGAACATTTCCATACAAATATACTTGGACCATTTCCTCTCGTCTCTTCAATCACTCTCACCTCAACCTCCATTCATTCATTCTCCCAATCGTCTGCTGGTCCGACGTCGGTTTTTTTTCTGCTTCTTCTGTCGCTTATTCTTAATACCTTGTGTGTTTCGTACAATTCATCCAACTGCGGTCTGGCTACCTGCACTCTTTCGACGCCCATCTTCATTCCGGCACGACGAGCAATTTGGACGACAAGACACGGAACATCTTAATCACCACTACAACACACCAAATCCGTCACAATGGGCAAGCTTATCAAGAACCACTGGGCTCGCCTCATCATCCTAACCGCAGCAGCCTGTAAGTTCCCTAAAATCTCATGGTCGAACACTGGTTCCTCTAACTGTATAATTCAGACCAAGTCGCTGCCGCCATCGAGTGCTTCATCTGGCCCAAGATCTTCTGGGACTTCCTCACGCGCACGCTCGACGGCGCCGTGCGGCCCATCCCGGTCCTGCAGATAGTCAATCTGATACTGGGCATCGGTGTCTTCGCCCTCGAGTGGCCCATGAGCTTCATCGCCGGCTCCGCCGTCCACCGCTCGCTCGAGGTCCGCCTGGCCATCTTGCCCCTGACGGCTCTGTCGGCCGTGCTCATCTACCAGGGCACGAATGCTGCTCTCTACTACCTCGTGGGCATGATTGTGTACTTTTGGGGATACAGTGAAGGCGAGGTATGTTTTTGTTCCTACGGGTTGCGAGTAATGTGCGCAGAGGTGCTAACCTTGAAACTAGATCATCTGCGAAACTCCATGGTCACTACCCAAGCGTGGACGTGCTGGTGGACGAAGTCGGGCATAGTTGATTTCATTTCGAACCCCCTTATTGATCGAGAAAAAGGGGGGAGGATGTGAAGAAGTCATGCCAAGGCCAACATCTCTACACCGCACGACACACTGTCATCACCATTCCCTTCATGCATTATAAGCGAGCATCGGCGTTTTTCGGAAGATATCCAATTTATCACACTACGGACGGGTTCATGTTTTTGATTCATTTCATCGTCTTTCTCAGCGAAAGAAACCACAACAATTATGCGTCACTGCGACGACAGCAAACTTGACAAGAGGGGGAGCAGTTTGGGCCGAGAGGGCACCCTATCACGGAGACCATACGAAGGAATGATGAAGGAACGAATTGAAGAAGGGGGCACGGGACTTTGAACACTCTCGGCTGGTGTGTCGAGATGTCACCTTGGTACAAGCTGGCAGCGCTGGTGCCGTCGGTACCTGGACGTTCCGGGCCATCACCATCGAGTTTGTTGACCTGCCCAAAAGGATCGTAAGCTTTTAGATAGCAAGCAAAGCCCATGGTATTAATCGAAAGAAGTCTCTGAATACCTCCTAGCCCTACTCGTCGTGTCTCATTATGTTACCTCACACCGGCACCCAAAACTTGGTCAGAAACACGTCTCTCACAAGCTCAACCCATCCAGTCTCACAATTGTTCGGCTCCAACATCCGAGACACCTGAGAGCGCGCTTCTACAAACTACCGCCTAAGCGCCTTGGCTTTTTTCTCATTTTCCTGTTTGGATGTTGTTGTGCCCCTTTTGTGTGTTGGTGCGACGCAGGGAAAACCCCCTTTGTTCCCGAAACGTCGGTTGTCGGATCTACGGCCTCGGAGTGTCGCGACCCGGGTTTCGGTAGTGTTGGAGGCAACCGGCACTTGTCTTGATTTTTTTTTAAACAGGCATAAAAGACTAGAAAAACGGGAGAAGGGAATTGAATTGTTTGGGTGGAAGAGAATGATGTAATGTTGTATGGGGGTTTGCTGCCGAGCAACGCGTTGTCAAGAGAGGAGGGCCATGTGAACCGATAACCTCAACTCTGCGTATAAAATCTTTGGTACTTATTTATTTGATTCTCCTTGTTCTATATTATCAATCAAATCCCACAAGTATTTAGGGTTCGTTGAAACTCACATTTGGTGCTTGAGATTCATGGTCTCAGAAGAGCCGAGTCGTGTAGTCGACAGCGTTGCAGGTATCTACAACGAGTGCGAGTAAATCTCTGTTCACATTTGTTCGCCGTGATGCAAATATGTGTTCAGAGGCTTCTTTTGGGTCATTCCCGACTTGGAGTGTTTTCCTCTGCGTGAACATGTCGAGTCGCGATACGAACAGGTTGGCTCGGCAGTGTTCACTGGGTCAGCAGCAACGAGTATGGCTTCTCGTCTTTATGTCCCTCCGAACATGGTAACCTGTATTGTTGGAATCAAAGAGAAATAACACAAAAACATGTCCTCCGGGAGCATTGTTCTCAACATCTACACAATAATTCACATCTAGTATCTTCGTTCATTTTGGGCTTCGCCGTCACCCACAACAACGCCAACTCACTCATTGAAACTGCAACTTCGAGTGATTTGAACAATTCAGACCATTTCAAATTGCCAAAGGGTTTTCAAGTATTCCAAACTGTAGTAAAAAGTCAACCGCCAAACTCACCACCACCGCAAGCAACCATGTTTGGAAACACTCAGACCAACAACTCCGCGACCCAATCGAAGAGCGCCCGCCAGTAAGACACGATGAATGCGGTCCACGCCAAACTGAACGACATGCGAGTCCAGGATCCCAACCTTGCTGTCCCCGTTGTCCACCAAGAATCCGTCGCCACCGTGGCACGCACGTTCAGAGACATCTCCCTTGAGCCCATCGCCCACAACCCCGTCAACGGGCTCTGCAACCTGTCGCTCTCCCCCTGTGGCGCCTCATGTCAACCCTCGCGGCATCAATGCCCCTCGTCCACCCCATACAAGTGCCAGCACGACATGGAGTATCTGAGAGGCGAGGTCGAGCAGCTGCACATCGTGCTTCCGGACGGGCAGATGCCCCGTGACAGGTATGGCAACGGCAACGGCGTGACGCGAAAGTTGCAGTCGGCCGGGTTCTTTGAAAAGTTTCTTGGCTCGCTGTGTGAGAGTTTTATGAGGTTTTGAGAGTGCGTGGGTTGATCCTGGGTGCGGAGGTAAAACTGAGTGAATAGCACCCGGGCCAAGTTGTCGTGGCTTGAGATGGAAGAAATCGAAGCACCTCAACTACCCAAGGAATAGAGCACGAGGTTTCTTTCCTTTTTTTATAGCGAATAATGGTTAATGACCCGATGAGTTGTACGATGCATATTCGTACCGACGCCGCGTTCATGGTTCCATCCGTCTGAAGGCCGTACTAATAAAGGCTCGGTGTCCTGGCACACCAAGAGTGGTCGCCGCTGGGTGATTGGGCAATGGGATTCCATGTGCCTGGTTGAGGAATTGTAGGTTCTGAAAACATCTTTTCGTCTCGGGATGATGCGGCCCTACAACTTTCCAAAAACCTCTGTATGCTCTCTCGTACAGGACAGCGGCACTCGAGATGTCTGCCTGTTGGTAAGCGTTGTCTGCCAGGCAAAAAAGTATCCACGCGGTATCGTGGTGATCTTGTCCTAGTATTCTCTGCGACACATCAAGACATCGTTGCAGCATCAGTTGTTCCTCGCCACGCGCGCCTTGCTTTCCCAATGTCACTGCAAGATTGACCATGGCCCACACATTCTCGGAATGCTCACTGCCCCAGACCCTTTCACCTACTTCGAGTACACTCCGAAACTCCTGCTCTGCCTCCTTGTACTTGCCCTGACCAGATAAGATTCTTGCGACATCTGCCTTATATGTGATGGTATTGAAATGCTCTGGACCGAAAACTCGTTCGGATCTCTCAAGAGCGCTTCGTTTCATCTCCAGTGCTGCATCGAGCATGCCTAGCTTTGCAAGCGCCTCCGCAAGTCTGCTCCTACAATCCATCGTAAGTTCATGCTCCCCGCCCAAGACCTGTTCTGATGTCTCGAGTGCGCTTCTGAGTATCTGCTCTGATCCAATGAAATCTCCCTTCGATATTAACGACGATGCGAGTTGCAGAAGAAACCTGAAGCTGGTCTCGTGCTGCCTTCCCAAAATCCTCACACTTATATCGTAAGCTTGCCGGCATATTTGCTCCGCCTCCCTGAAACCCGATGTGAGGTTCAACGATACCGCACGCCAATGGAGAGCATCGAGCGTATCTGGATGCCATTCACCAACAAGGCTCTCCTTTAGCTGGAGAGATCGCCGGATCATCTTTTCCGCCTCGTTGTTTCGTCCTCGAAAACATCGATACCGCCCTGTTTTTAGCAACAAATTGGCTAGCCTTTCCATGTGTGTCATGTCGATTGGTTCGCCCGCAAGAAGCCCGTCGAGATGCGGCTCTAGCACCTGGCAAACTGCAATGTCTTCAGGGTACCCCTTTGGATATACGGCTGCCATGACTTGGAGAAATCTCTGATCCCACTCCTGGGTATTGCCAAATGTCGAAAGCCAGGCTTTAGTACATAGCTGCACCAACATGTGCATTTCGAACATGTCGCTGTCAGTTTTAGTGACTAAAGAGTATTGGAACAAGACGTCTATATCGTCATCAATGTCGTCTTCCGACCCTTTGCAGTGACGCATGTAGCCCCTCAACGAGAAGCCTGGGATTCCGTGGGGGTTGAAGAGGCTCATAAATATGAGCAAATCGCTTGCTGAGGGGTCCTCATGGCGGATCTTTTCGAAAGTCATCTGCCAAGTTTTGATGATTGAACTGGAAGCAGATTCGTCTCGGCGAAGGTCGCCCACTTCTTTACGCAAAAGGCTTTCCTTTTTTTTGTCGCTGCTTCTGAATTCCTCTAGGTAACGGGCCACCGACATATCGGGCGCCCGGTTGTTGATGAAAGCTGCTGCATGGGTAATGGCGAGAGGCATATAGTCAAGGGAACTTAATAGTTCCGAGGCCAAAGACTGGTCGCAAGTTTCGCCCAGTTTGTCCCGCAGCAGTTGACTGGCTTGATAGTGTTCCATAGGTTGTACCTTGTAGATGTTTCGGTCGTCGCCAACCAACCTGTTGGCAGTGTCCTTGTTGCGAGACGTGACGAGAATCAAGCCGTTGCGGCTCTTTGGTAAGAATGAGGCGAGTGGTGCTTGTGCAGTTGAGAAGAGCACATTGGCATCGTCGGCGTTATCGAGGATGATTTCCCAGAGCCCATTTTCTTCCATGCTGAGCCACTCGAATACTAATCGTAGGACATTCGTGTTGGGATCACTTCGTCCGGGTAGCTCTAGTCTGTTCGCAATGAGTTGGTAGTCCTGTTTGAACCGCTCTTCGCTACTGGCGTGGACCCAGAAGACATGTTTGTGTGGCGATTGGTCGCGAACCTGATGGGCGTAGTGTATGGCAATCTGAGATTTCCTTCTCCTCGTTATTTACCGAACATGTCACAATAATGTCTCATCGCCTAACTTACCCGATGCCACCAAGCCCAACCAGCGCGGCACGAGCACCAGGGCTGGCAAGCCTCTCAGAGATCCAGTCGAGAATATCAGGGCGGCCGACGAAGTTGGTATCGGGCGGGAAAGGCACAGTAGAGAGCGGCTTGCGAGAAGCTGAAGGTTGGAGAGGCCCGGGAGCCGCAGCCTGTCCGTTGAAGTAGAAGTTGTTGACTCCGCCGTGCGATGCGTGAGTTGCCGCAATCGTGTTATGGCCCGTAACAGAGCCATGGAAATGAGGGGATGGGTCCATCGCGGAACGTCTTTTCGAAGAGTTACTCACGATGTTTGGAGTGAAGAGCAAGAAAAGGGACGATGGGAAACGGAGCGTGTTTGAATCTGTAAGCGCCGGCTTCTCGGTGGGCTGGGCATAATCTGCACTTCTGCAGCACATGACCCCGCCCGGCTGAAGAAGAAGAAGGCTGTACTGTTCACCTGCATTTGTATGTAGGTAGGCAGACAGGCGTCTATTAATATCTAAGCCACATTTGACCGGTTGTCTGGTAGACTATCCATTTACAATAGGTAAGGCATGTACCAATCGGAACCTCCCGTCAGAATGAGACACGGCCAAACATCACCAAGCTGGGTGTAGAACCATTTTGCCAGTCCCGGTTATTACTTCAAACAATTCTAGTACAGAGGCACGAACGTGCCATTTCGACACTCGATGCCCATGTTCGGGTTCAAGTCGGCCTGCGCGTTCATGCAGATCACCGTCGGCGCGCTCACATCCTGAGGGTAAATCCGAATGTCGTCGAACTTGAAGTTTTGGCATGACTCCTCGTCGTAGCACTCGAGAATGATGGCTTCGTTGTGCTTGAGATTGGGAAGGCCGACATCGTACCAGCAGGGCTACGGAGTGTTAGACAACAATATCGAGGAGGGAACATCGGTGACTTACATCAGACGCGCAAGAACCGTCTCCCGGCTGGTAGGAGTTGATTGAGCCCCGCCAGTTCTGCCACGTAAAGTTCTCCATGGCGACGGATTGGTTCGTCGGGCGGTCGCTTGTCGCCTTGCCTTGGTCCCAGTAGGTTTGAGTGATGAAGATGGGGAACGTCACGTTGAAGAGGCGGATGTTGCTCCATTCAACGTTCTTGACAAGTCCCTATGCGTCGTCAATGCCAATTACTAAAACGTAACATGCAGTGTGTGATAGTTACCTGTCCACCGGTCCAGGACTTGAGTCTCGAGGCGTACAGGCCGCCAGCGAAGGTGATGTCGTTGAACTTGATGTCAGAGACGTTGACAAACTTTTTGTAATCGGATCCCAGAGATCCAATGCTCAGGCCATGAGTCTGATATCCCACAGTGCTGCGTTGGACGAGGACGTTGTGCGCGCCGTCGGTGATGGCGATGGCATCGTCGCCGTTGTAGATGACACAGTCGGTCACAGTGACATCCGTGGCCGCGATGCCGAAGCCGTCCGTGTTGAAGGGGAAGCTCCCGCTCTCCGAGACGGCATCGACGATGCTGTGGGAGATGGCAATGTTGGATCCCTTGACCGAGATGTTCCAGCCGATGGGCTTCCACGACTTCAGATACTTGATGACGCCGTTGGTCACCTGGAAGCGCATCAAGTGCGGTCGGTTTGCAAGCCCGGTTGATCCGGCCGGGTTGGCATCCCACCACTGCTGGCCGTAGGATCGGATCCATCCAGTGGTGACCTGAGGGTATCAGTTAGTATGTGACACGGGTAGTTACACAAAGAACAGGGAAAGCATACATCTTCACTGCCAATGTACTTCACATTCGTTCCCTTGAGATCGAACCAGTACACTGAACCTCCGCCGGCCTTGACAATTTCCTGAACGTAGGAAATGTTCTGCGGCAGGTTCAGGTTTCCCTGCACAGAGATGACGACGTTAGACAGGTTTGTCGCCGTGATGGGTTCAAAGACATTGTAGTCGTAGCCCTTCTGGAACAAGATGGTCGAGTCTTCAGCGCACTGGGCAAAGACTTTTTGAATCGCGGCCGCGTCCGACTTTGTGCCGTTTGTTGTCGGCACGATGCACGTCTTTGCGCAGACGGCGGAGGAGAAGTAGCCCAGCAGAGACAGCGACAACAGTTTCCAAGACGACATTTTCGAGGGGATTAAGGAACGAGGGTGACGATGGTGTCTTCAGAAGAAGAGCGATGGGATGTGCTTTATAGTTATATATTAACTTTCTATGCGCAATATAGCAAGGATCTTTAACAGTCTATTCTTCCAGTACTTCATTATGTAGCATGTATATCACCAAGATTCAAGGTTCCGTAACTACGAAGGAGGATCTTCCTGGGGGTGGGTGCGTTTTCAGCGACCGGGACTGGATGGAAAATTATTGTCCGAAATCACCGTGGAGAGAGGCCACGATCCGGGGAAGCAGTGCAAGCGGACATATCGCGGGGGTTTCTCCAGATCGGCCGAATATTGTCGACGAGTCGAATGTTAAAAGCCTTGGGTCCTTCGTCTTTTGATTAGGTATGAATAGCTCGGCTACGCATGTGAAGCTCTCGCAAAGAATGAACGGGCTTGAGGGTAACATGGTGGAAAACCGAGACATCCGTTGACTTATGCTATCATTGCTAAAAGTATGCTTCAATTATACTTTGACTAGAAAAGGGGGAATTTACGCATACTTTGTAATAAACCAGGGAATCCTAGCTGACATTGAACTCAGCGCGCCCCTCGTGTTCCTCTCTCTTATGCCTTTTGTTGAGCATCATTTCACTTCATACAATGGCATGGCAGACCTTCCATACTAAGACGCCAGCCTCTCTCGGATTGGCTCTTCTCCTGGCCATGGTTCCTGGCCCTGCATGGGAGAGGGAGGCGGAGAATATTTTCCCGCCTGCCAACGGTTCATCTGATCATGTTGCATTCGTGTGTACATGGCACGGTCAGGGTCTTTTACTGCAGTCTTGACGGCAGCCCTTCCCGTCTTGGCGACGATCACGCCGCCTTTGTGCAGTAAATCGTCTTGATATGGATTAGATGTTCCAGGCCAGTCAACTCTCATTTGAGATCAGATTCGTCCCTCGAAAAGCTGGGTGCTAAATCGTGTTCATTGACGGGAAAATGCGACCTCTCTCTTTCCTGGACAGGAGGTCTGGGCCGCAGGCTGAGGATGATCTCAAGCCTTGGGCTCATCAATGAATCAACTGCATCACCATCTCATGATGTCCACCAAACGTACTCATCAACTGTTGGCTTGCTATGGGACACACCGTGGAATGGATATCAAGCACCCCAACTCTGCAGTACTAAACGCCCAATAAGTATGCAAAGATTCTGAGCGCTTATTTAATTATTTTATCCTCTCTTATCCTATTTTATCTTGTTGGGGTCTCGCCTTAGGGGCACTTGGTGTAGGGTTGTGGTGCTTGACACACATGGTCCAGGAGCAACAGGGCGTCGTCTACTTCGTACTAACCATAGGTTCGCAATCAATTGACCCGAGTTCCCAGCGACAAAGCCATGAACTTATCACGCTGGCACAGCATCTCATTCTCCCGAATTTACATGGCTTGTAGCGAAGCACATGTCAGGCGTCTTTCGTGGTTGGCTGTCGCAGCAGTATGCAGATTTGCGAATCTTCCCTAGACAGGTTGTATTATGTGGGACGAGATTTGTTAGAAGTTTCAAGTTGGATCGACACTTTGGTAAATTGTTATTAAATGATGAAGACTCGTTTTAAAATGTTGGCCGCCGCTTGCTGTTGGACTGAAGGGTTCGAAGGATGAGTGTTAGTTCGGTTGGTGTGAGCTGGGGCCCCGAGTTGCGCCTGGGTTTTTGGCGATTCAACTAAAGAAATTGAAGAACATTATTGATGAATTGAAGAATTTGGATCAAATTGTCGGGGGATGACTTCTTCATGGATATTTTGGACCCGTTACACTCGGGATGGGCGAGGTTGTTTGTGGGACGGGCACGCTGTTCAGTGTTGCAATGAGCCTCGGCTCAGGACAAGAGATCTCGGCAGATGACGTCGATTTGTGCAGGGAGACGTGTCGCTTGTGTTTTAACATGAGGAGGCAAATGCAAGTTGAAGCGGAGAATCGGAGCCAATTGATGCCGACCTCCGTCTTTTATGGCAGTCACAGCACGAAGCAATGATTCCTCCTTCTCTACAACAAATACGTACCTCGGCGTTGATGGGGGAGAAGAAGCCAGGACTTCTGTCACAGCGAGTGTGAATATCAGTGAGCGCCCTAATTCAATCATTGAGGGGTAATCGAGGAGCAAGGCTATACGACCAACACCAACAACAAGCGCATCCATCGCTCGAAACCCATCCCTTCGGTGCTCGCGTGTCGGACCCTTCAAAGTAAAAGCAGGCGAGAGCTGGCCGAGGAAAGCGAAAAATGACCGGCCGAGACAGCGCCGCATCGGCCACGTCCCCACAATTGTGGCTTGTCTCTCATGCAAACCATGCTAATTGGTGAATCATGATTGGCTTAAGACGTAGCAGCCACAGCCCCACAGCAAACACCCCTTCACTCTTTTGCTCCTCCGTGTGGCTCCAGTCTCCAACCGTTGAACCAAATTTCATGCCAAAGACGAACGTAATGACGACGCAGGTGTGGCCCACGGGGCTGCTTTCCTATGCGGGTCAAATCCGCTCCGGCGGTCTATCTCCTGGTTCCGTCGCCCGGGCCCGGGTGGCTGCCGGCTGGCTACCGTTGACGCCGTCTACCCTGATCGACATGGAACGTGCCAGTTGAGGTTGAGGGCAGTGCCACCATGATACCTGGGCACAAGGGTCAACCAAGCGGAATGCGAAACCAGGACGAGTCAATATAAGAGACGCCGACCAACTTCATGGCTTGGTCCTGAAATAACCCATCATTTCAAATCAGCCAGCCCAGTCTTGTCTTGTCCTTTATTAAGAAGCCGTCACACCTCCTCTGCCTCTCTATTCCTCCCAACCTCAACACACCTACATCCACAAGCTGTCCATCATGAACGACATCGTCCCCATCCCCGAGCCCAGAGGGCTGCCCTTTCTCGGCAACATTGGCGAGTTCACTACAAGCCCTATGAACGACTTGTTGCGCCTGGCCGATACCTATGGCTCTATCTACAGAATACGACTGGGCGGCAAGTCACTCATCCTCGTTTCTTCCAACGCCCTCGTCAATGAGATTTGCGACGAGAAGCGCTTTCACAAGACTCTGAAGACTGTGCTTGGTGTTGTCAGAGAGGGCGTACACGATGGTCTCTTTACTGTGAGCGTCCCTCCCCCGTACTCAGAGAGCACATCTTCTAACCAGAATGACTAGGCCTACGATGATGAGCCCAACTGGGGAAAAGCCCATCGTATTCTCATCCCAGCCTTCGGCCCTCTCTCAATCCGCGGCATGTTCTCAGACATGCACGACATCGCCACTCAGCTCTGCATGAAGTTTGCTCGTCACGGCCCTCACACCCCAATCCACGTCGCCGACGACTTCACCCGTCTGGCCCTCGACACCCTCGCTTTGTGCGCAATGGACTTCCGCTTCAACTCGTTTTACCGTGAGGACATGCACCCTTTCGTTGCTGCCATGGGTGACTTCCTCACCGAGTGCGGCAACCGCAATCGCCGTCCTGCCATCGCACCCGGCTTCTTGTACCGAGCTGCTAACGAGAAGTTCTACGCGGATATCGACATCATGAAGAGGACTGCCGACGAGGTGGTTGAGTCGAGGAAACAGCATGGCAGCGCGAGGAAGGACTTGCTCGCCGCCATGCTTGAAGGTGTTGATCCTCAGACCGGCGAGAAGCTGTCCGACGACAACATTACGAACCAGCTCATCACGTTCTTGATTGCGGGACACGAGACGACATCGGGTCTTCTATCGTTTTGCTTTTACCTGCTGCTTAAGCATCCAGCAGAGTATCAGAAAGTTCAAGAAGAAGTCGATCAAGTCCTGGGGCGAGACGCCATCACCGTCGAACATCTCACTAAATTCCCATACATCAATGCTGTAGGTATCTCGAATCAATTCTTGTTGGCAATGCTAAAACTGCGAATTTCAGGTACTCCGCGAGGCTCTTCGACTCCGCTCCACCATTGGAGCCTTCGGTGTTGAAGCCTACGAAGACACCATCATCGGAGGCAAATACCACATCCAAAAGGGTGAAATCATTAGCGCCCTCATCAGCAAGGCACATCTTGACCCAGAAGTCTACGGTGACGATGCCAGCGAGTTCAAGCCCGAAAGAATGACCGACGACAACTTCGCCCGTCTCAACGAGGAGTTCCCCAACTCTTGGAAACCATTCGGCAATGGCAAGCGAGCTTGCATTGGACGGCCGTTTGCCTGGCAGGAAGCCGTCCTTGCTATGGCTATGCTGTTCCAGAACTTTAACTTTACCATGCACGACCCCAACTACCAGCTTCAGATCAAGGAAACTCTTACCCTCAAGCCTGACCACTTTGACATGAGGGCCAGTCTTCGCCATGACATGTCGGCCACCGAGCTGGAGCAGCGTCTTGCTGGAAAGACTGCCGCCCAGAACGAGTCAGTATCAGCCAAGAAAACTGCGTCTGGAACCGGCCCCAACAGCGCCAATGGAAAGCCCATCGCCATCTACTATGGATCAAATAGCGGAACGTGCGAAGCTCTGGCGCAACGTCTCGCAGCCGACGCGCCAACTCACGGTTTCACAGCCACAACTGTCGATCCCCTCGACGATGCCAAACAGAACCTCCCCAAAGACCGCCCCGTCGTCATCGTGACCGCCTCATACGAAGGCCAGCCTCCATCGAACGCCGCGCACTTCGTAAACTGGATGGAGAATCTCAAGGGCAACGAGATGGGAGATGTTGACTACGCCGTCTTTGGCTGTGGCCACCACGATTGGACGCAGACCTTCCACCGCATTCCCAAGCTCGTTGACTCCTCCTTGGAGAAGCTGGGCGGCACCCGACTGGTTGCCATGGGCAGTGCCGATGCCGCCACCAGCGATATGTTCAGCGACTTCGAGGCTTGGGAGGACGAGAGCTTGTGGCCTGCGCTCAAGGAGAAGTACGGCGCCAGCGACAACGACACGGCAGGCGTCCAAGCCGGCATCACCGTTGAAGTCTCGACTCCCCGTAGAGCGACCCTCCGCCAGGACGTCGAAGAGGCCTTGGTCGTTGCGACTAAGACGCTCACTGCCTCTGGCCCACCCAAAAAGCACATTGAGATTCAGCTTCCCACAGGCATGACGTACAACGCTGGCGACTACCTCGCCGTGCTTCCCCTGAACCCCAGAGCTACCGTGGCTCGTGTCTTTCGACAGTTTGAGTTAGCTTGGGATGCGACCCTTAAGATCCAGTCCGACAGGCCGACTACGTTGCCGACGAATGATCCCATTTCCGCCTGGGATGTTTTGAGTGCCTACGTCGAACTTTCCCAGCCAGCTACTAAGAGGGTAAGTGACTTTAACGCTTTTATTTACATGCACTGAGAAGAGCCAAGACTAACTTCGGTATAGAACATCCTGGCACTTGCGGAGGCTACTGAAGACAAAAGCACTATCGAAGAGCTCGAGACGCTTGCAGGAGACGGCTACCAAGAGAACATCGTCGCTAAGCGCGTGTCTGTCTTGGAGCTCCTCGAGCGCTTCCACGCGGTTGCTCTCCCTATTAGTTCATACCTCGCCATGCTACCGCCCATGAGAGTCAGACAGTAGTAAGTTCCCTCCTCTTACCTATGATATCAACACTTTACTTACCCCTCACAGCTCCATCTCCTCCTCTCCCCTAGCAGACCCTACAAAGGCAACCCTAACATACTCCCTCCTCGACGCCCCCTCGCTCTCCGGCCAGGGCCGCCACGTCGGCGTCGCCACAAGCTTCCTCTCTGAGCTCTCCGCTGGCGACAGGCTCCACGTTGCGGTCCGTCCCTCGACCGCTTCCTTCCACCTCCCCCGCGACGCAGAAAACACGCCTGTCATCTGCATCGCCGCTGGTACCGGCCTCGCCCCCTTCCGCGGCTTCATCCAAGAGCGCGCTGCCATGCTTGCCGCAGGCCGCAACTTGGCACCCGCGCTGCTCTTCTACGGATGTCGCGATCCGGCTATTGACGACCTGTACAAGGACGAGTTCGCCTTCTGGGAGAAGCTTGGCGCTGTCGAAGTGCGACGGGCGTACTCCCGCGCGACGGACAAGTCAGATGGGTGCAAGTACGTCCAAGACAGGCTCTACCATGACCGCGTGGACGTGCTCGAGCTGTGGAACAAGGGTGCGAAGGCGTACATCTGCGGCAGCCGCGAAGTAGGCAAGGCAATTGAGGACGTGTGCGTTCGCTTGTCGCAAGAGTGGGCGACGGAGAACTTGGGCAGGGATATCAGCGTCGAGGAAGCAAGGGAGTGGTTTGACAAGAAGAGGAATGAGCGGTTCGCGACGGATGTGTTTGATTGAAGACGAGTGTGTATTTAGAGTGTTTTGGCTATGAATTATGATAGAATTGGTAATGGATAGGATGGATAATGTAACATCAACTTCTTTCTTTCTTTAAAACACGACCATGATGATAACTATATAGATGATAATATCTATCTATGACTGAGAACCTTTGTAATACACTAGGTGGGCAGTGTACTTGATCAGTCACCTGAGGCAACGAAGTATCACGAAGAGTACAGAAAGTTCAAATGTCACCAATGTTCAACTTTTTAGTGAATATTATTGATTACGACACAAGAACTTTCACCACCCGAGATGTCAGACAATGCAATCGTGAAAGGAGTTTGTTTAAATTTTCAAGTTAGGTATAAGCCCGGCATCCTTCTTCTTCTCCCATCTAAGAGGTATCAAGGGGGGGAGAACAAGACCAACAACCACAACGACGATTATCTTGTACGCAACCAAAGACGCTAACGCCTGCCCGCGACGCAAACCGAAATCCTCCATAACCAAACGAATCAAGGAAAGAATTCCATAACCCCAAAGCCGTGTATCATTATCATCATCGCCCAATGTTCCAAACTAAGCGGCGCCTCTGCCTCCACAACCAACAATATAAGGATCTGTCCATAGGAACCAGCCTTGCATGCGTTTGTATCCTTGCGCGTGTACTCGGTTTATCCATGTTTTAACAGCCTAGTCCTGGAAAAACTTGATAATCTGCTGCATGTCGCGCAGGCCGACGCCATGCTTGGGGTAGCAGATGTAGACCTCCTCGCCGAGAGCGCCAAACTTGGATCGGAAGCTAGCCTTGCGACGGAGTCCGAGGCTGTCGACGATGGATCGGTAAGTAGCCGAGAGGAAGCGAGCCCGCAGGCCAGATAGATGCTCGCCGGGGGTGAGCTTCTCCGAGACGCCAGCGCCAAAAGTGACCTTGCCACTAACACTGGCCAAGGCATGGCCGACGAGGACTTCAATGGCACCGTTGGTGGCGCCTGGGAAGTCGAGAGCCCACTTCACCTGCCAGCCATGGCGGGGAGCGAGCTTGTGAAGAACGACCAGGGAGAGGACCTTGCCGTTCTTCTCAGCGGCGAAGTAACGGCGATGCTCGGGGTCAACCCATGGGCGGACCTCAGTGAGATGGACCTGCTTGCCCTTGCGGGAGCTTTTCCATGCCTGAATGGCAGGATCAGCACGGCTGATGAAGTCGTCATCAGGCTTGACCTCGTGGATCTTGATTCCCTCGCGCTCAACGCGACGGGCTTTAGCAGCGATTCCATTCGCCTGGGTAGCCTCGACGAGACCTTGTCGATCAGTGTCGACTCGCTGCTCCTCAGTGCATGAAAGGGTCCTCCAGTGGAAATCGCGCGCAAGAATCTTCTGTACCTCAAAGGAGACGAGCATCCAGACTGGGGTCAGACGTCGCTCAGCGGTAAGATACTTGATGAAGTCACGAATGACGTCAGCATACTGGCTCTGGTCACACAGGGGATCGCCGGTAACCATGCCAAACTTCTCCTGGGGGACCCAGCCGATAGCTGCACCAGTCGAGTGTCGCCAGATTTCGAATCGGTCATCAAGCCAGGACGTGTTGGAGGCATCGCCGTAGTTGGCAATGAGCTTCTCCAGCTCCGGCTCGGAGTTCGGGTGGGGCTTGGTGGTATCGGCGTCGGGGTGAGGCAGACCGGGGGCCTTCTCGGGCAGCGACTTGGGGTCACGGTGGAAAAGCGATGCATATCGAACGTCGCCAAGCTCGAGCATCCAGGCAACAATACGCTCGAGTCCAAGGCCAGCACCAGCGTGGGGCGGCGCACCAAGGTCAAAGCCAGTCATGTAGTCCTCCAGGCCATCCTCAGTCATACCGGCGGCAGCCAAGTTCGCCCGGAGCTCCTCGGCGTTGTGGATACGCTGACCGCCGGAGCAAATTTCCTGGCCGCGGATGAAGATGTCAAAGGATCGAGTCCACTTGGGGTCTTCCGGGTCCTTGGCAGTATAGAAGGGGCGTGCGTTGGCGGGGAACTTGTCGAGGACGTAGTAATCGGTGCCAAACTTTTCACGGACAAGCTCGCCAAGACGGATCTCATCCGGGGTCGAGAGATCTTCCTCTGCAACATCGCGACCATCGTCGCGGAGCATCTGGAGACCCTCGGTGAAGGGAAGAATGAGCGTCTCTTCGAGCCACTTGAACTCACCACTGGGCCATCGCTTGCGGACAACCTCAACCTCAGGCATGGTGTAGACAGCCTTGAAAACGTTCTTGAGGAATACGTCAAGAATCTCAATCACTTCATGGTAATCATACTCAATTGCCATTTCGATATCGAGACCTGTGTACTCGGTCAAGTGGCGATGAGTGTTGGAGTTCTCAGCGCGGAAGACCGGGCCGACTTCAAACACGCGACCGAAGTCAGCGGAAATGGACATCTGCTTCGCGAGCTGAGGGCTCTGCGCAAGAAATGCGCGGCGACCAAAGTAGTTGACAGAGAAGACAGCAGCGCCGCTCTCGGTGGCGGCAGGCTGTAGCTTGGGAGTGTTGATCTCGACAAACCCGAAATCCTCGAGGGTCTGGCGGAAAGTTCGGGTGACGAGGGAGCGGACTCGGAAAAGGGCCTGGTTGGCAGGGTGTCGTAGGTCGAGAATTCGCGAGGACATACGGTTGCGGAGGGTCTCTGGAGGCTTGTAGTTGGAGAAGGCCAGGTTTTGGGCGGCATTGACGAGGTGAATAGACTCAATGTTGACCTCAACACATGACTGAGTGGCGGATCGAATAGCCTCCGGAGGCTCCTTCAGAGTACCGGACACCTGAACAAGCGATTCGGGGCTCAACTTGCGAACCCAACTAATGAAGTCGGCATTACCAGCATCGCGGGTCAGGACGCCTTGAACAGAAAAGGTCTGGTCGCGCAGGAGAAGGAAATCGAGGAACTTGGAGACGGGGCGCTGAGTCTCGATGCGGGCGCGGAAGGTTACTTCGGTGCCCATGGGCAGGGCATCGAGCTCGGGAATAGTGTTGAGTTCGTAGGGATGAGTTGGCCAATCGGCGCTCATGGTGGTGCGAGCGCTATCAGTCGAGGCGCGGCTGCTTGTAGGAGTCTTGTTGCCGCCATTGGCCATGGCCATTGCCATAGCCATGGCGCTCCGGCCGCGGGGAGCGTCTCTCGCAAAGCCGTCCCTTGCAAAACCCTCCCTGCTGAAGCCATCCATGCTGGAGCGCTCTGAGCGAATCTCGATAGCACTGTCGCGCATGCGGTTCCTGGGAGAGCGCACAGAGGCGGAACGAGGCCTCGAGAGTGACCGCGAGGCGGGGCGAGAGGCGGAACGAATAGGCTTGAATGATTCGGAGCTGTAGGAGATGTTGTTTCCGTTGGTGAAGGAGGTGTTCACATGCAGGTCGTTGGCGGGGCCCTTCTGAGGCTCGCCAACGCCCGTGATTGTAGTGGCGCTCGACTGGGACGTCATGTTTGAGAAGATGGAAGGAGTTGCTGAGACGGGAGAAGCGGGAAGGGACGGGATGGACGAGATGGAGTTGTTGACTTTATGTCTCGCCTCGAACGGGATGCCGCCAAAGGCTGAGGCGACAGGGGTAAGACTCCCTGGTGAAGCCGTCATATCTTTGACTTGGTGTGTGGCCGGGGGTGGGGCGCTGAATCCAAGGCTCAGACGAACCACACTTTGGGGTAGCAATGACGATGACGATTGCGTTTCTAAATCAGGGACAGATGTGACACCAAGACGGGCGAGTCGACGGCCGTTTATGGCGATGGGCGTCTGCGTTTGGTCAAGGGCCCTGGACTGGGCAGCAGTGCCGTGGCTTGTCTTGTCTTGTGTCAGGTGAAGATGCTTGCGTGAATCGAGATGATCAACGACATGTGCTGTTGATTGATACTGGGATAACAGGGTTAAGTGAAGCATGGGCTGGTGGCGTAAGGGTGGCCACCTCGGCAGTCTTATATACCAGGAACTCTCGGGGTCGGATTCACGATAGCAAAGCAAGAAGGACAAGGGAAAAAAAAATTCGGTGGTTTGATGGGCTGCTGCTTACCTCACGGCACCCTTTCCGGGCCCGAGTTGGCGGTATGGGGAGGAGTCATGATTCGGCATTTCGCTACTTCGTACAGTTGCTAATGCTCCGTGTCGAGGGGGGTGTGTGGTGTTTAGGGTGCTGGGGGGTGTTCATGACCAACCAGAAGAGTCCGCGTGCCGAGTTATCCCTCTGCGCGAGCTACGAAGATCAATAAGCAATCCATCACCTCCGGAGTAACTAATCAACATGTATGGATGGAGTCTAAAACCTGAGCCGCGCGCGGGCCCCGGTGCCGCCGCACATGGAGAAGTTTGCAGCGGGCGGCCTGGCCGGAATCTTTGGTTTGCGGAAAAGTGCGCGCATTGTCTCCGGTGACTGCACCTCTCGGGATTTGCAGTTTGCACACCCTTACAAGAACCGTAGGTTATGTACATGGGAATCTGTATCCAGTAACTACTAGTACCTACCCACATCTGAATTGCTTAAACGGACCCTCTATTCGTACCCAACCCGATAATCCAGCCATCCTTGTCTCTCTGCTTGTCCCCTAAGACAAACGACGCTCTCTCGTGACCTGGGCGTCCTTGTTCATGATGAAAATGGCTACAGTCTAGCGGAACCTGCAGGAAACTAGGGGCCGTGGGACAGACAGCCGGGACTGGTTGAATGTTTGAATTATGATTGAACTGGAACCAGGATATTGGATCACACCTCAACTTGGACAGGACAAGCGACCTGCAGTGCAACATTTCTGCGAGGCGCTAAGAGCCAGGGAGGTGCCGTCTCCCGTCTCGGCATCGAAGGAATGCGCGATTAGGCCGTGACATGCAAATGGCTGCATTGAAAAAGAGCATGTGTTTGATCCGTTTTCGTTCAAGTCATGGCTTGTTTAGCACTCTGACCTTCCTTGACGTCGCCGCACTGCCGGGGGCCGAGACGGGGCCGAGCGTTGACATCGAGATTTCGGCCGTAACGCTCCGGAAATGTTTGAAGCATCTGGGGGGTAACCAATCGTTTTGCTCGTCATTGCCTTTCTGCAAAATCATGCCTTAGAGCCTGACCAGAGATAAAGACTTCACAGCAAATGAAGCACAAAGCAATCGGACAACTGTAAGGCAAGTGAGACCAGGGACCGCCAGAAGTGTCAAAAGCGTACCAATCTCGTCGTCATGACTGTTTTCAAATGTGACGTCAACAATCGAAGCTTTGATCGGAAGCGTCGGGTTGGTGGCGCACCGCCAGTCGGACCCCACATCTCCTTCCCTACTCGATTTTTCATGATTTTTTTGAGGAAAGACAAGGGTAAAAGGCACGGAGATTTGGTGACATGTTGGAAAGAGCGACTACAGTCAGCCACGTACGCGCCACACACCACACCATTGGCCGTGTCCAGGGCAGGAACACCCTACGTCATGGCTTGGTCAGTCATGGCTCATGTCTCTGCATGCTCTGGCAATTTCTGCCTTGTTCCAGAGTCATCACCTCAGCGAAACGACATCATTATTCGTACCATCGTATCGACCGGAGGAATCCCACCTCAGTTCCCCATGCACCTGGAACCCGCTTCTAATCTTATCCCAGCCCTAACTTGCTGCAAGCTCGGCGACCCTCGCCAAGGTGCGGCGAACCTTGGCCCAGACTCGCATCTTGGTTTTGGCCTCACCAGCCTGTGAGGTGCGAGGAGCGACAGCACTCATTAATGCGGGTGGGTTGGCGGCGTTTGCCAAACCGTCAGAAACACCCAAGCATTGTCGCTCTCAGTGTCATTCCATCTCTCTCTCGAATCTCTCCCGAATCTCGAATCTCTGCCACTGATTCCAAACTCTTCCTGTCTCGCCAATTGAGCTGCTTCCCTCTCTCCCGCCTGACTCCAGACCCTATTACCCCAGTCCTAGTTCAGTTCTCCCCGACCACACACACGGTCACACCATCACGCTTCCGTAGAGGCTACCTAGCAAACCACGTGTTTAACGGCAATCCTCTTCTGACTGTGTCTTCTCTGGGCACTCTCACCTCTTCCCTCACCTTGACTCGATCCCGTCCATCCCGCCGCCACCGCCTAGACAAATCCCCCAGTCCTCTCTCCCTGTGGGTAGCCAGTCCTTGTCTGTCTGGTCCGGCTGCACCCGCCTGGGGACTCATACCGCTGGAGTCGGCCCCCTCCTTCACCATGGAGCTGCCCTTACCCCCCACCGAATCTAACCCTACTACCCCAGAGCCCGAGGGATACGTCAACCCCCTCGAGGCCAGCTCACGGTGGTACCTCCTCGCCCGGGCCCAAGCCATCCGTTCTGCTGCCAGCCTCGGCTTCAGTATCGCCAATCGCACCGACCCTCCCGCCCCTGAGCCATCCCGCGAGATATGGCTTGATGCCACCTTGGCTCCGGGCTTTGAAGGCAAGGCGAAGATCAAGGCCGAGGTATGGAAGCCTCCTCGCCTGTCCGTCGGCGCTCGCCCTGCCATTATCAACTTCCACGGAGGAGGTTGGATTCTCGGCCAGGGCACTGACAACGCTCGCTGGGCTGGGACTGCCGTCTCTAATCTAGACGCTGTTGTCTTTTCTGTCAACTACCGTCTTGCTCCGTCGTTTCCCTTCCCGACCCCTGTCGAGGACTGCGTCGACGCCGTGCTTCAGATTAAGCATCGTGCGGCCGAGTTCGGCATCGACCCAGACCGCATTATCCTCTCGGGCTTTTCTGCTGGTGCTACCAATGCCCTGGCCGCCTGGGTCATCATGAACGACCCCGAACGGTGGGGTTACAAGCTGACCATCTCTCCACCACGCATTGCCGGCCTGTGCGTCTACTATCCCGTCCTTGACTGGACTCTTACACGCCCCGCGAAACGCTTGACATGTTCTCGTCCTGATCTCACTCTTCCCAAGGGTCTCACTGATCTTATCGATGCCTCCTACATCTATCCACCCATCCCCCGGCTGGAGCGGACGGACCCACGTCTGTCTCCTGGCCTAATGTCAGATGAGCTGCTACAGAGGTTGCCGCCAGTCCATCTCGTGCTCTGTGAGTACGACATGTTGCTATCCGAAGGCAAGGAGTTTGCCAAGCGACTCCGCGAGGCTGGCAAGTCATTCACCATGCGCGTGGTCGAAGGCGAAAAACACGCCTGGGACGGACCACCGCCGATGACTCCAAAACCAAGCGTTGCAGTCGAATACCAAGAGGCGGTTGAGACTATTGCCAGCTGGCTCGGCCGTGAGTGCGAGACGGATACTGAGTCGATGAAGTCGATGAGGTTGAAGCGACCTACCCTTAAACGACCAAAGTATCTATCTTTCAAGTCGTGGTCCGGGAGGTAATATTGTGGCATATTTCTTTTGTCTTTCTTTCGATTTTGCTAATGATGGTGAAGAGCGAGCTGGTGCTGTTTTTTGTAGACTTTGCGACTCTAAGACTTCCAAGAGTACATGATCAGAGACCAGAATATGTACGATAGACGGAGCATGGCGCTTGGAGCGTGTTTGAGATAGTCTTTCGTGAGCGACGTTTTGGGATAGAGGGCAACAAGTCAACAACACTTAAACCTGGGATACAACTATTTATCTATTCAATCGCAGCCTTCAGGACGTTGCCCCGGTTTGCAGTGAAATAAGCCTGTGTCAGCGGAACCGTGTTCTCGGCAGTTGTTCAGCCACGATTGTTGCCAAGAGAGTGTCACCCTCACACTCTCGACCAACTATCACCATCAGTTTGGCTTTCAGCTTAAGAAACAAAGATGGGTTATGGTCTTCCTTTCATCCCCACAGATTAACACGTGGATGCCCTCACTCGCAAGGACATGGCTGTAAGCCCTAGGGGTGGAGAGCTGTTGCTCCCTTCTTCACCCCCGGTGTGACATGTCAAAAGAAGTCTCCATCACGAGATTCAAACAACAAGGGAGATAGTCCCACGATGCCAGCTGGTCACCTGGGTCCCAAGCACAAAACGGCTAGTAATCTCTTGTCGAATTGTTTATTCCCGTCGCATGAGACATGTTCAGGGTTCAACTTCACCCACACCCTCCATTTCGGATGCTTCGGGATGGGGTCTCTTTCTGCAGGGTATTCGGGCATTTTTCTTCCGCACGAGGAGGGACGGGGATCGTCGGTAAGGCCAAGAGCGAAAAAGCGAGTCACCTGGTAGATTGAAAGGCTGTTTCGGACTTGCTGTGCAACTTGTCCGTCCGAGGTTCGGCGGGAAGCTTAATGTCCAAATGAAGTTGCGGGCGTTGTGAGAACTCTTTGAAGTGGAGAGACTTGAAGCAATTAGTTAGTTGGGCGGACAACTAGGGAAGAAAGAAAACTGGAGACGAGGAACTTAAGTTATGAGTTTACTAATAATAAAAATGAACTCGGGATACAGAGCCGTCAACTTGTGCAAGTATATGAAAGTCTGGCGAGAACCTCAAGTGGACTCTTACATTAGCCTCGCCGGCGTGGGCGAGATGTACATGGCTTGTGCAAACATGGTATCAGAAATTGCAGCAAAGGCTGGCTGGGGGCACTAGAATGTCAGTCTGTGGTCTAGATTGTTGCTATTGCTATTCTGGCGGGCGTTTTGTCAGCAAGTGGTAAGATGACGGGATGCGTTGTTCCATGTTGCTGATGGGTTGGTCAGCTGCGCGGGGTTAGAAGCAAACAAACATGTCGATGGGCTCATCTCTGCATTGGAGCATGGCTAGCTTGTCATTTGGAACCAAAAAGGGTAGTCGTTGGTGAGTAAGCAGTCTGTACATAGTAGGTCGGGGTCGGACTGCGTCTGTGGGTGTGAGTCCCCGGTATAGAGCTTGACAGCATATCGACTTTTCGATATGTTGTTGCTTGAGGGGTCGTGAACTCGCTCAAATTGGGCATGGCTTCCTTGGAGTTACGGCTCTGCATAGTAAACTGACTGCTCTGCCAACGGTGTCTTCATTCCATCCAGCCAGTTCAAACGAAGCGTGGACGTGACATGTGATAGATTGGCCTGAACGTTCCACAGCTACTATGTGCAACTCTAAGGGAACTCGCTAGGAATCGAAGCTACTTGACATATATTGTAACAAAGCATATAACACGGTCCAGCGTTTTGGTCGTCGCTGGCCGAGTTATGGAGTGGGAGTGGGAGTCCTTCGTGAGTTTGGACCCTCTCGATGCTCATCATACTCGTCGCTCACTCACCGTTGTTGGTGTCCATATGTAAGAGCTGAGCTTTCTTCAAGTTGTATTATGAGAACAGGAAGTAGTTCCTTGTCAAAGAGACTATATTGTCTTATATCCTACCTACGGTGCTGGCTCTAGCCTTCCATCGTACTCATCCACTGTCAGATAGGTCCAGATGCTCCCTATGTCTGGTATTTAACCGGGCCAATTACCATCCCGACCCTTTTCTTTTACTATTTCGCCGCTTGTACTATCAAATATTACACATTCTGATATTTATTTCACAAATAAACATGACATGAGATGTGTCACTCAAATACTGGCCTCCCGGCTGGGAAACACCCCTTCACACCGAGATATATGAAATAATTCTCAGATGTTCCGAAGGGTAGAAACTACCGCATATACCTCGTTAATTATTTAACATAGAGGAAAGAATGATATTATCACTAGAATAGTACGAGTGCTTGGTGTGTGGGCAAAAGGAATGGCTTCGAGTTCGTTGTTGAATGTGTAGCTTCTTGTCCGGAAAACGACACATACAAACCACATAACTCATCTCAAGGTCAATGAATCAATCTGGATTACAAAAGTGACCTGAATAAAATCTAGGATCTACTCTTGATTCAACTCTCAAATTGCCATCTGAGTGGCTTGGTTTCTTCTACACCCCGAATGGGTGGGCTGGTCTCACTGTTGGAATGACAGCCTTTGAGCAGACATCTTCTACTCATATCCAAACACCCGAGAGAGAGAGATTTGATTGTCCATGATAACATTCAGCCAAGCCAATTCGTGTAATCTAACCAAGACCTCAACTCTGAGAATAGTTTAGCACAATGCAGGGCGATAGGTTGACACCCGAGTTGTTCCCTCTCCCACTCGCCGCTCAGTCAAGCGCCCCTCCCCCGCGCAAGAAATCAACGGTTCTCTTGGCAAACGATGGGGAAAAAGCAAACTCCGACAAAGCACCCCACGTTGACCCGGGAATTCGGGGTTTCGGGCGCATCGTCACGGCCCGCGGTGCCTTGTCCGGTCCCTGTTTAGATGCCGAAATCCTGGGCCGGACGGGGACGGATCGGCAGAAGCCAAAGTCAATTGTGAAATTCAAATATGCAGGGAATGCAGGATAAAAGTAGAATAGAGCTAACTAATTCCATCATCAGTCTTTGTGCGACTTACACGGCCTCTTCAGTCATCAGCGCTGTAAACCAAGCTCAACAATGGCTTGCAACTTGCCAAGTTAAAACTTTTAAGCAGCCGCAAGCTTGATTTGGCTTTGGCTATCCTCGATTCATTACCAACGAGAAATAATAATGTGAGTGTTGGCGAGACGAAGGGTCATCATGAGTCCCAAGTCTGCAGGAGGCCCATTTCAGAATGGACCCCTCCAGTGAGCAATTGGGTGCCAACAAAAGGTCAAGTGCACAAACAAGCAAGTCATACGTAACAGCACATGCTTCTCAACGCAAATGCAATTTATTGTCATCATGGCGGTCCAGGTCTAGACTGTCGAGGTGCTGCCGATCTAGTCTTCATGTTCTTTTGATCCTCCAAATGAAACCTGTTCCTCTCATCACGCAGCTTTATATGAGTCAATTGTCGTTACATGTCATTACATGAGCCCTATTCTGCTGTCTAAGCAGATTGTTTACCACTTAGCCTCCTTGCTGGCGAGGAACTCCTTCAGGATACCGACAATCTTGCCGAGGGCCTCGAGGTACACAGCAAGCTCCGAGTCGACCTTGGCAGCGTCGTCTCCGAGCTTGGGGAAGAAATCCTTTCGGTAGGGGACGGCAGACATGGCGGCGCTGAAGATGGGCTTGACCAAGAAGCTGTGGTGAGGCTTGAGGGTGTTTCCGTAGGCGGTTCGGAAAGAGTCAGCGAGCTCGGTGGAAGGGTTGGCAGTGCTGTGAGCGAGAGCCTGGTAGGTGAAGTCAAGACCTCTGTTATGTGGCCATCAGTAATCTTGTTCTAGAGATTCAGCATCTTGTTAGGGACTCACCGGACAAGCCAGAGGGCGCCCTCGGTGGCAGTGTGCTTCTTGGTCTTGAGCTCGTTTCGGCACAGGTCCTGGACGGTCAGGGACTCCTCAGGGGCGGCGGTCTGTCGGACACGGAGTTTCTGCAGTTGGGGACAAATCAATCAGCAAAAGCCCAATAATCAGGTTCAGGGGAGGACCAACCTCGACGTTGCCAAGAATGTCCTTTTTGACGGGACCAAAGGCAACAGAGCCAATGACGTCTATAAGATGAATTAGAGCTTCGTCAAACAAATATCGTGGTAGCAAGCATACCAAACATGGTCGTCAGAGACTCGGCAGCCTCGAGGAACTCAGTGGTGGAGACGGCATTGCCGTTAGCAGCATCGACGGGCACGTCCGTGAAGGAGCGTGTGAAGGTGTCGACGATGGTACCACCCGGGGGGATTGCAGCAGCCATGATGAACGATTTTGATGAAGAGGAATTAAGGGAGTATGGAACGAGAAGAAAACAACGGAGGAATTGTCGAGATAATAAGAAGACAGAGTGGTAGCGGTCAAGCTGTCTCCTTGAGACAGCAACTGGCACGAATCGAGGGGGCGGGCCTAGGAGGAGGGGCAGTCACAGTACGGATTGATAAGGACCACAGCTATCGAAGCGATAACGAGCTCTTATCGCACTGTGTTGTCCCGGGGCCGGAACTATCCTGTTCCGATAAGGGGTCGAGACCCACTCGGCGTGATTTGGGAGGGGATGGTACGAGGCCGACATCTCGAGGGGTAACGCCAGAGCTAATGAGCTTCACCGCTCAGCAGCTAAAGGGTCGATTTGATGCCAGAACCCCCAGATACTCGCGCAAGATGGGACAGATTGGTCGGCCCATTTCACGTTGTCAAAGCTCCAGCTATAAATGGCAGCTTACGTTTGAGAGTACGTATATCCTCAGGTAATAGACCCAAAGTTCGGCCCTTTCGTACGAAGAAGAAGAAGAGTACGAAGTTCCATCTTACTCTGATCTGTTGAGCTGGGTCTTGGCCACGGTCATTGGCTTGGCGACCATGGCCAGCTGAGCGTGGTCGAAAATATCTCGGGCATTTATCAGTTAAAGACTTTCAAGAACAAGCCGTCACGAAAGATGCAACGAAGACGGTCCCAAACGTCGGAGAAAAGAGCCTTCCACTGAAGAAGGCTAATAATAAGGCAGATGATCCCCGCCATCGCATGAAGGAGAATGGCGGCTCAAGAACTGGCTGTGACGTCATATTCACATCCCACCATGACACCTGTGATTCCATGATGAGAGAACCAACAAACCTTCTTCAGACTCGAGCAGTTCGGGACCCGGCTGTTCTACAGCCCGTTTGTGGGGTATTAACAAATCAAATCAGGGGAGATTCATTCTTGTCGTCTCCTAGTAGACAAGACCAGGCTTCTTACTGTTGGCTGCCTCTCGAGTGCCGTCGACACGGCCAAGCCAGTCAGTCAATGCCAAGGGACGCCCCAGCCAACTATTGACTCCGACAATCAACAGAAACATGGTCCCACGCGCGGGCCTTGGGATGATCAATCTGCTGCAGCCCGTCTTCCGGAGCAATGAATAGCGTAACTAACTAGAAGCCCTTGTCTGTTTTCCGCAGGGAACTAGGAAGGATCCTGGATCTTATTATGCTTTTAGGCGCCAGGTCCAAAGTTGCAAGGGAAAATAACCCAGTAAGCAGGTACCTTGGTTAACTAATAAAACAAAAAAAATAAAAGTCACCCCGCTCTTGTTGGATGAACAACCTGCTTGCATGCAAGCCCTTTTGCTACGAGCGGCTTGGCAACAACCTCTCAGCTCCCACCAGCTGATGACATCGTTCTGCCGTATTCAGCCAACCCGGCTGGCGTCTCAAGCTGTGCCGTGTGTTCCGGTCCGTGTGGTGTGCTCTGTCTTGGCTCTCTTCTTCGCGACCCTAGATTAGATTAAAACCCAATCGTGGACCGCTCTTCAGCCCTGCTGCCGCATCTTCTGTTGCTTCTCACCTCTCTCCTCTGACCAACCCAGAGCTCCCAATTCGACCTCGGAGCAGCATCCCTATCCTTTCGCAATGTCGGCCGAAAAGTCGGACGGAAAGAAAGATGGCGGCGGCAGCAGATTCGGCTTCAGCAAGATGATGGGCGACATCAAGGACAAGCTCCATGACACCCATTTGGAGGACGCCAAGATTAAGTTAATTCACCAGAAGTCAGTTCTCGCCAGCAGCGCCCGTTGCTCTTTGATACTGACCATGTTCAAGGCACAAGATTGGAAAAATCGCAAACATTGTACGTTTGGGCAATCCTACCCTGATTAGGCGCATCTGAGCTGCAGATCAGCTCCCACGTTGCCTGCGCATCGCATCGAGAACCCCTCAATCGAAAGCCTGCAACGACCCCGCGACAAACCCACCACCGCTAACCACCCACAGGTCAACCCCAATCACAGGCACGACGAGGAGCACGAACAACGCTGCGACGAAAAACGCACAAAGATTTGCGAAGAGAACCGATTCAAATCCTTCTTCCCCGAGCGCGAGGGCAACCTGGTCAAGTGGTATGTCGACGGCCGCGACTATTTCTGGGCCGTCTCCGTCGCCCTCGAACAGGCCAAGGAATCCATCTACATCGCCGATTGGTGGCTGTCGCCCGAGCTCTTCCTCAGACGCCCGCCCTATTATACCCAAGAATACCGACTGGACAAGCTCCTCAAGAAGAAGGCAGAGGAGGGTGTCAAGATCTTTGTCAGCGTTTACAAGGAGGTTGAGCAGGCCTTGACCTGCAACTCGGCCCACACCAAGCATGCCCTCAATCGCTTATGTCCAAAGGGAAGCCCAGGCTATGGCAATATTCGTGTCATTCGTCACCCAGATCACAATCCCTTTGAAAACCTTGCTGATGTCACCGTCTATTGGGCGCATCACGAGAAGTTCATCGTCATCGACTATAACATGGCCTTCATTGGTGGTCTTGACCTCTGTTTCGGGCGATGGGACGCCAACCACCATCCGCTCGCCGATGTGCATCCCAAGGTCCAAGAGGAGATCTTTGCAGGCCAGGACTGGAATAACAACAGAATAAAAGATTTTGCCCAGGTGGATCAGTGGCAGGATAACGAGTTGAGCAAGGCTGATTACGGCCGTATGCCGTGGCACGACGTTGCAATGGCCGTCATTGGGCCCTGCGTCTACGACATTGCAGAACACTTTGTTTTGCGCTGGAACTTTATCAAGCGCGACAAGTATAAGCGTGACGAGCGCTTCGACTGGATCATCTTGGAGGGCCGTGAGGGTGAGGACGAGGACCTCGTCGGTGTCCAGCGCCCCAAACACCCTGTCGGCGACTACGTGAAACATCCTCTGACGCCTTTGTCTACCAAGACACTCACCAACCAGGGGACTGTCAAGGCTCAGATAGTCCGGTCAAGCGCAGACTGGTCCAGCGGTATTCTTACTGATCACTCGATTCAGAATGCCTACGTTGAAATCATTCGCAAGGCGGAGCACTTCGTCTATATTGAGAACCAGTTCTTCATCACCGCGACCGGCGAAAACCAGGCTCCGGTTCAAAACACCATTGGCCGAGCCATCGTCGATGCAGTTGTTCGCGCTGACAAGGAGAAGAGGAAGTTCCGTGTCATTGTCATCATCCCCGCCATTCCTGGATTCGCCGGAGACCTGAGAGAGAACGCAGCCTCTGGAACGCGGGCCATCATGGACTATCAATACAAGAGTATCAACAGAGGCGAGAACTCCATTTTTGGACAATGCAAGGCTCAGGGCGTAGATCCCACCAAATATCTCTTCTTCTTTAACTTGAGGTCCTATGATCGTCTGAACAAGACACCTGGAATTGTCGAGACAGAGAAGAAGACGGGTATCAGTTACCAACAGGTTCAGCGTGCCGAGGCCGAAGAAATTATGGCTGAAGGTATTCACGGCACGTACGATCCTCAGGATGATGAGGGCGATCAGCACATGCGAAGAGACATGAAGCAATCGGAGCTAGACGAATCCATCAAGAAAACCATGGAGGCCAGGAAGGTCTTTGAGGAAAATATGCCCACGGATAAGCTCGTTACATCCCCTTCCGTAGCCCACCATGCTATGGCTGGGTCCGGTTCCCTCTTGGAGGAGCCCTGGTACGATGATGATCCGGAGCTGGAGCTGACGAACTGGATCCAGGAGGAGCTCTACATACATGCCAAGCTATTGATCGTGGACGACCGCATTGCAATTTGTGGCTCGAGCAATCTCAATGACCGCAGTCAGGAGGGCGACCACGACAGTGAACTGAGCATCGTCATGGAAGACACACGGATGATCGACAGCATGATGGACGGCAAGCCGTACAAGGCAGGATATCATGCCACAACGCTGCGACGATACCTATGGCGAGAGCACATGGGTCTTCTCGGTGCTCAAGATCTCGATGCCAGTAAAGATATCAACGCTCAGCCCCCGTCAGTGGTCCCCGAGAACAACATCTATGACCAGGACGCGAGCTGGAAGTTCACCGAAGATCCGCTATCCGATGAGCTCTGGGAGAAGTGGACTGGCCAGGCCGCGAAGAACACGCTCATTTTCCAGCATCTTTTCCACGCCGACCCCAACAACCACAGTGCGTATTTTCTTATTCCCTATTATTAACCATCTATGCTAACTATACTGCTTAGTTAAAACCTTTGAAGACTACGACCGATTCCTCCCACCGCGAGGTGTCAAGGCTGGACACATTTTCGATCAGTTCATGCCTGCAGAGGATGCTCGTAAGAAGCTCGACCAGATTCAGGGTCATCTCGTATGGTTCCCTCTGGAGTTCTTGCGGGATGTCGAAATGGCGGAGAGAGGATTGCAGGTCAATTCGTTTACCGAGAGTGTGTTTACTTGATTTTGATGATGGGATTGGATGACATGAAGGATACCCGGGATTGAGGGGAGAGGAGCATTGGACCGAGGAAAGGTGCATTACACTGATAAAAAAAAGCATTAATGATTAGTTTTATGAAGCAGACTGATTGTATTTCATGGTTAGTCTCTTGCAATCAGGGACCTAAGATTCGTATCGAAGGAGCTCAGTGGTACAAAGTGCTTAGACAAGACTGAGTGCTTCGCTGAATTGGGTCGGGAAGCACAGCAACAAAACAGGGACGGGGCGAGGAGACGTAGCTGGGCTGAGATGGAATCGACCGACAAGTTCGTCATTTGCATCCCATCGCATTGCGGTCCGCAGTTCCCGTTTTGGTTCGTCAGCCAGCCCTAAAGCACAATAAGGCAGTCCATAACAGCACCTCTTCCTCGTCCTTTTGTTTGCGGTGTGACGGCGCATCTGAGTGGCTGGCTGGGATGGGCTGATGGCGCTGACCTCGGTCGATTCCCGCATGGGCATCGTATCGTGTCGTGCCGTCGCTTGGGACGAGGAGCATGCGTCTTACCATCTCAGCATGCAACAATCTAATTGAGACATGGGGGAAAACAAGCAGTAATTCTTCCGTTTGCCGTAGTCGTTCGTCACGAGGTTGGAGCGACAGCCCTACGTCACTGGAGATACACGCAAGGTTATCACTAACAGGGTCAATACTTTGTATAGGTAGGTATCTCTATCTGTAATGCAAATGAAGGTTCCCCCACGATTGATTAATGGCCCCCAATCCGACACACAAAGTTGAGAGGCACACCAAAGGGTCTCTCTCGCACGTTCGAAAAAGGCCCGGCCACAGATGCGGTCGCAGAAACGGCCGCCGCCGCGATCTTGGGAAGGGTGGGAAGCAAGCAGCACCTCGAAAAGCTTTGGAAAAGAGGAGAGCAGAGGAAGCGAAGGAAGACGCGGGTCGGGCTCTTCGGGGGGGTCAACCAGGGCCCCCTGCAACAGCGGGCCGCTCGTGGTTGAAGCAGTTGCCGAGCGTGAAAGCGTCGAAGAGACAGGCCAATGAGGGGGCGCAGAGGGCATGTGAGAGGGATGTCACCTGCATGAGGCTAGAGACGAGAGGGTTAACGGGGAGTTGGCGAGTGGTGATGGCTTGCTCAGTTCACAGAATGGTGGAGTTTGGGTTTTGGGTTTGTGGTTGTGGTGGTGACGGAGAGATCTGATATATGATGAGGGACTTGTTATAGCTGTTGGGGGGCCTCAAATCGAGAGGTTGTGCGGGAATGGGGAACTGTTTTGGACGGGCGCCGGGGCTTGAGGTTGGTTCGTAGGAGGTATTCAAGTCAGAACATCTGTTAGACTGTGAATTGGTTGGATGTGATGCTCTCTGGCTAGTTCATCCGCAGATCTACAGAGTGTGAATGCGTCGATGGAAGCTCTCTAAACGCCGAGTCTGTGTTCGCAATATTGGGCCAAGCCGAATGAAGGCTCGTATATAGATGGCCACCATCTTCCTAATGGCCTTGCAACTAGACTGGTAGGATCGGTAAGTTTGATCAAGTTACTATGTCAGGTATGTAGCCAGCCATTAGATCTAAGTGGTCGCGGGTAGAGTAGGACATTGGATGGAAGTATCAGTGCATAGGACCCCTACGAACTTGGCGGGTGCGCCACAGCGGAAGCAAAGGTCTCGATTCCTGGTTGGCCATCCATTAAAGACGCAGGAAGCCCTAGGGTGTTATTCCCAGGCACGAGAGACGGCAGACGAGATAATTAAATAAAACCAAATAAAAAAAACTCAGAGCCTCAAGGGCCAAGGAAGTTCCTTGCTTGGGCGTGGACGGCCTCCCCCCCTTGTGGGTTGGCGTGGCTACCAAGGCCGAGAATCACAGCTGGAGTCAAGTTGATGGAGGATCCTTTGGACGGGCAGAATGCGACGATGGCGCCGGCTCATTTGGCGGCAAGCTCATCACAATTCCATTTCCCTCGTGACTCTTTCAGTCTGGACACGACAAGTCCAGCTGTAACTAGAGACCACGTAGCTGGGTCTGGCGCAGCGATGCAGTATGCCTACCAAGTCACCCACTATGCAACAAGGAGGAGACCCATCTACGCTGCATCCCCTGTGCTGTCTTGTGCAACACTGAATGGTGAATGTGGTATCGGTGTGAACAGAGAGGAACCAGGCGGCGTCAAAGTGGGCGGTTAAGCCACCGCGACTGGCGGCCGGGGAGTCGAGTCGCCACAGGGCTCCTTTGGCTCTTGACTGGCCGATAGCTTGTGGCAGTATCGTCGTCAGGCGGTTGTTAGCGTCGAGGCACTTGTTGGAGGGGCATTTGATTTGGGCATGGAGTCGTCCCGTCTTGCCCATCCACGTTGGATGGACGAGCAACTTTGAGAAAAGCAAACTGCATGAGCGTTTCTAAGTATAGGGCCCCGTGGGAAGCACAGCCGCCTAATATGCAGACGGGACGCAGGTCGACAAGGTGCTGGTACCTAAAAGACGCCTCACATTTGGGTCTTCAACCATAGATGTGCGAATACCCAAGGCATCTACGGCTCAAGTATGTAGCAGTAACAATAGCTAGGGCACTTCTGGGCATCTGTCTAGGGACAGTTAGGCATCTAGAAAGGGAAAGGCAAGGTAGCTCTTTAGCTTCCCTGGTGCCAGCGGCTATCCATCCCATCCCATCCCATTACATGCACCCACCTCTCACGCCCATCTTACGAGGCTGTGTTTTAAACGAAAAACCACTGCACGCTTCGAGTTTGTTTTATTCTTCTGCCTGTTTCACATCGTCGTCAGCTCCCTTCGCAATCGCCCGGTCTAGGTTCATCCTCGATTCGCTTGGGGCTCAGAGGTGCCTGCAAAGTACCTCTTAAGTCACCGCTGACTGCCCGCCTGCCGACCTGGTTACACTCGGACCCCGCTCGTAGTGGACATCTCTTCAGATACCTCCCTCGACCTTGTCTCCCAACCTTGACTTGGACCTCGACTCTCTTACTTCGCCCAAACCTTTCTCCTCCTCTTCCTTTTCCTCCTCCTCCTCCTCCTCCTCTTCATCGCCTTGGGAAATTGGGTCTCTGCCATCAACCCTTCCCTTCTCGACGGCCCCAGTTCCCCCGACTGCCTCTCCCCGATCGACACTCCTCGATCCCCCGCCGTAGCCCCCAAAACACCTCCAGCCGACCCGCCCTCGCTTCGCTCCATCTCTCCGCAACGCACGCCGCTGAGCAAGAAAGCCCACCAAGACCAGGTCGCATCTGAGGCGACCGCTTCCATCGCCTCATCCCGCCCAGCCGGCGCCCGTCAATCTTGCGCTTGGGCACCAGATCCAGCCCGTAGCTGCATCCCGCCGTCCTCCTCTGCGCCGCATGCTCCTGGCCCGGCGGCCCACGATCCATCAACCGCCCTTGAGCCAGCTTCGCCGACCGTAGACGCCCGCCCGCACGCCGCCCAACATGTCGCAGTCTCCCATGATCTCCGTGCCGCTCAAGGCCACCAACGAGATCGACTGGGTTGCGCCACTAAAGGGATATATTCGGGATACCTATGGTGATGACCCCGAGCGATATGCGGAAGAATGTGCGACGCTCAATCGCTTGAGGCAGGATATACGGGGCGCTGGAAACGATAGCACTGCTGGAAGGGATATGCTATACCGATACTACGGCCAACTTGAGCTTCTCGACTTGCGCTTTCCTGTTGATGAGCAACACATTAAAATCTCCTTTACATGGTTAGTTATTTGCAATCCCTCGGCGTTACTGGCTTTCATATCTTGAGCGTTTCAATTAACATGTACTGCGTTTCAGGTTCGATGCTTTCACGCACAAGTCTACTGCGCAATACTCACTTGCCTTCGAGAAAGCCTCCATCATCTTCAACATCTCCGCCATCCTATCTTGCCATGCTGCCTCCCAGGATCGATCCGACGAGTCGGCTCTCAAAACCGCATATCATTCATTCCAGGCCTCAGCTGGCATGTTCATTTACATTAATGAGAACTTCCTCCACGCGCCATCTTCCGACTTGAGCAGGGAGACCGTCAAAGCCCTCATCAATATCATGCTGGCACAAGCTCAGGAGGTCTTTCTTGAGCGACAAATTGTTGATAGGAAGAAGATTGGGTTGCTTGCAAAGCTTGCCTCGCAAGCAGGATACCTATACGGCCAGGCACTTGAAGGGGTGCAAGAAAACGTTAACAAGGCTATCTTTGAGAAAGTCTGGTTGACATTTATTCAGGTGAATACTCTTACTCGCATTATCTGGGAGTGTGAGCTCTAGATAATGCCCTATTCGGCATTGAGCTAACATACTCTAGATCAAAACTAATCTTCTCAACTCCATGGCCCAATACTACCAAGCCCTCACGGACGATGACGCTAATCACCACGGCGTTGCAGTTGGTCGACTCCAAGTTGCAGAGGCACAAGCAAGAGAAGCCGATCGATTAGCTCGACACTTCCCGAGCTCGGTGCCCCCCAGTTCCAATCTCAATGCCGAGTGTGGTGGGCTTCTTCAGGAAATGGCCAAGCGACACCTTTCTACTGTCCAAGGCAAGCTCGAAGAGCTCCTCAAGGACAACGACTACATTTACCACCAGACCGTGCCTGCTGAAGCGAGCCTAGAGCCCGTTGGCAAGCTCCCCGCTGCGAAACCCATCCCCGTTAGCGAGCTCTATGCCGGTCAAGACATCTCTCGCATCACCGGACCCGACCTTTTTGCCAAGATTGTCCCCTTTTCAGTAACAGAGTCGGCCAGTCTATACGATGAGGAGAAGGCGAAATTGGTGAGAGCCGAGACGGAGAGGGTCGACACTGCCAATGGCGAAATGGCAGCGAGCTTGGACTACCTCAGATTACCTGGCGCACTACAAGTATTGAAAGGTGGTTTTGACCAGGAGGTTCTTTCTGACGAGGACTTCCGACAACAATGTGAGGACGTCGCGGACCACGAGAACCCGGTCACCATCTTTGAAGCTCTCAGGCACGAAAGGGAGACTATTCTTAACCTTTTAGAAAAGAGCTCCAAGTCGCTGGATATGGAAGAGGGTGTGTGCGAGAAGATGCGATCCAAATACGACAGCGATTGGACGCAACAACCCAGCTCGAGCCTGACGACAACACTGCGAACCGATATCCGAAACTATCGCGAGGCATTGGATGAAGCTTCGAGGAGCGATAACCAGCTGGCGAGCAAGCTCCGCCTAAACGAGATGGACTTTGATGAGATGAGACGAGCCGCTCACTCGGGCGAAGTTGACCAGTTGTTCCAGAGAGCCATTGCTCAGGCTCGAGCTAAAGGAAGCAACGCCGCCAGCCCGGCGAGTGCGGAGCCCAACCTCCTGGATGCCGACTTTGATGACGGCCCTAGTGTGATGGATCAAATCAACAAGGTGGAGGATATTCTAAAGAAGCTCAACCTAATCAAGCGTGAACGGAATCAAGTGCTGAAGGACTTGAAAGAAAAGGTTGGTCAACATTCTGACGATTGCTTGGTTGGTTCTGGACTCATTGAATTGACTTGATTAGGCTCACAACGACGACATCTCGCAAATCTTGATCCTCAACAAGAAGTCGATATCAAACTACGAGACGCAATTGTTTGAGCAGGAGCTGGAAAAGTTCCGACCTCACCAAAACCGACTTCTCCAGGCAAACCATAAGCAGTCAAGCCTTATGAAGGAGCTTACGGGTACCTTCAACAGACTGCTGCAGGACAAGAGGGTGCAATCCGAGCAGAGCAAGTACGAAGCCATTCAAAGGCATCGATCGTCGGTCATCAACCGGTACAAACGGGCATACGAAGAGTTCTTGGATCTGGAGGCGGGATTGCACAGCGCCAAGAACTGGTATGCAGAGATGCGAGAGACGGTTGACAGCCTGGAAAAGAATGTGGAGGTTTTCGTCAATAACCGTAGGGCGGAGGGAGGAACGCTCCTCAACCAGATTGAACAGGAGCGGGCTTCAAATAAGAACTCGCAGGCCGAGATGGAGCGAGAGCGGTTGCGGGAGCTTATGGAAAGGATGTCAATGGAACCGACCAAGTCCTCACCGCAACCGCAGGCAGCTGGTAGACCTCCACCGCAACCCCTATTCCAGTCTGGTCAGGCACCTCGATATGGGAGTTTCAACGGACAATACCCAGGCCCTGCTTCGCCTCCCCCCAGCCAACAGCCGATGGCACATTCGACATACCAAGGCTTCCCAGGCCAACGAACCACTCAGTCCTTTAGCCCAACGCCCGCCAACACGTACGGCGCACCGAGCTATAACCCAAGCACATATGGTCCTACGCCAGGACCGACTTCTCCTCCGCCCAACCAGACGACATTTGGTATGAACGCTATGCGAGGAGGTCCAGCATCACCACCTCCAAACCAGGCCACGTTTGGACATCGTCAGTCGTATGGGTCCTTCAGCAGCGGGCAAACCCAACATCAACAGCACCAACAGCATCAGCAAAGTTATGTGCCACCGGGCTTCGTGCCACCACCACCTCCTCCAGGGCCTCCTCCTTTGGGGCCTCAACAGACAATTCACTATGGCAACAAGGAATATGATGCCTCTCAAACACATGCCCAGAACCAGCAGCAGCAGCAAGCCTACGACCCATGGGCTGGGTTGAACTCGTGGAAATAACCGGGAATGTTGAAAGAGTGTGTGGAAGAAAGTGAGTGGGTTGGGAACAATATCCCGATTCCCCGAGCCGGGTGGGTTTGGGGAAAGACAAAAAAGATGGAGACAGGAGCCGAAGGAGGGCTCAGGGTTCCGCGTCCGCAGATGTTGCCGGTGTCGAGACTGACTCGGAGGAATCCTCCGGATTTATGGTTGCATTGCGGCGCTTACTACCGAATCTCGGATTGCAGGAAAAGACTGGAAGGGAGGACAAAGAGGGGAATATCAGATGCGGAGGATGAAGATGGAGGGTTGGGGTCTCACGTGGGTGCAAGGGTCCATGAGACAGTCCTCGAGCTGAGGAGAAATTCTTTCTCGACAAGTACATAGAGAGAGGGTTTATTGAAATCGATTCAAGTTCTACGATGGATGAGGACTGAGAGAAGAAAGGCTGGCAGCTCGCCATGACTTAGACCGAGGTCAAGCCGCCATCCGGTGCGCGGAGGGCCGTCGACGCCTCCCCCGCAATCCATTGACCCGACCGCCCGAGCAGCGCAGTGGATGCTCCGGCGTTAGCGCATGCCAGCCACTGGAAATGCGAAAGCTACAGTGGGTCCGTCTTCTAATCCGCGCGCTTCTACAGGCCGTGTGCACATTGCGTCGTGGGGGAGAGGCGGACGGACAGTCGCGGACAGTGACGGACTTGCCTCCCCGCAGTTTCCTGTTGGCTGCTGAGGTGCTGTTGCTTCCTCTTTCCCCTTGTTCGCGCAAGAGAAGGAAGATTAAAGCGGAAAGAGGTGGTGGGTTGCGTGGTTGCGGCTCGGTTGCGCCATTCCCGACTCCATTCTGGTCCCTCACGATTGCCATCTCTTGGCGGTACTTGCTCGGCGTTTTTCTCCTTCTCTTTCTTCTTTTTATCTGCACCTCATTTCTTCTTTCGCATTTATATATCTTCCATTGCCCATGGTTTTTCGAGCGTTGCTCTGCCTTTAGACGAACAGGTTTTACATACGCCTATCTCCCAGATCTCGTTTCTCTAACTGCACTATCCTAACCTCACCACTCCCGCCAATCGAGTTACCCCAACATTGGCGCTTCAATCCGGTCTCGGGCCAAAGGCACTAGATCCTCACACGACCACTCGTCAAACCACTGCGACAATGGCGTTGAAAGGCGCAGAGGTTGCTGAGCACAACAATGCCAAATCGTGTTGGGTCATCGTTCATGTCAGGAGAACCCCCCAGATCTGATCGTAGCATCTCAGATGGCTGACCGATCGCAACAGGGCAAAGCATATGACGTAACCGAGTTTCTCCCAGGTTTGTGCGAGAATGACTTACATTGAGGGCTTCCACACTGACTCGTCGCTATAGAGCACCCCGGCGGTAAGAAAATCATCCTCAAGTATGCCGTACGTCATTCTCCGCCGCCCTAACTCTTCGCAACCCGTCGACTCACCTTCAATTGCAGGGCAAGGACGCCACGGAAGAATACGAACCCATCCATCCTCCGGACACCCTCGACAAGTATCTCGATGCTTCCAAGCACCTCGGCCCCGTTGATATGGGTACCGTCGAGCAGGAGGTCAAAGAAGAGGACCCTGATGAGGCTGACCGCCTCGAGCGCGTCGCACAGAAGCCTTTGCTGTCGCAATGCTACAACCTACTCGATTTCGAAGCCGTTGCCCGGCGTGTCATGAAGAAGGCTGCTTGGGGGTACTACTCTAGCGCCGCAGATGATGAGATTGTAAGATTGGCCTGATCGCCTTCCAAGGTGCCATGATGCGCAATTGCTCACATGTCCACTAGACTCTGAGAGAAAACCATGGTGCTTTCCACCGCATCTGGTTCCGCCCCAAGATTCTCGTCAACGTCGAAGAGGTGGATATTTCCACCACAATGCTTGGCACGAAGACTTCCATTCCTGTTTACGTTACCGCTACAGCCCTTGGCAAGCTCGGTCACCCTGAGGGCGAGGTCTGCCTGACCCGCGCCGCAAGCAAGCACAATATCATCCAGATGATTCCCACCCTCGCCTCATGCTCCTTTGACGAGATTGTGGACGCCAAGTCCGAAGACCAGATTCAATGGCTCCAGCTTTACGTCAACAAAGATCGTGAAATCACTCGCAAGATCGTTCAGTACGCCGAGAAGCGTGGTTGCAAGGGCCTTTTCATCACAGTTGATGCACCTCAGCTGGGTCGTCGTGAGAAAGATATGCGCTCCAAGTTCACCGATCCGGGTAGCAAGGTCCAGGAAGGTGATGAGACGGATAACAGCCAGGGAGCTGCCCGAGCTATCTCAAGCTTTATCGACCCAGCGCTATGCTGGGATGATATTCCCTGGTTCCAAAGCATTACCAGTATGCCCATCATCATCAAGGGTGTCCAACGGGTCGAGGATGTACTGAAGGCTGTGGAGTACGGGTGCCAAGGCGTTGTTCTGTCCAACCACGGCGGTCGTCAGCTTGAGTTCGCCCGTTCCGCCATTGAGATCCTCGCCGAGACCATGCCCGTCTTGCGTGAACAGGGCCTCCAGGACAAGATTGAGGTGTACGTTGATGGTGGTGTGCGCCGTGGAACTGATGTTCTCAAGGCTCTGTGCTTGGGCGCCCGCGGCGTTGGTATCGGTCGACCTTTCCTCTATGCCATGAGTGCTTACGGCGAGCCCGGTGTTGCTCGCGCGATGCAGCTGCTCAAGGACGAGCTGGAGATGAACATGCGCCTAATCGGATGTAGGACCATCGATGAGCTGAATCCTGGTCTGCTTGACGTGCGTAGCTTGTTTAACCACTCTGCCTACCACGCCGATAACCTATCTTCAACCGTGTACGACCCCTTGGCCGTACCGGCTCAGAGGCCCAAGTCGAAGCTGTAAGGGTGATTGGTGTTTGGATAAAGGGAGATAAAGTAGAAAGAAGATATCCGTGGGTACTATTTACTGGACATAGATGTATAAACGAATGGCTTGGAATAGAAGAGACTCTTCTTGAATTTAAACAGAGCCCATAATCCCTATCAACCAAGTACATCCATGCTGTGCTTCGACCTGATCCTAATGCACCGTCGCTACGCCGCGCAAAATCATGCTACGCTGTCTAAGTTGCTCTACATACCCTTCATAAACTCCCGGAATGACATTGGCTTTCTCACAGCGTTGTTCAGCCCTTCATGATACGTCACGTATATCTTATGCTCCTTCTCCTGGCGTCCAGCCCCTTTGCCATCCCCATTCGCGTCAACCCCCGGAAGAGTCCGCACTTCGATGATACGTCCGAAAAAGTCACGTTTCACCACCGTCTCCTGCTTGGCGGCCTCCTCGACAGCCTTGGCCTTGGCTAGCTTGGCGGCGTGCTGCTTGTCGGTGAAGTGTTGGTGGTCGCCGAGCGGGTTGCCGGCTTGGAAGCGCGCCTGGCGGGCTTGGGCTTCGCGCGCGGCATTCGTGAGCTTGAGTTCTTGGTCGAGGACTTGACGCACGGCGTAGCGTGTTGGGGCTTGGGAGGAGATGAGGCTGGATGCTGTTTCGAAGGTGGAGAGGGCGTCAAGATCACTGGGGTTTGGTTAGCAACAGACGTTGGAAGAACATGGGTAGGGGATCGGGGGACGTACGGTTCCATGCGGTAGACAAACTGGGCACCTCGGTTCACGAGAGATTCGCTCTCGATCTTGCCCTTTTGCAGGGCGATGCCTACTTCGGCGAGGACTTCTGATGCGCGCTTGACCATGGCGCGCTCGCTTTCCTTGCGAACGGACGCCGTGGTGCCTTGGCTGCCGCCCACGACGACGGGTTTCACGTCTGGCGAGACAAGCCGGACCAGGTACGGAAGGAACTCGGTAGCGACGTCTTCGGCGCTGCGGAACGAGCGCATTAGGGTGGGCGGCAGCTGGCTCTGCAGCGCCTGCAGCTGAGAGCGGTTCAGCTTCAGAGCCTCGTTGGCCTGGTAGTCGGCGCGAGGACCGGAGAAGGGTAACGGGGCTTCCTCTTCTGCCTCGGCGCCCCAGCGGCGGTCGAAGCCCATGTTGGGGATGTGGCGTTTGGGCGAGGCGAAGAGGTGATGGCAGGCGAGGGCGGGCTGGCTCAAGTAGGGTGCGAGCTCCCAGTCCTGGCTGGCGAAGAGGCGCGACTGGCAAGTGTCGTGGAAATGCAGCCAGTCGTAGGCGAGGTTGGGCTTTGTGAGGTACATGTCGTCGTTGAACTCGCGGCTTGGATACTCTGCGAAGACTTCTGTGATGACATGGCTGATTTCGCCGCTGGTCTCGATCATGTGCTGAAGGCGCTCCATGGCATACTTCTTCTGCTGCTCTCCGAAGCCGAGTTCCGCCCTGGGCTGTTCGTGCTTGGTCTTGGACTCGGAGAAGTCCATAGCCTGCTTGGGAAAGCCGCCGCCTTCTTGGAAGAGACGGGAGACGATGTCCTTGACTCCGCCGCGTCCGAGACCGCGGCCGCCGCCACTGCCTTTTGCGAGGTCGTGGAGGACGTTGCGCTCGATCCATTGTCTGGTGAGGCGTCCGACGCCGTCGAGGGCGGTTGAGCGAAAGCGTCCGGCTACCCATTCGCCAACGACCATGACGCCTCGCAAATCGCCCTCGACGGTGCTCTCGGCTCCCCGTTTGGCATCGATGCCGCTGCTCATCCCCCATGCTGCCTCGCATAGCTTGCGCGCTGCGTCCTTGTCGCACGGGATGCCCTCCTTCTCAAAGACGTTCTTCAGTCGGTTGACCACGGCTTCAACAGTGGGTTTTCCAACGTGGACTATCTCGGCGAGACCTGATTGCCGTAGTGGTCGTAGTGCGGGATGGTAAACGTCGTTGCAGATTAGAATGAGAGGCCGCATGAGGCGAAAGTCATCTCCCTTCTTCTTGCGGGGATTCTGTGCTTGTGCGGCGCCTGAGCTGTTCTTCTGGTCAAGCAGGACGAGATTTATCAGCTCCTTGACGAAGCCACCTTCTCCTGAGGCCCCAGCTCCTCCGACTACGCCGTCGACTTCATCCACGACAACACATGCTGGCCGAGCCACCTTTTGCGGTCCGTCGCCGTCCTTGCGATTACTGACATTCTTGACGCTTTCTGTGCCGAGACTGGTCCGAATTCGGTTCTTAACCACGTCTCGGCTGCGGTCATCGCTGGCGTTGATCTCCATGACGTCGTATCCCGCTTGTCTGGCGCAAACGTGTGCCAGAGTCGTCTTTCCCAGCCCAGGCGGGCCTGTGAGCATAAGAATCTTTTTGTGTGGCTTCTCTTCTTCTTCCTTCATTCCCGCTCGCCGTACTGCAGCTGGCCTAGCCCTGGCTGCACCAGGGAACACCAATGGGTCCCATTTCTTCAACCACCGCAGGACCGTCCTGTTGGTCCCGTCGTCGCCGCATAGATCCATGAAATTCCGAGCCCGGTACTTTTCCGTCCATAATAGTGTTCGCTTCGTCTTCTTGCCAGCCGTAGACGCTGTGGGTTTTGAGTGTATAGGAATGCTCGTTTCTGTCGGTCGCGTATGTTTTTGGGTAGTAATCTCAGCGGTTGCAGCGCTCATAAGTTCGTGAATCTCAATACCATAGTAGGCCCGCTTCGCTCTTCCTTCTTTCGTCTTGGACCGGGCCGCAACCATTGTCTCGTATGTAGGTGTTGCTGAGGTTTTGCGCTCCTTGATCGTTGTTGCCTTGCCATTACATGTTGTAGCAGTATATGATTTCGGAGCCAACGTGTTCATGAATGAGGTCGAAAAGTGTGGTCGCTGACTTGACCAGCTTGGTAGGGAGATCTCTGGTACCAGGGCTTCTGAGAGGACTTGGATATCGTCATCGATCTCTGTATTTATTGTTTCTGGTTGGGGAGTTTTTTCGGTACGGTTCTCTCGTGGATCTGCGAGCATTGGGCGTTTAGCTGCATGCCCTGGGACTTCGGTAACTTCATCTTCTGAGTCCGAGTCATCATCGTCGACAACGAATGGTCCGCGGGCCTTGGGCTTGGGAGGGCCATGATCGTGGGGTCTGGCGCGTTTCGGTGCAGGAGGGGATGAGCTTTTGGGGAAAGCAATAGGTGACGAGGCGGAAAGCATTTTTGCAGCTGTTGACGTTTGAAGTGATTCGGATGGTGAAAAATAAATCAAATACTAGAGATAATAAAATCGTAGCGTTGTGGTGTGAATTCTCCCCACTGACACGGGAGGTCTCTTGACATTCCTCTGGCCCACGACGCGTCTGTTTAATTGAGTCGCGTCTCCAACTTGGAGATCCTTGTAATATTAGTGGGTCTGTGAATGCTTAGGTCAGCGACCAGGCGGTGCCAAATTTGGACCAATCTGGACCTGGTCGGAGCGCCGGGATAATCCGTTGGCCCAGCTCGAGTCTAGGACCAAAAATTTGGCTCCTCAAGCTCATCACGACGTGCCTGGTATCAGCCTCGTGGGCCTCAATTCGTCAAGATGCGTAAGCCCTGGAGATTTTACAGCCTCAGTCGGCCGGTAAGTGCGGTGATCTTCTACGGAAGGCCTTTTTTTGGCCAGTTCTGGCGTTGTGTCGTGGGGAATTCTTGTCGGCTGACCGCAAACCAATCTAGAAATTGAGGCAATCATGGAACAAATTCAACCTCTATAACATAGCCAGGGCAGCCGGCCGAGAACCCCATGTCAATGGCCGACAGACTTTCTTCCAGCAGAAATGGGCGGCCAAGGCGAAGACCCGAGGTTATCACGGCGAACACATTCCCGAGAAGAAATGGGTGCGCCTGTTTTCGCGACGTCTCCTCTCCGCCGTCGATATGCCCCCCGAGTACCTTGCGGCAAACGATGGTTCCGAGCAGGCAGCAGGTCGTGGTTCAGGTCTCAGCACATCAAACGTGTCGGCTGAGAGCTACTCGCGAGTGGTCAAGCCAAGCGATAGTGTGCGAAACATGACACACCCTGGCCAGCGAACCTCTGGGTTTGGAGACGTGAATACAATGCTGTCTGAGAACTTCAAGGAAATGACTCCATACATGCAGATGACCTTTGCTCCTCTTGAGCGAAGGCTGGATACTGCTGTTTTCCGAGCTCTGTTTGCCAGCAGCGTACGACAGGCTCGCCAATTCGTCATTCACGGGGCTGTAACGGTCAATGGCAAGAAGGCACGTTTCCTGCCAATCTATTCCTTGCGAAACCATTCGAGACTCTTGACTAACCCCACACAGATGGTCCACCCGTCCTATCAGCTAAACCCTGGTGACATGTTCCAGGTCGATATCGAAAAGGTCTTATATGGAACTGGAGTTCAAAAGCCCCAGAAGGGCAATGTAACTCTTGAGCAGAGCATCAAGGGTCGTAAGAAGTTGGATGACGACGCTGTTGGGCGAATTAGAAGCAAGAAGGGCGGTGCAGAGGAGGCAGCTGAAGGAGAGGATGGCGAGGCTGCGGCTGTGGAACTTAGCGCTGAGGACGAGGCTTATCTTCAGACTGGTCGACTTCGTCGTCTCCGAAGAAGCGCCCGTGAGATTCTCCAGGGTGACTTGAAGCAGCTCAGTGCGAAGCAGAAGAAGGAGCTTCGCCTGTTCCGAGACTCTGCTCAGCGCTTCCTTTCGCTGCCCGAGGATACGAAGATTTCCTCCACCGAACTCGTTGACAAGCTCCAGTCTCAGATTGAGAACCTACAGTCGATGCCTGCGTTTAAGAAGGCTGATCCTTCTACGAAGGCCGAGGCCGTGACGGCGACCGAGACCGAAGGTGCCGAGCCCAAGGAATTGACGCCTGAGGATAAGGAGCGGATAGAGAAGAAGAAGGAATTTCAGAAGCGTGTACTGGAGAAGGGCTTGGATGGCCTCAAGAGCATAAAGGATCGTGCCTGGGCCCACAACATTCTGGCTACCACCGAGCTGACCAACGAGGAAGTCCGTCGTCTGGCCCTCGCGTTGAAGATCGATGAGGAGAACCCTGTGGACGAATCGAAACCCTACCTTACCCCCTGGCGACCCCGAGCCTACATGTCGGCCTTTGCTTTCATCCCCCGCTACCTCGAGGTCAACCCCAACATCTGCGCTGCCGTCTACCTCCGCCATCCCGTAGCTCGCAAGGGTATGGCCGAGGTTCCTACACCTTTCAGCTACCTGACGAACCAGCTGTCTCACAACTGGTACCTTGGCCGTGGTTAAACAAGGGAGAGGATGCAATAGAAAGACGGGAGAGAACGCTGGGACGGTAGCGAGGTTCTGGCTGTTGGGCAGTTTGGTCTTGCCCGTGTAATATACCATCTGTTAGAGTGTACGGTAGACAGCCGGATATACCTTGTATGTATCACCACTGTTAAAGGCATGCATGGTTTTGGATAGTGAAGTCCAGTCTCCTGATTTCTCTGTTCACTCGAAGTCTACACCCTTACTACCCATGTGCGCTCATTTGCCACTGTGGAAGTTTAGGCATTAAGCTCCTCTATCGCTTTCAGAATTTCCTTCAATTGAAACCTCTGTGCCAATTCATACGTCGTCATGGGGTGTTTCGCAACGCCATCTCCATCCCCCAAAAACGGATCAGCGCCAGCATCGAGCAACAACTTGGCCGCTTCAACGTTCCGCCTCCACACAGCCGTGAACAAAGGCGTGGAGCCAAACCGACCTCCAGGTCGATTCAGATCGACGCCGAGTTCTGGCCGGAGGAGGAGTTTGAGGATAGACAGCATGTTGAAGGACGCCGCGTAGTACAGCGGCTCGGAGCGTTTGATGGCTTGTGGGGAGTGGGTTTCGAGGAGCAACTGGACCCACGAGTCGAAGCTCGATCCGTTGGGGAGGGCTTTCGTGGCGAAGAATGAGAGAATCAGGGCCTCGTCGTTTTGTGTGAGAGGGTATCTTTCTGAATGGATAGGCCAGTAGGTGGTGGCATAGGAGCTAAGGGGATACGACTTGACGCGGTGGTAGAAGTCCTCGACTTCGGTGACGGGGCCGGATGCGAAGACGTCGAGTCGCAAATAGCAGAGAGATTTGCAAAGAATGCGTGAGTGGGCCGCGGCAGAGTCTAAAGCGAAAAATGATGCAGATGTCTGGCGGATGTGCGACGAAGTGAGAAAGGTTCTAATCGAGTCATGAGCAAGCCTCACAGCTGGGGGACTCCGGACAACGAGGTCGCGACAAATATCGACTATGATTATGGGGTTTGTCAGGCGGCAGTCGTCATCGATGGACGTGTCAGACTCTCGAAGGACGACAGCTTCGGCAAGCTCATCAAGAGTAAGTGGCCTAAGCGAGAAGCATAACCATAGTAAGGCCTCCCGTGCAATTTCACGGTCATGTTCAAGGATGCGACCGAGAATGCTAGTGTAAGTATCGTTGAGAGTTGTAGGCATGTCCTGCAAAGCGTCTTTGACATCTCGGCCGGTGCGAAGAACACTCAAGCGGTCCATGCAGAGCTTTGCCCAGCGGAACCTATCGACTTGTTAGTCTACCTGGTAGCCGGGCCACCAATGAGGAGCGATCGTACATTCCATCGGCTCCTGCTGCAATCTTCTGTTGTATTTCAGCCTGGATCTTGGGACTGAGTATGCGAAAGCACGGCTCTGTGGCTAACCGGTGGACAACGTAGGCGTCAATGTCGTTGTCCACGGCATTCACGTTCATTCCCAACTCCTTGATGCAAGGCAACTCAACGAGTGGCTCCCGCGTGCAGGTGACGAGTACTCGGATCTGCGAATATTGCTCGCATAGTTGCACTAGCGCTTGAACAAGCTCGTGCTCATGAGGTGTCTCGTTGACGGCGTCTATCAGGATGTAAAATATGCCACAAGACGCCAAGATGTGACCCAGAATCTCGTTTATCTGCGGGATAGCTAAGTTATTCTGGGGGACCAGTGAAGTGTTGGCACGTCTGTAGGGCGAAATATGTTGAAGGATCTCGGGTTTCAAGTTGCCTGCATGAGCGATAATAGAACCGAATATGTTGGATATCTGTTGAGAAGCGGCGTCGTCGAGGGAGCAGCAATGGTAACCAAGGTTTGAGTTTGACGATGAGTCGGTAGAACAAATTTCTTGGAGTTCATCCACGATTGTCGAGCTGCGGCAATTGTTAATGATGGGGGAAACGGAAGGCTGAGGTGGTGAGGGCTTACAATAAGACAGTCTTGCCAGAACCAGCTATTAGACAACTCTTGAGTTAGCAGTGCACAATGCGATAGCATGGGAATCCGCACATTTTCCAGTGATCCAGACTATGGGCTTCTTGGAATCCGGAAGTTCTAGCCAGTCGGAAAATGCCTCGTCCATAATCCAACGACCTGTGCCGGGAATTTTATTTTGAGCAGCTTTTTTAATCATCTCTTGAGCGTTGACAGGGGCCAGCCACTCTAGGAGTTGATCCCTCTCTTGGATCATCTTGGTTGCTTGCTTCTCGATTATGTCCTGGTGCAATATCTCGGCGAGGGCTTTTACTTGGTCGTAGATGGCTAAGGTGGTTTCGCTGGTGTCCTTGAGAATGATCATGATGAACCATGTTTTTGCTCTTTCAATCGTATTGACATGCTTTTGTATCTCTCCGCTTTTGAAAGGCCAAGACAAACTCCTGGCGACTTTGCCCAGTCCTGATGAAGGAGGCTTGCCAATTCGTCGCTGAATGTCATTAAGCGTCTCTTGAGTCATCTCAAGCATACCGTCGACTTGCGGTTGGATTGTCTTGTCGATATGCGTGTCATGGAGGTCGAAGTGCTCTAGTGCGCCTTTGAGCCCGAAAAGCTCTTGGGTCAGCTTGCGAATGTCATCTTTTGCTTCCTTGACGCCGGTGATGTAGCTGTGGAGGAGCTTGACGATTTCAGTGATGCAGACGGCGGCCTCGAGCGCCCCGAAAGCCACCTCAGCCATTGCGAAGGTGTTACTCGGCATTGAAGTTGAGGTTGCATCAGGCCAGCGCAGGAAGCGGAGAGTAAGACGGGTATTTTTGACGCCAGTGCCGTCGGGGTTGTCCGCGGTTTGTGGGAGAGGCCATGATGCTCGCAGGGTTCCGGTGCGGGGAGAAGGAAAACCGCACAAAGAAATGCACACCCTCAATCAGTGACGATAAATCTACCATGTTCCATCATTTGTTGTACTGAGGCGTGGAAATGGTAGATGAATTTCTTGTCAACTTTGTAGTACGAAGTGCGAATAGGTTGTGACCCCCACTCTGACTCCGGGCAGCTGTCATGGGACCATGAGACCTGACACTATGCCGGCATTCGAACCTCACTGACAGGGTGCTTGGAAAAGGATCGTTCTTAATTCGCACCCCAGCTGCAAACAATGCTGAAAATAAACCGGATGCAAGCCCCAGGATCCGAGGCTGCGGTCCGTGGAGCCTGAGCTTATCCCCCACATGCCACGAATGGCCTTGTCTCCAAGTTTTCTTTATCTGCCGCGATATCAGTTGACGGGCGTTCAGAGATGCCAATCTCGCGCTACGATGCGAGCTTATCAGGTGGAATCTGGATATCTCAACGCCGGCATCAACCCCAGAGCGGGCACGCTAGAGAACGAGCCACGTCCAAGGGGGGCCCCATGCTGCAGGCAACCGATCTGTTGGTATTGAATTGATTCGGGCTGGATGCTTTCGTTGACGGAAATGCTGTTTCTTGCAAGGCATTATATAATGAGGAAGCGTAGTCGTTTGACGATGGCAGAGGAATGTTGACTAAACATTTTTTGTTTTATTTTATTTTTGGTGCTAGTTTCTCGGCTCACGTGGGAACGGGCAACGGAAGGTGCTCAAAAAGTGAGAACCCCCTCCTTGAGGTAACTTGACGGACAATAAGCCCAAACCACGCCCATGCAGGTTACAGTACATATGATTTCACTGATACCGGTATTCGTACTACTTGTGCGATATCTATATCTGTACTAGACCACCTCTGTCTCAGCTGCATGCATCATATACATACCTACACACGCTCCATTGTCGTCATTTTTTCTTCCCTTGAATCATTCGCACTCTTTCCTTCTTCAATCTCCTTCATTCCAGCCCAACCTCTCTACACACGTGAGACTTCAGGCTAACAACAGGCCCACCCCATTGTAACTCGCTATCGCCCCTCCAAGATGCTCGCTTACCAAGCACTTCTTTGGCACTGGACCTCCTAATTTGGTCCATTATCCAAAAGCCCGCATCGATTCAATCCATGGCGCCCACCCCCATCCGACTGCGACAAGATCATCAACCCTTAGCCTTCCATCTGCCCTGAAGCCACTTCGGACAGGCGCTCCGTGCCCTCTCGGATCCCATTGTCGTTACCGGCCTCCCCCCCACACTTTTCTCGGTGGACCTAAGTCTAACCGTTTCCCTGTGCTCGCCAAGGTTCACTCACGAGTCACGTCGTACCATCTTGTCTTCTGATATATCCTCTTCGCCTGCCGTATCACTTCTACCATCTCAACCTAGTCTCAGCCTTGAAGTCGTCGTTATGGAGGGGGCTTATCAAGCCACCTCAACCCTGCCCGGGCCTGTTGCCTCGGGCGCCCCAAAGAAGAAGTCTCGCAGGGGAGCCGACCCCGCCGGCCAGAAACGCCGCTGTGTGAGCACGGCATGTATCGCCTGTCGCAAAAGAAAGTCGAAATGTGATGGTGCTGTCCCAAGCTGTGCTGCTTGCTCCAGTGTCTACGGTACAGAGTGTGTGTATGACCCTAACTCAGATCACAGGCGCAAGGGCGTCTACAAGGAAAAGGTCGACAGCATGAAGGCCCGGAACTCTACTCTACAGATCCTCATCGAAGCCATTCTCAACGCGGATGAGGACGACGTTCCCGATATTGTCAGGCAGATCCGTACTTGCAATAGTCTCGATGCTATTGCTGAGCAGATCCTCAAACAGCAGCAACAAGCCGAACAAGAAGCTGAACAGGCCCAAAACCAAGAGCAAGCTGATGACCAGGACCCCCTTGAGCATCCCGTGGAAGGTGAAAGGGATCTAGCGAGGAAGATGGGCGAGCTCCGGTTGGAGAATGGTGCTGTGCGATTCATCGGCGGCACGTCTCATCTCATCTATCTCGGCGACCCTCACCACGAGTTCAACAGGGAGCCAGACTTCGGCCAGCTGGCCTTGGGCGAGGATCCCATAACTACATGGTCTCAAGTCACCAAGGACAAGCAACTTATAACTCATCTCATAAGCATGTACTTCAACTGGCACTATCCTTACTTCACCACTCTCTCAAAGACAATGTTTTCAAGGGACTTCGTCAAAGGCAAGGCCGGGCTAGGACCTGGCACCACCTACTGCTCATCACTTCTTGTCAACGCTATGCTTGCTCTCGGATGTCACTTTACCAGCGTGCCCGGCGCCTACGCAGTGCCAGGGGATAGTCGAACCAAGGGAGACCATTTCTTCGCCGAAGCGAAGCGCCTCATTGTCGAGAATGACGAATACGAGAAGCCGCGTCTCGTTACCGTCCAGGCCCTAGCTCTCATGTCTGTCCGAGAGGCCGGCTGTGCCAGGGAGGCAAAAGGCTGGGTCTACAGTGGCATGAGTTTCCGCATGGCTGAGGACATTGGTTTAAATCTCGACGTGAGCCAGCTCGACCAGGCACGCATGAGCGATCATGAAATCGATGCGCGGCGAATCACCTTTTGGGGTTGTTACCTATTCGACAAGTGCTGGTCCAACTACCTCGGAAGGTTACCTCAAATCCCCAAAAACTCTTTCAACGTCTCCAAGGTTGATGTCTTCCCCGGCGAGGACGCCCAGCCTTGGTCCCCATATAGTGATCACGGATTCGATCAATCTTCGGTACAACCCTCAAGAACTCGTGCCGTGGCCTTGCAGCTGTCCAAGCTATCCGAGGTCAGCAGTGACTTGTTGGCCTTCTTCTATCACCCCAGTACCATGAATCGCTCCAGCGGCAAAAGCGTTGAGCTCAAGAAGCTTAGCGAGCTCCACCGCCGTTTGGAAGAATGGCGGCAAGAACTTCCCAAGGAGTTTGAGCCCAAAGATGGCCAGTTACCAAACGTACTCCTCATGCAGTAAGTAACACATATCATCTTCCGAACGACGATGTGTCTAACAAGAATAGTATGTTCTTCCACCTTCAGTATATCCACCTCTTCCGACCTTTCCTAAAATACACACCAGCGACGTCACCTCTTCCGCCTCATGTCTCTCCCCGCCGCATTTGTACAGCAAATGCAGGCGCCATTTCCAAACTTTTCCGCTTGTACAAGAAGCTGTGGAACTTGCGCCAGGTCTGTAACATTGCTGTTTATATGTTGCACAGTGCATGCACGATCCATTTACTTAATCTTCCCGAGAAGACTGCGAGACGAGATATTATCCATGGAGTCAAGCATCTTGAGGAGATTGCAGAGGACTGGTTGTGTGCGAGACGCACTCTGAGCATTCTCAGCGTGCTCGCCCGGAAATGGAACTGCGAGCTGCCTGAGGACGCTGCCTTCGTGCTCCGACGAGCAGACGAAAAATATGGCACTTATAGCACATCGGACGTCCCATCTCCTCATTCCCATACCGGGTCGTCCCCTCAGTCGGATATAAGTATTGGCCTCCAGCCAAGTCGAGAATACAGCCCTCTGAGCCAGTACACCCAAGCGCAACTCGCCAGACCGATGCAACCACCGGGAATGGTCAGTCCTCTCACAACGAGCGCACCGCAACCCATGAGCATTGTTCGGCAAGGTATAGACTCGCAAAATATGTCTTTTGGGTCCGAGTCCATGTCTGGGTGGAGCTCTGCTCCTTCAACAGCCCCGATGTCCAGCTACCAACAGTCATATGCACCACTTAATCCAGGTACCATAACGTCCAACCCGGGCATTCAACCCCCGAGCCGTGGACGATCCTCATCAAATAGGGCAATGAGAATGGATGGTCAAGAATGGTTCCTGAACGATAGTGCCAGATGGCACCAGAGCTTTGAGACCTGGCAAATGGCCAACGGCGGACAGGACGCGTCTGTTTTCGTGTTCGGAGACAATGGAAACAGCGATACACCTAGCACCAACAATACCGATGGTACTCCTAACATACCAACCGAGTCTAACGATCCCCTGGCTGCGTTTGACGGCTTAGGTGCTTCTCTGACTGGGGGTGGTTGGCTTCCCGGCTTGGACTAAGGTGCTCTGAAGAGCTGGAACAGAAAAGTGATTTGTCAATGGGCTCGTTAATATTTATATATCTATACTGGCTAGGCACCGGGGATCTGGCCTGGAGTTTTTGCGGACCTGGCCCAGGAGGCGTTGGATATTTGGTTGCTGAGGTTGAGACGGAGAGTTACGGAGGGATTCGGGTTCGGAGCGAGTTGATTGTTGTTGTATTTAATCACCTCTCAAATACGGCATGACTAATTCCATTTGCGCTTCAAGCCGAGCGCAGGTATTAGATGCCTCTTGCAGAATCCGAATACCGATTGATGATTCATTCTGCAGCATCGTGACCATGACGGTGGGTATACGCATGTCTATCGGGTCGCCCCGGGATGATTCTCGTTCCTCTGGCTTGGATTGTCGCAACATACAATATGGCACGATAATGAGGCCCGGCAATGGTAAGGAATTTGACGGCAGTGGTTGAGCGGAAATCTCTCTTCACGAGTGATCGGAAATGGTCCCCAGGTCGCCGTTCATGTGGAAGAGACTCAGAATGAGGGAAGTCAAAATGTCGAGAACCCTCGGTCAGGGTCATTGAGTGCTACACAAGGTCGGACATAGTAGGCGATTTTCAGAAGACGGATAACTTGCCGCCAAGTTTCTGCAATAAAGGCCCGAGGTATCACATGGTGATGCAGTCGATATCCTCAGTTTCATTAATCAGAAATGATCCCTGAAGCGCCCATAGGTGAGGCAGTTTTGGTATAGTCGTGGGCTGAATAACATATTCACTACGCCTAGCCACATCACACACGGCTTAGATATGGAGGGTCTCATATGCCTGATTCGCCCTTGCAAGGAAATTCGCCCCGTGAGGTACGTCTATCCGCATGTGGCATGAGGCTACTTGGCTACCCATGCAGTGGCAAGGGGCGGGGAAGTAGGAAGAGAGACTAAGTTATCCTGCCCGAGACTTGGTCGGCCGTGATAAATACGGCCGGGGAGTAATGCAGTCGTATAAGGGCGACAATTATGGCGGACAGTGACGGAGAGCTGGTAAAGGAGCGTCCAGGCTGATACCACGTGGTGAAAGGGAGGGTAACATGACCGTCATACAATGTTTGGGAACAAAGACAGCGGTCGAGAGGGTAGAGTGCGGCCGCGCAGAGGGGTTGAGAGGCTCGTCGAGCAGGTCATTCACCGTCCATGATGGACAATGATGGTCCAAACAGGGATCGCATTGGTGATATGGCCTGGGGTTCTTGTCTGGAGAAGTCGGACAGAGTGTTCACGTTGATGCGGGCGAGTGGGGATTCGGCCCGGCCCCCGTTTTGTCGTGTCGGCGCCACGCTAGACGAGTTCCGGTGGGCGCCTTTGCGGGCAGCATGCCGGCGGGGAAGAGAACGGGAACAGTGCCGCAGTCGAGACTGGTGGGGTCCAGTGTGCTGCAGGATGCAGGTTGCACGTCGCCAACAGGTTGCAGCCAGCACAGAAGGCAGCCTCTGAAGTCTTCGGGAGCCTTGAGATCCGTCCTGTACCAAGCGCAGTATGCATCCTTCCAAGTGCCGGCTCGACGTCGCGTCGGCTACCTCCCTGCGACTGGGGATCCTTGGAAGTCGGGCCTAGAACAATTCAAATACCTACTCGCACCGAGGGATATCACAATTCGTTGTTCGACCAACAAGGTCTTGTCCTGAGAATAGACCATCTTCTTTCCTAGCGGCCGAGCAGTTCATGCTATTGGCGCGCAAAAATGCAACAGCATGACCAAGTACCAAATGGTAGCGCCCGCTGTGGTTGCGGGCATCGGGCCATGTCGCGGGGTCGATGGGGGTCGATGCTGGAGGTCGGCAGGAGGCTCTGGCGATTTTTAGAAACTTCTCTCGAGGATCAAGGACCTGAGGGTAAATCTTTTACCAAGGCGAGAAGTGAGAGGTTAGCAAGATGAAGGGAGCCCGTGTCCTCCATATCAAGTCGAAGGATGAGTCGCTCGGGCGACAACATGATGATGGTGCCTTCCTGATTAGGAACTCATTTCCCATCTCTGACTTAGCTATCAAGCTCCAAGGAGCCAATCGCTCGGGAAGAAGGAACGGACTCGGCTGTCACGTTCATGCTGTGAGAATCCGCGTCAAGCAGGAAGGATAGATGTCACGTCACGGTTGGTGGGTTGGTTGGCTCTGTGACGGAGAATACTTCACATGGACCTGCCAAAGGTGGTTTGGGGGCGACCCAACCCAACGCTAGAACTGAGATGAACTGTAAATTAATTAACGATTGGGAAGGAGCAACGTTGGGAGAGAAGGTGCCTTGGGTGCATGCTGGCAAGCCCAGAGGGGAGGCCCCATCCGTTTCTGGCAAGGATGAACGAACAGGTTGCTTCCTTCACAATTTCCTCGGGGAAGGTCAACGTGCCCAGCCACTTCGCGCCATTCTTCAGACCATCTCGGGCACACTTCGCTGATCCCCAACTCTTAGTCCTGACCTACCACCCCAAACACCCCAAACACCCCAACCGCCCGCATCTAACAGATCTCCACCAACAAGAAAATCCGGGGGATTGCAATTAGGGTTGGTTGTGACTGACCAGGGATTGGGAGTTCGTTCGGTCTGTCAACCATTTCGAGACTCGACTGCATTCTCCACCTTGTCGACACATGCGGGCGACCGCCACATCCTCTGAATTGGCTGGCGACCCATGCCTGTGATCCATCCAACCGCCATACGAATACAGAGTCGAATCTACGAATAGCGTGGTGACGCAGCTTTCTCTCGTCATTGCCAACACCCGGGGGCATCAGACACGCCGACGTCAGCATAAACCATGGAACGGACATGGTGTGGCCCGCACGTCCGACCCTCCTCCCTCAAGCCACGACTTTGGGGAACCAGGCACACGCGCAATTCACTTTCGTGTGGCGCCGCGGCACGGCCGTCCCAGACTTTAGGGTGTGTTAATGATTACCGCCAACTCAGACCCCAGAAATCCAAATCATGAGGCCTACCCTTTAGGATGCAATGGGCGCCATGCCATCTCTTGAGCGTGCTAAGTCCTTTACGTTTAGCAGCGCTTACCTCGAGGCGCAGAAGCATATGTACTTCGTACAAAAGTTCGGCTGGAACTCGGTGTCCGGAGAGGGGAACTTGTTGCCGTATTGCTATCCCGAAACTCAACTGCTCAACCGTCGACTACTAGTCTCAAGACACGGTTGAGATGCAGAAATTGGCAACTTCGAGGAACTGGAAGGATTGAAATCAGAAAGAAAATTACTGCTCGGGCTCAGCCGCTTCGATCCCCAAAGACCGACCACTGGAGCCGCGGCACAAATGTCACCACTTCCAATCTTGCCCATCTTTATACCCCAGGTGTCCCCAGGACAAACAAGGGTCAGCAAGTCCTTGTCCGAGTTGGAGAAGGTTCAGCAACTGATGCCATATGGACGGGATTTTAATGCCCATCTGATTCTCCACTTGGCCACCTCTCGACGAACCCCTGACGGTCAGTCATGTTAACCGTTATTGCATCGGTGTACGGAGTAGTTGCAGCGGAATACGAATACTCTTCACTCAGACGTTTCTCGTCTCGGATTGACTCTCGACTAGAATGAAGGAGATAGATGCCAACCTCATTTCCGATCCGTCGATTTCCTCCCTTTTCAGATCACGAAGACGGCAGCTTTCGCCTTGCAGACTCCATCTGAAGCCTCACCTCAACCGGGGCACCCCATCCCAACTTCTCCACCTCCACCTCTCCTCCACATCTGTCTGCCCATCAACCCACCCTTCGGCGGGACCTCGCTCCCAACTCTGGAGCTAAATAGTCGCCTACTCCGTAATAAGCGACCCATTCGGTAGGTCCCAGTGCTCAGGACCGCAAAATCTTCCCTACAAGCCTCTCATTAGGCCCCTGGTTCCTGGTCACGAGCTGGTGCTGAAGTTGCTCCATAGCAGCAAGAGAGCGCTCTTTCCCCCTCACCCAACCCGCCGTCACCCGTCATACAGCACCTATTGTTTGCTGATCGGAAAAGAAGCTGCCATCTTTCAGCGCGCTTTCGACCCCTCGACTCAATTGATCATTGCAGGACTTTAACGGCTAACTCTTACTTCCTGCCTATGCATTCACCAGAGAACTGGGACGCAAGCTGGCCTCGGACAACTGCGACAACGTTGGAGTTGAGGTTGGCGATTGTGCTCGCCTGATCAACCTGACCTGACATCCTTCACGTCCCGACTACATCGTCACTATTCACTGTTCAGTCCACTTTCGAGAGAATTCTCCATTCTATGAGCGCAAAATCATCATTCTATTCTTGTGGAAGACAACGACATCGCAACGGAACCCTACGACAGCGGTTTCCTACGCCGGGATACTGCACCGGCCTTGTCCTGCTTATCCGATAGTTCTTTCAACTAGGACATGACGACTTGATCATCTGAGTACGAAACCTGGTCTCTCACGATCTTGTTACACGAATATCTCTGATCGACAAAGTAGTAAGTGTCCTTCTTTTGTTCATCACATCTCAATGTCGTGTGACATCTCCGGCTCGACCTCTCTGCCATACGCCCTCCCCTTTACACGCACTTGGTACGCCTCTCCAGGAGGCCTGCATACCCCAGGTCCCAAGTCAAATTTCGGCTACCTTTGTTACTGTTGCATTGATGGGATTGCCACTCGCTCCAACGCCAGCCGAGGACCCCTCCATCAACACTGTGCCGCGTGGAGACAGTCTGTTGATCTGATGCATGCCCATCTCATACATCTTTCATTGGCGCGGGACGTCCCATTGATTTGCACGCCCCTCGTTTCCTTTACATCTTCCCCGCAAATTATACGTCTGCCTGGAAGTGTTAAAGCTGACCCCCTTCGCTGTAGATCTTGCCATAGCTTTGAGCTGTGGCACTCGGCTAGGAGGTGTTCAGGTCCAACAGTCAAGCCTTTGTACAATCGTCAACAGCTCCCCGCCTGCTGTTCCATTCGTCGAGAGGGCTTCATCTAGTCGGAAAGTTGTCCCTATAAGTTCATCCTGCTGTACTGAACGTAAGATTCATTCCGCAAATCACAAACGCCTTCAGCCTTCCTGTGGGCTAGATTTACTAATACACAAATAGGAAAGAAAAAGGGAGGCAAAATGTTGTCCAACCCTTTGCAACGATTCTCACCCTACCAAAACATATCCTCAGCTGCCCTCGCGCCCGATGGACATGGGACACAAGCCCAAATGCAGAGCAATGGCCTCGAAACGTTAACCCAGGGCTCACAGTACCCTGTTCATCACTTGGCGCAACCAGCTATCGTCCCGAGTGCTCACATACCGAGAGCCGTCCCACAGGTGAAGCATCGACAGCATCCATATGCGATACATGCTCGGACATCAGGGGGCTCTGGGCCCATTCGACGGAGAATCAGCCGTGCCTGTGACCAATGCAATCAACTTCGAACCAAGTGTGATGGGCAACATCCCTGTGCTCATTGCATAGGTATGTTGCGTAATGCATTATTGACTTGTCAGGACTAACTGTAATAGAATTTGGACTTGGGTGCGAATACATCCGTGAGAGAAAGAAGCGAGGCAAGGCTTCTCGGAAAGAACTGGCTCAACAGGCCGCAGCGGCTGCAGCTGCCGCTGGTGCGCAAGATGGCCAACAGACTGATAGTTCGGGAGTTGAGGGCAGTCATACAAAGGAGGACCGGTCAGAAACCATACCTCGGCATAATTCCTCACAGCGTCCATCAATACCCGGTCGACATCAGAATCTAGGCGAGACGCCTATGAACAACCGGGGCGACGAAGATATTCGACAGGATGACACCATGGAGACTCTAGACCAGCTTGGTGAAATGAACGAACAAGCCCATCTTGCTGGGCCTTCTGCACTCATCGGAGAGTCATTAGACAACTCGGCAGGAATCGACCTGAACGGTTTTGATACTGTACCGCACAATTACGAGGCTCAAGGTTTGGACGATCCAGGGCTAGGCCACCAAGCTTACACCAATGGCAGAGGAAGCATCTCTGGTTATCCAGACTTGCCTTATGGCATGCCGGTACAAAGTCCACCAAACTTTCCAACGAATCCCGGATTTCGCATGGGAAATACCCCTCTGGGCTACCACATGGGAAGCGGAGCATCACCAGGTTGGGGTATTTCTATGGCCTCGCCTCCAGCTCAATTTCAACCCCATGTCGCCCAACCTAACTTCAACAATGGCAAGCTTAGATATCCTGTCCTTGAACCTCTTGTGCCGCATCTCAACAACATTATACCCGTTTCTATCGCTTGCGATCTCGTGGATCTGTATTTTCAGTCATCATCATCGGCGCAAATGCATCCCATGTCTCCATACGTTCTTGGCTTTGTACTCCGCAAGAGGTCCTTCCTTCACCCTACAAAACCAAGGCACTGCCAGCCAGCGCTTCTTGCAAGCATGCTTTGGGTAGCAGCACAAACGAGCGATGCTCCATTCCTGGCCAGCACTCCTTCGGCTCGAGCGAAAACATGTCAAAAGCTCCTGGAACTGACGGTCTATCTCCTCAGGCCTTTGATCCACACTACCTCTAATGATGCTCCAAGTCCGGTTGCTGACGGCGTTGCTCTCGGAGGTCTTGGTGTGGCCATGCCTGGATCAATCAGCTTAGACGCCCTAACCGGAGAATCTGGGCCGTTCGGAGCTGCGGGTTGCCTGGATGATGTGATTACCTACATTCACTTAGCGGTTGTGGTCTCGGCGAGTGAATACAAGGGTGCGAGTGTGAGATGGTGGAATGCAGCCTGGTCGCTGGCACGAGAGCTGAAGCTTGGGCGAGAGCTTCCACCAGGCCCGGCTCCAGTCAGTCATGATAGGAATACCTTGGACAACGAAGGCAACGATGAACATGACCTTCACCGCAACAGTGTAGGATTCGTCACGGAAGAGGAACGAGAAGAGAGGCGAAGGATCTGGTGGCTCGTCTACATTGTAGATAGACACCTGGCTCTCTGCTACAACCGCCCTCTATTTCTCCTTGATGTTGAGTGCGAGGGTCTCTTCCAGCCGATGGATGATAATGTCTGGCAAAGCGGCGACTTTGGGCATTTTCCTCCCCCGAACACGGATCCAAACCTTCTGAACACGGTCCCGGAAGACTTCCAAGGCGACAATCTGCGACCTCGAGGTCCACAATACGAGTGCCACAGCCACAGCATTTTTGGGTATTTCTTGCCTCTCATGACTATTCTGGGCGAGATAGTTGACTTGCACCATGCCAAAAACCACCCTCGATTTGGACTCAGTTTTCGTCTGGCTCATGAATGGGACGCTCAGACGGCCGAGATGAGCCGTCACTTGGAAACGTATGAGCAGAGCTTGAAGACATTTGAGCGGAAGTTCTCTCGCAGGGCAGCAGAAGACAATGCCGAGGCTTCCTTGGAGAAAACCGATGGCAATGGGGTGATCAATGACGCCAGAACACCATCTGTCCACTCAGTTCACTCTACTGGATCCAATCGACTGACGGAGAGTGACATTCAGACACGCATAGTAATTGCGTATGGTACTCACGTCATGCATGTATTGCACATCTTGCTCGCGGGAAAATGGGATCCTATCAATCTCCTCGATGACGAGGATCTCTGGATCTCGTCTCAAGGGTTCATCACAGCAACTAGTCACGCGGTTGCAGCTGCCGAAGCCATTAACCAGATTCTGGAGTTTGACCCTGGGCTGGAGTTTATGCCTTTCTTCTTTGGCATCTATCTGCTCCAAGGGTCGTTTCTTCTGTTGTTGATCGCAGACAAGTTGCAGTCTGAGGCGTCACCTAGCGTGGCTAAAGCATGCGAGACGATCGTCCGAGCACACGAAGCGTGCGTGGTGACATTGAATACTGAGTATCAGGTGAGCTTATGGAATATGCTCAACTTTCCAGCTCTAGGCTAGACATGGCTGACAGATGTTTGTAGAGGAAATTCAGCAAGGTGATGCGCAGCGCATTAGCTCAGGTACGAGGGCGCGTGCCCGAAGACCTCGGAGAGCAACAGCAGCGGCGACGGGAACTTTTGGCACTATATCGATGGACTGGAGATGGGACGGGTCTTGCTCTCTAAGGCGGAGGGAGCTCGAGGTGGAAGGTTTGGGCCAGGAAAAGTAACAGGATCAAGGGAGCGAATCAACTCGGGAGGCTGGAATCTGATTTGGAAATAGGGACTTTGGGGCTGGGGTCTTTCTTTCTGGCGGCTGGCTGCTTTTGCACATGTTGACGGGGCCAGGCTTGGGCCTTGTTCCCCTTTATTTTGGAATACCTTGGTACCCGTCACCGGGCGATATATGTTTGGGCTGGATTTGGGATTTCTTTCCTGGCGTTGGATGTACGATGGCACGAGAAATGAGACACACATGGCCATGTTTCCAGATGCTTTGTGTAAGGTGACTACCTACCTACCTATGAATTATGATTCGGCACGTCGTGATTCAACATGTTGCGCAAGTCGAACGGGAGGCGTCTTTTGATGGTTTCTTGTGATTCAGGAGATTTGCTTCAGCTGACACATGACATGTCGTTGGATTAAAGTTTGCTCTGTCTCATCTGACGGACTGACAGATGCAGCCCTGAGCAAGAGTCCAGCTCGTATTCGCACCAAAATGGGTGGGTGCTCGTCTATTGCAACTCCATTATGCACACTCTTGTGTGACACCCGAGCATCGTCACCTCATTCGTCCGCTACATTTCTCGTAGTATCATTGGATATGCGCAAGACTTGGGCCTTCGTTTTGCGCTCAATCTGTTTGACAATAAGTAGCTCGCACCTATCGTGCCCTATTCTAGAACCAGTCCTAGCGAATCACACTCCCCAGTCCCTCCTCGCCGTCCTCCTTGGCCACCCTAGGTGACTCAACCACTGCCTCCAACTCAGCCTCGTCACTCTCCCGCCGTGATTCACCCTCAATCGCATTCGCAGGACCCTTATGCACCTGAGGCGGTACCTGCATATGCACGTGTGATTCAGCGAACAAGGGGAGACACCTGCACGACGACAATGGCTTAGAGCACCTATCATCGTCTGCTACTTAAACCCTCTACCCATTCACAGCCCTGGTCGCTGCTTTCGCTTGCTCTTCTCAATACAGCTATTGTTCGCTCTCATTTGACCTTTTCGACGGATATAAAATCTTTCTCCTTCACTATCGTTCTCGTCTTCGCTCGCTTCCTATCATAACTCTTTACCGGCAAACACCACCAGTCACAGCTCCCCCCTTTCTTCGCAAACAAACACACATCCGTCACAAGTCCTTCGTCCCAAACAGCCATCTCGGCCTCAGCTGACCGATCCCTCCCTCGTCGCTCTTCATCCCACCCGCTCTCAGACCGCCGCCTCACGGCAACAAACAGTCCGTCATACCTCCCTGCCCAAACGTCAGCTGGACTCACCTCGCTCGCAGATTAATATGCGGCCCCAACGCAACAAGAAGCGCGCCCGATATGCAGAGAACAGCTCAAGCCCCCCCTCTGAACGATCCGGCTCCGTCTCAGAAGCAAGCATGCACTCCGGAGACCACTTGGCCAAGCGGCCGCGACTGCAGCAACAAAACAACAACAACTCGCTGTCAGCGCAGAACCAGTTGCAGATGCAGCAGCAAATGCAGGCCATGCAGTACCATCAACAACACCAACACAGCATCGGCGGCATGCAGCTCGCCCTCCCGCAAGCCATGCAGTCGCCTCCCAACGTCCTCGTCCCCTACGGCAGCCACAACAACAGCGTCGGACAACATTCCTCCTCTCCACCTGTCATGCTGCAGTCCCCTCCTGAAGCGGCGCGCGCTCCCCAGCCCCAGAGCTCCAAGCTCCGCATCGTCAACACCCCCATTGAAAACGCCGGCATCTTCATCCCTCCCGCCCTGGCCCCCGAGGAATACAACCGCCGCCGTGAGCAAATCGCCCTCGAGCTCCGCCGCCGTCGTGACCGAGCTCCCGCGCTCCCGCGGTCCGCCATCGCCGACCTGCCCCCCAAGCCGCCCGCCGAACAATGGCACACCATGCCCGACGAGGAGATCACGCTCGACGAGCAAGACGCCATCATGGAAGCCAACAACCGCATCGCGGCGAACAACCAGCGCGTCGACCGCGAGCGCAACAACCAAGCGGCGAAAAAGTCGCGCCAGAAGCGCCTCGAGGCGCTGGACAACACGCGCACCATGCTGAACGACTGCTACATCGAGATGTGCTGGTGGCGCATGAAGGCCATCAGCCTCGGGGCTTCGGACAGCGACTACGCCGCCGTGCCTGCGGCCGTGAAGCAGGATGTCCTCCGAGAGCTGCAGAAGGACATCAAGGACAAGGACGATGTGAACGAGCAGCTGCGCAAGGAGGAAGAGTCGCGACGCAGGGCTGAGCGGAATAGACGGAAGGCGGTAAGTAGCTGAGGCCTAACTATATCAAAGTGAGTTTGAGCAGAAGACCAACTGGGAAACTAGGCGCAGAAAGCGGCGACCAAGGAAATAGGACGATAGTGACAATAGGCAACGGATTGAAGTTTTGTGGCGAGCGGCGCAGAGGCTGATGCTGATGGATGATACCCTCTTGTTTTTCTTTCTGTTAACGAGTGAGTGCTTTTGGAACCTGGCAGGCTGGGAAATCAGAGCCAGGGACTTGGTTGTCGCGTCCTAGACGGGATACGGAATTGGAGCGGCATGGGAAAAGGGACAGGGAAAGGGACAGGGACTAAAGAAGCATAATATAAAAAGTGGTATCAAAAGACGTTATAAACATGTGCCAGTAAAAGATTCCATAATAACGCGCCCAGTGTCTGTCCTTCGCCAGCCAAATCGTGGTCACATCCTGTGTCGCAATTCTCAACTCCCCGAGCGAGAAAGCAAAGAAAGAACAATATGTTCAGATTCTAAGGGGGGTATTGATGTCCAAGTTGAGCCGATGATAGATCTGCCTTTAAGCAGCCATGGGCTGCTCATGATGAGGAGGCTTGGACTCGCCAAGCTCGGCTTCGTTGGGGTTTCGGGGAGGAAAGGTCTGGCTCTGGGGCGCAGCGATACAGGCGCGAACAAAGAACACGATGAAGACGATGACGAGAACCCTGCGTAGCAGACAGATTAGCCCAAGAGTTCGACCAAGCAACGGGGCTTGGGGCGGAGTAGACTTACCAAGTGACGGCACCGATGGCAGCGGCGGCAGCCATTGAGCCACCGTAGGCCGAAAAGGTGTTGTCGCTGTACCAGCCATCGTACCAAGAGTAAAAGGACGAGGCGACGGAAGCAGCCCAGGCCCAGGCGGAAAGCCAGAAGATGGCACACAGGATGAGGGCACCGATGAAGGCGATGCGGATGTAGAGCTGAGGGGCGAAGAACTCAGACGCGAGCATGAAACCAAGGATAAGCCAAGTGAAGATGGCCTAGAACAAGTTAGTCTCTATCCAGCATGAAATCCAACTTCACTCATGCCATTACTTACATCAAAGATCATGAAACCAGCAGGTCCAGAGTAGCCAGAGAGGTAGTAGCTGTTGCCGCCAAAGAGGGAGAGGTTGTAGGCAGAAGCAATCAGGGCACCGAGAGCAAAAGCGATGATGACGCCGCGGATGATAGTCAGCCACACGGGCATCGCAGGAACGCCGGTGGCCGTGAGGCCTTGGGTGCCAGAGGTAGTGGTAGACATCGTGTTCGAGTATATGGTGGTTTGGCTGAGATCTTCTTTGATATGAAGAGGATGTAAGTGTCTCCTAGAAGGCGTAGTGTTAGACTCTTATATGCTATGCTGAATGGAGTAGAATGAGACACGTCAAAGTAGTGACGTGGGAAGAGGGCATGAAGGAAGGGCACAAACCGTTTCTCTAGGCAGTCAGTCAAACTTGTCACAACTGAAGGGAATCAGTCAACGTTTGACAAGTGCCGGGGAACAGGGTCCCTCTTATGGTCCCAGGGAGGATTGAGCCGGAGACAGAGAGACTTGGGCTGAATCCCTGTCTCAATGCACCCTCCTCTGCGTCCAGCTCCTCCTTCTCCTCCTCATCATCTTAGCTCTTGGCGCTGGACGTGGACGGCACATGGGACGGGCGTTGATCTCGGCCACTGCATGCCGGCAAGCAGCAAGCAAAAGCAAGCACACGCACGAGCCCTTGTCCGGTCCTGCATTCCGTCCTCGTCTTTGACGCTGCACTGCACCCTTGCGTAAAGGCCCAACACCAACGCCAACGCAGCATAGCCCGCATTGGCGCCCATGCGCCGGCAAGCAGGGCTGAAGGAGCGAAAACGCTCTTCATCTCTTGATTCGCCCAATCCGCGCGTCGGGATAAAGCTTCCCTCAACCCACACAACCCTTTCTGTTTTCCATTTAGCTCTTCAGCCCACCGCTAGGGCTGTTGCAGGCTCCCTGCATCAATTCCCATTTCCACACACCACTGAGCAAGATGCGAGCCTGTTATTGGACGGTGCGGAAGGGTGGAAGCGAGGCTGGCTTCGTGGGCAGCGGGCAGGCATGTATGGGATCGTTTTGGGCTTTGTGCGTGGCATTCCTCTTGTCGTTCAGCTGAGGTTTGGGGAGGAGGGCTCTCTCCCTGGTTCGATGTTCGTCTGTCGCTTCCCTTGTGGTTGTCTCAAGCATCGAGGCGGCTTTAGCGGCGGCTTCAAATTGGTTGCCCGTGTGACTTGATTAGTCTGTGTAAGTGATGCGGCAGTCTGCGATGCCTACCAACCGAGAGGGCGGACATAGGTGCCTAGACAAAGGAATAGTCGGTGAAGATGTCATGGGCATGGTTGTGAGAGACCGATAGGTATGAATAAGGGAAACGCAGACAGTGCCTTCCTCAGTTGTGCCTTTCACGCTCTGATGCCTGAACAACCAGGTGTCCACTGTGAAGACCAAGGTGCGATAGCCTCAGTCCATACCTGCAGATAAATCTAACTTGCATAGGACAGCATCTGAGCTGATGATAGTAGCCTTTCCTAGGTGCCAGCTGTGTTGTTTCATTCATTCGATCTCATCGGCACTCAACCAAACAAATGCAAGATATGGCACCGCCACACGCCAGCAGAGACAATACGAAAATGAAGCCAAATAAAAGACGCCAGTCCCCCTCGTCCACTGGCATCTTTACTTTGATCGGCGGGAGACCACAAGGAGGCGTCCAGCTAGACCATCCAGGCCCAAGCCTCTTCAACTTCAGCCCCAAAATTGAACGGCATGGCACGTCTCTGGCCTCTGCCCACCACACACACACCCTTCTCCGCTTGGCCCAAACTGTCAGACGGGACGTCTTTGGTCCTCTCACCCCCCAACAAGAACGATGCACGAAAAAACTACCGTCAAGTGACTCTTGTCCTGCAAACCTGATTGCTTGCTTTCACGCTGCGCGAGCGCTTGTCGATCTCTGCCCTGTTCTGGCGCTGGACTTGCTGCAGGGGCCGTCGCACAATCACATCGAGAGAAGGGCATCAACCAATATCATCTCTTCCGCCCTGGGAAAGTGTTGCGCCTTTTTTTGCGTGACGACACGGCCTTCACGTGTTGTCTCTTTTTCGGTTTGAACAAGGTTTCATTTGTTTCCTTTTATTAGCATGCATTTCTTCTCTTCCCCTCCCTGCATGGACTCATGTCGCTAGCAATGCAGAGTCGTGATCCTCAAACAACCTAAACTCACAGCTTCAAGCATCGACCAACGCCAGCAGGGGGGGGGAAGCTCCACGACGATCCATCCATTAAAGTCCTTGGCTTCTTGGGGCTGAACTGCAGGCAGATTTTTATTTGGTTTTTTTTAATCCTCACCAGATTGCACTGGTCCTCTCTCGACCTTGTTTTTGCGGGCGTCAGACTAGGAATAGAACAAGCCATCAAGCCCCATTCTCCCTTGAATTTGAGTAGGACCAAGCTAACAGGCTCTCACAAGATCGATCTTATTGGAGTCACACCAAGTAGTAATTAGTTACTTCGTACAGTGGCTGGTTGTGATCTCATGGCTCCGCTTCACTTAGATTGTTGCTACGCACCTCCAACATTCATCGTGTGTCCAGTCACCGACAATTGAGGCCTCGCTTTGTTCCTGTCGTCCGTAATATTTTTTTTTTTTTTTTAGGAAGTGTCCATCGACCAAACCTGGATGGACTCTTCATTAAAGCATGTGGCTTGCTGCCCATCCTCTTTCTTTCTTTCGGCTCTGTTTTAGCGTGGCGCAAGGCGTTTTTATGCGTCCAAGGTCTCTTCTCACAGGCTCAGACTCTCGCACGTGATTGAGATCAACTGAGATCAATCGAGATACGCGGAGCCATCATTCATCGACACACCGACCTCACCAAGCGAAACAACCTGTCGATTAAACTATAACCCATTTTCCGTGTCGTGGTAACAAGCTCGCTGTAACCCTTCTGTCTCCTACTTCCCCTCTACATCACGTCTATTCTCGTCTCCCATACAGCATATCTTGCCATGCCGTCACTCCCTTCCCCAGTTCAGTCCAGCCTCTCAAAGGCGATCCTAATATTCATTCCATTTGATTCTGTCATCAATTCGTCTCATCGTCTCGAGTGAACAAGCCGTCCCTTAACCCAGACCTCCTTCGTATTCCGATCATCTCCCCCGTACAACCACTTGGCCATCCTCTCCTCCCACGTCTCCCACCCAAACACATCTACATTCCCCCCATCCCCACTCACGTTTCCCCCCTCGTCGTCAACACTCGCCAGCTCGATAAGCTGCGCATCCCACTCCATCCCCTCCTCAAACCCGCCAACCTTTCCCTCCAAGCCCACCACTGCCGCTCCGCCCCGTGTCGCCAGGTACAGCACCTCCTCCACTGTCAGCTTCGTCCGCTCCCGGTCCGGGTCACCATCCTTCATGCCCATGGCGACGTGCCGGCTCACCAGCGCCGCCTGCCGCGCCGCCTCCAGGATCGAAGGGCTGTAGCCGCCGGCCATGTCGGTGCCGAGGCCCACCGTGATGCCGCGGTCCCACATCCACCGCACCCGCGCCGCGCCGCTGGTCAGCGAGCTGTTGCTGCAGGGACAGTGGGAGACCTTGCTGCCCCGTTGCGCGATGAGCTTGGCTTCGGCTTCGCTGAGGTGGACGGCATGTGCCAGGATGGTGCGTGGCGTCAAGAGGCCGCAGTCGTCGTAGACGCCCGTGTACGAGCTCGATTCGGGGAACAGTTGTGCAACGAGTGCAATCTCGCCGTCGTTTTCTGAGACATGGGTCTGTACTGGCAAGTCCATCTCACGCTGGATGCTGGCAAGGCCTTTCAGAGACTCGGTGGTGCACGTAGGGGCAAATCGGGGAGTCAAGATGGGTGAGACCAAGCTAAAGTTGGGGTCAATCCCCCGCACATGCTGGATGGTCTGAAGCGTCTTGTCCAGGCCGTCTTGGGCACTCTCGTCGCGGTAGTATTCCGGGCACATTGGGTGATAGTCCATGCACACCCTCCCGACAAAGGCTCGCTGTCCGAGAGACAAACACAAATCCGCGAGCAGGTTTGTTGCTGCCACGTCGAGGGTCGCAAAGTAGGAGGACGTCGTGGTTCCGTGAGCGAGGGATCGCCGCACACATGCCGTGTAGACACGACGGGCCTTGGCGAGGTCCTTCAAGCTTGACTCGAGGGGGAATGTGTAGGTTTCCAACCAGTCCATGAGAGTCGACTTTCCAAAGATGCCCGCATTTGGATATTGCGGCGCATGCACATGAGAATCTTTTGATTGCTTGTTAGCACTTAGTGGGCAGAAGCCGCGAGGGAGAGAAACGTACCAATGAAGCCTGGAAAGTAGAACTGGCCTGGCTTAGCGACGTGGATGTCTACTTCGTCTGTCGTCCATTCCAACGTCTTCAACAAGACGTTTTGGACAAGTTCAACAGTCTTGCATTCCTTATCAATCTTTGCTATCTGGCCGTTATCGTCGACACAGATGGCAGCGTCATGAAGGTACTCTAGTTCCTGCGGGCTCTTGCTGGAGATGAAAGTCCCCAGAAACACATGTTTCCGTGAGACCTTCATTTTCGAGCAGTCGGACCGGGCGTGTATGAGGTTAGAGGTGAGTTAGTCTGAATCAGGATGGACAGCGTGACTAAAAGGGGACTGATGATGACGTAACGCCAGCCTAAGCAAGCCACAGACAAAGACTCTCGAACAGAAAAAAGAACTGATCGAGAAGAAGGAGAAGAGAAGAGAGCAAGTTGAGGACGCTTGTGTTGAAGGGGTTCAAGTAGTTGTTATAGATTTGAATACAGCCAAGCAGATGAGCCCGTGGGAACCCAAGGTGAGTGGGGGGAGAAGCCGAACTAGGCCTATCTTCCACAGCTTCCCTTTTTGGGCGTCTCGGACATTCGCCTAGACTGTCTCCCCAAGGCAATCGTATAACTACAAACACAGCACAAGTACGGCACAGGCGAGTTCCTCTCTCGTCATACAAACGCCAATCAAACCACGTAGCCAGTATTCTTCAGCTTTGCCCTGAAGCGAAGAAGAAATAACCAGTGTCCGTGTTACTCTTGGGTGCAACTGATAGGCCGGCTCCGCCCCGGCCCTCGCCGGCAGCCGACTCCGAATAGATCCTCCTCACCGTCTCCTCTGCCGCTTGGAAGAGCTCGGCCTATCTCTTCCGTAATCGCCGCCGGCCATATTATTGCTTCCAGACACATTATTAAATGCATCACACAAACACGGCCTAGTAACAGATTACTGCTCGCATTCATCCGCATTCGTACAACTCGACATGAACACGACAGCTGACCCGAATCACCCAAGACACTTACGTAGTACAGACATGCACACACAAACATAGCACGCAAGGGACGTCCAAAATCAGAATGGTCCAAGTCTTTCAAAAAGTCTAGATTCTAACAACAAAACAAGAGCAGAAACGCCTCCTCTAGAGAATGCATCATTATATGCTTCCATACCAAAATAATCCAATTCGGGAATCTTAAGCCTCCTTCATCATCATCTCTTTTACTTCATTTCATTTCCTTAAGCAGCAGCACCGGGGCCATCGTACTCCAGGCTGGAGCCGCTGTCGCTACCATCAACACCGTTGGTGGCAGCCTCGTCCTGGTGGTATTGGTCCCAGTTGGCCAACACGGCTCCAATCTTGGGCGAGTTGGTCAGCTTGTACACATCCTCAAAGTACTCCTTGGTCAGCGCAAATGGCTTGGCCGTCACGTTGGGGATGTACTTTCCGACCAGCTTGGAAGGATCAATTGTCGTCTTGTTGATCTTCTTGAGCAGGAAGGATCGGAAAGGCTTGACGCCTGATCGGAGGAAGGTCGAGTGGAAAGGCACGTCGATTCCCCGCAGAGGGATCGTAGCAAAGCCACGCTCCAGCTCCAGAGGGACTGGCTTCGCGAGAGTCTTCTCAGCGCAGCCGCGAATGATCTGCTTCAGGTGATCCTTGGCCTCCTCGATGTGCTCCTTCATCTCATCGATGTCGATCTTCTGCACCTTGAGGAAGTTGGTGACGCCGGCGAGCGTGTCGAGGGCACGCAGGTCACCAGCGCAGACGTACTGCATGTTGGCAATGTTGTAGTTGACAATCTCCAGGAGCCAACCAGTCTCCTCGGCAATGTTGTCGACAACAAACTGGAGAGCGGCTTCGTTGAACGTCTTGCTGATACGGCTGGGGTTAACAGCACACATAGAGTAGTTCGAACGACCGGCAGCATCTCGCTCCACAGCAACCTGCATAGTCAGGCCACGGTAGAACACAACCGAGACCAAACTCTCAATGGGCATGACCTCGGCAAGGGCAGCAAGGGCCGAGTATTCACCGAGAGAGTGACCGGCAAACGTGCTGTCGCGGGGAACAAGGCCCTTGGCCTTCATGTCCTCAAAGCTAGCCTTCTCCATGAGGGTGAGGGCAGGCTGAGTGAACTGAGTGGCGGACAACAGACCAGTGGGGGATCGGTAAGTGTACGAGGTGGTGGTCTCATCAATCTCCTTGAAGATCTTCTCAGACTTGATGGAGCCATCGGCAGCAACCGTCTCAAAGGTCATGGCAATGTAGTTCTGGCGAATGGCCTTGCCACGGGGACCACCAAAGTGGATGGTGAGCTCCTTGGGGTTGTTCTTGACGATGTTGGTGATGGAGAAACCTGAAACGCGAGTTAATACAATAATAGCTTGAGAGATCATAATTCAACGTACCATAGTTGTCAAGGAGATACTTATCGGCGCGGTCCCAGACCTCCTTGGCAACGGGACTGCTGGCATAAAGCTCCATACCCATACCTTGCTCCTGAGAGCCTTGGCCAGTGAAGACGTAGGCGGTCACGGGCTGCTCGACCTCAGCTGTAGCTTCGAGAACTTTGTCCTCAGTCTCCTTGTTGCGGACCTCAACGTTGATGATCTTACGACCAGACACCATACCAACGTGCTGGAGATTGACCTCAATATCGTCGTTGGGCAGGACCATGCCGACAAGAGAGGCGTGGAAGCTGCGGACGCGGCCGACATTATTCTCGCCGGCCCAGGTCTCAACCAGGCTTCGGACAGCAGCACTAGAGTACATGCCGTGAGTAATAGTGCCAGGGAGGTTGGCGTAGGTAGAGAAGACACGAGCCACGTGAATGGGGTTGTAATCGCCAGAAACACGAGCATAGTTCTCGTTGGAGGCAGGGGCACGAAGCTGCAGGGGAGTCTTGCCACTGAGAGGAATGGGGTTCTCAAAGTTGATGGGCTGGTCAATAGGAGAACCGTTGCGCTCAAGGTAATCAATGACAGGGTTGCCGTGGGACTCGCCAGCCTCATAATCGACGCTGGCAATCTGGATGATCTCCTTAGTGGGGAGCTCAAGCAGAACCTGCCCGCGGGTCTCGACGCTGTTGAACACATCCTTGTTCTTGTAGCGGACCAGACTCTGGAGACGGAAGGTCAGAGTCTGACCGAGGAGCTCAATATCTCTGGGGAGCTCGTCAACAGAGAACCACTGCTTGGATCGGAGAACAGCAACATCCTTGGTGGTCGCAAGGTGGACTTGCATTGGCGTCTCAACCTTGCGCTGGAAGGTGTTCTCGTAGTCGGTGTAGGTGCCACGGTACAAGAACTGGGAAGTGACCTCCATAACAGGCTCGCCATCGCGGACAAGGGTTCCGCAGACCTCAACCATCTTGCCAGCATCCTGGTTAATAACAGCATTGATCTGCGCGGTGGTGGAAACCTCGTCTCCCTTCTTTAGAGGCTCGGCACCAGGAAGCATGCGGAACTGGTTAGACAGGTGGACCAGCTTCAGTAGATCACCATCGATGGTACGGGGGAAGATAGGCTTGGTAATGGCCTTCCAACCAATAACGATGGCGAAGTCCATGGGGGCAAAGACGGTCTTGCCAGGTCGGTCAACGAAAGCCTCGCCGGTGTTGCCGACGGCGTGGACGAAATCGTTAATCGCCTCACCAGTAATGGTTGTCTTGCCACCGTCAAACTTGCTAGTGACGTCGGCGTCAAGATCGACGGGTTCCTCGCCAAACCAAGCCTTCCAGTAGAACTCCTTAATGCGGTCATTGCGGCCCTCCATAACCTCACGGATAGGAGAGTAACCGGCCTCGGGGAGGTAGTTGAACTTAAGGGTCAAGGCAACAGGCTTGCCGAGAGCAGTGGTCTCCTTGATCAGGTTGACGTGAATCACGTTGTCACCGGTCATCTTGATCTCCACTACATCAACGTACTGGTTGTGTCGAGGCTGCTCTCGGACCAGAATGACGGTCTTGGCGGGGTCATTGGGGTACTGAATCTCAACGAATAGGCCACGAACAGGGGCGAGAACGCGGCGGATAGGGTTGTTCTCAAACTTCTGGCCTTGGACAACAACTTCAGACATGAGAAGAGCGTGTCGCCAGTTCCTGTTGTGACCCGCAAGGAGGGTAAGCCAAGAGTCAAGCTCGGGCATGGTAGCGGCAGCTGAGGAAGAGAGGCGGTAGGTATTCTTGTGGGCGTCATAGCTGACAGTAAGGCCCTCAACATCCAAGGGCATCTCAGCATCAACCAGCTTGCCACCGAAGTACTCCGTGACGGGAATAGACGCCTTGTTGTTGTTGTACAGGTCGTTGGTCAAGAGAGAAATGTGACCCTCGTGGATACCGTCGAGAATCTCCTTGATAGGCTGGTCGATGACGGTAGAGAATTTGGCTGCAGCGGGACCTTGGAGAATGCAAGTACGGCCGACATCCTGATCAACGACGGCATCGAGATCCTCAGACTGCCAAAGGGAGTCCTTCTTGAAGTAAAACTCAAAGTTGTCATCAAGGATAGGGATGAAGGTAACGGGCTTCATGGTGGGACGCATAGTCATCATCAAGAAGAACTGGACATCCTGCGCGGTGAGGATCTGGTTGTCGGCCTCAGGGTAGGCAGCCAGGACACGGTCAACCAGGCCGAAAGGTTCGTTGAGGTCAGCGTAGCTCTGGAGAAGAGATGGCTTGCCAGTGGTAGCAGTGAAGCGTTCTTCCAGACGGTGGACGAAGTCACCGGTGAAGACAGAGTAAGAGCGATCAATCCAGCGAGACTGGTGCTTAACGTAGAGAAGCTCCACGCATCGGCGCAACACTTCGCCATAGGTCATCTGATCAAGGTCAACAGCCTGGCCGGCCTTGTTGCGGCCAAACCAGACCTTCTGGCAGTCATCGTTCAGCTTCTTGATAATGTAGTCCTTGTTCTTCTTGAGCTCAGCAACACGCTTTTCCTTGGGGATGGCGAAGATCTTCTGGTCCATCTCAGCCCAGAAACGAACACCTCGGGTCGCAAGTTTGTGAATAGGCTCGCCCATCTCAGAGCGAACGGTGATAACACCGCCAGCAGGCCCCTTGTAGGTCTGCTCCCACTCACCATCCTCGAGACCAGGAGCGTCGACGATGGCCTGCTTGGCAGCCTTGGCGGTGTGTGCCTCCTTTGCAACCATCATGCGGCTACCGAACAAGCAACCATCGAAGGGCATGGGAGGGTAGCCGTACTTCTTGGACCACTGACCAGTGATGTATGGGTAAGTATCATCGGCGCCACCGAAGCCACTACCAGCAACCAGAATTATGTTCTCTTGTCGTCGGATTCGGCCATACATCTGAAGAATAGGCTGGTGGAAATCCTCAAAAGAGTGGTGGCCACCACCACGGCCTCCCGTCCACTGGAGAAGGACAGGGAACGTGGGGTTGGCCTTGGCGATGTTGATGACAGCTTGAACGGCATCAACGGAACCAGGCTTGAAGGAGATGTGCTTAAGACCCAGCGTCTCAATGTACTCGTTGGCAACCTCGATAGAAGGAACACCAGCACCGATGGTAAGACCCTCAATGGGAACACCCTCAGCTCGGAGCTTGCCAATAAGAGGAATCTGCCATGACATGGCACGGGGGTTGACATAAATCAGGTTGACAGAGATACCACGGCCAGCGGGAATCGCCTTCTCAATCTTCTTGATGGCATCAGTCATCATGGGGCCGATGAAGTAACCACCACCAGCAAGCTCAATGTGGTAACCAGCATTCATGGTGGCCGCAACAAAGTCCCAAGGAACAGTGGCGGGAGTCATACCAGCAACAACGATAGGGGGAAGCCCCAAGAGACGACTCATCTTGGTGTCAAGATATGTCCGGCCGCCCTTTGTGGTAACAAGGCGAGGACCAAACTCCTTGACCCAGTCGATGGCATACTTGACAGCATTCTCCTCATCCCTGTCGAAGACTTCAGGCTTGTACCCAACCTCGGACATGGAGCCTTCAACGGTACCGGCGAGAATGACGCGGACGCCGCTTCCCTCCTTGTTGCGGCTGGTCAAAACACCGAGACCAGAAATGCCACCAGGACCGAAATCGAGGATATGAGTGGCATCGGGGAAGACAGTCGCCTTCTCCCAGTTCACAGGATCCCGGGTAATCAGGCGGGTCAAAGCAGGAACGATGTTACCCTTAACCTCACGAAGATCTTTACCAGTGTTGGTGTCAAAGACGGCGATTCCCAGGTCGCTAGAGTCAATGTTGATGTCCTTAAGGTCGTCATCAATCAGAGCAGTAGCCTCAGAGAGGTAATTGCTGTGGAAGGGAGCGGTAATGGGCAAGAATCGGTTGACAAATCTGACCTTGCGCTCCGTGTATGGGATTCGATTTTGGTCAAGGCCAGTGGGAGCCTTCACTTTCCGGAGCTGAGAGTTCAAACCGTACAACGAGGTGGGAGGTCCAGTGACGACGAGGTTTCGGGGGCTGTTGATGAGGGAGACGCTGATGTGACGATCGGCAGGGAGATACTGGTTGGTAGCATCAATATGCTTCTGGACCTCAGCCTGAGAGAGGTCGCGAATGCTGAGCATGGGCGTAGGGGAACCCTCCCCATTGTCCAAAGACTCTCGGAGCATGCTTGGGGTCATGGATGTGATAGGGAAAGCCTGCTGACTACGAGTTCCAATCCAGAACAGCATAGTAATGACAGAATTGGCAATCTCGCGCCACGAGTCCCACGAGTCAGCGGCAGCGGTGGCAGCGGCCATGACAATACCCTGGGAGTGACCGGTAGTGCCAGTGATACGCTCACGTAGCATTCCCGGATGGACACCAAGGACCTTGCATGTCACCTCGTAATGGGCGAGCTGGACGAGACCAATCAGAGGGAAACTGACTGGTGCTGATATGAGGTAGTCGATATCAGGGGTGGCGTCGGCATCGTGAAGCCAGCTCATAACATCGAGACCCTTGGGAAACGACTTCTCCGCGGTGGGCTTCTTGGAGAGGGTCTGGAGAAGCTCGGCGGATGAGGTAACGAGATCGCTGACGAAGCTCGAGTAAGTCGTGAAAATTTCCCGGAGCTCCTCAAAGTACTCCTCGATGTTGCCTTGGCCACCGAAGATGGTGTAGAGTTCGGCGGACCCTTCCTCGGCAGCACGGAAGAGGGCTGAGGCATGAGGCTTGATAGGTCGGTTGCAGACTGAGCGAGCATCGTAGTAGCTGCGGATGAACTCAAGCTTCTTAGCCTCAATCCCGGGGAGAGTAGCCGCGACGGCGTGAACCTCGTTGCCACGGAGGAAAGTACGCTCGAATTCGTTGAGAACGAGCTTGAGCACCTCCTCAGAGGAGCCTTGCTCGTCATCTTCACCCTCTTCGACTTCGTGTGCAATGAGACCAAGATATCTCGCTACCAACTCGGGGACCGATGAAGGCTCGTCATCCTGGGCAAGCTCGTCGGTAGCGGCGGGTAGGCTGGAGACGAACTGATCTTTCAACTGAGAGGCGGTGAAATGGAGGTTTGTGGGGATGAGGAAGGAGGTCTCGAGAGAGCCGTGAGACAGAGTCAGTGGTCGCAGCGAGGCGCTGGATCTGGGCGTGGAAATGCCCGTCTGGGGGCCGTTTCCAGAGTTATACATTGTAGAAGAAGGGGGTATCGAAGAAAATCTGCAATGGAGTGGGCAAGTCAGCCTTTTGTCCATTGAATCATGGAAGCGCGGGCAGACAGAAAGGGAGCACGCAGAAGGCCACAAACCTATCAATTCAACTCGTGGCACCGATCAAAGATCTGATGCTTATTCTCGAGGACGCTGGCGAAGGAATTCCGGCAATCCTGGATGCGCAGTGTTGGCTGGACCCCCGAGAGTTGGGAGGGGGGAAATTAGACAAGGCGGGATGGCGAAGAAAGAGCTTGGAGTCAGTGGAGCGCAAATGAGCACACACTATAAACACCAGCCTGGCGCAAGACACGAGAGAAGGAAAGGAAGAAGGGATGAAGAGGCAATCTCGAGATGAAGGGTCAGAGGTCTAATGAACTCAAGGGCGAGATTGGTCGACGGATGGTATAAGTCAAGAACGAGAAATTTCGAGCTTGAAAACAAGACGCCCCGGAGGCCGGCTATGAACAAGGGCGGGTGTCGCAGCCGGAAGTTAGAAACCACCAGCACCGACTCCAGCCAAAATTTCAAAGTTGTTGGGGATGAGCGATGGGCAATTGAGGGGTACGTACCCATGAGCTAACTCCCAGGGACACACCCTCTCCTTCATCCCCAGTGCAGTCCCCTTTCCCACCATACCTGCAGGCGCGGCGATAGCGCCAACCAACTCCCAGGCGCCCGCCAAGTTACGACCTTTTGCAACTGCCATTGGCATGCACGGCCACATGGGCGGCTTGTTCGATGGGCAGGGGACCCACGCCACAGTTGACCCCTTGCTGCATGAGAGCTCCAAGTTGAAGGCATAGGAGGGGTTCTCGGGATGCGGACAGACAGACCTAGGTACAGGTACTTGATGGCCCAGCGTCCCCCAGCCGGGAGACTTCGGGGGTCTACAAAGTGGGCTGTAGAGGGGCAATGTGGTTCTTTTTTTTTGTTGGCGGGCAAGCTGGCAAGCTGCCTCTTTCCAATCGCAATGCGATGGAAGTGCGGCCAATGACTGTGTTTGTGTCTCGACTGCCTGGTCGTCCCCGTTGGAGCAGGTCGGAGGCGTCCACCTTCAAAGGAGCCCAAGCTTGGGCTCCATTTGAGGCTTGCTGTTGAGAGTCACGCCTGCAGCCGACGGATGGGCGGAAAGCTGATGGTCATTTTTGATGAGATGTCAATTCGCCGGCCACAAAACAACAAAATTCTGCCGGACTCCTAGCTGGTTGCCACGGTGTGCCCAGCTAGGTCGCACTCAACTCCTGCTGCCTTGTCGGAACGATTTTGTAACTGCCTTGTTGCTGTTGACAATATTGGTCATCTCGACTTTCCTATTCGCTCAACACACGGACTGCATTACATCAACAAACCGAAACTGGGCTGTCAATCGTTCAACTTTAGTTCAACAGGTTGTCTCAATCATCTATTCCATACCAATTGGTGCCTGTTGGAAACCGATAGACGGTTCCCAATCTGTTGACAGGATTTTTTCTGGTCCCCCGTCTGTTGGATTCAATCTCGCCCAATCCCGGCCGGCCCTCATGCAACTCCAAAGTCCCCACTCATCCACGACATAGGTATTCTAGACTTTTCCAAGTCCAACAAGTCGGGGTTGACGACGACGGTTATTGTTGACTGTCTTGGTCGAGCTTGCCATTGGAATCCTTGAAGGTAGTTTCGGTTCTACTTTCGGTAATCGGTTATCAGATCTCTCGGAGTTCAAACCAGCGGAGCAATCGTGACAGCCACCCATCATGACACCTCCCCATCTAACGCCTCAAACATTCCTGCAGATATTCTCAACGACACCTTTTGTGCCGTCTGCCACCGCCTCAACGGAGTCAACGCCAGCATCTTTCCCCGACAGACGTCTCCCCACTTACCCACATCAACCCGCCCAGCTCCCGAACGCGGTGGGGACATGTCACAGTACAAGTTGTCGTCGAGCACGTTAGAGCAATAGCATCGCCTTGATTCACCAGAACAGCTCCCTTGGCTATACCAGCAACGCCTTGTCCACGAGCGGCATGGCGTTTGTCGCAGCTTGCATGCACCATTGGTTCGAGAATTGTTTTCCAGGTTCTCACGCGGGTTGACAAGAGCCGCAAGCGCCGCCACGCTTCTTGAGATATGTTGCTTGATACCAGATCATGGTTGCAAGGGGACGTCTTCGTACGTCAAACATAAGTTCTACAAACTCAACAAGACATCGATCGGGGTCAACGTCCTTCAACAACGGCCGGCTGCCCGGAAGTTCCAGGCAATTGTATCGGTACTTGTCCGAGGAGAATATTGCTTTGAGAGCTGGGCCAGATGCGAAATTACACCAAAAAAAAACACCTGGTGGCAGGGGCACTCCCACACCAAGAAGAGGTCCTAGCAAATGATGGGACATTGTCGTCACCTCACATCGAGTGATTACCAGACTTGTCGTCATAGGAGACTGATCTCGACACATTCGGGAAGTTTAGATAAGAAGGGATAATGGCTGACCGTGGTGAGGCCGCTCGGCCGAGCATTCGTCGGCTCTCATCAGAGACGACTCGGCGGTTGCGGCCCAGCAAAAATTATCTGTGATGGTGCCCCAAAGGCTTGGTGTCTGGGGAAAGATGTCCCTGGCCACCCCTGGCATTTGCTCCCACGCCCTCACCGCTTTCCTCGAAGAAGTCTAGCGCTGGAATATGGTTGAGGAGCGTGCTGCAAGCCGGCAGCAGGGCCCAAGGCCCGCCGTCATGGGTGGCCATCCAGAACACCATCGGACGCTGCCAAAGCAAGTACAGGGTACTCGGGAGTTGATCACGGCTTTACTTCGTGCCTACAACGGTGACGCAGCAGCTGGCGAAGGTTCCGTAGTTACAGGTAAAAGGCTATCCAGTACACCGTACATTCAGACTTCCCGTGGCATCGCGGGAATGCAGCCGGGCCCGTAGCCGTACCGTAAGTCGTGCATCGCTCGTGGAGGGCGTGTACAGAGTACAAGACGCTCAAGGAGGCAATTAGACAGGGGCAACTTGCCCAGAGCTCCCCCAATTTTTTTTTTCACTCGTTGTTGCTAGTGGGTCACGGCGTTCAACAATCGGACACTCCCTCCCTCCATCAGCGGCTCCAATTGTGATTACCCTCGAATGCCCGGCTGCTCATCAACTTCGGTTTGATTCTTCTTTCCATCCCCATTGCTTCTAGCTGGCAGGCAGAACGCACTCAGTCTTCAATTACACCCGCCCGGCCGTGCACTTCTGCCTCCATCTTCCTCTCCATCTCCATCCTTCTCTTCCACATCCTCCCCTCCAGCTGCCACTCCCTGCTTCGCCAGCTTGGGAGCATTCCACGACAGCTGCCCTTTTTTCCTTGACAACGTTGGGGTTGAGCGGGCCCCTTACAGGTTAATCAACACCACGCGCCAACCTACAGTCTGGTGCGATAGTCATTTTGACCTTCTTCGAGATACCCCTTCTTTCATCGCCTTTCACGACCTAATTCGCCCATTATGCGTCCCGAAGTTGAGCAGGAGCTGGCCCATACCCTGCTCGTTGAGCTTCTCGCCTACCAATTCGCCTCGCCCGTTCGGTGGATTGAGACTCAAGATGTGTTCCTCGGTGAGAGGACCGCTGAGCGGGTTGTCGAAATCGGTCCTGCCGACACCCTAGGCGTCATGGCTAAGCGAACTCTGGCTTCCAAGTACGAGGCGTACGATGCCGCCAAGTCCGTTCAGCGACAGATTCTATGCTACAACAAGGACGCCAAGGACATCTACTACGAGGCCGATCCCGTCGAGGATGAGCCCGAACCCACCCCTGCCGCCTCAAGCGACGCTCCTGCTGCTGCTGCTCCCGCTGCTGCGGCGGCTGCCCCTGCGGCGGCTGCCCCTCCCAGCTCAGGGCCCGCGGCGGCCGTCGCCGATGAGCCAGTGCAAGCTGTGGACATTGTCCGGGCACTTATCGCTCAGAAGCTCAAGAAGCCTCTTCTTGATATTCCTCTGAGCAAGGCCATCAAGGACCTTGTTGGTGGTAAGTATTCTTTGATTGACCAATTGAGAGCGCAATCGCTGACTTGAACGTTTTCAGGCAAATCTACACTCCAAAACGAGATTCTCGGCGATCTCGGAAAGGAATTCGGTTCGACTCCCGAGAAACCCGAGGACACTCCTCTTGATGAGCTAGGCGCTGCTATGCAGGCCACTTTCGATGGCCAGCTCGGCAAGCAGTCGACGTCTCTCATTGCCAGGTTAATCTCCTCCAAGATGCCTGGTGGTTTCAATATCACAGCCACCCGAAAGTACCTCGAGGCTCGATGGGGTCTTGGTTCCGGTCGACAAGACGGCGCTCTTCTACTAGCATTGACCATGGAGCCTGCCGCCCGTCTTGGCTCCGAGGCTGATGCTAAGGCGTTCCTTGACAGCGTCGCCAACAAGTATGCTACCAATGCCGGTATCAGTTTGACGACAGCTGCCGCAGCTGGTCCTGCTGGCGGCGCTGGCGGCGGTATGATGATGGATCCCGCGGCCATTGACGCTCTTACCAAGGATCAGCGAACTCTCTTCAAGCAGCAGCTTGAGCTATTCGCCAGATACCTCAAGATCGACCTGCGCGAAGGAGACAAGGCTTTTATCAACGCTCAGAAGTCTGAGAAGGTCCTCCAGGCCCAGCTCGATCTCTGGACGGCCGAGCACGGGGACTTCTACGCATCTGGTATCAACCCTGTCTTCAGCCCCCTTAAGGCTCGGACCTACGACTCCTCCTGGAACTGGGCTCGCCAAGATGCCCTCAGCATGTACTTCGATATCATCTTCGGTCGTCTTCAAGCCATCGATCGCGAAATCGTGAGCCAGTGCATCCGCATCATGAACCGCTCGAACCCCAAGCTTCTCGACTTCATGCAGTACCACATCGACAACTGCCCCACCGAACGTGGCGAGACGTACAAGTTGGCCAAGGAGCTGGGACAGCAGCTCATCGAGAACTGCAAGGAGGTTCTGGACGTCGCACCCGTCTACAAGGATGTCGCTGTTCCCACGGGTCCTCGAACCACCGTGGATGCCAAGGGCAACCTCAACTACGAGGAAGTGCCCCGTGCTAGCTGCCGAAAGCTGGAACACTACGTCCAGCAGATGGCTGAGGGTGGCAAGATTTCCGAGTACGGCAACCGCACCAAGGTTCAGAGCGATCTACAGCGCATCTACAAGCTCATTAAGCAGCAGCATAAGATGTCCAAGACATCCCAACTCGAAATTAAGAACTTGTATGGTGAGGTTCTCCGCTCATTGTCAATGAACGAGAGCCAGATCATTGCCGAGAAGAACGGCAAGGGCCGCAAGGTCAAGGCTGTCAGTGGACACAAGGGCAAGGTTGAGACCATTCCCTTCCTTCACCTGAAGAGAAAGTCTCTCCACGGCTGGGATTACAGCAAGAAGCTCACCGGCGTCTACCTCAACTGCCTTGAGGACGCCGCCAAGGCTGGTGTCACCTTCCAGGGCAAGAACGTCCTCATGACTGGCGCCGGCGCCGGCTCCATCGGCGCAGAGGTTCTCCAGGGCCTTGTCAGCGGTGGTGCCAAGGTCATTGTTACCACCAGCCGATTCTCTCGTGAGGTGACTGAGTACTACCAGTCGATGTACACTCGCTACGGCTCTCGTGGATCCCAGATCGTCGTTGTTCCCTTCAACCAAGGTAGCAAGCAGGACGTTGAGGCCCTCGTGGAGTACATCTACGATACCAAGAACGGCCTTGGCTGGGACCTTGACTTCATCGTCCCCTTCGCTGCCATCTCCGAGAATGGTCGTGAGATTGATACCATCGACTCCAAGTCCGAGCTTGCCCACCGTATCATGTTGACCAACCTTATCCGTCTTCTCGGCTGTGTCAAGGCCCAAAAATCCGAGCGCGGCTTCGAGACTCGTCCCGCTCAGGTTGTCTTGCCCCTTTCTCCCAACCACGGTACCTTCGGCAACGACGGTCTCTACTCCGAGTCCAAGCTTGGTCTTGAGACGCTTTTCAACCGATGGCACTCTGAGAGCTGGGCCAACTACCTCACCATCTGCGGTGCTGTCATCGGTTGGACCCGAGGCACAGGTCTCATGTCCGGCAACAACATTGTTGCCGAAGGCGTTGAGGCTTTCGGTGTCCGCACCTTCTCGCAGCAGGAGATGGCTTTCAACCTTCTCGGTCTCATGTCTCCCCACCTGGTTGACCTTTGCCAGTCGGAGCCTGTCTTTGCTGACCTCAACGGCGGTCTCCAGTTCATTCCTAGCCTCAATGAGACTATGACCAAACTCCGAAAGGACATCATGGAGACCAGCGAGATCCGCTCAGCTGTTAGCAAGGAGACCGCTATTGAGAACACCATCGTCAACGGTGCTGCCTCTGAGGTCCTCTACAAGAAGAAGACCGTCGATCCCCGCGCCAACCTCCAGTTCGATTTCCCCGAGCGCCCCGACTGGAAGACCGAGATTGCTCCTCACAACGAGACTCTCAAGGGCATGGTCGACCTCGAAAAGGTCGTTGTCGTTACTGGTTTCGCCGAGGTCGGTCCTTGGGGTAACTCTCGTACCCGATGGGAGATGGAGGCTTATGGCGAGTTCTCCCTCGAGGGCTGCGTTGAGATGGCCTGGATCATGGGTCTCATCAAGAATCACAACGGACCCATCAAGGGTCAGCCATACGCTGGCTGGGTTGATGCCAAGACTGGTGACCCTGTCGACGACAAGGACATCAAGGCCAAGTACGAGAAGTACATTCTTGAGCACTCCGGCATTCGTCTGATCGAGCCCGAGCTGTTCGATGGCTATGACCCCAACCAGAAGCAGCTTCTTCACGAGGTTGTGATTGAGGAGGATCTTGAGCCTTTCGAGGCCTCCAAGGAGACCGCCGAGGAGTTCCGACGTGAGCACGGTGATAAGGTTGAGATCTTCGAGATCCCTGAGAGCGGCGAGTTTATCGTCCGCCTCAGGAAGGGTGCCAGTCTCTGGATTCCCAAGGCTTTGCGCTTCGATCGTCTGGTTGCCGGTCAGATCCCTACCGGTTGGGACCCAAAGCGTTATGGCGTTCCCGAGGACATCATCTCTCAGGTCGATCCCGTCACCCTTTTCCTCCTTGTCTCCACTGCCGAAGCTCTCTTGTCTTGCGGTATCACCGACCCCTATGAGTTCTACAAGTACGTGCACGTGTCTGAGGTCGGTAACTGTGTTGGTTCTGGTATGGGTGGTACTGCCGCTCTTCGCGGTATGCACCGAACTCGCTTCTTGGACCAGCCTCTCCAGAACGACATTCTCCAGGAGTCTTTCATCAACACCATGTCTGCCTGGGTTAACATGCTTCTGCTGTCTTCCTCCGGTCCCATCAAGACCCCCGTTGGTGCCTGCGCCACTGCTGTTGAGTCCGTTGACGTTGGTTACGAGACCATTATCGAAGGCAAGGCCCGCGTTTGTCTCGTCGGTGGTTTCGATGACTTCGGTGAGGAGGGCTCTTACGAGTTCGCCAACATGAAGGCCACCAGCAACACGGTTGATGAGCTCGAGCATGGTCGTACGCCCAAGGAGATGTCTCGTCCTACCACCACTACCCGAAATGGCTTCCTGGAGTCCCAGGGCTGTGGTATCCAGATCATCATGACTGCCAGGCTTGCTCTCGATATGGGTGTCCCCATTCACGGTATCCTGGCCCTCACCACCACTGCATCCGACAAGATTGGCCGATCCGTCCCCGCCCCTGGACAGGGTGTTCTTACCACTGCTCGCGAGCACGCCGGCAAGTTCCCCTCGCCTCTTCTTGACATCAAGTACCGCCGCCGCCAGATCGAGCGTCGCAAGAAGACGATCAAGCAGTGGCAGGAGTCTGAGCTCGAGTATGTTTACGACGAGATTGATGCTATGAAGGCTCAGGGCGGTGACTTCGACGAGAAGGAGTATGCGCAGGACCGCTTCGCCCACATCGAGAAGGAAGCCGCTCGCCAGGAGAAGGAACTTCTCCGCAGCATGGGCAACAACTTCTGGAAGAGCGACCCCAGCATCGCTCCTCTACGTGGTGCCCTCGCCACCTGGGGTCTCACCATCGACGATATCGATGTTGCTTCGTTCCACGGAACTTCGACCAAAGCCAACGACAAGAATGAGTCGTCTGTCGTCTGCCAGCAGCTCAAGCACCTTGGCCGCACGAAGGGCAACGCCGTTCTTGGTATCTTCCAGAAGTACCTCACTGGTCACCCCAAGGGCGCTGCCGGTGCCTGGATGTTGAACGGAAGTCTCCAGGTCCTCAACACTGGTCTTGTTCCTGGCAACCGCAACGCCGACAACGTCGACCCCGTCATGGAGCAGTACGACCTCATTGTGTACCCCAGCCGCAGCATTCAGACCGATGGCATCAAGGCCTTCTCCGTCACCTCTTTCGGTTTCGGTCAGAAGGGCGCTCAGGTTATTGGTATCCACCCCAAGTACCTCTTCGCTACCCTTGACGAGAAAACCTACCTTGAGTACTGCGCCAAGGTCGAGGCCCGCCAGAAGAAGGCCTACCGCCACTTCCACGATGGTCTCATCAACAACGCCTTGTTTGTTGCCAAGGACAAGGCTCCTTACACCGATGAACAGCTCAGCAAGGTGCTGTTGAACCCCGATGCTCGTGTCAGCGAGGACAAGAAGACTTCGGCGCTCACCTACGCGCCCGACTTCATGAAGCAGTCTGAGAAGGCCGTCCCCAGCGCCAAGGCCAAGGAGACCCAGCAGGTCATGGAGGCGCTTGCCCACAAGGTGGCTGGCAAGAACAGCAATGTTGGTGTTGATGTCGAAGATATCTCGGCCATCAACATTGACAACGAGACCTTTGTCGAGCGCAACTTTACCACCAATGAGATTGCCTACTGCCGAGGTGCCCCCAGTCCCCAGAGCTCTTTCGCCGGTCGCTGGAGTGCCAAGGAGGCTGTGTTCAAGTCTCTTGGTGTCACCAGCCAGGGAGCCGGTGCCGCCCTGAAGGACATTGAGATCCTCAAGGGTGAGACTGGTGCCCCTACTGTGTCGGTAAGTTATTCATTCACAGTACACGACGAGCCCATTTGCTAACGATGAATCAGCTCCATGGCGATGCCGCCGCTGCCGCCAAGAAGGCCGGTGTCAAGGACATTACTGTATCCATCTCGCACTCTGACAGCCAGGCAATTGCTGTTGCCGTCGCCAACTTTTAGGTGTGGTAATAATGAGAATAGAGTGTACATGCTGGGATGATAAAGGGCGTTGGACCATTTGATTCGATATGTTGTGTTCCCACGAAACTTTGAGCCATGAAGCATTGTCGGGTTTGGGGGTAGGCTTCCTAGAATTCGTATGACTTATTAGTATAGATGAATTGCAAAACATTAAGTTCTAGATCAATTACATCCAACACTCATGTATCAACTCGAATTCATTTCCACTTGATGTGACGTCTATTTCTATCTTTAACATGTTGCGGTTCGTTGCTACCATGTGAAGGGATATTTATCGGTGTCTGCCAATGCACTCCTTAGATACAGGGTAAGCACTGATCCATGAGGTAGGCAGTTAGAAAAGAGTCATGCACTGGGTTCAGAGACATCAAGTGGTGTGCGATATCTCGAAATCCCTCACTCGTAACCGATCCTTTTTTCGAGATCCTCTCACATCCGTCTCGGGTGGTTGTGCATGCCATGTGTCGGGTTATTAGCGTGATAGGTATCCTATTGTCCTCTGCCTCGACCCCGGCCCCTGCCACCACCACGGCCTCGTCCTCTATCGCCGCCTCGTCCACCGTGATCTCCCCTCGACTGGCCACCTCTTCCACCTCGGAAATTTCCTTGTCCGCCCTTCTGGGACTCGCTGACTTGGTCGATGATCTCGTCGGGTACTCTCAGATATTTGATCTAGCTCGCTCGTCAGTTGCGACTCCTCTTGTGGTTGTAGTGTGACGTACGTTGTTCCCCTTGACGTAAACTTCTGGTAACCTGACAAACTTGTCTCCTTCCTGTGTTTTAAACCGTCAGCATCTTTGTGTCCTTTCGGTCGGTATGGGGTCCCGTACCGGGCTCGTCTGCACCACCTCCTTGAGGGTGAGGTTCATCCAGGTATCGCACATCACCAGGTGTCCATTGAGCGTCTCGCCGTTCTTGAGCTCGACCAGCATCGGGTGGCCTTGGGCCGCGTTCAGTAAACCGAGGGGCAGCTGTGCACCAGTGAGTTAGCTTTTTGCGCCTTGGGAAGCGTGGGGGGGATTGTGAAAGGAGGGGAGAGATGGCTCTAGTAGTGTCTGGAGGCAGAGCAAGAGGAGCTACGTACCATGGTGATGAGTTTGCGCCAGCAGCCAGTTTCGTACAGTTGAATGCGCGCTGGAGGCGGAACGTTGGGAATGGAAACAAGCTTGTGGAGTGGGCTGCCTTTCTCGGTGAGGGCCAAGGTGAGCAAGACCATGAAGTTACCCGGGAGTTGCATCACCCCGCTTTAAAGATACGCGAGCTCGGTGAAAGTGAAGAGGCGCTAACGTACTGGCTTCCGTTGCTGGTCTGGACTTTGGATAAAAAAAGTGACAATAGCTTTCAACACAGCAACAACACCACCTAAACAGCCATGCGTCGGCCGCAATTGCTCTACGATGGACTGTGGCGCTGCCTATGCCCATCCTTCGATGAGCATGCCCTTCCCAGAGCTCTCAATGCCTCATTCTCCGTCCGACCTACCGCGAGCCGCAACGGACCCTTCCCCAAGTCCAGTTTGATCCAGCGTCGTCAAATCGGAATCGACAGAGTCTATAACCACGATCCTCCTACAAAGGCCCAGTCACTCGATGCATTCTTCCGCCTAGCCGAGCGCCAACTCAACAAAGCCGAGCCAAAAGCAGAATTCTTCAAAATTCTCAAGCTGGAAAAACCTGACCTCGAAAACGTCCCTGCAGAGGACATTGTCAAGGCTCTGAGGTTCTTACGAGATGGAAACTACCACAAGATACCAGATCCTCACGACAGGATCGTGCAGTTTGTCAATTTTCTCATTGTGAACCGAAACTACGCACCAGATGCATTCATCTACGAGTGCATGATGGATGCCATGACGGACCCAAAGGGATCGGCTGCCGGAGTGCGCAAGCTCTTGACCGATATGTCTGACCAGGGCATAGCACCTACAGCAAATGCATGCTACAGTGCGCTGTCAGCCCTGGCCGTCCATCCTGACTACACATTGCGGGAGACAGTGATGTGCTTGATGAGCACGTACTGGTACGAGATGACGACGGCTGCCAAGCAAGATATTGCCATCGGCATGCTCCGTGAGGGTCAGCATGAGCTCGCACTTGAAAAATTCACCGAGATGCACGAGGGCAAGGAGAGGATGGACCTGTGGGTGTACGACATCTTCATCGTCGAGTTTGGGAGAGCAGGTTTCTTAGATGAGATGCTCCATCTCCTACGCCAGCGGAAGCATGCCAAAGGCACTGACAACGCGTATCGAACGTTGCTCCTTTACGCGTTGGATGTTTTCAGCGGCGCTTACCACGAGCAAGGCACACGTTTTGTGTGGGAATACGTGGTTACGCATCGGATCCTGAATCCCCCCAATGCCATGATTGAGAACGTTCTAGGAACGGCGGCACACCATGCGAATACGACTTTGGCGTCAGCAGCTCTGGATATGTTGTCTAGCCGAGGCAAGGTGCCTGCCCACCAATACGAGGCTCTCGTCGATGTCTTTGCGGCCGCAGAGGACATGGAGGGTGCGTTTGGTGTCTTAGCCATCATGGAGCGCGGCGGTACCAGCATCCAACGAGGCATGACCAGGAGCGTGTACCAAGCGATGGCGAAGAACCCTTGGCTCATCACTGAAGCTAGCGAAGCGCTAGAAAAGATGAGTGTGAAGCAAGAAGTCCCCTTGCAGGTGATTGGAGTGACTGTCGAAGCCATAGCAAAAGTGCGCGGAGCCGCGGCTGCCATGGATTTGTATCACGACACGTTTGCTCTTAGCGGGAAACAACCCGACTTTGACATTCTAAGGAGTTTGGTACTCAATTGCACGGACATGGAAACCATGTGGTCCCTGGCGAGGGATTATGGAATCATGGTGGCGGCTGATAAGCCTCTAGAGAGGGACGAGATTACGTTGTACGAACGCATGATTCCCGCGTGCGCTCAATTTGGAGATTTTGACCGGGCGTTTGAGCATGCGGAGAAGGTTCTGGGCCATGCGGGCGACGAAGCTACAGCGGGCGAGGGTGCAGGCGAGAGAAGGGGACGATTCGAGGCTTGGGTCATCCCGTTGATCGAACACGCTGTGGCGGCCAAGGACCAACGGGTGTGGCGGATTATCGACGAGATGAGCAAAGAGAAGGAGTTTCAGGCCGACAAGGTGCAGGCTCTCCTTGGGCGGGTGCAGTCAGAGAGACGGGCCGAGAAGTTGAAGGGTGTAGAGGATGCAAAGGATGATGGCACGTCACTGGAGAGTGTTGTAAGGTGGAAGGAGGTGGAGTAGAGAGGTTGCCAGCAAAGCATTGGTGGTCAGCTTCGAGGTGAAGCGTATGTACTATGTATGTGTAATCTCACTGTACTTTTAGGACTGTCGGATATTGGAGCAGTCAGAACTCCGACGCCTTTCTTTCTTCTTTTCTTTTTTCATTTTGGAAGGGATGAGTGGATGAGATAGAAGGATGACTACGAAATAATTGGGTAACGAAGGCATTTAGTGTTGATGTTAGGCGATACGTTGTCGACCATGGTCAGCTTAGGCAGCCGAGCGTTCCGGGAGAATGGAAGCTATTGACCAAGCCAAGGTTCATGACGATGCTCGGGAGGAGGGAGGAGAGGCAGAGAGAGGGTGTCATTGGGCACCCGAGGATCTGGATGCAGGAGCAAAGCATCTTACAAGAGGGAGGTGGTTATCTTGCTCGGCGGATTTACCGACGGACGACAAGGGATGCATCTCGGTCAAGACGAGAGAGCGAGAGCGGGAGAGTGAGTCACAAGACGAGATTGATTCCCCGATGTGTCTCGGATCTTGGATGGGAATCTCCGGGACCTTCTTATTACCTTGTTTCAACCCACAATTCAAGCAATGCACGGCCAAGTACCCACGCATACATGATCCGCGGTGGATTCTTTCTTATTCAGAGCGCGGCGCGATATCAAGACCGAAGGGCGACTTGGGTGATTAATCCGGGGAGATTTCTAAGCTCTCCACCTGCCGCCAATTATTGGTTAGTGAGTGAGAGGCTGATATGTCACCACCCACTGGAAGAGACTTTTTTTTTTTCTTGTGCCCTAGTTTCTAGCTTCTCTCGTAGAAAAAAAGGCCATGGCTAGACGGAATGACGTATGTAGGGACTGCTTACTATTAGTGCTGATTGAAAAGATCTGCTTTGCTGTACGAAGGAAGCACACGGCGCAAAGGGACAATAGAAAGTTGGTCATCCTTCGTATGCTCGAGATTACCTACAAGGGCCAGAACATCCCAGACAACAATGTAAAAGAAAAAAAAGAAGAAAAAAAAGGGAACCAGGAGGGCGGTACTTGACATGTGCCGTCAATGACAAAAGTGGCTGATCTTCAACACCCATCTGATCTGCATCTCGCGTCGAGCTAAGCTCCGAGCGCCGTCGGCATATCAAGAGCAAGGTACATCCAGAGCAGCATAACGCCCAAGCGTGACTTTGCCCAAGATAGCCCACGGGCGTCTTTCCTCGTGGCAGATGGAGACGGGTCTCGCGTCAGCCCTAAACTCGCCATGTACATGGTTTGGGTACCTAAGGTACCTACCTAGGTTAGTAGGTAGGTAGTTAGGTAGAGGTATGTAACAGCACCAGCGAAACTGTTGCTTCGTAATACCAACACGCCCTTTCCTTCCCCATTGAATAGAATGATTAGTGAAGTGGTTCCATCTGTGCCCCGATTGGTAAGCCCCGACAGTCGAGTTGGCCCGAAGCCCACCAGTCAGCCAGCCATCTCGGCCGTGAATTAGCACAGACGGAGGAGCTTCACATCTTCTACGGTGCGGACATGGCACAGCTCCGTAGCTGCCGTGTAAGTTATGTCCGATATGGAGCTTCGGAGGGGTGTGTGTGTGTGCGTGTGCGAGAGTGTGTGATTACATACCCAGCACCAGAAGGCAATGGCGCCAAGGTGAAGGTGAAAGCGAAGGGTATAAGACTCGACGACTTCTCCATCATATAGACTATCCTTCTCTCTCAACTTGGATCCAGCCAATTCGTCCGTCTCCGAGTTTGAGGGCAGTAGCTTTGAAGCTTGTCCAGATCCTTTGAACTTGCACGGGAGATACTCTCGTTGGCTGTTCGCCCACCACCACCATCACCAAAACCAAGAATATATCAAACAGACAATATGCTGGCGGATCAGGTCCGCGAAGCCCCCCTGGGCAAACTCATCCGCCTCGTCACCCGCAACAAGTACCTCCAGTACCCCGAAGAAAAGCCCGACTTCCAGCTCCCCGAGCCGTGGCTCATCCTGCTCAACAACCCGGACGCCGTCGTCGACGAAGACGGTCAGACCAACAACAACACCGTCGTCGCCTCGTCGGCCTCGTCCACCACCGCCGACGACGACGAAGATGAGGAAATCAACACCGGCGAGAACCCGGAGATCAAGCCCAGCAAGAAGGAGGTCGAAGACGGCACCCAAGACGAGAAGCCTCGCAACCCCCGCCGCGGCAGCTCCGGCCTCGACCCCATTCACCTGCGGCGCACGCGCTCCGCCGAGGACACGCAGCCCTTCTCGAGCGACCGCATGAACGTTGAGGAGCAGCACGAACTCGAGAAGGTCAAGTCCATCCCCATCGTGCCCAAGCGCACCAGCGACGGCGCCATCCTCGTCGACTGGTACTACAGCGACGACCCCAGCAACCCGCACAACTGGTCCAACAACCGCCGCCTGGGCATTGCGCTGATCATCTGCCTGTACACGTTTGTCGTGTACACGTCGTCGGCCATCTACACCTCCTCCACTGAAGGCGTGATGCGCAAGTTCGGCGTCAGCCAGCTCAAGGCCACGCTGGGTCTGTCGCTGTACGTGCTGGGCTACGGCATTGGACCGCTCATCTTCTCGCCGCTGAGCGAGATCCCGCGCATCGGGCGCAACCCCGTCTACATTGTCACCATGTTCCTGTTCGTCATCATCTCCATCCCCACGGCGCTTGTCGACAACTACGCCGGCTTGATGGTGCTGCGGTTCCTGCAGGGCTTCTTCGGGTCGCCGTGTCTGGCCTCGGGTGGTGCGTCTCTGGGCGATATGTACAGCTTGATGGCGATTCCGTATGCCATGATGGCTTGGGTGTCTGCTGCCTACTGCGGACGTAAGTTCTTCTCCACCCTTACCCCTTTATACAGAAGAGAAACTAACAGTATGTATGCAGCTGCCCTCGGCCCTCTCATCAGCGGCTTCGCCGTCCCCGTCAAGGGCTGGCGCTGGTCCCTCTACGAGAGCATCTGGGCCTCGGCCCCCATCTTCATCCTCATGTTCCTGCTGCTCCCCGAGACGAGCTCCCCCAACATCCTCCTCCGCCGCGCCCAGCGCCTGCGCAAGCTGTTCGGCAACGAGCGCTTCATGTCGCAGAGCGAGATTGACCAGCGCAACATGAAGGTCTCGGCCATTGCCATCGACGCCCTGATCAAGCCCTTGGAGATCACCATCAAGGATCCCGCCGTGCTGTTCGTCCAGGTCTACACGGCCATCATCTACGGCATCTACTATTCCTGTAAGTTCCCACGCACCCTCGGACACTGGGCTCAAATAACTAACTCCCCGTGCAGTCTTCGAGGTCTTCCCCCTCGTCTACCCCGTCTACTACGGCATGAACCTCGGCCAGATCGGCCTCGTCTTCCTCTGCATCCTGGTCTCCTGCCTCATCGGCGTCGGCGCCTACACGGCCTACCTGTACTACTACGTCGACCGCCGCATCCGCAAGTACGGCTGGCCCGTCCAGGAATCCCGTCTCCTCCCTGCCCTTGGCGCCTCCATCGGACCGACCATCGGCCTGTTCCTGTTCGCCTGGACGGCGCGCGCGTCCATCCACTGGATCGTGCCCACCATCGGCATCACCATCTATGGCGCCACCGTCTTCATCGTCATGCAGTGCATCTTCGTCTACATCCCGCTGAGCTATCCCATGTACGCCGCCAGTCTGTTTGCCGCCAACGACTTCTTCCGGAGCGCGCTTGCTTGCGGCAGCGTTCTGTTCGCGCACCCTCTGTTCGGAAACCTGGGTGTCGCCAAGGGCACCAGTCTCCTCGGAGGTCTGTCGGTCATTGGTATTGTTGGCATCTGGCTGCTGTACTTCTACGGCGCCAAGCTGAGATCTATGAGCAAGTTTGCCCTCTCTGATCAAGCGAGCGAATAAGTGAGGCAAGGCGGCAGTGAACACTGCATGTTTGAATACGACACGATACCATATACGATACCTGCAGAAAGGCGGCTGATTGGGGACGGATAATGTGGAAGGATAATGTATGAGTAGGTTATGGTTGCGTCTTTATACCACTGCTTTGATAGAATGGCTTGTTAGTGTCATGTGCGTACACATGCACACGAGGAATCGAGGTAATGGCGGAATGAGAACAAGAAATACCACTCCTTTTTGAGCATCAATGACAAGTACCATCTTGAGAGTTCCATCCCTGTCGCTAACACCCCGATATTTTCCCCGAAGAGTCTGATAATAAATACAGTGAAATTTGCGCCTCATGTTCCTGACCAGCCATCTCAAAAGGGCTCTCGGAGAAAACAACCCAACCCTCATTGTCCCTTTCCTGCCCTCCAAATAAAAATACCATTCCAAACGAATAAGTTCATACGCGCAAGACGTGGCTTCCCGGGTAATAAAAAAACCGCTTCATAACTTAATGCAAACTATCACACTCCAGACCACGGATACCCAGATGCGTGGTTCCCGGCCGAAAACGAGTTCGAGTTTGAGCTGTTGAAACTGTACCAGCTTGACTGCTGGTTGTTCATTTGGTTCTTCTGGCTCTGTTGGCTCTGCTGATCCTGTTGGTGCTGCGAAGATGACGGGTATGACGAGTAACTCTGTTGGGTTTGACCAAAAGAGCTATTGTTAGACCGTGTGGAACGTGTGCTACCACGCAAATCATAGTTTGATTTGGTCTCGGAGCTCGATTTCGCAGCTGTCGGTTGAGTGTAGCTGAGTTGGGTGTTGTAAGTCGACGTGGAGTTGTATGAGCGGTCGTGCCCACCTCGCGATCCCAACCACTGATCTGAAGCCGACGTCTGGTAAGTAGACATTGAGGAGGGTGCCTGAGAAGACAAGGACATTCCCGCAGAGGCATTTTGACTAGGAGGTTCAACAGTTGTCGGAATAGACGAAGTCGCCTGTGCCTGGGAGAACGACTCATGGCCGGGCCTCCGGTTCGTTTGGCGATGCGCCGTGACCGTTGTTCCATAGCTCTCCTGATCGCCATGATTCAACGTGCCACCTGGCTCACTTGCGTTCTGATTTGCGGAGCTGTGGCTCCTAGTGTGATGGCTCGGATTACCAGGTGGTGGTGGATAGCCTCTCCCCATAGACTGGTCAGCTGCTGGCGTTCCAGTCTGAGCTCGCTGACTTTGACGTGACTTGGCCCGGGGAACATTGGCTGCCTGAGAGGGAGATGATCGGGCATGAGCCAGCATGGCAGCTGTCGCGGTCGGGGAGTGCTGATGTTGCTGCTGGATCGCAGCTTGAGCCAAAGCCGAGGCTCTCTGCATTCCGTCATGAATCTGAGCCACTGGGTTGAGTGCTACGTAAGGGTTCGGGTAGCGGTTCGTCTGGCCAGTGTAACTAACCCCAGCAGTTGCATCTGACGAAGTGTGGGTGTTCATGATGGTATCGCTTCTGGTTTCCTGGCGTGGTTCAGAGGGCAGAGTTCGCCGAGAGTGCGATCTGGTGGTGCTCGGGGGGGCACTCTGTCCCCATCCTCTCTGAGGGAAAGAAGCATCTGTCGCGGCAGGAACTGGCTGGTGCTCCATAGATTGAGTTGGCTCCGGTTCTCTCGTTTCATAAGTCTGCCTAGAATCCGCAGGTACGTGGTGCTGTTGCATCGCAGGTGCTTCATCAACATGGCCCAGGCCTGCCAAGCCTGTGCTCTGTTGGAAGTAGGCGGGCAAACCATCAACCTCCTCAGCTATGGCCTCAACCGGTGGTGCAAGGATATTGCTGACGGGCATCTGAGGAAAGTATGAAGAAGTAGGAGGTTCTTCGGGCTGGACGGAGTTATCATCGTCCGGTTCCTCGACCTCAGCCTCAACATCATCGTCCGCATCATCCCCTTGGCCATCATCTTCGGTCTCTGGGGCTGAGTTCACAACAACGGCCTCGCTCTTTGGCTTCTTCTTCCTCAGCCCTTGTGGCGCATACTCGCAAGTCTCCCCTCGAGACTCACATCCACTGCAGGTAGGGCGTTCTCTCGGACACTATCATTGCCAGTCAGCTTCATGCAGATCTAAAATATCGGCAACGTGATCCATACCTTAGTTTTGTGTACTTTGCATTGAAAGCAAGCGTTCCGTGATTTACCCATGTTTTTCCTTGCTCTAGTCTTTGTTTTGGGTGTCCCTGACGTCGCCGGCTGCTCAGTGCCTTCATTGCTAGAGCCACCAGACTGGGGAACCAGTTCCTTGGACGTGGTAGGCTGAGACGTAGTTTGGCCATGTTGATTTGAGGTTGTCGATGTGTTTGCTTGGCCGGATGCCGAACCGTCTTTGGCGCTGGGATGAACAATGCGTAGCCTCTCTGCGCCATACTTGACCAGCATGTTCAAAGATTCTCTCTGCAATTCCGGAGCTTGGTTAGAGAAGATGCTGAACTGCTCGGCCGAGAGCGAGTCTGGGGGGACGCCCGCGTTGCTGAGCATTGTTATGGCTGCATCGCGACGACGGTTTGCCTCGGCCGGGGTAATGTTCACTGGGAAGGTTATTCCAGGCGGGAGCTGGGTGGTTGCCCGTATGCCTTGGGTTTCATTCGTGGGTTTAGAGGAATCTCCGACCATTAGCCCTTGAGGATAGTCATTGAAGCCCTGGTTGTTTTGTTCGCCGTCTTGCTGCGGGGCTTGATTGTCTCCTGGTTCTGATGCAGAATTCCGCAGAGAAGAGTCCAAATGCAAGACAGCGGCGGCTTCCGGACCTGCTTCACCTGTAGCATCCATAACCGCGACCGGCGCTGTGGGTTGACTTTCGCCGTTGTTCTTCTTCTTCCTCTTCCGGGTACTACCCATTTCATCCTGCGCTCTCTTCCCTGGGATTTTTCTTGGCGTCTTCTGCTTCGGTGTCTTCTGTTTTGGTGTCTTCTGCTGAAGAAGTTTCTGCGCTCCCGGGCCAAGCTCTCTCGGAGGAGGTTTAAATAATTCTGAAAGCTCGGTAACGGTTTTGTGTATTGGGGTATGATCGTATTTGACAGAGATGAGCCGACTATTCCGGTTAAACGCGATAATGATAATCCCCCGGCAATCGAAAGCAGGTCGAGCTAAACGAATAATGAGAAATTTGCCTTGTGAAGCTCTAATATGGCAGACTTACCGCTCAGAACCGAGTCGAGCTCTCGCTGGCTGTATTCGCCCACTATAGATTTGGACGAGCTTTTGGCATGCTGACGACTCCATACCTGGTAGGAGTTTCTGCACAAGTACGTGAATGCCCAGCCCTGGGCCTCACGGGTCAGATCCCGGATGGCCCAGTCACTCCCGTCTATCGCGCCGAGAGCGGCTATGATGTGTTTTGCGATTGATGTCTGGAGAACGGGGTCGCCCTGCGGCTGGTTCATCAATGCCTCGTTGGCGCCAACGGTTCGCGATATTTGTCGGCCTGGTTGGTCTTCGGACAAGGAAGTTCCTCCTAATGAAGGATCGATACCATTCAAGCCCTCGAGGGCACCATTCTCTCGCTCAGGTAGGGACAGATGGAAGCGCACTGTGGCCCTCAACTCCATGGTGATTGAAACATGTTCGGCTCGATTCGGCGTCACCTTCGCATCCAGAACTTTGCGCAAGTGTAGCTGGAGGTCATCGACAGAGTCACATGGCAAGCTGCTGGAGGAGAGTGCGGCTTGCGCACCCAAGTTGAAGCTCGCGAGGAAATCAGCCATGTTGAGGCTTCGGGCTAGCGACGAGCAGGAGCAGGAGCATTCTTGGGCGAGCCGAAGCAGCCTGCCCAGATACGCGGCAGCGGTTGGCTCTTGCTGCGACGATGGATGAGCGAGCGCGACGACGTTGGAAGAAGTTGGCAATGGTAGCCTGGACGTCGCGCAAACGCGGATGCGGGCGGCGGAGAAAGTGTGAGTGTGAGTGGAGGTGGAAGTAGGAGTGGGCTGGAGGCAAGCGCGACGCTGGGTCTCGCCAGAGGGCACGAGCTTAGAACCACACCTATCATCGGGAATATTGTCACCACCATGACTTGTTTGTTGCAAAGAGCAAACAAATGCGTTTCTTGCTATGAAAATAGAACCTACATATACAAATAATGTACAAGCAAGTCGAGGGCATCTATTACAACTTTTGCGTGTGTACATATCCTAAGAAATCCTAATGCCTACAAACGCAACTCAAAGGAAAGATGTTATGTTTAATCATTTCATTCTTTTCTTACAAACGGAGCATGGTTCATCCTGTCTCCAGACAAACAAAGCCATCCTCTCAAACGCCTGTCCATTCCATCATAGCCTCTCACAGCTCAGTCATACATGCCTACAAATACAATAAAACCCTACGAATTCTCCTCGACCCACGTCTCTACTCTCTCGATCAGTTCTATCTTTTTACCAGATGTGCTAAGACCTTTTGTGCCCAGTAGATCTTTGAGCTGAACCACCGTCATTTTGGTGATGCCTCCGCTCTCGATTGCAGCCTTGAGCTGGGCCAAAGTGAGTGATGACCCTGATGGTTTCTCTGAAGCGCCCCTACTCCTCTTCGCTGGCCGGTCGGCCTCGTCATCAGCCTCGCGCTTGAGAGCTTTCATGTCGAAAACGTTATTGGCTTCCTTTTCGAGTGTCTCGGACCACTCCTCAAGGTATCCACCAGCTCTCTTGCTAATAGCCTTGAATTTTGGCTCTGTCGCATCGTCCGCCTTCTCAGGAACCTCCTCTTCGAGAGCAAGGGCTTGTAGGATCTTGTAGTGCCACTGCAAGGCGGGATTGGGATATTTGGTCGGGTTGTACATGGCCTTGGGGAGTTGCAGTTGCTGCACAACAGTCCTCATCTGGGTTGTGAGTTCGTCACTACTCTTCACAACCGCTCCAGGGGCTTTGGCCTCTCTCAGATCGTCTTGGCAAGGTAGAGGATAGATCCAGAGACCGGCAGGGAGGTAAGGGGTGCCCGATTCATCGTCAGAACGTTCCTTGGATGGAATGATCGCGGCGAGCATTGGCTGCGCGTTTGCTCTGACAATGCACCATGCAAGTCCGATCTTGTCATCCTTGAGTAGCTTCTGCCAAAGGGCGGCAAAGACTCGGGTTGACCCAACATAGCCTTCTTCGCTGGGGAAGATGAAAGTAGACTTCTTGACGCTGGCCCAAGTTGGAAGCAGCTTTCGGGGCTTGAATCCGATGATGCGGATGATTGGAGACCCAAAGTCTTTCAAGGACTTTTGTTCTTCTGGCGTAAAGTAGACATACTCGCCACCGAACTTGTAAGCTTTCTTGATCTCGCCCTTTTCAACAGTTCTCGCGCTGTCCTCCGCGATTCTCGTCGTCTCGCCACTGGCAATCTGCGGCTTTTCGCCGTCCAACCATATGTAGCACGTCCTAGCTGGGGTTTGCCGGTGGATGATATTGTATCCCTTGACAGAGATGGTCAAACCAGGAGCAATCTCAAAGGGCAGATTTGAAAATAGCGCCCTCTTCGCGGCTTGCTTGGAGTTGACGTTGGAGATAAGCGAATTGAGCAAGGTGATGCCGTCTCCGGATTTCGATGTTCGAACCTCAGCCATGTTGGCTTCTCCAATTTGCTCACGATAAACGATATCCTAGGCATGCTTAGCACAAGGTGATGGGGTTTTCTCGGAGATCTTACATCATAAAATTTGGTGAGCTGGAATTTATCATCACCTCGAGTAATGGGGAAAAGATCAATGATAACACCGAGATCATACAGATCCTTGGCGCGGACTGCTGCAGCCGATCTCGCCTGCTTGTCGGACGCGTGGGGATCATCGTTATCTGTTACAATGAATAGGCGACGACTACCAAAGTTGGCAGCCTTTGTGGTGAAGATCTGATTTGCGCAAAAGAGAACATTCGCCATACTGACCTCGTCAGATGACGGGGTCAACACCTCCTCTTCATCCTCCCCTTCTTCAACCAACGCCTTCATGGCCTTGACATCGTCCGCGGCTGGTACATCAAGATCCATAAAGAGATAGCAATGAGGGTAGCCAAGACCACTCCGGCCATCTCCAGAATCCTGAAACTTAGATTTCTCGGTTCCGAATAGGAGAATGCCCATCATATCCTTGGGGTTGGAAATGATGCGTTGCTCCATCAGATGATATGCGCATTTCAAAGCAGCCTGGACTGGACTATCCCGGTCGGCCTTTTTGGAGTCCGAGTGTGGTGGTGGCTTCAACATGGACTTGCTCACATCAATTGCCAATAAGACGGCATCTTTCTGTGCTTTGTAGTTCTGGGACAAGTAAGCATCATTTAATTGAAGGTCAGGGAGCTGTCACATACCGTCTCATCGAGTTCTTGATCCTCTTCATCCTCTTCATCGCGTCGCCAGTCCTTATTGAAATCTGCCATTTTCGCAACGTTATGTTTCCTGAAAGTTGGGAGCTCTCACATCGCGGGTCAGCTTGGGGTTTAAGAGCTGGGTGAGCTCATACCAACATGCGGGTCCCAAATTTAGGCAGGCACACGCGATCCTGGCATCACGTCGTGTCGCGAGATCACGTGCTGATTGGAAACTGATTACACCGTCCATGATTGGCGGGGTGGTCAGCCGTTAGACGATACATGTATTTTGGCTGGCCGAATCACCGTCTTGGCAGTCTCTCACTAATAGCCCGACCTAGGGCGAAAATCCCGATAAGATGGCTCCCTGGCGATTCCGGAGTTCCTGGAGACACATGCATCATCGCCGCCAGGAATATTCTGCGCCCCTCAGCTACCAATCGCACTCGTAGCAATTCAAATTGAGTTTCTCTCTCCTTCATCCTCTCCCAATTCTATTTCTTGACGTTTGAATCCAATTCTCTACACAACTGCGTCATTAGCACCATGGCTTTGCGACACTCGGGAAGCCAGCTCTCCCGTACCATCTCACAAGTCGTCTCGCGCAGAGGTGCGCGACCCCAAATCGCCAGCCAAAAACGACACCTGGCCACTCCAGTACCTCCTGTCACCCAGGATGCTACCGGATCAAAGGGCCCGACGGCTATGGTCTTCCTCAACATGGGAGGACCTTCTACCACCGATGAAGTCGGTGATTTTCTCAGTCGCCTCTTTGTAAGTCGCCTCGCCTCTCGGAACCTCTCGGGGTTTACCCTGCTAACCCTTACTCCAGGCCGATGGCGATTTGATCCCTCTTGGCCGCCTTCAGGGTTACCTCGGTCCTTTTATCTCTAAACGACGAACGCCGAAGATTCAGAAGCAATACGCAGCCATTGGTGGCGGATCTCCCATTCGCAAGTGGTCCGAATACCAGAACGCCGAAATGTGCAAGATTCTCGATAAGCTCTCTCCCGAAACGGCGCCCCATAAGCCATACGTCGCATTTCGATACGCCAATCCCTTGACCGAGGAGATGTATCAGCAGCTTTTCCAAGACGGTTTCGGAAACGGCAAGGGGGGGCGCGCCGTCGCATTTACACAATATCCCCAGTACTCTTGCTCGACGACAGGAAGCAGCTTGAATGAGCTTTGGAAATGGAGACACAGGCTAGAGGGAAAGACTAATCAAGATTCCCCGCCTGGTGCCATCAATTGGAGTGTGATTGACCGTTGGCCTGTTCATCCCGGCCTGGTTGAGGCATTCGCACAGAACATTGAAGCTAAACTGGCAACGTACCCTGAGGAGCGACGCAAGGACGTTGTTTTATTGTTTTCTGCGCACAGCTTGCCCATGTCGGTTGTTAATCGAGGTATGTATTTTTTTGTGAAATTTTTTATGTTAATTGCAGGGCTGACGTAACAATCAGGCGATACCTATCCTGCCGAGGTTGCGGCTACCGTGTATGCTGTTATGCAGCGTCTCAAGTTCTCAAACCCCTACCGACTCTGCTGGCAGTCCCAAGTCGGCCCTTCGGCATGGTTGGGGCCCCAGACCGCCACCTCAGTGGAGGAATACATCGCCAAGGGCCAGAAGGATCTCGTCCTGATCCCCATTGCATTCACTTCGGATCACATCGAGACACTATACGAATTGGATGAGGAGGTCATTGGCGAGAGCGGCCACAAGGATACGGTGAAGCGCGTCGAGTCACTCAATGGCAGTCCGGTATTCATTCGGGGATTGGCAGATATTGCGTTGGCTCATCTGCAAAGCAATCAAGCCTGTTCGCACCAGATGGGCCTTCGTTGCCCTGGTTGCAGCAGTGCAAGATGTGCAGAGTCTAAGCGATTCTTCGCCAGTCAGCAAGATGTTCTGACGGCCTAACTACCAAAAAGTCACTAATGGCGTGTGGGGTTGTGGTCGGTACTGTATCATTAGGTACTAGGTAGTTTGTACAGCAAGCGGCATGGGTGTATAAAATCAGGATCTGGCGTCTTTTAGGACGGTCGAGGGTATTGGCCATGTTTTGCTGGGCGACGGGGTATTGAATAGACGACTTATTAATGTGAGCTGAACACTATCTACTTAGCTGAGATGTTCAGGCTTTCCGTCGACAGTGATTGTGCACAAGGACATCACATGTGATGAGCATCTGGGTTCCTCGCGATCAGGTCTACATAAGTAGGTGGTACTACCACGCAGAGAGGTACGTCAAAGTTGAGCCAACCCTATGGATTCATTTACCACCTCTGAAGACACCAAGAGGCTCGAACTATAGCAACACAGCGTCTCTGATGTCATTGTCCAGAACAATCCAGCCGAAAGCAAGGGCATGGACATTGAATGTTTGCAGGATTACCCTGTAGAAAATCAGGTAACGAGGAAATGATACACCGCCGCTCGAACACTATCTAGCCTGCATTTGGCGAGCACTACAGAATTAAGTATTTTGATATGTGAAGGAGGGCTACAATTGCCGAGCTGATGATGGCAACTCGACACTATGGCATGGCAGTTGTCCCACACGCTCATTTGCCGCGCATGTTACCTGCAGAGTCTGGCGGTTGGTCGTCACCATGCACACACATGACACCGACAATGACGAAGTCTTGCAAACCTCGGACCACCGGATCTCCTCCCAACACAGGAGAAAAGACAAGAAAGACTGGAGTGGTAGACTCGTATATCACGGAAGACAAATAGTACGTATTCCTCGAGGAACCCACCCTATAAGCACCAACAAGGAGATAGAAATAGACATAACAATCGCTAATCATATTTGTGGGTTGAAATTTACCGCAAGAGTATCATCAACTGGCTACCTAATTCAACAAAAAGCAGAAAACGAAACAAAAGAGATGAGAGACGACCTCTAAGCTAGCTAGCCGTTGGCTTGAAGCTGGCTTGGCCGGCGCCGCGAAGGCAGGGATATCGAGTTCAAGGGAGGCGAGATATGGGCACGGATGGATCGTCCTTCTAGCGGCTCGTATGATTGCAAAGGTCTGATAGAGCTGGAATGCTATCCACGCCGGGAACTCTTGATGTTAGTATTTTTTCTGGATCGAGTACGAGATGACAAGTCGGGACTGGTTGATACTGGAGCATGGAACACGAGCCACACTCTGCAAGCTTGGGGGTCTTGCGTCGTACTGCATATTCCGGGTGGGTAGTCGTGCATCTGAACGGGACATCCAAGAGAATGGAAGTATTACGTATGTCCTCGATAATAAAAGAAGAGAAAGATAAATCGAGGTTGAAAATCGGATTGGCTGGTGATTGAGATAGTTGATAAGCGCCTCTTGTGGGCTCCCTGGCTCGACCCTGCGTACATAATGTAGACCGACGTCCGAATGCCAGAGGAACTCCCACCCTTGAAGTTGATGAGACGCGACATGGCTGACTTTAGTGACGTGGATGGATGCCATCGGGCAGAGACACAAAGTGGCGCTCGACTGGCGGCACCCCCTGGTGGGCTCAACGGGCTTGGGGCCCACCAAGAAAACGGACTGAATGGCCCAATATTAAAGATCCGGACGGCTCCTCACGGGAGCCCTTCTAAGGACGCAGGTGTGGGAGTGTCACTGCCCGACTGTGACGTTGATGTGAGTGTGAGTGCGAGTGTGTCCTCGAGCCAGAGCAAGGACCGGTACGTACCCCCTGCTCCAAGTCGAAGCTCAGACACAGCTCACCTCGTCGGTTCGTGAAATATCAAAAGAGAGGTCAAAGTGTCTTGCGGTGGCCAGGTATAACAAGGTACCTTACTTATAAATTCGATACCTTGGTACAGCAGGTTCTACAACAGCCAGTTGTCTCTCCTGACATGTCTCTCCTGGTCTCACGTGCCATGCTGTGTTATGTCTGATCGGCAAGACAAAAAAACTTCAATGCGAACACACGGAGGGGCCGTCGTGCACGGCATGGTGTTGCTCCGATGCCATCGAGAGACAGAGAAGCGACTCGCGAGTGAGTAGGACTGTCTAGTATCACGGCATCAGACCGTTCGCGTTGTGTATTTATTTACATGGGAGGGTGTATGTCTTTAAGCAAGGTTCCTATCCAGAGATGCTAATATGGGGGAAACACTGACAAAGATGGGCCTGTTTCAGCCTCGAGTTGACAACCAATCTCGGCCAGATTGGGCGTAACAAAGTATTTTGATTTGGATGCCAGCTGGCGGTCCAACGCTGCGCAGTGTGCAGACGGCATGTCCAAGGATGAATCCTGCCACGAACAGTGACAGCCCGAGACACAGTCACCTTACATAAGATGGTCAGCCATCTCCGTCTTTGATTCACATGATGATGGTGGGTGTGAGGTGAGAGGAGCGACTCTCTTCCTTTGTTATCGCGATACGAATACTACTCACTCGCCTGCTGTCACAAAAAAACCACATCTCCCATCCACTGCCGAGCATAATGTCAAGGCCCTGACCAAGGTGGTACTCCGTAAATTGATGGTCGATGAGGTTGCTTCTCCCATTCGCAACAAGGTTCCTCCTCTCACAATAATTTGAGCGCTCCCTGGCCTCATCTCCCAGACTCCAGCACACCCGCTGCGGCGCCCCCCGTCCCGCCCGGTGATTGGCTGCGAGCCATCCCGCAGCCAATCAGCGACAGCCAACCGATTCCCGTCCCAGCGCTTTAAGTGGGCCACTCCCCCAGTGGTCTTTCAGCAGCCCTGCCACTAATTCTCCAGAGCTGGCAGAAGCACCCGCCCCCCCAAACTCCCTAATTCCCCTAAAGCAGTGACCCCCCTGGATCTCACCCCTGGGCGGTTAGTCCTCTTTAGGCTTAGCGCGCTCGAAACCCCTTTTGCTTCAGGACCAGCCAGCTCGCTCGCCCAGCACCTAGTCTCGCTGCCAGAACAGCGCATCAGAGTTTCCTCTCCTTGTCCGTCGTCGCACCCCGAAATTTCCCTTCTTCTCCTTGATTTCTCTTGACCCCGTTTTGTCCCTTCCTCACTCTCTTTTCTACTGCCATCATTGCTACTTCCGAAGTGTCGCATCTCCCTTGCGCGTGAGACCAGACCCCGAGTCGTCCTTCCCCGGCATCCTTCTGCTTCTTGCCAGCTTGTCTTCGCGGCGCCATTGACACGCGTTCTTGTTGCGGCTCCTCATAATTTAGGGTGAGTGCCACGCCCTCGTTCCACCCCCCCGACTGCTGCACCGAGTGTTTCCACGACGGCCTCTCCACGAGCTTCAAGTGTGATCGATTTTTTCTACGACTAGCTCGACTCTGTTCTGTTGATAGAGCTCTCCTACCTGTCTTACGATCTTGTCCTGCGAGCTCGTGGAGCTTGCTGGCCTCAGTTCCCCTGATTTAGGTAGCTAACCTCACGATCCTAGAACTCGTACTTTCCCACCTGCTTCTACACACCGATCGACAGCTCTTGAAACATCGATATGGGTAAGATGATTCTTTCTTCTATGTTTGCCGTTAGCCACATGGCTGCCAGAGGCAGAGGAAAGTGTCCCCGACCAAGGCCACGAGATAAACGGTTCATATTGGGAGACCTCATTTGATGCCAACCTCGAACCTCGATTCATCCCCATTGCCATAACCAAGCGCTTCGATAAGACGCCAACGCTCGTTTCTCGCCATTTGCCCTTTTTTGGATTCGCCCCTTCTGGTCTCGGAATCATTCTCGTTGGGAATTTACCCCCAATACCTCATCCAACAATGTCCTCAAACCTGGCCAAGCGCAAGGCTCGCAACCGGAGCGTTCATTTCGGAGTCGACATATTGCAAATGACAACAACCGCGTCTCCAGAGACTGCACAACATCAGAGGCGAAGCAGCGCCCCATTGGAGCGTATAAATCCATCTGCTGCTGCAGCTTCAGATTCTGGACCCATCCGACGTTTTCGCAGCATGCTTGATGTTGAAGACCCTCCGACATTAAAGCCTCTGGAACCACTGCGTCTGGACGATCTGGCTTCGAACCCTGACAACGAGAGGGACCAGCTATCCCAAGACTCACCAACCGAGACCGAGGCCAAAATAGGGGACATTCGGATCCGCCGCGCAAAGGGCAAACATCGAACCACGGACCGATCGAGTCAGACACTTCCTCGCGCCTCTGCCTTAACCCAATATTAACTACCACATCCGAAGGGATTAAGCTGACTGTGTTTTCTATAGCTTCCAACGGTAGCGAATCGCCGGCTTTGGCCCCTTCTGTTTCTCCTCCCAATGGTGAGTATGTAAAATATCGATACAAAGGATTCTGCTCACACCGCCTCAGTTCCTAACCAGCCCCCTCCTGCTATCACTGATGACCGTCACATCGTCCGAAGAAAGTTGACCGGCTATGTTGGTTTCGCCAACCTTCCCAACCAGTGGCACCGCAAGAGTGTGCGAAAGGGTTTCAACTTCAATGTTATGGTTGTTGGTATGTTACAATATGATATGGCTTCAAGTTGATACTCGTGACTGATCATATCTGTAGGTGAATCTGGCCTGGGCAAGTCGACACTCGTCAACACTCTCTTCAACACCTCCCTGTACCCCCCCAAGGAGCGCAAGGGTCCCAGCCTGGACATTATTCCCAAGACTGTTACCATCCAGTCCATCAGCGCCGATATCGAGGAGGCTGGTGTCCGCCTTCGCCTGACCGTCGTCGACACCCCTGGATTCGGCGACTTCGTGAACAACGACGAGTCATGGCGCCCAATCGTTGACAACATCGAGCAGCGATTTGACGCTTACCTCGATGCTGAGAACAAGGTTAACCGCATGAACATTGTGGACAACCGCATTCATGCTTGTGTCTTCTTCATCCAGCCCACTGGCCACTCCCTCAAGCCCCTCGATATTGAGGTCATGCGCCGTCTTCATACCAAGGTCAACTTGATCCCCGTCATTGCCAAGTCTGACACTCTTACCGACGAGGAGATCACCAACTTCAAGGCCCGCGTATGTGACACTATCCACTTGTTTATATTCCCAAATAACTAACCATACATAGATCCTTGCCGACATTAAGTATCACGGCATTCAGATCTTCGAGGGTCCCCGATACGAACTCGACGATGAGGAGACGATCGCTGAGAACAACGAGATCATGTCCAAGGTTCCTTTCGCTGTTGTTGGTGCTACCAACGAGATCACCAGCGCCGATGGCCGCAAGGTCCGTGGTCGTGCCTACCCCTGGGGCATCATCGAGGTCGACAACGAGGAGCACTGCGACTTTGTCAAGCTCCGCCAGATGCTCATCCGAACCCACATGGAGGAGCTCAAGGAGCACACCAACAACAACCTCTACGAGAACTACAGAACCGACAAGCTTATCGCTATGGGCGTGTCGCAGGATCCCAGCGTGTTCAAGGAGGTCAACCCTGCCGTCAAGCAGGAGGAGGAGCGTGCCCTGCACGAGCAGAAGCTCGCCAAGATGGAGGCCGAGATGAAGATGGTTTTCCAGCAGAAGGTCGCCGAGAAGGAGAGCAAACTCAAGCAGTCGGAAGAGGAACTTTACGCCCGACACAAGGAGATGAAAGAACAGCTCGAGCGCCAAAGACTGGAGCTAGAGGACAAGAAGCAGCGAATCGAGAGCGGCCGACCGCTGGAGAAGGAGGGCAAGCGCAAGGGTTTCTCGCTGCGATAAGCTGCCAGCGCCTTGATGACTTGCGGACTTCATTTTCGCCCCTTCTTCGTTGTTCATGTCTGAGTACCCATGATGCCCATACAATACCAGCTCGACGCCTGTCTTTCCATTCGATTCTTCTTTTTGTCGCCCCTTTTCTCTCACCTTTTTTTAATCAAACCCCAAAACCTCGTCACCTAATCGCATACGTCAACAAGGAAATGATTGTCGTACGGAGACGGACAAGCAAAAAGTCTTTTATGAAAAATAGTCATGCCAAGGTGGGAGGTACTGACTATGGACTGGCGACCAGGCTCCTGGACGGGTTGGGGCGGGATCGCCGGGGCTTACCCTCCTCGATCTCGGGAATATTTTCTCGCTGCTCCTGGCTGCCAACCGGGACGACAGGGAGAGGAGGTAGGGACTCTCGCAACGAGCCGGGTCTGTGGTTGGAGAATTTTCTTTGTGGGGGAGTCTTGGACGCCCAGTCGTGTTACTCACATATGGTTTCCTTATAATCTATGCCCTGAAAACCGCTGGCCGACGCCTTTTGCCTTTGTCCTTTTTCGCCTGGTGTGTGCCTTTCGGATACCCTCTCCCTCTTTGCGTCTTGATGGAGCATCGGCTATGGATTGAACTAGACAGGAGCAGACGAAAGATTGGCAAGGGGTGGAGTGTCGAGTAGCAACTGATGTATTTTAGCCGTGTGTTTGTCGAGACGGGTTCTTTGATGTCTCGACCCGCGACCACGCCAATCTCGTGCGCCGTTTTTTCTTAGTTTTGGTCTCTGCTGTTGTTTAACATTGTTTCTGTTAGTCTAGTCATTTTGAGTTGGAGGGATTGCCATTTTCTTTACATGATTCTCTGCGTGTGGTGACGTGCATGTTGGGCTAGAAACCATGGTCCCTTTGTTGAATGAGAGGTAATCATGTATGTGTATATATATATATATGTGTTAATGCATTTGAGCCTACCCTTGAAATTGCTCTTGAACTTGGATCGCTAATTGTCCTAAGACTCGAACCTCGATTTAGCTGCGAGACGGCCAACTACTGACATCACATCTTTTTGATCCGCAATGGAACTCATGGCGCAGGACAAAAGTGGCATCATCATATTTGTACGTGCGTTCGTTAGCAAAAAGAGGTCGCCTATTCATATAATACAGGTATCTTTGACTTGCTCCGTCTGGTTCATTCCATGCTGTTGTTCCACATCTGACGGAGAGGAGAATGGTGATCTCTCATAGATTATATCTTCCTGAATTTCCAACGTAATGACATTTGATATTTCCTTTGTTTCCCAGGTAACTTCGTCTTCTAGCTTGAGGGAGGGTCCTACCTTCTCCTGGCGTTGCGCAAAATGAAGGCACCCACTACTCCGGCGGCGATGCCCACGCCGCTCAGGATGGCGACGCCCATGAGACCCTCCTTGGCGACCTTGTCGTCGATGAGCTGGCGGAGATTCGAGGCCTGGAGGTTGGCCGGCTCCTTGTCAAGGAGGAGGTCGTTGTAGCGACGGGCTTCGCCGTAGTTGCCCAGCTTGTAGTTGCCGAGGGCGAGGTAGTAGAGACACTCGCGACGGCGCTCGGGGGATAGCCGGAAGATTTCGGAGAGGAAGCGGACGCCGAGTTGTTGGTCCTGGCGTTGGTTCGACTTGACGAGGCCCTGCGAGAGAAGAGGAGGGGAGGTTAGCTGTGTTCATGAGGTCGGATTTGTGGAGGTCGCGCGGGGAGTAGGTCGAGCGAGGCATGGCATGTAAGTGTTTTGGAGGGTAGAGTAGAGAGGCGCTTTACCCAGGCATAGTTGAACTTGGTCTGGATGCCGGCCATCTCGCCCTCGCGCTCATACTGAGTGCGCAGGACGTTGAGCTCCGAGGCATTCAACGGCCTATAACAGGAAATCAGAGGTTAGATATACCGGTGACGAATCGATCGGCGGGAGCGGGTGAGCATGGGAGAACGTACGTCTCTGCATCGAGAGCATCTACGAGTTTGCGCCGGATTGTCAGTATGCATGAACTTGACCGCAGGCAGCCGGCAATTGACCCGCGGGGGACTGGACACTCACATGGTAGTTCGGTAACCATCTTGGCTGTGTTTTATGGGGAGCGGGATTATGGCGAGGGAGGAGGGGAAATCAGAGAGAAAAGAAGGAAAAGTTGCGAGTATGCGCGGCGAGACAATGGGGTTGCGAAATGGTTATATCACGAGGCCCTCGATGGAGAGACAGGCTGCAGCAATTGCAGATGTCGACGTAGGTGCAAAAGCACGTGTGAGGTGGTGGTTCACTTAACGACTGGAAGGCGCATGTGTGGCTTGCCACCCAAAAAGAGAGGCAGGTGCCACAGAAGCAAAGAGCTTCCCCCCCGTGATGTGGGTTCTTTGCTGGGTTGGGCCTGCTTACGCCGCTGGGCCCAAGTGGCGGTGCGATGACGCTGTGCCGCGTCGGGTGAAGCTCGGGTGGCTGAAGACCGAAACGCTGAAGAGTTGTCGTCCCGGCGACCGGGAATGGAACTGGTGTGTGTTTTGGGCTAACTTTCACTTGTGAAATCTGACTTGCGACAACGCTGTTGAGCACCCAATATACACAGGACAACCAAGAACCTCACTCAACCTTGCGACCCTCAATTTCTTCACAAGAAGCACAATCGAACGCAAAAACCGCAACTATGTTGCTCTCCGAAGAACCCGGAACTGTAAAGCCCCCTCATCCATGATCCTGCCTCCTAAACAACCCAACTAACACCCCGCAACAGCTCATCCACCACACCATCAACAACTTCAACATCCAGCCTGACAAGCTCGCCGTCGCCCGCGTCCAGGAATCCCTCTCCACCCTCAAGCAGGCCCGCGACCTGCGCATCGCCGACGCCGAAAACTCGCTGCGCAAGCTCTCCCGCCAGCTCTCGACGCAAACCTCGCGCCACGACGACCTCGTCGAGGCCCACGCGTCCGCCGACCACGCCTCCAACATCGCCCGCCTCGACACGGTCAAGTTCCGCACCGCAAAGGCCGCCTCCGACGCCGAGAACGAGGCCGAGCGCCTGGCCCAGCAGGCCGCCGACCTCGCCGCGCGCCTGCAGGAGCTGGAGCTGCAGGGCGTCGAGGGCGACGCTGCCGCGCGACGCCGCGATCCTGTGGACGACGAGGTGCTGCTGCGGTTGAAGGTGTACCGCAGCTTGGGCATCGACCTGGAGCGCGACGAGAAGGACGGCGAGTGGACCAAGGCGATTGTGCGCAACGATCGCAAGGGCGACGTGCATGTGGTCAACATGGACAAGAAGTTTTCGCGGTACTTTTACGCAAACTACTTTTGGCAGACGCTGTGATTTGTGAAAAGGGGCATGGAAGTACGTATGGATGATGACGATCATGAACGGAGGCGATTCACGGCTTTGGACATGAAGCACAATGGGCGTTTTAAGGCGTTATACTATACCAGGTGTATGTAATACGGCGATGACTTTTATCGTTAGGTAGTTGGAGTCTTATGGATGGATGAATCAAGCAGTAATACCATTGAACGCCTACACTCTTATTCAAACATAATCCCAAACATGATTTCTGTGTGTCTAGCCTTTGAGCTGAGAATATTGCACATTGCCTCCCAATCTGGTCATGATCATTGCCAGCCCTCATTAACGCCTTGAGTAATGATGAATTGCCCATTCCTTGCGTTTTGCTTTTATACCCCACCTTTTCAAAACCCGGACCATCATTAAATCGTAATGTACATGAACAACAAGTGACAATTTATTTGAGCGTCGTTCCCAAGTCAGTCTATGTCTCGCAATGTCCCTGGGCCGGCAGCTTCTTGGAAACCTTGGGCGAGGATTTGAGAAGGGGAAAGTAGCTGTCCACGAGGGCCTTTGACGAAAACGCAATGCGCGGCCCTGAGGGCGTCCGGGTCCTCCCGCTGTTGGGAGACGCTGACGAGCGCTTGGTCTCGGGGCTGGGTGTGCGGCCCTTCATCATGAGATAGGGGCCCTCGCCTGGCGTGGTTGGCCCGGACGGGGAGAGATGATGGCTGCGGCCGTGGTATTGCTTGTCAGGCAGCTCGAGGCGCGAGTTCAACGTGGTCCAGACTTCATCGTCGCCGAGTCGCCAGCCGCCCACGCCCTCGAAGTCTCGCTCTGGGCCGATGCTGGGGACAAGGCCGAGAGCAGTCTCGCTGGCGGCGGGGGTGAGGGACGAAGTCGACAGGGCGCTGGAGCTGCGTCTCCGTCTCCGACGGCGCGCGGGCGTGGTCGAAGAAGCACTGCTGGATGAAGAGGAGAGCGTAGTAGGGACAGGGCGGAAGGCCTGAATCTGCGGGGGACGGGGCCGGTAGGGACGAGGTCTGCGGCCGCCGAGATAGTGGGGGATCAGCGAGAGGGCGACGTCGATGTAGACGGCGAGGACGCGGAGGATTAGGACGGAGAAGGCGAGAGTGGTGGTGATGCCGGCGAAGACGGCGAGAGGGACGGTGACTATGAAGAGGAAAGGGACGACGAAGGCGTAGACGGGGTTTAGGAGCGCCATAAGAAAGGTGTGTTTGCAGGACCAAAGAGGCTGAACAAATGGAGGGGGGATCTAGTTGAAAGATGGGGTGATTCTTGAAGGAATTACAGAGAGGGAGAAGGGTGGTGGTGGCGGTGGTCGTATATGAAGAGGGTGAGGTGATGTAGGTGCTTGAATGGGTAGCAGTGACTGGGCCGTAGTGAAGAAGATTGGTAACATTGAAACGCTACATGACAACCCCTCAGCCGATTCGTCAAGCGATGTCGTGAACCAAGATACGGACAGAACAGGAATATGCAGAGATGGATGGGAGAAGCAAGATTGCGGCGTTGATGACTCTGGTGAGGGTTGTCTTATCAGCAGCAGCCCAAGAGGAGGGGGGAGGGGCGGGATTGGCTGAAGAGGGGTTGTGCGGAGGGTGGTGAAGGGGGAATTGAAACACCAACAATCGTGGGGAAGAAGGAAATGGTGGTCTTGAATATGTAGGTCGGTATGAAAGGAGATGGTGGTGGTGGTGGTTAGATAGAGTTGGGTGCGGAGAATCGAGACACTACGAGGCGCAATCACATGTCGGTGGCGTGGCTTCAAAAAAGGAGGACAACTGCCGATTCCGTCTTATTTTTGCTCGCACCCAGAGGTCGAGAAGAAAGCGACGGCGCTTGGCGCGTGCGGAGGCGTCATCCGGAGGAGACAAACTCTGTGGAAGGTTCCGAAGAGATGGAATGGACGAATACGTTGTTGCGAGTTGGCTTGGTGAGAGCGATAGAGGTGCAAGGCATCACCTCATCGAGAGCCAGTGAGGCTTCTATTTTGAAGTCGATGTGAGAGTGACACAAACAGTCACAGTGACATTGTTTCTATTCCCCACCTCTTGAACGGCCATGTCACATGAGGCCGAGGAATGAGATACATTCTTTACTGCAAATAGCACAAAAGGAAATGGAGGCATAGAGACAGACAAGACCACCACAGCTTGGCCGAGCAGAACTAGGGGAACTGGATCCTTGAATCCCCGACCCTGTCTCACCCCGTTCTGACAGCCGAAGCGGCGGGTGCCTTTGTGCGGGCGGACTTTGCCGCGAAACTGTTACAAGCAATGCACTATGATGCTTTGATGATGGGCGATGATGGGCCTCGAGATCTTCTAGCAGTTAGCTGCAGACATATTTGCATTGAAAGGCAAACGCAATCACTCCAAGTGCTTATCACCCATGGGTTCCCCTGCCATCGTCTGCAGAGGAAAGATATCCAACGACGTGCCGTTATCAACGATCGTCCAAAGCCCACCAAGAAGCCCCTGCCCTGCTCTCTGGACGAGAAAATCAGCCGGTGACTTGCATATGCAGCTTCAAGGCGTCCAAACCCCAGGAACTTGACCGATGGATGCCCCTTTTCCCCTTTGCAGCACCTCGGTGAGGGGTTGATGCCCCGTTAGCTCACCCAGTCGAGAAAGGACTTGCGGTGCATCTTGACCGGACCCCGACGAACGCCTTTGGCTACCCCGGATTTTCAAACGATGCCAAACGGCCGCAGAGGACTAATGATTAGCGATGGGTCCTAGTCTCCACCGAGAAAGACGTGATGTTATCGTCGCCCGTCCGTCGCTCGCTCCTGTGGGCTCCTTCCCCGCCAATCCCACCCCCACTTGGCAATCGCACACCACCAACTCCAAAAGCTCACCATCGAGTTCCAGTTCTCTCACTGACATCACACACTCTCTCCCACTCAAGACGGCAGACATCGGGCCATCGACGCCTCCGTTTCAAGAAATCCGGGGAAATACCCACCTACCTTGCTTAACTAAGGTACCGTCACGGTAACTACCTCCTCAACGGCCCAGCGGCAACAATGTGCCAACAAGACGCACAACCGCGTGACAGTGTCACCACCACCACCACCACCACCGCAGCTCACCACGACAATGCCGCCGCCGCCGCCGCCGACAACACCCCGTTCCCCTGGCGCATTCCCGTTTGCGACGCCCACTGCCACCCCACCGACACCATGGCCTCCTTTGACCACTTCCCCGCCATGCACGCCGCGGCACTGACAGTCATGGCCACTCGTGCTCAGGACCAGGACCTCGTCGCCGACGTAGCAACCCATTACCCCGTGCCTGACCAAAACACCTTTTCCCTCCAGCAAACTACCGAATCCCCTTCAAATCCTCCCTTTGTCGTCCCCGCCTTTGGATGGCATCCCTGGTTCTCCCATCTCCTATACGACGACGAAGCTCCAGAGCCCACATACCGGCCCGTCTCAGCCACAACCTCCGCTTCCGCTTCCGCTTCCGGACCCGAACCCGGCCCCGGCCCCGGCCCATCCTCCGAAGACGCCGCGAAAGCTGTCCACTACTCATCCGTCCTCACTCCCTCCCCCTCCCCCTCCTTCCTCGCATCTCTGCCCCCTCCAGTTCCCATCTCCTCCTTCATCTCCTCCACACAAGCCCGTCTCCTCGCCCACCCTCACGCCCTCGTCGGCGAAATCGGCCTCGACAAGGCCTTCCGCCTCCCGCAGGCCTGGGACCCCTCCGCCAAGAACGGCCGCGACGATGGACGCACCCCCGGCGGCCGCGAGGGCCGGACCCTCAGTCCTCACCGTGTGAGCATGGAGCACCAGCGTGTCGTGCTCGCCGCCCAGCTCAAGCTCGCCGCCCGCACCCGTCGAGCCGTCAGTGTCCACGGCGTCCAGGCCCACGGCATCCTGTACGACACGCTCGAAGCCACGTGGAAAGGACACGAGAAGGAGGTCATCTCACGCCGGAAGCGTCGTCTCGTAGCCGAGGGCGCCGAGGACTTCTCATCAGACTCTGAAGACGACTCCGGCGAGCCAAAACCCTACCCGCCCCGGATATGCCTTCACTCGTTCAGCGCGGGCGTTGCGGTGTTGAAGCAGTACTTGCATCGAGCCGTCCCTGCCAAGATATTCATCTCGCTCTCCTCTGCAGTGAACCTGAGCACAGAAGCGACCCGTACCAAGACGGACGAGGTCCTGCGTGCTATGCCCGACAACAGGATCATTGTCGAGAGCGACCTTCACACTGCAGGCGCATCGATGGATGAGGCATTGGAAGAAATGTACCGACGAGTGTGTACGATAAAGGGGTGGCCTCTTGAAGAGGGTGTGGCGAGAATAGCCAAAAACTACGAGGAATTCATCTATGGATGAGAGGGGAGAAAACGTCGTAAAACATACACCATGTCTCTATCTATGTAGGTTAGAGTTGCATTGATTCACAAGCACTTGGCATAGAGAAAAAGGGGGTTTGTTATTGAACTTTGTATTGTTTTTTATCCTACTTCATATCACAAGAGGCTTCAATCGCTCATTTCACCCATAACCCAAGAAAAATGCGACGCTAGAGAAAAACGACAAACAAAAAAAAAGAAAAGTCACCAGCCTATATGCGATATACAGCCGTTGGGAAAGAGCCCCTGGACAACAGATGTTGGAAATCAAAAAGGGGGGTTGGGGTATTAATGGACGCCCCCTAGAAAAACTCTAGTATGGAAAACGCAAGAACACCGGGAGATTTTACATGAGGAAAAAGTGACGAAACGATCGAGGAACGTCTAGTTCTTTTTCGAGTCTCCGAGCACGTCGTTCGTGTTGGCTGCAGTTTCCGACGGCGTGTAGTCGGACGAGCCAGGTGTATATCCGCGGCAGCCGTCTGATACAACTGAAGAGTCGCACGTCTCATCATCGTAGGAAGGTAGACGCTCGTTGGGGACGAAACCTGGGTAACCCGTCTCATTCTCGATGTGCTCAGGGATCATCGGGGGACGGGGAGGAGGGGGAGGAGGGGGCGGCGGTGGAGGTCCGTGAGGATGCTGGTGATGAGGATGATGAGGGGGGGGAGGAGGCGGCGGTGGGTGGTGGTAATAGTGAGGGTGCATGCGGTGAGCATTGCGACCCTCCTCGGCGGCAACAAGACCCTCGACCATGAAAGCCGCCTCGCGGAACCGCGCAATCTCCTGCTCCATGGTAACGCTGTCCTCGCTGTCGGATCGGCCACGAAGCATGGACTCCTTCTCCTCATCATCAAAGTCGCCAGTCCAGCGGGCGAGAAGGCGCTGGAGTCTAGACTTGGGACGGTCGTTGCGGCGAGATCGTCGGTCGCTATCAGAGCGACGGATGGCCCTGCGAATAGCACGGCGAGATTCGGGGGTGAGGCGGTTGATGCGGCGGTGAATGTAGGCGATGCCAATGACGGAGCAAATGGCGAGAGCAATGGCAGCCATGCCCAAGATCATGATGACAGGCTTAGGCTAGGAAATCATGTTAGCAAAGGAGTGGGAAAATCTACGGATTCAGAAACGTACTGGAGGACCATGGTGGTCGTGGCCATGTGGGCCGTGCTCGTGATGAGGCGGGCCGCCGTGATGGGGAGGATGTGGGTGGTTCTCGCCGTCCTTGGACTCCATGGGAGGGAAGTCGTGGTCGTGCTCTCCGTGGCGGTGTCCATGCTCTTCGTCCTGAGGAGGCGGGGGAGGATGGTCACCGTGGCCCGGAGGAGGGGGAGGAAGCTCGTCAGAAGGCTCATCATGGTCCGGGGGAGGAGGGAAAGGTCGCTCGTCTCCTGGAGGAGGAGGTCGCTCTCCGTGGTAGGGAGGAGGTGGGAAAGCTCCCTCGGGTGGTCCATGGCAAGGGGGGCAGAACGGAGGTCGGTGGTGAGGCGGAGCTGGGTGAGAATGGTTTCCGGGGAACTTGTGCTTGGGGGGTCCGTGAGGATGATCTCCGTGGGGGCCAGGGCCGTGACCATGGGGACCGTGGCCGTGAAGCCATTCGGGGCAAAGGTTACCAGCAGTGTGCTTGACCTTCTCGGTGAGCGTGTGCACAACGCACTGGATGCTGTCGCAATCCCGGAGGGTGGCGAATCCGGGAGGGGGAGGGGGCGGTCGACGATGGCTACCGCCACGACCGCCAAAGCGCTCCTGGATGGCCATTTCCTTTTGTTCGATAAGTTCCATAAGTTCCGCAGCCTGGGCGTGAAGGAGTTCGAGCTCCTGGATCTGAGCCTCGAGCTCATCATCGGGATCGGGCATCTCTCCCTTGTGGTGGCCCTCACCGTTGCTCTTGTGAGTCTTCTCAAGGGCACCATGGAAATCGAGCACCAGAGCCGGAGACGTCTTTCGGAAAGTCAGAAGAAGTTCGGAGACGTCAACACTGTGGCCGTTGATCTTGTCGATGGCAAAGCGAAGTAGCTGGGCCTCGGGTTCCATATGGGTCATGACACAGGAGAGAAGCCAATGGGCGGTGACGGTCTTGTCGCCGACGCGGACGTCGCCAGAGCCAGAGCCGTGCTCATTGTAGGTGAGTTTATTTCCATTGATACTGAGATCGGTTTCACCACAGATGTCCTCGGATTCTTCGACGTCGACTTTCAGGGCCTAAGAGATGAAGCGTTAGTGGACCAACCCACCATGGGCATGAAAAAGATTCGACGAAGAGCGAGAGTGGTGATTTACCAGACTTTCGATACCGTGACGGCCAGTAGGAACGTCAAAGTCAACTACAGCCAAAGGAGTTCTGGTATCGGACTTTGAGTCTAAGATGTTGGTGTTAGTGTCTGAGCCGCTTGAGTGATTTCATTCCCTTGGCAGAGGCCCGTCAAGAGCAAGAGAAACCTGTGTAAGTGGCAAACTCACCGTGGGCGTTCAGGAACGAAGCCCTGGCCAGCGCCGGCGCCAGCAATAAAGCGGCAGCCTTGGTGAGGCCACGCATGTTGGGCTAGGCCACCAGATTTCGAGTCGATGAGGGTATTGTCGTGGTCCCCCGTTTGGGAATGATGGCAGCCTGTTGATAGTCGAAGGGCAAGTGCTAGCGAAAACCCGAGACGGCTACGAATAAATCTGGGTCTAGGCAGGCGTGTTATTGATGATAAAACAGAAAGGAAAGATGTCAAGAGGGAGAAAACAAGGCGGAATAAAGGAAGAAAAGGAAGGTCGCCTGAGACGGGACGCTACGATGCAAATGTTCGATCAGCTGCGGGACATGGCGACGCCGATAAGGCGAGTGGGAGAAGGGGATTTTGAAGGGGACGCGCGGTGTCTGTAAGTGTCCGGTCTGTGCCCCCCGGAACACACACGGGGCAAGTGGGAGGATGCGGGAACTGCAACGAGAGCGTACGTAGGCCCTGTGGGTCCTTCTTTCCCGGGCCACGGGCCTAACTGAGTCGAGGTAGAGTTTTCTTACAGAGTACGAATTTGTACACGCGGAAGGAGAACCTCATTCATCCAATGATTCCTTCCTCCGTTCTCAGGCCATTGAATTGTTATTGTACGTACCCAGGTACATACGCCCTTTGTGGCTCCTGTCCTTCCTGAAGCCAGCTCTCGTCTTTCATCTTCTGTTTCTTGGCGAAGACGGCAACAATCTAGACAAAAGGACGACGACGACAAAGCAAGCCATCTTCGCTCTCTTGCACCAGAAGCGGAACCATCTCAAAATTGCTGCGCAATCCCGTCATTCCCATCAACCCACTTCCCGACGCTGTGTCTCCTCCCCGGCCAATCAGCGCCAACCAGCTGACGAGTCCCTTTCCTCAGCCCCCCCACTCAGGCCAATTCTTCGTCATAGCCCGGAGCGCCCTCGTGCTAGTTAACGGGCTTGCAAGTTTAAGTGCACTCGACTCGTGGCCTCGTCCCGTTCGATCCCAACATAAAGTCCTACTTATTCAAACACGCGAACAGCCCTGTGATACTCTTTTAGTCTTTGACAAGGAAGAGAGACCCGGCCCTTCGTCCAAGAGAAGCTTGGCCCCTCGGCATCTCCAGCCGGCCCTAGTCCGATCATCCATGTCCTACCTCGGCGCACACTAGAAACAACGTGCCAACCGCCAAGATCTCTTCCACGTATGACACTCCATTGGCTGTCGTAAATCATCTCGTCTTCCACGAACTCATTGCTCCATGAACGCGTACATCATGTACGGAGTACATATCAAATTAACCTTCCCTTTGCATTGTGCCTTGCAGGGACCCAGAACGTGGCTACACTGCCTCGATTGCAACCCAGATCAATCTCCAAATACACATGCATATCAATACATAGCCCTACGAGTATGTGCTGAACTGTATGTCTGGCAGCCACTCCCGTAACCGTGCAGGCGTAGCCAATAATAGAATCCGATTCCTGCAAATCTCAAGTGTTCCTCCATTTGACTTGACTGTCCTGCTGGGGTGTCGTGGTATCCAAATCATCGTTAAAGCTCAACCAAATAACCCCTCCCATATTTACACTGACAATATTGACACGGTTGCGATGTGTTCCACGAGCCAATAAAGCCGTCCTTGGCGAAAAATTACAAAAAACATTCCAGAACATGGACAAGTAAACTTGTCGCTTCGCGAGAAGAGTGCTCGTTGTCGTTGGTTCAACCCGTTTGAATGTTTCCTCCAACCTCGTTGTGTTTAGGTCAGAAAATCGCTGAGGACTTGAACCCGAGTTCGGGCCACCTCTGAATCTTCACCCATAATCTGCATAATCTGAATCATCCTCGCTAGTGGCTTGTTAGTATATATGCAGCCGTTATCATTAATGTCAGTCCACTCACTAATATCGGCCTTTGCTCTCACAAGTAGAGGGTCCCTTAGCAAGGCCTCTGGTCCACCGGGCTCCCGTGCTGCCTCCCGAAGTACATTGCCGATGCAGAGAGCCTCGAGAAAGGCTCGATGGTTAAAGACCCACCATACCCGCGCCTCTGTCTCCAGAAGCGTAAAGAGCAGAAAGAACGCACTGATGGCATCGTGCGCTGCTTCCAATGTGCCGCGAATATTGACAGGCACATCAGTGCACTCCGAAGCATGCACCAACATCAGGTTATGGAAGTAGTTGCTCGTGAGGAACAACGTCTGCCGAACCACCCTTTTGTTTGTCTTCGTCAATGCCGTAATACTATCGGGATCCCACGACCGGAACACGTCCGGGAACGATCGATATACGGCTCGAAAGTCCGCAATCAGCTTCGACTTGTGTCTTGCCGTAGCACAGATGGGTACGTCTAACGATCTAGGGGAGCAGATTGTCTCCTGAACCAGGTTGGCTAGTGTCCATGAGCCTCGAATGTATGCTGTATCGGTGGGGTCACTATTTGCAATTGAAGATCCATCATCCAAGAGGTCATCAACTGATACATCGGTATGCGTGGCTGATGGAGGCAGGGAAAGAAGCACGGTCAAGAACGTATCTTGAAGCAATACGGCCTGCCACAGCTTCCTCCGCTGCTGCTTTTCGAACAGGCTGGCATGGGGGGTCACTGTGCATTGTTAGGTCATCACCACCCATCAGCACCAAAAAAAAAAAAAAAAGCCAGTACTTACCAACATTAGGATCTCGGTGAAGACCCATAGCATAGGCCTGTCGTATCAGTATTCCCGCGAACGCCCAGCCATCCGACGCATGGTTGTCGTTGATGAGGAAATAGGTGATCAGCACCATGGCCTGGATCGACCGCAATGACGCTTTGCTGAGATATGACGACACGCGTAACGCTTGATTACTAGCGGATGCGTAAAACTCAGCAGTTTGCTTTCGCTCCCGGGGAGTTGTCGACGTTGTGACGAACTGGGTGCCCAGCGCCAGCATGACGAAGATCAAGGCGATAAAGGCACCATCCACTTCGTTCTTTTCCGGTTGACCCATCTGCCAGAAGTGCTCATAGTCCGCATAAAACGTTTGTCGATGAATCATGGGATATACGGGATCGACACACTCGAAATAGCGACCGAGTAATATATCGGCCTGGATCTTTTCAGGGAGAACGGAGATGACTTCGGGCAGTCCTCCTTCACAGGTCCAATAATTTGCGAAGGGGTGCTCTGACCCGATACCGAAGACATTACTGGCGGTGGGCAACGAGTACGGCACGTTGGAAAGAAGACCAGTGGAGAGCGCGATGCCCCTTGATGTCATCTCCAAATCGCCCGACATGCCGCGATCAGCAATATTAGGGATCGGCGACCTGTAAATACCACTAGGCGTCCTTCTCTTTGGGGGCTTGGTCATGCGACGGCCATTGGCTGCCGAACGAGTTGTCTCCCTATTGCAATGTTAATACCAGGTGGATGAACACGTTCAGAACAAGCATACTCGAGGAGGTTCGCGACGAGGGCATATCTGCATTCGGTTTGCCGCTTAATGCCTTGAAAGGGTTAGTATTGTGGTGTATGAGAGATGTTAGCATTCTGGCTTTTCTTACATGCGAGGCAATGCGGTCGACCTCGATCGCACTATCAAGTTGTCAGTTACCTCGACTTAACATCCAATACAAACGCCCAGTTGGTATAGCGTGACCGGAGAAAAGGGAGCCAGAGATATGCGCGGAAAGCATGGGCCAATGAGCAAAGAAGAATCCTGACATATTATGCCAAGATCTAAAGTGACAGAAGTGGGTGCATCTCCTAGATGGCCAGAGGCCCGAGATGGACGGGAATGAACGGAGATGGGTAACGGAGATAGCAACAGCCCTACTGGGGTACAACCAACGTACCTTGGTTTTGCGCTCAACACACTCGTGGCACGACAAGGTGGGCTTGTTACGCTTCTGCTTCTTCTTTGAGGGCCCTTCACCATTCGTAGACCCTTCGCCTTCGTCGAGGTCCACGAGGTATCCGCCACGCCGTAGGTCAGAGCCCGTTGCAGAACCTGAGGGTAGCCGATGAGAGGCCGAGGTGGGGGAAGTAACGGCAGAGGTGGATGAGGCGGAACCAGGCGTCAGCGCAGGGCCGGCAGCAGGAGGTACATGGCCATAGGGCGAAGGATGGTGTTGCGGGTGCGAAGAGGGTTGCTGCTGCTGTTGTTGTTGGTGATGCGCGAGGTGCGGGTGAGGGCGCTGAGACAGATCCATCCCGTCGTGCTGTTTGCTTGTGCCGCCGCCTCTCGCCCACCTTCACCAACCAAAATAACGCGCCCAGAAGAGGGCGGCGAGTCAAGTGCTGCGTAAACCCGGGCCTCTGACAAACCTGATAGATGAGATGAATTGAGGCTCTGGGCGCACACGAACCACAGGCGCGCGTATGATGGGATTGCTTGGTGTGTTCGGCCGGGAATAAAGCCGACTTTGCGCAATGGAAAATAAAACACTGGACGGTAGACGGCAGGCGGCCGAAACACAAGGGGGGGGGATAAATCGGTTGTTCGGCTTTGAGCGCTGGGAATAACGAGTTTGGAGTTGATGGACAACCAAGAGCCCAAGACCGAGAACCGGAGACCGGGGGGATGTTGAAAGCGAGGAGAGGGTTGATGATGTAGGAATGTGTCAAGACATGCGACAGGTCAAGTACGAGACAACTGCAAACGACGGATAGAAGGTGGGAATAAGAAGAAAAGTCGCAATATTATTAATTAGAGAGGGAAAAAATGGAAAGGATTCGGGGCCTGGGGGGAAGATGAAGGGGGGTGGAACTGGGATTGGACGCGGATGGGACATTGGACGGGCGGGCAGACATGAACTTCACCTCCCGCCCTCAGGCTCAGACTCAGGCTCAGACTCAGGGAAGGACCCCCGAAAAGGCGGGGGCGGAGCGAGCGGATAACTCTCCTCGACCTTAGGTTGGTACCTTAGGAGGTTAACGAATATGTTTTTCCCCCACCAGCGGCCCATCCATGGATAACTAGCGGCTCAGGCAGCTTGGTGGCACAGTAGGTTTTTATGCCTTGCTAGGCTGGGGTGCTGAAGAAGACGAAGGTGGTGGTGGTGGTTGTGGGTGGTTGTTGTTGTGCTTGAGTTGAAGGGGAAGCGTTGGACGTTGATCGTCGCGGATTTCAACGGGGAGGCATTGATGAGAGTTGCCGTGTATGTATTGTATGTACCTACACTTGCAACACCTCTTCCACCAACTTCAACCCATGGAAGAAAACACCGCAAAATTGGTCCAAAACCCCAGCCAATTCTCTCAGTCAGGCACCTCGCAGCAGCCATCGGCCTTGGCTCCCATCGTCAACTACGGGACATGGGCATAGCCGTAGGCAGGTCGTTGAACCCATCTCAATGGAACCGGGCACCTACGAGCATAGCGGGTTGTAGGCGCTAACTCGACGTACCAAATGCCCTAGGTACGGTGTGCGCCACCTGACAGTGGGCCATCCCAGACGTGGCTGTCCCGAGAAAATGACACAGCCGCATTGCCAAGTTGGACCACTCCAACGGTAATTCTGTGCAACCAAAAGGTTGGCCGGGTTAGCTGCCCACCATCGTCATCTCCACGGCCATTTTGTTTTATTTCCTCTAGCTGCGACACACGGCTGCTAGATTACTGCGACTACCGAGTGCACGAATAGGACGGTTGATCTAGTCAATGGATTGGCGGTGTAATTAGAATCCGACAAAGATCAACCAAGAGGCCGCATCCAATCCCACTCCTACCTTCCACCACTTCCTCCTCCTCCTTGTCCTCTTTCAGCCCCGTCTCAGCTCTCAGCTAGCCCTGGCGCTTGGGAGGCTGCTCGATGGCTCGGGTGCACCGTGTAACGTGCTACGAATTTGTCAAACAAGTGCCGCCTCCGGCTCCGGCGAAGAACGGGAGGAAAAACCTCTCTCTCAACGAATGTCATCATTCTTGATCCTTGGAAACGCGACCCCCGTGGCTGGCCTCGAGCAAGCCATCGCTTGTTCCGTGTCTCCACCAGGCGCCGCCCCCGAGCTCGAACTAGCCAGTTAAGAGATTCAGCCTTTTTTGGGGGGACAGAGAGAAAGAGATTAGGAGGAGATGGGAGGTGAGGAAAGGGGCAACAAGCCTTGCGGTGAGACGTCGTTACTGCGTCCATGAGGAAGAAATGGCGGTGTTTGAACCGGGCGGGCGTGATGGCCATCGCAGTACTATCTGGGTCTCTACAGCCTCATACATCATTGTCAGGGCATTTCCTAGTCCCTACTCTCGGCAGTCAGTCACCCGCCCGACTCCCCTGCCAAAGGCCTTGCCGAGGAGCAGATAGGTACGTATGGATGCCCAATGCTCGCCAAGCCCGCGTGGCCCAAGCACTGCGTCCTCTTTGTTAATACCGATCCAGATAGTCTTGATCCCATTGGAGTGGCCCATTCCCGGAGCTCGGTACGCAAGCGACTTGGATCGAACCCGTTCCCCCCTCGGCACGTCCTATTCTAGGGCTGGCGTGCGCAAATCAGTGCCGAATGACGATCGATTGCACGCTCCCAATTCCAAGGATACGGAACACGGATTCTACCGTCCCAAGTCCCAAGTCCCAGACACTCAGCCTGTGCCGCAACAGGGCCCCGAAACTCTAATTGATTGAGATGGTCCAAAGAACTTCCTCAGCGCGCGTGGCGCTTCGGAGCATGTAGTCGACCGGTGGCGTTTTCTTCCCATTTCAAGGCAAAGGCTCGGTAAATTTGCCTACCGTCCGGAGAATGTCACCAGGCTGATAAGAATATGACTTCTCCGGACCATGGAAGAATAACGTACGAACACGTAACTTAGCTCATAGGCTATTGGTGCACGTATGAAAGAGGAAATAAGGCCGTGACTATCGTCATCTTCATCGACGCCTTCTCATCTCTAATAAGTGCTCCTCCACCTCTGGGGAGCCAGCCAGTCATCATCCCACGCCGTGCCGTACCCGCCCTAAAAGAAGGGCCTAGCTTTCGCCCCGATCCACGGGTCTGGACCTTCGACTGGTCTCCTAGCTTCCTCTTCTGGTGAATGACCAAGAAAGGTCACACGAGAGTGACGAGATGCAGCGCCGCGTGGGTAAGGGCTGCTGGCTAGACCTAAGATGAAGCTCATGAGCATACACGGCCCAACACGGGAATCGACGGGATACCGATGGGGTACGTAGTATGCGACGTTGGTCATGTATCTGCAGACTAACATCCATGACATACCCGTCACACTCCTCTTCATGTGAGGCCTGCGTTGGGCTCTCTGCACAACCGCTCCTCCTCCAGGGTAGGCCAACACTATCAGATTCGGAACATTTTTTACACAACTTCACCACTAGAGGTTTAGAGTTGTTCACATCGGGGACACGCAATCGTGGCTTGCTGGTGGAGTGGATAGAGATCGCAAGCCAAGAGTCATGCGTGGTTGGAACTGGCATGAATGCACGACTTGGGAAGCTTTTTCTCTCCAATACGAAGCTCGAGATGGTCCAAATCAACAACACATGCATACCAAAGCCCTGGAACGCGCGCTCGCCGCACCGCCCCCACCCAGGAGCTTAATTCATCACTGACAGCTCTGACGGGACAATGCCAAAGTCTCTTGGGATATATGACTCGATGACGTAGATGCCCTTGTCGGAGAGAGTTGTTCTTCTTAGAGCATTTGCATGGGAGGCATTTGGTGAGCTGCCCGTGTAAGTCGTGCATTCGTACCTCCGAAAGCTCCGCCGATGCTCTCGATGCAGCTGTGAAGTGGGGTCAATGCTCGTCACCACTCACTTGTCGTGTCATGCACAGCAGCATCAACTACATGAAGCTCGCAGCACGACACATTCGAGTATGCCAATTCACCTCTCGCACCTGACATCTCCCATTCAGCGCACGCAACTCCTGGCACGCCATCTTCACCACACCATGGCCGCCCAATCTCCATTCTCCCCCGCCCCCTGGCGCAGCGACTTCCTCACCCATCTCAAGGCCGTAGACACTCCCACCTGTGTCTTCAGCACCCTGCATCACGAGCCTGCTTCATCCGAGGGAGCCCAGCCTCGTGTCACGCCCCGCAGCCGCACCGTTGTCTTCCGCGGCATGTGGGCATCGCTGCCCGTCAATCCCAAAAACCCGGCGCCGTTGAACCCGGCCGCATATGACAGCGATCTCCTGACCATCACCAACGATGCTCGCATGCAGAAGACTGGAGAACTCTTCGGATCGGCGCCTGGATCTGCATCTTCACCGCAGACCGGCGGCGGAGGGCCCATTGAGGCCGTCTTTTGGGTAGTCCCGACGCGAACGCAATGGCGGATACGCGGACACGCCTATGTCTTGGGTCCTGATGTCGACACCGAAGCCGCAACGCTAGTAAGGAGTGAAATTCAGAAATACATGCGACCTACTGGCGGTTATGACACCAAGGACTGGAACTGGGATCGTGAGGTGACGGCGCATTTCGGCAACTTGAGTCCTGGGATGAGAGGGTCGTTTAAGAACCCCCCTCCAGGAACGCCTTTGAGCGAGAAGCCGCCGCCAGGAATGGAACTCGGACAGAAGGTGGAAGACTTGCACGACAAGATCGCCAGGGAGAACTTTAGGGTGGTGGTTATCGTGCCGGAAGAGGTTGACAGAGTGGACTTGACGGATCCTGCAGAGGGGAAGCGGTGGAACTACAAGCTGGTTGACGATTCTTGGGAGACTACTGAGTTGTGGCCTTGATGTAATCTGATATTACTTTAATAGATTATGAGCTTGCTTTATTTCACCATGAGGGCTGTGTTTTCCAAGAAACGAGTGAGCATACAAGCAAGATATGTGTTCCGAGCCCTGCGATAGTCGTGCTGAAGTTATGGGTAGAGGCTGGAAAGTTAACCATAATCTATTAGGCATCAAATATAGATGATGCTTCCAAGAATCTATCAGATGTCGACTAATCCCTGAGTATGTAGACCAGTGACTGTGTCTTCACCTACCATAGAGTAGAGGTCTACCGTTGGTGTCTTTTCAGTACGTTGACAGGTCAGCCATCATGCTTTACATCCTAGAACAATACTCCATGTATTCTCACTTTGCCTAGATTCAAGTGACACCAATGCACAGGGTTATATAAATAACCAACAAAAGAAGTTTGTTCCAGGTCTTAGACTCCAGGACCCTTCCTAAGAAAGCGTCCCAGGGTCACTCAGACGAAACAGATGCATGTCATGCTGCTACATCCATCTTGAGCTATAACCTGTAGCTTAAGGCGAGGTTAGCCCAATTAGTTACCCTGATGAAATCATATTTCCTCCGCTTCCCTCCGTCGCGTCTAGTTTTGAATTCGGTCCAGGAACGCTTCTGACAGAACGGACTGTATCAACTTAGGTTCGTCCCCCGCGACCATCTTACCACTCATCGAGCGTGGTGCATTTTTGAAAGTCACAATAGATTCAAGATCTGTGGTCCAACAAGCAAGGCTTGATGAATGCTTGAGTCTTGTGACTTCTCTGCGAACGAGTCGAAAGGCCTGGCGAGGGCACGGCATCGAGCACATAGGTATGTACCTGTCTGGCTGCTTTCCAGATATGATGGATCAAGCCGATAAAGAGAAATATTATAATTGTGTCTACAATTCTTGAGGTACCTCTCTATCCAAGTTGACACCGTCAGTAACAGCTCAATCTGGGATCCTGGCAAGTCTGGCGGAGGACGCTCTCTTCTATCGTGAATCTGATTGCTGTGAGTCGAAGGCAGACCTCTTGATGTTTAGTGAATGATGACAGTACTAGAACGTACCTGGTTCGAGTTTCTGTTTGGCTCTATGTTGACTATACAGAGTAGGGATGTCAATATAGGTAGGTTTGGTCATAGATGCGTATGCTGCAAGGGTAGCAATCGACACTCAACTGGGTAACTCTGTAGACTATGTGGCTAGACGAAAAGAAAAGAAAGGTTTCATTTGTAGGGTCTCTCTGGCCTCTACCTCATAATCGAACGCTCTCATCCCCGTGGTCCAATGAGTTCACCCGAAATCGCTGCTCTAGACCTCAGTGCAAGTCAGGAATTCAAGCCAAGTAGCCCACGTGTTGACCACCCACGACGACGGTGTGTGGTCGAGTTTTTGGGACATACCCTTTTGCATTCGACCACATGTTGTCGTAATACCAGGAACAAGACAGACGCGGCGCGTAGGGAGCTCAAGCTGCAGCGACGACATACTCCATGCAGAAGTCACACGCCATGGCTGACAGCGAGCATAGAAATCCTACATAAGTCTGGCTATGCTATTTGAAGAAGTTCCTCGTATCGATGCTAGGGACATGCAATGACTACTCGACGCTGGTCACTTGCGTGATCTTGGTCCTGACAGAAGTTCCAAGTGATATGAGACAGATCTCGGAGAGCACATCTCACGCACAAGTTATTTCGAGCTAGGAACAATCTCTAAGCGGCAGGTGCTTTCATCTCGTCCGTCAGATTGATTAGAAACTAGCCCGTCGGCAGATGTGCCCAATCGACGCCGCCGCCTTCTCAGCAGATGTCTCGCATGGCAGCCCGACACCACCAGTCAGTCGACCACTGCCAAATCTGCGACATGCGGCACCTCAAACTGCCGCGACCTCGTTCGAGATGCCGCCGGCTACGGCCAGAACCTCATCTGTAGAGATCCATATCTCTCGTTGTCTTACCGCCCTCCCTTTGGAAACCCGCTGGCCGAGCTGCATGACACCAGCGTCAGACCGCCGCCTGTCCCGCAAGCACATGCATCTCGCCGGCCGCCGCCGCGATGTCCTGTAACCGAGACGAGCGCCTACAGCACGTTAAGTTCCTTTCACATCCTTTGACCGTTGTCACGCGCCCACCTTTTCTTCTCCACCACCAGGCGAGCTTCAGATGGCCCATAGCATCCCCGTTCCCGTTCCCGTGACGGACTCCTCTCTCCACTTCGACGATTTGCTTCGATCGTCTTTCGTTGCAAGGCAAATGAAATTTGTGGCATCCTGGAACAGTAACACAAGAGACCAGGGCCCTTGTTGGGGAAATTTTTTTAAAAAATACAAAATAAATAAAAAAATATAAAAAATAGCGTCATGAGATCCCTCTCCGCGTCGTTCGTCTACCGCCGCAGCCTTGACGGGTAGTTACTCTTACTACGGTTTTAGTCACAGAGGCTGCAGGAGTACGGATTTGGCAGACACATGGGCAGATTGCGCATCTCTCTACGTTCCTTTCATGACATGTTCTTTTGCGTGAAAATGTTGAAATACATTTGAAGATGAATGGAGACGCACCCCCTCCCGGACGAGGCTCGCAAACGGCGTGGAGAAGACGTGTCGAATACTCCATAGAATGATGGATATGATGCACAATCGCACGCGTTGGGGTTAGATTTGCGGAGACCGACTTGTTCGTCTTTTCAAGGGCGACACTGAGACATGCATATTTTCTTCCAACCGCGACGCGGGGTTTTTGGTTGCGTTGAGGCTGGGCAGAGACTATCTTGACGTGCACCTCGACCAACTGACAGGGGGGCGGTGACAACACATGTGTATCGCTAACCTATTCGTGTGTAGTGACTTCCTGTGCATGCGTATGTAGTATGGGCACGGTACTTGGAAGATATCGGGTTTTTGCATGGCGTAATAAAATTCTGTTTCTTCCATGCAGAGCAGAGGGTGTGCGTGCCAAGAGGATCGAAACGCGGGAGGACGGGAGAGGGCGTACCTAGCCAAGCAAGGGACCAAGGGATGGATGAATGGATGGCCGAATGAAGTCGTCTGTGAGTGTGTGTGTGTGTGTCCAATGCTAATTCCGCTTTGGTTGATGTGCAGCCAGAGCATCCCTGCCTTTGACGGCTCCGGTCGTCCACACACCTATCGAGCGGTACGGAAGCCCGTTTTGCGATGCCTTCTCCCGCCCATGGGTTTGTTTGTCTCTGGACGCGGTGTGTGCTCCTCGACTGACTGCTCATGAACCGACCTTCTGTTGTTTCGTCTCTGCTTCGTCTCAAGTGAGTGACGTGGTTCGCCAACTCTGCCCGGCCCTCGGACGGACCTCCGCGTGCCCCCGGGCCAATGGACACGGACAAGTATCTGCTGCGTATCCGTATTGATGAAGGTATTCGTTTTGATGCACGGAAGCCGGCGAATTTGGAATTGTTCTGGGCTGCAACCTTTAGTCTGTCTGTCTGGCTGATATAGCCCTGTCTTGTTTGATATAGGCGTGTCGGACACCGGGTTCCGTTTATTCGCTCTCTTTGCCATGTGTGTGTCTCTTTCTTTTACCCTGCTGCCTATTCGTACATATCGAGTCACGTATAGAGTAAAATTCCCACAAAGCAAAGAATGGACGTGTTGGTTGTGGATATCTTGAAAAAAAAAAAAAACCACCATCATCGCAGGGAGCAAAATATGAAATGGCGGGGCGCTTAACATCAACGACATGATGTGCGTTAATTTAGAACTGAGCAAAGACGAGATGAGCCGATCGGAAGAGGGAACCACCAGTGACGACACGTGCGTAACGTCAGCTAATCTCGACACTAACAATCATGGATGGAGATTTCTCTCTCCAGTAGCTACTCCGTAGACTCTCGGGGGTTCCCGTCTTGGTCTTTGAGGAGGAGGGGGTGATGATGAGGAATTCAGACTCCTGATGGAACAGGTCCGAGGGTCGTCGGTTCCGTGAATGGAAATACCACTTCCCTCATCTTTTTCGTCTCTTTCGTTTTGGGAGACACATGATTGGGTCTCTTTCTATCCGCCCGCGATGCGTGTGATGAGAAGCCTCCTCCTCCTCCGCCCATCACGCATCTCGGTGAACGAGGGTTTCCAACCCCTAGCAGACAGGCCCTTTTTTAGTTTGAATGAAGCACGCCATAACTATCGGCGGGTAATAGACGTGCTCGATCCGGGCGGAGCACGTCTCTGCCCGGAAACAGTCTAGAAACGGCCGCGGTGCGGTATCTTGTTTCGCTCGGTTCGGGGCGCACACCGAGCGTTGCTCATTGTCAACGGGCTTCTGGCCTCGAAAAAGGGTGGGATTCAATTTTAGGGACATGGGGAAATTTCATCTGCTGTTGGAGGGGGGGGGGGGGGGTCCTCATCACCCTGCGAGAGATTTGCTTCCCTTGCACACACGCGAAAAGAGTTCGAGCCCTCTCCGGGATAGCCTGGTCTCTCTTTTGTTCAGGTACATAGTACTGCCCAAAGGCAGGGCAAGACAAGGAAAGGGATGTTGAGATGGCAGGGCGAGGGTCGCTTGTGGTGTTCCGCCCTCCGCGGCGGAAAGGATGAATCCCTGCTGGAAACTCGGCCAAGTTGCTGCGCCGCGGAGTTGCTGACAGAGTTTATCCATTCAATGTTGTCACATTCTCGCGGCGTTGGAAGTATGTGTGTACAGTACGTAGTGATTAGGGACTTTGTCGTCGGCGGCAAAGAACCGGACGAGTCATTGCGCAGAGATATTACCAACCTCTCTCTCTCTCTCTCTCTTTGAGCTCGGGGCGTTTGCTTAGTCTGTCTTCTTGACAATCTTATTAGCTTGTGATCATCATCGTCTGCTGATTGACGAGTTGCTTCCTTTTTCGTATTCTCACGAAAAAGAAGTACGAAATCTGCTTGATGGAAAAATAGTCTGCGTGTGTATCAAGTAGACAAACACACCCTACCCCGGTCATTTTCGGATCGTCGTCTCGTTCAAAATAACACCCTGAATAGCTGCCGGCCTCTATCCGGAGTCATGTTGGAATCCACTGTAAAACCTGCTTCTCGCAAGGATAGTCGAGCAGACAGTTCCCCGTTGGTCTCTACGAGAGAGCCTAGAACCTCGAGGCCTTCTGCAACTTGGCCAGCCCTATGAAGTCACGCCTGCTCAACCAACCTAGTCCTCTACATACGTAGCATTTCGCCTCACCGGTCAATAGGCCGCCGTTGGGTCGCGTTCAAATACCGGTGTGTCCGTTCTTCGAGAAGAGTGCGGGGACCCTAGCTTTCTTTGTTGTTGTCCTCGTTGGTGTTCAAGGCGCAACATAATTGATGCCGGACAGACGTATCCGGACAGCGACAGTCTCAGCCATTGGCAACACGCGGCTCTCTCATTGTCGCCGATGCGGTCATGATTACATACATGTGAGGACAGGTTGGGCGAGGCCAAGGGAGCCTGGGCTATCGTGAAGCTCGTGCCCGTGCCAGCAGAAGAAAAGACGAGATCCGAGCTCCACCGAGAAGACGCCGATCTGCAAAGTGTGGGTTGGGTTTGGGCTGTCAGAATCCATCTCTGCTAATAAATCTCGACCGTCACAGTTTTATTTTGCCTTTTTCTGAAATAAGCTCATTTACCGTGACTCTTGGGAATTGAGTTTAGCTCGTGACCGGGCAGAAGAATGTGATGAGTGGAAGTCTGTTGGTGATGCGGCTGCGGAGAGCTGCAAGGGGAAAAGCCACCAACTTCTTTCATGTATGTGCGAGGGGATCGGTCATCGAATGCCGAGCGTCTCGAAGAACATCAGGAGACGTCGTCGCAATCATCAGTTGGCCCTAGGACAAGGATCGGATCAAAAGACTAGGTAACCGAGGTCAACAGGAGGGAGAGGGAGAGGGAGAGACGGTTGCCGCCCCCTGAGTGTTGGTCCTGAATCAAGGGGAGAAACCGAGGGATGGACTGCCAATCGATCTTGTGATATTGGCGTGGCTGGCCTCACTTCGACGTACCTGACCTAGATTACCTGCATCTTGCAGGCCAAATCATGGCTGCCGCTCACACATAACCAACAGAGCCACCGCAAGTAAGGGGGCCCAAACGACCAACAATCGAAAGACGGGACGACTCGGATATTGAAATCGGGAGATGGCTTTGACGAGGCGTCCAGTCGGAATGTGGAGGACCGCAACAGACTCTCCAGAGGTACGAATGCAAAGTGATATCCTCCGTATTGTTTTACGGTGATGCTGCAACAAAGCACCAGCCCTTGGCCCTGCACGTGCAGCAGGTCTCAGGACGGCATTCAGACATTGCAGATGACGGGGGGTTGACAATCCGATCATGCGTGCCGTGTGATTGAGTTGCTAATTAGGGAAACGACTCCATGGTGATCTTCGTTGCCAAGTGCGAGCGACACGGAGGGTTTCACTTAGACTACAGCAGCATCATCAGCTTCGAACAATTTTTCCACTTGTAAATTAGTCGCTGTAGCTTGTTGGCGGACCCTCGGCTTTGCGAGATTGTTGCGGATGAGAGCCAGCGTCGGCGTTAAAATGATTGGCATATAGCAAAAAGGCTTAAGATTGGCGAAGCAAGTTCTCGTTGCTCAGCCATTGTTCCTCCGTCTGACGGTCCGAGAGGATCGACAAGAAAAGAGCTCTCGTCTAGCCCACCCAAGCGAAGCACTACGGTATCATAATGCCAACGCAGTGAGCTCGCTCGCTACGGACGACGACTAGGCCGATCGACAGCGACCTTACGTTAGTTAACTAGCTTGTACGAATATAACAGAAGGATCAACGCTGAGTTGTCCATCTCTGCTCGACGCGGGTGCAGACGGATGGGGGATGCACCTCCGGAGCCGACCATGGTACACCGCCGGATCTCGACGATGAGGGCGACGGTTTATCGAGGCCAGTGTCGAGGCCAATTGTCGAGATGGGACGGACGACTGCAACTAGACAAGTCCTGCACATGCCAGGCTAATAGTTAACAACATCATCATGGCGTCGCGTCTCTTCCGAACGAAAGCACACGGCCAACGGTCGAGCCGCTCGAACGAAAGGACCCCTAGTTTAAGGGAACACAACAAGGGAAAACTTCAATGAAGATCTGTCCAGTGCCATGCCTAACCGCACAGGCAGGCGCCCGCTAATAGTGGGTGCCAGAAGGTCAGGTGATGGCTTGTCAACGCTTGCAAGCCCCGTTCAACATGGATTGCTTGTTATTGCATGCCAGAGACGCGAGCTGTCGGGGGTGCGCAATATCGTCGTCGTCGATATCGATGGCAAATGCCGATGAGAAAGTGGAGGGTAACAAAGGGAAGGAAGAAACACCAACAACACATGAACCAAGGATGGTCAAAACCCAAAATACTTGGCCGACCGAAGTAGCGGCCCATCCAGGGTTCTGCGCGTCTCGAGGGAGAAGAGGGGGCCAAAGGGGCCCTTTGCCTTTGGGCGCAGAAGTGAGTTGGCCGAGGAGCATGAGGAGCCTGGTCTCGACACGACGATCAACCGCCTCAAACGCTCGTTCGGGGGCCGACAGTTCAATGCATAACTAGAGCCCGACCGAGGGCCTGAAAAAGAAAGAAAGAAAGGGACGAAGGAGACTTCTCTTGTGCGTCTGGCCGCTGCGCTGCTGCAGCATGCTGCCGATCAGTTGGTGGAGGCCGGTCAAGGATGCGCCATTCAGTCAAAGCCATATGCGCTTATTAATGAACTAGCGTGCATATTTTACCCCCTCATCGTTTCTCGGCTGTTGCTGGTTGAAGAAGGAGAAGAGCCGTTGGGGATGCTTGAACAGACTGCCGCGCCCAATCATGGGCAGATCTAGAGGTGCTGGGGGTTCGGAGGAAGAGGCAAGATGGTGGCTTGCAAGTTTGATCGGGAAGGGGAGCACTTGTCAAAACTAGTCTGGGTTGGTTGGTTCACTGATGATGAATGGGATAGACATGATCAAGACTGATGTTGTTGGGGCGAATCACGAACAGCAGCCAACGTGCCAAGACAAGAGACAATGCCTAGATGATGGACGATTGACAGTCTGGGATGAGGCAATTGAGGAGAGGTTTGGATTAGAGTTGAAACACGCCCCGTGCCGATAGCAACAGTGTGATGCTTCCAAGGGAGAGTCGAAGGCAGGGAGGGTGGTGTCGAGAGGAACGGGGCGAGGGCGGGGAGGATGACATTGCATTGCATTGCATTGCAGAACGACGTAACGCAGAGACGAGTTTACCCTCCCTCCTTGCCTCCGCTCGCTGGCGAGTTGACGAAGAAACAAAGAAAGAAAGAAAGAAAGAAAGAAAGAAAGAAAGAAAGAAAGAAAGAAAGAAAGAAAGAAAGAATGTGTGATGCTACACTCCCTTGTTGTTGGTTGCCTCGATTGCATCTCAGACAACATGATGACACGCGCGCGCACCAGAGACACACAAGGCTGCTGCCACATTTCCCACACGCCGCTCGCTTTGTGAGACTTCCTGATGTGGGAATTGCAGCGAACTGGTTGGTGTCCAACAACACGCGTCTCCTCCATACGTGCCCCTGATGAATTCATCCTCCATCTGCAAGAACGGATGGGAACAGCCTGGACGATGGATGGATGATTAGATCGCCAAGTTTTTGCTCCGTAATTCGCATCGAGCTGCTTGCGATGCCTCCCCAACCTCCTCCCTCTTCCCCCCTGCAACAATCATTCAGGACGCTCCTCTCTGCTTGCTGGCGGCAGACTTTCCGGCGTGGGGTATGGCCGGGGGCACTGACCACGACTCCTCGCATAGCGAAAAGACCATCATGGCGATGATGGTGATTTGTCTTTCGTTCGTTCGTTCGTTGGTTTCGGTACAAAGCGCTTTCTCGCGTCTTGACCGCACCCTCCTCCGTACTCCCGGAGATACATCGACGCACACAATCTCACTACCTCTTTTGGTCATGGTCCCCGGCCGTCATGTTGGTCGCAGAATCGGATAGACGGTGAGGTGAGAGGTCAGGCCAGCGTCAGTCGGTCAGCTACCCACGGATCTTCATCGCTCGCTCGCTGCCTGCGCTGTTTCAAGAGAGAAAGAGTCACGTATTCGTTGACGGGCGTTTCTCGCGACTATGTAACGGCAAAAGTACGAAATAACTAGTTTCGATGAGAAAACCCAAGCGCCATCGAGCAAGTGGCCACGTCCATTGGTCTCGTTTCTTCCTCCGGGGCTCGGCCCGCCGCATCGGCAGCGGAAACGGCACCGCCGTCCGAAGTTCAACGGCGCAAGATTGCCCTAATCTGGGGTCCGAGGGCGAGTGTGAGAGAAAGAAAGAAAGAAAAAAAAAAGAACGGACAAAAGGGAAGAATAGTTGTCTGTTGGGCTTTGGAAGACTTTATACCGGTCGTTTGGAACGGAGGAATATCTTGCGGGTTGTGGTGACATGCGACAAGAGGAAATAAAAAAGTGTTTGAGTGCGGTGACGATGTGACATGTAATACTCCTCCTGTGCTCCTCTGGTTACTGACTGTATGGAAGGTAAATTGAAGGAATAAAACCAGGCCTTGAGCGACGGTTGCGCAGTTCTGGGGTAGGGCGAGGGGGGAGGAGGACGATCGATTGTCACTTGCGGCATGGGGAACTGGGCGATATCTACGGGCTGCTCCGTGGCTATTGACCTACTGCATCTGGGCATCCATGCTGGTGTTGGCATGCTTGAAGATTTGGCTGAATGGGGTAGGTATCTAAGAGAACGAAACAGCCGCAATCATCATGCATGTCTCAGTCACTCTCAAGACATGCATTGTGATGATGATGTGCACCGTCCTCTGTATCTCTCGGACCTTGGCCCCCGTGTAGTATGTGTCAAATGCTTCACGCCGTCAAATGTCAAGGCAATCAATCATATGTGTTCGTTCGTACGCACGAATAGTAACCGCGTCAGACTCCACCCCCTCGGCGCCCTCAATGCCCCCTTTCGGCACGTACGAAGTAGACATCGAAACAATCGTCAACCAACATGCAGCGGCTTTCTTTCCTCGGGGCTCACCACCCCCCCACCTTGACCTGGCCGCCCTAGGTCGACCGTTGAGAGCAAAGGCCCTCGACGGGAGAAGATGTGTGTGTGTGTGTGTGTGTGTATGTGTGAGGACTCTATGAGGAGGGTTTGACGCCTCCTCCATGTTGAAGATGTCTGCCATGGTGCTCCCAGATGGCGTTTCTCTCTTCCTCCCTCTCCGTCCTCCAAGGACTCATCCATCCACCCTTGTTCCCTCTCTCCTCGTCTCCCCCCCTCTTCTTCCATTGACGACCCTTGACCACGCTCCGTCCGCTCTTGCAGCAAAAGCGGAGGCCAAACGGCCAGGGCCATGATCCACGGGCACACACAGGGATGCCTCTGTGCCCAGCCTTTTTTTCTCACGTCACACCCCTTCCCAGCGCAGTCTTCCCGCCGCTCTGCCCGCTCTGCCATGTGCCGCCGGTCATGCACTCCACCTCCTCTTGTTATTACTCCACGTACGAAGGCGTACCGTGCATGGGATGGGGCGAGCGGGTACGGGTACGGGTGCTAGGTCGGCGACATGCCTCTCTCATCAGTGCGTGCCATGGAATGCCTCCCTCCAGTGTCGTGTTGCGTTGTCTTGCGTTTGACGAATGGAGAGATGGATGCATGTAAATAAATCTCGCTCTCGCCTGTGATGATGAACCCCCGTCTTCTCTTTTCTTCGTCTTCTTCCGTTGCGTTTCAAGGGTCTGTTCTGTTCTGTCCTGTTCAGTTCCCCATCGGGCATCGTCGACTCCAGCTAGCCAGATCCTCACTTTGTTATTGCTCATTTCTCATCGCCTTTAATAACCTCATTGGTTTCTATTATTACGAATACTCTTATCTTTTGCCAAAGTGTGGGCGTCGATTTCAGATCGATCGAGAAAATTAAAAAACACACACACAAACACCCAAGTCACGAGGTCTTCGTACAGCAGGTACGTACTCCCTCCATCTCCCGTCCCGTTCAGTCCCTCATCAGCCCAGCCAACGCCAACCAAACAACCTCCTCCACTCATCGACCAAGCAAACTCACCATCTCATTATTTCTGCCCTAGTTGACCAGCCGAGCCCAGCCCAGCCGCTAGCATTGCTACCCATTCATCCTTCCCGCGACAAGTGCAACAGCCAACAAACAGGACAAGCCGACCAGCGACGCAACACTTCGGCCTCCCCCGCAAGACGGACAATTATTAGAGTCCAGCGTCAGCAATCGGGTGGTCTCGTCCCCTAAATTCAACACCTCGCAACCTCGCGGCTCATTGTCCCATCCACCCGCGCCCCGCCTGAGTCGAATAAGCCTGGCCTGGCCTACCTCTCCCGTCGAAAGCCCACATCCGTCGAGCGCCCCCGAACCGCCCGACTCCCCTGGCTCGTGCGTGCAGCGCTGGAGAATCAGAAAAGCCTCTGACCTCTCTGCTCTCGAGCCAACTCTTCTCTCTTCTCTTTTGGCCTCCAGACACTGCCGTTGGTTCCGCCAAGACACTGTTTGGGTTTGCCTTTTAGCTGTTCTGTCAGTGGGCCCAACGTCACTCGACTCTCGGCCTTTTAGCCCAACGCCAGCCCAGCGCCAATAGAGCCAAGCTCACCACCAACCAACATCCTCCAATATCCAAAAGCGTTGGTTGTTTGCGAAACTCTGTCTTTGCTTCATTCCCGAGACGCCGCCATCGAACGCCTCCGCCGCTCCCGGTACCGATTCACAACGCGAAAAAGAAATCAACTTCTCTGACGGACACGAGCCCCCGGCAAACATCAATCGCCTCATCCCCATCCCCCCTGGCACGCGATCCACGTTGCTGGAGTATCATGCTGTCGATCTAATATTCAGCCTCCCCCGACATCGACTATCGCCACCAAGTTCTATCCAATCCGTCCTCCCTGTACCTCCTCGACCCCAAACACGTCTTGACCAACCGCGTTTGCAAACCTTCATCTGCGCCTCGACCCCGACTTGCATCAATCTTGGCTCCCCTATCCCACTCTCCTTCTCTTCCCTTCCTTCCCCATACCGGTCCATCACCGGTCCATCCTTCTCCATCTGGGGCGATAGGTGCGAAACACCTCGCCCCCGTTCTTCTGTCAACACGGCACCGCCGCCGCAACCCGACTCCGGCGACATGGCTATGGATGCGCTGAAAAACCTTGCCACGAACGTCCCCGGTTGGTTGAAGCGCCTGGACGACCTCAGCGGCCAAATCGAGCAGCGCCAGGCTGAACTGGCTGACGTTGCTGCAGCTGAGGGTAGGAGTGCTGAGACCAAGTCTCTCCGCAACAAGGGCTCGACCGAGTCCCTCAAACCCAAAGACGATGTTCCAATGACAGCCGCCCCCGACGAGATCCCCAGTGAAACCATACCAGAGAATGTTCCACCGTTCAACAGCGAGCCCTCAACACCCGCTGTTGGAACCAACGGCCGAGCAGCCTCTCCAACAAGCCCATCCGGTCTTCAGCACTCACATCCAGCCATTCACCCGGCGCGCACACGACCACGACAACAAGTTAAGAGGAGACAGAGGTCAGCATCTATGATGTCGGCTGAGGATTCTCCCCAAACGTATCGAACGCGAAGCATGATTATTGTATATTACGACAGCTATGTGCAGGGTTTCTTTGATGATCTAGTACGATTTGTCTCGTCAAGCCGCAATCTCATGCGAAAAGCTAAGATGGCCGCCAAGGTTGCCCAGATCAAGCGTCTGGCCGAGGTGGATGTTTCAGAGCAAGGCAAGGAAGATGGTGACGAAAATGGCCTCGAGGCCCTGCCTTCACTAAGATACATGAGCACACGGCGATATAACCCAATGTCATCAATATCACGACATGGATTTGGCCCTGGTGGTAGGGATCCCCCGGATGTTTACGACAAGCTGGATAAGGGTCTTGAGATCGTGCAGAGCATGTGTGAGCACGGCGCTCACCAGTTCTTGCGAGATGGTGATTGCAACGACGAGATTGGAAAGGCCCAGAAGCAACTCAAGGAGGTGTTGGAGATGGCAACCAAGGAGATGAACCGCGTGCAGCGGGAAGAGCCTGAGCTAGCCAAGGAAACCGGCGAGCTGGGAAAGGTGCGAACGCGCCGACCTATCAGTATGCGCCGTGAGATGTCTGCTGGTCTCAAAGATGGCGCTGCTAATGAGGAGAAGCTTGAGGCCGCCAAGCCTGAAGATATGAAGATTCTTTCTGCGGATGCACCACTGGAGGTTGACCCCAACCTGATCGAGGCTGATGAAGGCATTGAGGTGGAGCTGGAAATCCCCAAACTACAATATCGATCAACCCGAGCCATGCGAAATCGTGGGCCTTAGAACGGCTATGGTACGCGTGCTTGGGGGATATTGCTAGGGATTCCCTGATCCTATCTCTGCTCGCTATTCGCCCCGTCGCCGATTTCGTTTCTTGTTTGATTTTGTTTATGCATGCCTCATCATTGTTGGCGTCACGGAACCAGGAGAGATAACGGGAACTATCTTTTCTTTTTGTTCATTGGTTCCATCATGACAGCGCGAACTCGCCCTTTGGGAATGATCTTTGTTGTTTCTCGATTTCCGAATCTAAAAAACATCCATAGCGTGGGGATGCGTGTTGATTTCTTATTATTTTTTTTTTGACCGATTGTCACGGCTAGGTCGTCTTGTTGTTTTTCTGTCATCTTATCTACTAGGTTTACGGCTGCAAACAAATGGGAACATCCAAAAGAGGTTATGAGACTTGGTTTTTTTTTTTTTTTTTTTTTTTTAACGCTATTCGCTTCTCGATCATCTAGCACGTTTCTGACTATTTGTGATATATGGCTGGACTTGTCCTGAGAGATATGCTGGTTAGATAGCGAATTGGGAATCAAAGGGATTAAACGCCAACCAAATACGGCCTTGGGATACAAGAGTCTGAATATTCGAATCATTTTTTTGTTTTACATTTCAAAGCTCACTTATCGAGCGGGTGACTATTTTATCCATAGTCAGGTCCTGTTGTTCCGCATGAATTGGTCGTCAACCGTGACGACTGTTTTGGTTTCTCATCAAGTCGAAAATGGTGCCGGACTTCTCCATCCGGGACAATATTTGGAACGACCGGAGGCTTGGATGCAAAAGCTCGTAGTCCAAAGTCTTGGCCGCCTTCTCATGCCTGGGCATACCTTCTGTTGGCATTATGTCATTGGATAGTTCGATCCACGCGTCACATAGGGTGTCTGGACCAAATGTCTCGGGGTCATCGCCATCCTCGGGCTCAAGCTTGCGTGGCGTCCATGTTACGGCGAAGTTGTACATCTTTGGGCCAATGCCTGCTCTGAGGAGACTGTTGCGGCGAGCACAACATTGGGGGAATTCGGGAGCCTGTTGGTCACCCTCCCCGGCGTTGCCATTGTTGTTGTTGTCTTGCTCAACGTGCCCGTCGTGAGTGCGAGCCCATTGGGAGGGCACGCCGCGCCACACAGTCTTTTTGATCGGGTTTCCCTCCGTGCTCAGATAATAGCCTTTCATGTGGCCACCGAGACGGAAAGTCCACACTCTGTGGGCCCATTCGACGAGCAGTTGGAGAGACTCCAGGTTGTCCTCGCAGTACTCAAACTCCATGGTGAAGCGCTCGAGTCTGGGGAACATTGACAGGGCTGCTCCCCAAGGTCCCTTAGGACTGTTCACACCGGTACGAAAGGGGACGGGCGGGATTGGAGGACGAGTGCCGTCTATCCCGTGGTGCCTTGTCAACTCCATGTGCTCTTCCATATTGGTCGGAGAGATACCGTTGGGAGAGCCGGTGCTATACGGAGTGATCTGGAGCAGATACGGAGTGCTGGGGATATCGCCGGCAGGCCACTCCAGCCAGTCACACTGGCGAATGGTGATGCGGATGTCTCTGGCAGGGCTCATGTCGAGAAGGTGGTTGAAGAGACAGCCGTGCTCTAGCGCACTGACTTCGAAGAACAGATGGAACGAAGTGATGCGGTTGGCCGTGTACCGCGCCATGTTGCACGGGTCCATGTGAGAGTAGGGAGGAGGAGCACTCTGGACCCCTTCAACGAATTGCCAGGTGGCCATCTTCATGAGCAGGTCTCTGGCTTCGATGAAGACTCGTCGAGAGGTTCGCAGCAACGCAGGGTGCTGTCTCCATCGACCCATGGTGCCAGGACGACACCAATCGTCGCCTGCTGGAAGAGCCAAGTACTCCGCCAGCAAGGCAGTTTCCATTTCGCTCTTTTCCTCCTCTTCCTCTTCTTCCTCCTCCTCCTCCTCGTCGAACCAAGGGTAGCGTTGAGGAGAGTCCAAGTAGAGATAGTGGTATGGGCGTTTGGCGTTCCGGACATCGGTTTCGGGGTCTGGGATAAAGCGCTCAGGGGTGAAGACAAAGCAGAAGATGCGCAAGCGAATCTCTGTCGGCAGGAGGCTGAAGAGGAGACTGCCAGCTTGGGGGTCCACCTTCCATGTCTTGAGCTGAGTACTGAGAGACTTGGTTTTGATTAGGGGCGAGACGATATTACTAGAGGTGATGTAGCTGGCAAACATGTTGAAGGAAGGAAAGGAACGAGGATAAAGAGAGGAGTCTTGTCATGGGCAGCTAGGTAGGTAGGCAAACAAGGTGAAGAGAGATTTAAACAGGAAGAAGTTGACAGAAGTGAGAGAAACCGAGAGAAATAGAGTCAGGAGAAAGAGGGAGCGAGCAAGAGAGACTCTTGAGAGGACGGAAGAAAAGCCTGCTGCGGGGGATATGTCGTGCAACGCGACGGCACGGAGTAACGATTCTACTTGCATCCCTTACATGAAGGCTGGCCAAACATATTCCTTGCCTGGCCTTGTGCTTCCCAATGCCCACCCCGTGGTACTTTAAGTTACCTTGTGGTTGTTTGTGACTTGTCGGCTGTAGCTGAGGATGCGGATGCCGTTTGCCTGGTGCCCATATTCGCATGCCCGCAGGACGGCGGAACGCCTGGGCCAATGGTGGGGCTGGAACGAGGTGACACGGCCCCACATCGGAGACGGCGCCAGTGGCTCGCCGATAGGTGAATCTGCGTCGTTTAGTGGAGGAAGGTGTCTCTGCACTAGCGAGCTTCCCTCCACTCTCCTCCAGGTGCTCAGGGTGCCTGTGATTAAATGACGTCCGAGTGAGACCTCCACTGACTTCCACACCCACCGACCGACCGCTACCTACCCTCACTTTACCTTTGCAGTGTCTCAACCTTACCAACAACGACTTTCAAACCATAGCTGCCCATCACAAAAATCTAGAACCCCGGCCAACCAAACCCTCAACTCGAGGTCGTACAAAATGACGGCTGCCTCGCCATTCCCCCATCGATAGCTGCTGTATTGATCCCACCAGCCTTCCCCCGCCAACCATGGGTCAAGGGTTCTCGCTCGCGACGCCCTCGGTCGGCTCCGCGGGCATCGACGCGCCAGAGCTGCGCGACGTTCATTACGAGAAGAGCATCGGCAATGGACGCTTCATGAAGAGCATCCGTGGCCGCCACGAGAACGGCCTGGTTCTCGTCAAGGTGCTGGTGAAGCCCTTCCCCGAGGTCAAGCTCGAGGCGTACAAGAAGCAGATAATGGGTAAGGCTAGCCTTGGCCTTGTGCGCGCACGAGGCTCCTTGTATGCTGACGGCGTGTAGAGCAACGCAGGGCTCTGGCCGACGTTCCCAACGCCCTGGGGTTCCAGCGCATTGTAGAAACCGAAACCAACGGCTATCTCGTTCGACAGTTTCTTTACAGCTCCCTCTACGACCGCATCAGTACTCGACCGTTTCTAGAAGACATCGAGAAGAAATGGCTGGCCTTCCAGCTCCTGTGTGCCCTGCGCGATTGCCATGCGCGGGACGTCTACCACGGCGACATCAAGGCCCAGAACGTCCTCGTCACATCTTGGAACTGGCTGTACCTGTCCGATTTCTCCTCCGCCTACAAGCCCGTGATGCTTCCGGACGACAACCCCGCCGACTTTTCCTACTTTTTTGACACCTCGAGCCGTCGCACGTGCTATATCGCTCCTGAACGATTCTACGCATCCGGAGAAGCCCCTCCCCGAAAGGCCAAGATGACCTGGGCCATGGATATTTTCAGCGCTGGGTGCGTTATTGCTCAGATGTTTCTCGAGTCGGAAATCTTCAGCCTCGCACAGCTGTATAAGTACCGCCGTGGCGAGTACGACCCAGTCATCACGCACTTGAGCGTCATTTCCGACAAGGACGTCCGGGACATGATATCCCACATGATTCAGCTGGACCCGGAGAAACGCTACTCGGCCGAGCAGTACCTCGAGTTTTGGAAAGGCAAGGTCTTTCCAACATATTTCTACAACTTCCTTCATCAGTACATGGAACTCATTACCGACCCATCTTCTGGGAACAGTCCCATGTCTGGGGCGCAGAAGAACTTGGGAGAGGCCGACGACCGGATAGATCGCGTCTTCTACGACTTTGATAAGATTTCATATTTCCTCGGATATCAAGCCGAAAAGCGAAATTCGCAAGCGTTGCAGTGTTCTTCAAGACTTGGCCTGTCGCAATTCCCAGTGCGACTCAATATCCCAAACCACGACCACTCCGTCACCTCAGACCTAGAGCCTCCTGAGGACGATGGAACCTTGATATTTCTTACCCTCATTGTATCCTCACTTAGAAACACGGCTCGGGCATCATCAAGGATCAGGGCGTGCGACGTGCTGCTGGCCTTCTCGGAAAGAATAACGGATGAGGCCAAACTGGACAGAGTGTTGCCATACCTGATGACACTTCTTCGCCCGGACGAGACAGATCTAGTTGTTATTGCCGCTATTCGCACTATTACACAACTTCTACAACTCGTTCAGATGGTCACGCCGATCAATTCCCATGTCTTGGTAGAGTACGTTTTACCTCGGATGGAAGTGGCCTTGGGCACAAAGTCACGGATTGCTAGCCCCTTGGTTAGGGCAACGTATGCATCTTGCTTGGGGAGCCTTGCCACAACTGCACAGCGGTTCCTTGAGATGGCCTCTAGCTTGAGGGCTGACGGCTCGATGCCCATCACAGATCCCGAGATAGAACCAGGAGCCGATGCGCAAGCCAATTTCGAAAGCGTTTTCGATAATGCTGGAAGACAACTCTTTGAAGTGCTGGAGGGGCACACCAAGCAGTTGGTTGAGGATGCAGACATTTCAGTGCGCAGAGCATTCTTGGCATCTGTTCCTGAACTCTGCATTTTCTTCCAAGAGCATTCTAACGATGTCTTGTTAACTCATCTCAACACCTATCTGAACGACCGCGATTGGACCCTCAAGTGCGCATTCTTTGATACGATTGTGGGCATTGCTACTTTTATTGGAAGCACCAGCCTGGAAGAGTTCATGCTGCCACTGATGATCCAGGCGCTCACTGATCCAGAAGAGTATGTGGTTCAGGCAGCTCTGCACTCGCTAGCTCAACTCGCTGGTCTTGGTCTGCTCTCGAGACCAAAGATCTGGGAGCTGGTTGACCTAGTTAGCCGGTTTACAATGCACCCAAACATTTGGATTCGAGAGGCCGCGGCAGAATTCGTGTCGATGTCGACAAGATTCATATCACCAGCTGATGTCGTTTGCATTCTAATGCCCATGGTGACGCCTTTCTTGAAGGCAGAGTTCCTCTCTGACTTTTCTGAACTGAACCTGCTGGATTCACTGAAACGACCATTGTCCCGGAGTGTGTTCGACCAGGCCATCACCTGGGCCCTTAAAACAGAACGAGGCGTGTACTGGAAGCCCATGCAATCACTCCGGCCTTTGTTATCGGGTCTGAAGAGTCCTATGATTGGACCTGGAGGACGGGCAGCCCGAAATGAGGAAGATGAGCAGTGGTTTGCGAAACTGCGGAATCTTGGATTGAAACATGAGGATGAGCTCAAGTTGGATGCTCTTAGGGAGTTCATTTGGCGCCTCAGCAAGATGAAGGCACGAGACGCCTCTAATGTTGAAATATCTACGCCATCGGGTGTCGTGTCCCTGAAAGCCTTGGGCGTAACTCCTCAGACGATTTTCTTCAACGAGACTCCTCTTGTTGATCCTTCGGCTGTGGCCAACCTGGATCCACCGGTCGAGCCCTACACGATTGCAGATGCTCTCCTGGACGCTTCTATGACCATTGACGGCCCGAAGAAACGATTAGGGGCCAACGCTCAGAAAACACCTGTCCAGAGCGGTGTACCACGATCTCCCCACCGGCTTTTGACACCTCCGACCACCGGCTCTGCTGGACATTCTAGAACCTCATCCACAATACGGGGACAAGAGGTAGCTGATGGTGATGGATCGCCTCAAGATGAGTCTCATGCCACAAAGAGAATAGTACGGCACCAGCCGAGCGCACTGAGCCTCCTTGATCGCAAAGATCGAAACAAGTCAGTCCCTCAGACGGGTATGACAGACGCCAACGCTTTTGGTGAAGTCGAAGGGCCCTTTGCGCAGCCTTCACCTACCAAAGCCTCTTCGTCAAATAGCAACGAGGCTGCGAGTGCCGCTCCGAGACTGTCGAGGCACAGCTACCAGGGTACTGATCCCAACATCCAGAAGATGCTCGACAACATGTTTGTCGACAACTTCCCTCGCGATGTCATTGAGTTTGGACCGATGATCACGCCAATCAAGCGCAGCAAAGCAAACCGGATCAACACCCCGACAAATGAGGAGCCTTGGAAGCCCGAAGGACATCTCGTGTCCACATTCGGAGAACATAAAGGACCCATCAACAGAGTCTTGGCATCTCCCGACCACCTGTTCTTCATCACTGGCGGAGATGACGGCATGGTCAAAGTGTGGGATACCGGGCGTCTGGAGAGAAACATTACCAATCGATCACGACAAACTCACAAGCATCCTGACGGTGCTCGAGTAGTTGCGTTGTGCTTCATCGAGATCTCGCATTGCTTTGTGAGCTGTGCAGCTGATGGCAGTGTCCATGTTGTCAAGGTGGACACAGTTACTGCGAGTGGTACTGTTAGATACGGAAAATTGCGGGTGCTGCGCGAATACCAGTTGCCGGCGGACGAGCACGCGGTCTGGTGCGAGCATTTCAGGCAGGATTCCAATTCTGTTCTCATCCTGGCAACGAACCGCTCCAGGATCCTGGGCATTGATTTGAGGACCATGACTTTGCTGTACGTCCTCGAGAACCCCGTGCACCATGGTACACCGACGTGCTTTTGCGTGGATCGTAAGCGGAACTGGCTGTGCGTAGGCACGTCGCATGGTATCGTGGATCTTTGGGATCTCAGATTCAAAATGAGGCTCAAGGGCTGGGGTCTTCCGGGCAAGGGCTCTATTTACCGCATTTCCATTCATCCGACCAAGGGTCGTGGCAAATGGGTTTGCATCTCTGGCGGAATGGGCCAAGGAGAGATCACTGTCTGGGATCTCGAGAAGACGATATGCCGAGAGGTCTATCGAACTGGCCGAAGTAAGGACAGCAGTAAGGAGGCCCACAAAGGATATGATGCATGGGACATCGACGAAGACAAGCCCGAGGGCATGCTTGGACGGTATGCGACCGACGTTGAGCTCAACGAAGCCGTGAATGCGGATCGAGGAGTCAGGGCAATGATAGTAGGAACAGCTGCGGCAGATGACTCTAGGGACGTCCGACACGCATATATTGTCACCGGAGGATCGGACAAGAAACTCCGGTTCTGGGATCTCTCGCGGATGGAGAATTCCTTCATCTATAGTGGGCTATTGGACCAGACTAAGCCCACCTACACAACATCTCATCCCACGACGGCGTTGACGATTAACACGGAGAGATTCCCTCGTCAGGGGCCTACGGCCCCGAATGCGGGAGCTGGCTCCAAGAGCAAGAATTCGAGCGGGCGGCCGCCGCGGTCCACGGTGATTTCGATGCAGCAACAACAACTGCTGCAGACGCATATGGATTCCATCTTAGACGTGGCGTTGTTGGAGCATCCTTACACAATGAGCGTTTCGGTGGATCGGTCTGGGGTTGTTTTTGTGTTTCAATAGAACTGGGCCACACACGAGGAAGATGGTGAACTTGTAATGAACCGGACCTCTCGTGCCCAGACGGTGTGAGAATACATATCGGTTTTGCTTTGGTGCTAGATAGACTTGTGAATACGAACCGCCAATACACTTGTGACAATTAGCTCGGTGGTGAATTGTATTGTGAAGCCTTTCTCACGACGAGTTATAGTTCACCTCGCTTGGAATTCCGAAGCAGTTGGAAAATGGGTTCAATTACCTCAGAAGGTAAATGTTTATTTGTTTGTTGAGTCACACATCAACTCGATAGAAAGCAAGACTCGAATTCGAAGCCAAAAAGAGTGTGGCTTGCGCACCGAGGCTAAATTAGTTGTGGCGTTCCCACCTAGGAAAAATTCCCCGCCGCCTCAACCAAGATCCTCAGCCTTGCCAAACCACCAAACCAAAACGACCCGCAAGAGCTTGCACACACCGCAACAAAGCCGGCATTTACGACCCCCCGTGCCGACACGACTCTTACGATCGATCGCACATATAATATACTCTCCGAGGTAACAGCTCCAGCTCCAAGATGCGGCTGACGGCCGATCTCATCCGGGATTCTCTGTCCTATCTCAATCCTCTCAAGGAGCGAGAGCTTGATCTCCGAGGTGCGTTGTGGAAAGAGCAGATGCTACACTTTTGATCGTGAAGAAAAGGGCAGAGTTGATACAATCGTCTTTGCGGCGTAAACAGGACATCGAATCCCTGCCATTGAGAACTTGGGTGTTGCTGGCGTAAGTTACCTACTTTCCTTGTCCCCCCCTCCAGCGTCTTCTGCCTGATTATGGTCTTTTGAAGTTGGGCGCGTTGTACACCTTGCTAATGCTCATTTCTTTGCTTTTCTTAGCCTCACGATGCCATCGACCTCACCGATAACGATATTACGGTCCTGGGAAACTTTCCCCTCTCGCCTCGCATAACTACACTCCTCCTGGCGCGCAACCGCGTCGCGAGCATCCAGCCCTCGCTCGCCAAGGCCATTCCCAACCTGACGAACCTGGTACTGGCCTCGAACAACGTCGCAGAGCTGGCCGACTTGGACGTGCTGGAGACTTTTCCTCGACTGACTCACCTGGTCTTGGCTGATAACCCTGTCACTAAGAAGGAAGTGAGTTTTTCTTTTCGCGAAGCGTTGGGGACGGAGACGTTGGACTGACAAGATCGCTAGCATTATCGATACTATGTCCTCTGGAGGTGCCCCTCTGTGAGGTTCCTGGACTACGAGAAGGTCAAGGAGGCTGAGAGAGAGAAGGGACGGGAGCTGTTTGGCACCGCAGACGAACCTACGGCCCTGGCCTCCAAGGTAAACCCTTCACCCTTGCCTAGCAGTGACAAGCAAACACTAAACATGAGACAGATTATGGGCACGAAGACGACGACATTTGATGTCTCTTCCAACGGCCAAGCAGCGCCATCGAAGCTTTCCAGGATAAAGCTCACCGACGTGGAGAAGAAGCGGTTACAGGAGCGAATCAAGAAGGCGACGAGTCTGCAGGAGATTATTGCGCTGGAGAAGGAGTTGAACGAAGGCCGTCTGCCTTCTGGAATCCACGGAGATGCGATGGAGGAATAGAAGCTTCACGTTTCAAATGGATATGCCTCGGTCTATGGGGGGAATTACAAAATACAAAAACGGGTTGAGGGAAGGGAGATGGGGGGGCTTTTCCGGTTTATTCATGTTCATACCAGCTCGCGGCCTGACGGAGCATTGACCCTCGTGGAGTTGACTATTCTTTTTCGTGGCAACCTTGCATGACCGCGTTTCTCCAATCGTTAAGTTCTTAGGTTCCTCCAGTTCCTCCAGCTCCACTCGCTCTTCTGGTCCGCCCAGTGTCTTGGCTGCTCTATGACAATCTCCTAAAAGCCGCCCATGGTCACGTCGCCGTCGCCGTTAGCCTGTCTCATCTCGAGTTCCAGTTGGGCGTTGGGGTCGTCTTTACGGTTTCCCTCGCGAGCAGGAGCGCTAAAAGGAGAATTGCCGTTGACGATAGACTTCTTTGTGGTGCCGTTGGCGGTGGGAGTTTGGTCGTCGGCAACGTTACCGCTACCGTGGGCGGCTCGGGTGGCGGCGGCAAAGGCCTTGATCTTTTTGTAGGGAACCGTCTTGGGGACGACGTCCTCGAGAAACTCGAGGTTGTCTTGATGTGAGACGGCGTTGGCTGCGAAGGGGGTTAGGATGAGAACTGGTGAGCGACTCAAGGCAAGGAAGAGGAGACATACCAACGTCTTTGTATTGGATGTTTCGACGAGGCTTGCGCTCAAGTTTGGCTTGGGTCTGGGCCTCGGTGGTCAGATGCTGGATAAACATTTCCTATGGATGGTCAGTGGATTTGTTTCATGCGTTGAGGTTGAGAGGAGAACTCACAGCAGCGAGGGTTATCACAAAGGCGGCGTTGTTAGAGCAGATGTGAATATCGGGGTCTTGCGCAATGATCTTTTTGACTCTTGACACTGGATGTGAGTCAGACGGGATGAGTTGGCCTGGAGGAGATGGAGAAGGTAAGAACTGACGTGGGAGCTGAGTCTGGCCTGTGGGCTCCTTTCTGGGAGGGATGGCGGTGGTGTTGTAAGGCATGATGGCTTTTGAGATGTGCAGAGATGGTTTAGTTCTAGAATAGGGTCAGAGTATGTCCTTATGTACGACAGGTGTGTAAGAGGAGAACAGATGGTAGGAGAGAAAGCTAAAGACAAAGAAATGCAACTCGAAAAGGTTGTGCATGACAGTGTTGAAGTTGATGTCGCTGGCTCACCTCAGTTTGTTACCTAGGTAGTCTCCCGGCTGTAATCCAGGGGTCGGCTAGTGAAGAAGTAGCTGAGGCAGCAGAGGCAAAGGCTGATTGGATAATTGAGACGCAGTTGGACGAAGGCGCAGGATTGAGCGATGTCTTGGCTCGTCGTTGGTAGAAATGAAGTTTGTAAGATCAAGACATGAAGTAGCTACAAAGCCTCGATTCACTGACACGATAAACGCGATGGTCGCCTGCAACCACTAAACGCGACCCTTGGTTGTGGCTGGGCCGCCGTAGCCGTGGGATTCCAGCCACAATTGTTGGAGCTCCAGCGGATCGGCCACCGGATCGCCTGCCCCGGGTCCTCCGTGCGGCATGCAGCTCATGCACTACAACAGAGCAGCCAGGTAACAGCCAAACGTTACCTTTCCATGCCGCGCAACGAGTAGCTCGCCGACTCTTGAAACGAACCTCAGCCTTGTGCGATTTCCGTTTTGACCAGAACCGCCGACCTTTCCAACATAATATCCATACGAATATTTACTTTAGGTTGCTTCTTCAATCCGATTCCGACCCTTCTTGCCATCGCCCTTTGCGACCACCACCACCTCCTCCATCTCCTGCCCCTCGCAACCGCAAGTCCGCGACCATGCGAGCTCATCCTGCGCCATGAACCCGAGATCGCCATCCTTCAGCAGCGGCTTAATGCCTCGTGCGCCAATGCGTCGCGCTTCTTCTATCTCGTCTCGATTGTCGTCTGCTGTCTCCAATGCTGAGCAGGGTGAGGAGTCCAACAATAATGCTCCGGGTCAGGGTCTAATTGAGGAGGAGATTGCCGAAATCAAAAGATACGAGGTAAGTCGCCAGCACCTCGGCATGAGAATGAATTGCGCCTGACACTTTTCTAGGACTTTACTACTATAGGTATGCATGCGCGCCTTTGACCGTAGACACGACAAGATCATCTAGGACTAACATCCGTCGATAGATTGGGTACAAGACGCCGCGCGAGAACAGGCAAGGCGCAAGGTCCGGAGAAAACACGCCGTCGGCCTATACGATCGAGGCCAGCCAGGCTGGAGATATCATCTTTGGAGGAGCTACGATGCTGCGCAAGGCTGGATTGTCGTGACGCTCATTGGCGCTGCCATTGGGTTTAATGCAGCCCTGTTGAATATCATTACCGAGTGGTTGGCAGATGTCAAGATGGGCTACTGCACGACTGGTTTCTACCTCAATGAGTCATTCTGCTGCTGGGGAGAGGAGACTGGTAGGTGTCCTGCGAAAGTCTGGGTGCTTCGACGGATACTGATAATGAGATAGGCTGCACCGCCTGGCATCGATGGACGGGTATTGGACCCTTGAACTACTTCATCTACTTTGTCTTTGGCGTATGGTATCCTGTTATATCTCTCCCGATATGTTACTAACATTCGGTAGACCTTATTTGCCTTTGTGGCTGCTACTCTTGTCAAATCATTTGCCCCCTATGCTGCGGGCTCCGGTATCTCAGAGATCAAGTGCATCATCGCCGGCTTCGTCATGAAAGGCTTCCTCGGCCTGCGCACCCTACTTATCAAGTCACTATGCCTTCCCCTCGCCATCGCATCCGGCCTCTCGGTGGGCAAGGAAGGCCCCAGTGTTCATTATGCCGTGTGTACGGGAAATGTCATCTCCCGGCTCTTTAACAAATACAAGCAAAACGCATCAAAGACGCGAGAGATCCTGAGTGCTTCGGCCGCAGCAGGTGTCGCCGTCGCTTTCGGTAGTCCAATCGGCGGCGTCCTATTCTCGCTCGAGGAAATGTCGAGCTATTTCCCTCTCAAGACGCTTTGGCGAAGTTATTTCTGCGCCCTTGTTGCAACGGCAACGCTTGCGGCCATGAACCCTTTCCGAACCGGCCAACTGGTCATGTTCCAAGTCGAGTACAAGAACGACTGGCACTTCTTTGAAATCTTATTCTACATCTTCCTCGGTATCTTCGGAGGCCTGTATGGAGCCTTTGTTATCAAATGGAACTTGCGTGTCCAGGCATTCCGCAAGAAGTATCTGGGTCAATATGCCATTATGGAGGCAACCCTTCTCGCCGCGGGAACTGCCATCATTGCATACCCGAATGCATTCTTGAAAATTGACATGACAGAGAGCATGGAAATCTTGTTCTCCGAGTGCAAGGGACCAGAGGCCTACCACGGCCTTTGTGAGGCAGATAGGCGATACTGGAACATCGTCTCCCTGATTTTGGCAACGGTCCTCCGAACCCTGTTAGTCATTGTATCTTACGGATGCAAGGTCCCTGCTGGCATTTTCGTTCCGTCCATGGCGGTCGGTGCCTCGTTTGGACGAACCGTTGGCATTATTGTCCAGGCTATTCACGAAGCGAACCCTGAAGCCGTCTTCTTCTCTGCCTGCAAGCCGGACGAGCCATGCATCACCCCTGGTACATACGCGCTCTTGGGAGCTGCTGCGGCACTTAGTGGCATCATGCACATCACCGTCTCAGTAGTGGTCATCATGTTTGAGCTCACTGGTGCCCTGAACTACATCTTGCCAACCATGATTGTTGTTGGCGTTACGAAGGCCGTCAGTGAGTTGTTTGGCAAGGGAGGCATTGCGGACCGCATGATATGGTTCAGCGGGTTTCCATTCCTCGATAATAAAGAAGAGCATAACTTTGGAGTCCCGGTCTCGCAGGTTATGAGGACTTCGGTCGTCACCATACCTGTTCACGGGCTGACCCTGAGAGAGGTTGAGGATTTACTTGCAGATGATCGATACCAGGGCTTCCCCGTTGTCGAAGACAATAACTCCAAGACCCTCGTCGGCTATATTGGTCGTACTGAGCTCCGGTACGCCATCGACCGGGTTCGCCGTGGGCAGACTGTCAACGATGCAGTGAAGTGTATCTTCTCAGCATCACCCGCAAACCATCATCCTCCTACTACTCCTCTGACACCATCAGTCATGCACTTGGGAGAATCGTCTGGTTCGTCAACGCTCGACTTCAGCCGCTACGTCGATGCGACACCGGTAACAGCCCACCCGCGACTTGCACTCGAAACCGTCATGGAGTTGTTCCAAAAGATTGGCCCTCGAGTCATCCTGATTGAGTACCACGGCAAGCTCACTGGCCTCGTGACGGTCAAGGATTGTCTAAGATATCAGTTCAAGGTTGAGGCGGCTGAGAACCCCAAGGACGACCACCGCATTATGGAGGGACAAGAGCAAGTCTGGAACCTCTTCCGCCGGGCGGGCTTTTGGGTCTCGGGCAAGGTATCAAGTGCCTCTGGTGGTAGAATCAGGCTTAGCAATTCGCTTGATGAGGATCGACCTCATGGACGAGGAGCGCAGATCCTAGATGGCGATGAAGAGGGAGTCGACGAAGGTGTAGAGTTGGAAAGTCGGCGACAATAAAGTCTGGGGTTGGTTCTTTGGCATCATTTGTATCTGGGTCATATCGTACAGTAGGTAGAGGATAGCGCGGGCTCTGCGCTGGCGTTATATGGGTGATAGATCTAAAGTGTTCTGAATCAACACATTGAGAAACGACAGTCAGGTTATTCTCATGGCATCATCTCTGTTACAACCTCATCTTGTCTCGCACTTCTTGAAGCCCCAACTCTAAAGGTTTCATAGAAGAGGAGTGTCCACCTCGTCATCGTCTTTCCTCACCGGCTCCTCGGGCTGTGCTTCCGTCTTGTTCCCCTCATCCTTGCTGCCGACAATCACGTTGCCCGCAACTAGCAGCGCAGCACCAGCCCACCAAAGCGGCGGCAACGACTCGGAGAAGATGACGAAGCCGAGCAGTGCCGTGACGACAAAGTTGGTCGACGTGTTCATGATGGACACTTGGGTGGTGGATGTCCCGCGGGCGAGCGCCGTCGTGAACAGCGACCACATCTGCATGACTGTAATGAGCATGTTGGTTGCCACGCGGTGGGCGAAGGGGGGCTTACCACGCCGTTGAAGGTGAGATTGAGCACGAAGAAGAGCTGGCATGGGCTGTGAGCCAAGTTTCGCAATGGGGAAGGGCTGCGAACTTACAGTACGGACGACGATTTCGACAGTGCTTTTCATGGACGAGAGGCCGAAGATGTCGGCGATTGTGTCGGATAGTCTGGTCGTGAGCCCGGTGGTAGTTCTATATCAGACTCTTAGCCAGTGCCCTGAATCTCATCCCTTGCAACGTCTCCTCACCACGCCGAAGCAATCGACCAGTGCTCAACCATGCGAGAACAGCGACTTACAACTTGGCGAAGACGCCGTTAAAAGCAGCGCAAGCGCCGCTCGCCACGGCAAAGAAGATCCATTGCGTCCGGCCGCTCAACGAAGCAGCCATGTCTGAGGACGTGGTGGTGTCGGCCGGTGAGGGGCCTGGGGACGACGGCGTCTGGGGAGCGGTCTGACGCTTGCGGACCATGGCGGGTCAACGTTGGCAATGCTCCCTCTTGTGATTTATTCGTTGACTTGATCTCGGAGGACGGAACGCCCCGTTTGCTCCGTTGCTTCCGGAACGGCAGAGGAAAGGTGAGTGATGAAATTGGTTGGCTTGAGCCGTGAACGGGCTATCAGTGGAGTCGAGCCAGTGGATGCCCCTGAATTACGGCAGTGGCTGATTCTTGGGCCCTGGAAGAATCTGGGGAAAGCTTCCATCAACGCGTAACAACATACGCACGTCGTAGATACCTAAGAAGGCGCCCATGTCTTGGTACCTAGATATCAAGGAGAGTTAACTTATATAGGCACCATTAGGTAATGTTTAGGGCGTCAACATTGCAAAGGTAAAGTGCAAATCATTCATATTCTATCGTCTTTGGAGACTATTGCATCTTGCGAGCCTCGATTTCCCTTGTCCGCAAACGAATTCCATTGCCCAGCAAAAAACAAGGTCGTGCCTCTCACTATCCTGCCCTAGTGTATCAAAATCCATAGCCGGGACGCCGTTCAAATGCAAAGTTTCATTCTGGGTTGTATTTTTGGCATCGTGCCACTCGTGCAAAATCGAGGCGACGTGCGAGGCGAAGGCTGCCTCACTGCTCGGGCTTCTTGGCGTTACAGCTGACAATCTTCACCTTGTCGGCGGTAACAGACTGGCCGCCATTGTCCATCTTGAAGGTAACATTCTTAATAAGAAACGTCCACACTTCGTCGCAGAATCGGTACGTGTCGAGGCTTCCCTGCATGTCGATAGCACGTTAGCGTTTGCGCCGATGTACAACAGTCGGTCCTCCAGGAAGCTACCTTAAACTGAAGGCGCGCCTTGACGTTCTTCTGCAGCGCCTCAGTTATGGCCTGGTCAAAGTTGCCCAGGATCTTCATCGCCAGCTGCGGGTTGATGCGCTCATCGCTGATGAGATCGTCGAGCGTATCCGTAAGTGCAAGGCCGATGCTGCGTAAGTAACTACGTTAGTCCAGGTATAGCAAAGAAGAGTAGAGCAAGGCGGCGCAGTACCTGCTACGGCGGTAGAGCTCGTAGAAAGATTGCGCGCCAGTGGCCATCTTGTCAACAAGGTCCGTCGGGGTCTCGTGTGATTTCCTTGGGGGCCTGTTTGCAGAAGGTGTTTGGGTATGCGAATGTCTCGAGACCGTTGTCGGATAGTGTATGGGGGAAGTTGCTAGGTTGGTGCCCGCGAGGGGAATAGACAGAGAGTGAGGCGCAGGCCTTGATGACTCAGCAGACTTTATCGCACTTCCACGCACCAACCTCAAGTCACTAGCCTCAAAGCACCAGCCTCACATCATGTGACGTCGGTACATTTTCCAGCTGCCTAGGCTCCGACTACAGTAGTTGCAACACTGGAGCCAGCTTAGACAGGAGCTCTCGGACAGCTCTCTCACAAGACACAGGACCCCTCGAACTCGACCAAAAATTCCTCCCACTTCGACGTCGCTCGCTCAATTCTCCATCGTCGATACAAACAGTTCCAAGCCGCCGCTATGAGTTACACGTACGGATTGGGCGGCATTGGGTCGTTCCTCCTCCTGGTGGGAGCGTGTACGCGCATCCTCTCTCCCTTTGGTTTGGTGATACAAGACTGACGACTTGCGTGTGTAGACATGCTCTTCACCGGCGACGGCGAAGCCTTCAACGTCGGCGCATTCCTCGAATCCGTGTCTCCCTATGCCTGGGCTGTGCTGGGTATCTCTCTTTGCATCGGTCTCTCTGTCGTTGGCGCAGCATGGTGCGTTTTCCCCCAACCCGTCGACGATGACGATATCCATCGCCAACCCCATCGACCCCTGTCTCGAGGGAATTCATCACATCTAACGCGACGTCTAGGGGCATCTTCATCACCGGCTCAACTATCCTCGGCGCAGGCGTCAAGGCCCCGCGTATCCGAACCAAAAATCTCATCTCCATCATTTTCTGCGAAGTCGTCGCCATCTACGGTGTCATCATGGCCATCGTCTTCTCCTCCAAGGTCGAGCTTGTCCAGGGCCCCGAGATCTACTCCGCCTCGGCTTACTACACTGGATTCTCCTTGTTCTGGTCTGGTGTGACCGTCGGTCTCTGCAACTTGGTGTGTGGTGTCGCCGTCGGTATCAACGGCAGCGGTGCTGCCCTGGCCGATGCTGCGGATGCATCCTTGTATGTTGCCTCTTCTGCCGCGTTTTCTCAAAGTTTACCAATGCTGACATCTTTTTAGGTTCGTCAAGATTCTCGTCATCGAGATTTTCAGCTCCGTCCTGGGCCTGTTCGGTCTCATCGTTGGCCTCCTCCTCTCCAGCAAGTCCCACGAGTTCGGCTGGAAGCCCTAAACGTCTACGAATCGCGGACCCTTGGCCGCCGCCGTCACCGGTTTATCTGCTCCAATCACGTTGGAGCCCACGCATGCATTGCGCCAATAATATTTGGTCTGGCGTTTGGAAGAATGGCTCGGGAGGATGTGTTTATGGCTGTACCAGTATCCCTTGGAAGGCGGAATTGTACATCAAAGGGAGGTGAAACGCAACTGAGTTATGCAGGGATTGCAATCTTATCTAGGAAGATTCGGCACGTATGTCTCGATAAAGTACAATTTCTTATGGCATTCAAATCAATATTGGTATTCGACTTGCTAAGCCATTCCATCCAAGAGCGACCAGCTTCCTAAGCAGGGCGAATAGCATTCAGTAACAACACATCAATCTTGGTTCCCTTTTCGAGTTTGCCTTTGCCGCTCGGGAGGCAGGCTAATGCATTCGCCGACCTCAGACTGCCCACCTTGGAACTGCGCTGACCTCCAGTGCTCGTAGCGGAAAGCAAACCATCCTTACCTGCGGTGACAACTACACGATGATATTCAGGTCGAGGATCTAGGAGGAATTCGTGCGCGAGGGTAGCCTGGACCTTTGGTAGGCCAGCGGGTGTCACGCCAGCAAGTTTGTGAAGCGACGGAAGGACAAAGAGATGAAACGTGACGAGAGCTGAGGCCGGATTGCCTGGAAGCGAGAAGATGACCTTCTGCACGCGCTGTCCCGCGTTGTCCTTGACAGGAACCGTGGCGAAGGTGGTTGGCTTGCCTGGCTTCATGGCAACTCGCCCAAAGTGAATAGTGCCTCCGAGAGAGCGTTCAATGGTGGGCTTCAGGAGATCCAACTCGCCCATGGAGACGCCGCCGCTGGTGATGAGGAGGTCTGCCCGGCGGAGGCCGTCCCGCAACGTCTCTTCCAGCGTGCCGGGCTTATCTTTGGCGATGCCGAGATCCACGACTTCGAAACCCCATTCTTTGGCGGCGGACATGAGCGTGATGCGGTTTGTGTCGCGAACTTCGCCTAGCCTCATGGGCCCGGGGCGGTCGTGCTCGATGATCTCGTCACCGGTGGACAAGATGCCGACAACAGGACGGCGGAAGACATTGGCCTCCCCCACGCCTACAGCAGCCAACAGGCCGATTTCACCCCCGACACCTGTGATGAGTTCTCCTTTATTCAGAATCGTGGTGCCTTCTTTGATATCGCTGCCCACTTCACGAACATTCTCTCCCTCTTTAACACCCTCGACCTGAATTTCAACCTCTTTCTCCTCCTTTCCATCGTCTGTCATGGTCTTCAAAACCGTGTCTTCTACCATAATGACACTGGTTGCTCCAGGCGGGAGAGGGGCACCGGTGGTGATTCTTGCAATTTCGCCCTCCTTGAGAGCTCCAATCTCACCAGGTGCGGCGTGAGAAACGGCAGTGACGGGGAAGACGCCTTTCAGCTGGCCGTCCTTGGGGACGACGACGGCATATCCGTCGACGATGCTGGCGCGGAAAGCTGGGACATTCTCCTTGGCCTTTACATCCTCGGCTAGGACCGAGTTGATGATTGCAGTGTCGACCTTTGCAGTGTGGATCTGGGCCTCCGGTGTGTGCTTGCTGATAAGCGCAAGAGCGTCGTCCACGGAGTGCATCTCGTAGGGAGATTCTCGGTGTCGCCGAGAAGGGCCGAGTGAGGGGTCGTTGGACAGAGCATTGGGGTTTGTATGCCTAACGAGGTTTCCATGGCCTTGGCCGTGGCCGTGGCCATGACCATGGTGGTGGTGACAGCCGCGTCCTTGGTGGGCGGCCTGTGGTTTGGCACTACCAGATGCTATGCCGGCATCAGATTCTAGCTTCTTGACGCCTCCTGAGTGGAGCTGTCTTGAGTCTGCACCGGAGGCTTGTAGGCAGGCATGTGGAAGGAGTTTAATGACGGCCTGGAGGTTTTCTTTGGCGCCTTTTGGGGAGCCTGGGAGAGTGATGATGATGGACTTGTTGCGGACGCCGGCCACTGGGCGAGACATGATGGCGACTACTCAGATGAGTTAGATACATCAACGTTTAGAGGTAAAAGATGAAAGCGGTATATCGGATGACAACTTACATGGCGTTACTTGAAGGGAGGCTGCAAGCATGCCGTGGACCAGGCCAGGAGCTTGCCTATGCAACAAAGGAGAAACAGCCTATTCAAGTGTTAATGCATGCGTATGTTTCGAGAAGAACTCAGAGCTTGCCTCTGGTGTGCTATCGGCAGTTGCAAAGCCCGTTCCGCCAGTGGTCACAATCAGGTTGATAGCATCAGGGCCGTCGACCCAAGCAGTGATCTGCCTCTGGATCTGTAACACATCGTCTGAGACGATCTTAGTCTCTACGACTTCCCACTTGCCTGCCCCTTCGTCTCCCAAGACCTGGGAGAGAATGGGACCCGAGGCGTCGGCGGAGGCATCTTGGGCTGCTGTGGTCGATATGATGAGAAGGGCGGCTTTCAAGGGGAGGGAAGCCATGGTGTGACGGCAAAGTGTGGCAATAAAGTAGAGAACAGATGATGGGAATTATTTGCACCTTGGTTAATTTCGTGCTCGGTATCAAGCAAATGCTTGCATTAATACATTAATCAGACAGGTTCAAGTTGAAGTGAGTGACAGCTGGTGGTGACGATGGGCGCGGGGGAGCTGTCGACTTGCGGCCCCACGGGCTCGGCGGTGAGTGGGGCTGGAGTCTCGCGACGCTGAAAAGGCTTCCATGACAAAGCTCCCGCGTCTCAACCTCACCCTCACCCTCAGCCATTCTCGACCACGCGTCTGATCGCGCATATCCTTAGTCATGGTGCGAATAAAAGAGCGATATCTCCTCGTCAACATTGTCTACCCACCAGATCCTGCTCGCGCTGCGAAAGAAAACCTGCCAGACTGTCTTCTCCATCACCAACCGACCATCGACAAACTCACGCCTCAGGCTCTTGTCAAGGGTATCAGAGCGGAGGCCGCGTCGTTGTTCGGCGACTATGGAGCTGGCGCATTTGCTTCAAATCTCTGGGGTACAACACTTGATTCTTCCGATTTCTGTTCTCAATGCTCATCTATTTCATCTCTAGTCAAATACCTGTCTCTCGCTACATCAACTTTTATTCTTCGGTGCTCGAGAGCGCACTACCAAATGCTATGGTCAACCTTGACCTTTATGGATCATGTTCCCGTTAGAGATGGCAGGGCTTGCATATTCCGCGTCGTCCGCGTGAGCGGCACCATTCGCAAGGCCGAAGAGGAGGCCGTCCGACAAGCCAAGAGACTCATCATCGCTGCGAAAGAAGACACAACCGGCGCCAAGTCTTCTCTCTCCAATGCTCTGCAGTCTCAGGAACAGATCTCGCTCGACATCACAGATGATTCAAGCGACAAGGACGAGGATGAAGACATGGCCGACGCAGATGGTTGAACCAGCCATCATTTCTTCCTAACTACTTTGATTCCACTATCCGCTGGAACCGACATGTCGCCAAAATCCGGGTCCATGATCCCAGGCATAGGCATATCCGGTTGGAACGTCCCCATCTCCTTGGCTTGTTCTTCCTGGATGCGGGCCTGCTCCTCCTCCTGCTCAAGCTCCATCTTGTCGTACTCTTCTTTGGAGTCAATCCACCGCTCTTGGATGTCCTGCACCTCCATCAAGGACGATTCGTTTCTCATCGCAACAGCCCATACTGTATCGTTGGCTCCTTCGGCACCACCAAAGACATATCCTCCAGCACGATCAATCACTCGAAGGATATGCATCATGCTCTTTTTGTTCTCGACGGCCAAGACTTCATACCTCACGAGGCCATAGCTCTCAATCAAGTTTGCAATGGCTTCGTGCAGCTTGCCAAACTTTTCGCTTCGCATGACTGGCGATTCAGCCTCGAGATGCGGCGTCAGATACGTCAAGTCGTCGACGTCGGTATAGTAATCGAGGTTGAAAGGCAAGTCTTCGTACGCTGAGACCTTGTCGATCTTGGAGAGAATGTTGACGTGTGGCATGTCCATTTGGATCATTGCTCGGAGCGAAAGAAGGACGTTGGAGACGTAGAGGGATGGCTGCGTTAGGCAGATGGAATCGGAGAGGTGGACGCAGACGAACTGGACGTGGTCAGCAAAGGAAAGATCCAACGAGCCGGAGGAGGCCAACCCTAAACCCAAGCTTCTGAAGCTTGTAGAAGATATTCCTTAACGAGTTGTGGTGTGTATAAAGCTCGACCTGTCCTGGACAATCAAAGAGAATGTAGTCCTCTCCAAACTCCTTGAGTCCCTCTTCCAACCACTCAAAGTTGTGTTCTAGCTCTTCTAGGGCGTACAAGATGCCGCCGTTGGGGCCTAGTTTGTCATCGCGCATAATATCCTCAAGCTTGACGAGGTTGCGAATGTCGAGGGCGACGGGGTAGTTCGTGTGATCGTTGGCGGGATCGAGGTTCACGACGGAGCACGCGCGCCCGATGGCGCCCAGGAACTGGTGCACTTTGAATGGGATTAGCAAATGAATCAAGAGGGACGTGCGAGCTTGAAAACTCACTGCCATCGCAGTAGGTACTCTTGCCAGAGCCGGGGCTGCCGAGGACGAGTTGCGCGAAGGGCATCTGGGAAGTTTGGCGATTGATGATCAAGGGTACATGGCTGGGTCGAGCTCGAGCTCAAGATGACCAGAGTCGGCGCAAACAAGAGTCGTCTTGCCGCTAGAATAGTTTCAAGCAAACCAACCAACCACAAGCTTCTGCGATTTGTAATCTCGCTGATTTTAGACGTTGTTCGAGTCTAGGTTTGGCGAAGAGTGACGATGAAAGGCCCCTCCATAACGCAGGGCACATGGACAAACTCGTCAGCAGCTCTTGGTTGTGCCGTAGTGGGGTTCTGTCGGCCAATCCTCGGGGTTCGAGCTTCACAAGAGCCCCGCAATCACAAGCTAAGTAACTGGGTCCGTCAAAAAGCAGCCGCTCGGCAGAGGCGCTCTCTGTTTTTTCCTCTTCACATTAAAACTCGTCCTAGCAGCCTCCCTCGGCCTCGAGCCCTTCCCTTCTTTCTCCTCCCGCGAGGGCCTGTCCATGATGCTACGCTACCATGCGAAGCACCATCTCCAGCCATGGCATCTGACTTGTCAAATGCCGCCCAGGCGGTCAACGCCATCACAACGAGCGTCTCCCACGCGGTCAGCTCGCTTCCAGCAGACATGAGCTCTCTTCCCGCTACCGTAGCCGCCGATGGCTCGTACAGCTGGCTCGGCCTCTTTGGGTGGCTCATTTGGTTTATCCTACACGTTGTGTCCACGATCCTCTACTGGGTCATCCGGATAGCAACGATTAATTTTCCCTCCATTCTGTACCACTTGTTCTCCACAAGCTGGACCGTCACCATGAATGCTACGACGCTGTATGCTTCCTGCTTACCCTTCACCCTGTCCGTTTTGCTGACTGGGGGTATCAAGCATGTTCATCATGGCCGGCATCTTCTCGGCTGGAAGCTGGGTTGTCAGATACCGCATCCTCAACATGTACTCCCGTCTACCACCGGAGCCACAGCGGAAGGAGCCCGAGATTGATCTCTTCCCTGACACCCACGAAGAGGGTGCCAAGTCGGGTTTGTCCAGCTATCTGGATGAGTTCCTGAGCGCCATCAAAATTTTCGGCTACCTGGAGCGACCCGTCTTCCACGAATTGACCCGAAGTATGCAAACGAGGAAGCTCATCGCGGGCGAAACGATCAACCTCGAAGAAGAGAAAGGGTTTTGCATCGTCGTTGACGGGCTGGTTGAAATCTTCGTCAAGTCGGGCCGTGGACCACGAGCAGCTGCAGCCCCCCGTCGCGACCTGAACATGGACTCCTCTGACGATGATGACGCTGCACCGGGTCAGCAGAGGTACCAGCTTCTGACTGAAGTTCGAAACGGAGCGCCAATGTCTTCCTTATTCTCCATCATGTCACTCTTCACTGAAGACGTCAAGCTGCGCCCTCGCGATGATGATTCTCCGGTGCCTTCTGTCAGAAGCCGGAGCGCTAAACACGCCAGCTTCTCCAGATCCAGCATTCCTCGCATCCCATCTGATGTCCATCTCCCGATGACGAGTTCACCCCAGATGCAAGATGACGATGATGAGAGTGGGCCGCATGATTCATTCGGCCCCTCGAGTCCAGAGAACGACCAAAGGACCTCCAAGATTCCACACATGTCTCTGGATGGAATCGCTCCCGGCAATGGAAAGAGGCCAAGCATTCATAGGAAGGAGACCAGTTCAGCCCATCCAGATATCATTGCTCGCGCCACCGTCGACACAACCATTGCCATCATTCCTGCAAGTGCTTTTCGGCGCTTGATCAAGATTTACCCCAAGGCAACATCGCATATCGTACATGTTATCTTGTCTCGGTTTCAAAGGGTGACCCTCTCTCAAGCCTTCAACTACTTGGGATTGACTAGCGAGGTTCTACAGACGGAAAAGAACATGATCAAGTACACCATGTGCCAGCTTCCAAATATCCTGCGGGGCGATGCCCTAACCAGGCTTAAGGAGAAGTTCAGCCGGGAGCGAGAACGAATTGGCAAAGATGAAGAGACCAAAGGGATTGCTCTGCACAACGCTGCTGCCACTCGCCGGAGAAGGTCCAGTACAACCCTTCGAAAGGAGGTCATGCTGCAGTCCATGTCTAAGCATCGTGCGACTTCATATGTCACCAGCACTATTGCACCGCCGAGAGAACGGTCTTCGCCTCATACGCCGAGCCCTGGTGATCTGCTTGCCAACATCCAGCTGGCTCGTGGAGTTGGCCGCGTTGAGGGGAGATCGCCGATCTTGATGTCAAGGCAAGACACAAACCCTCTTGATAGCCGGACCCTGAACAACCCCTTTGATCCTCAACGACACGGCCGGATCACCATTGACCCTCGCGAAAGCGTCGATGAAGACAACTTGTTCCGAGCGTCCATCCTGGAATGCATGTTCAAGACACTGGGCTTGGATACCAGTGGCAATTCCTCGAGGGATCCCGAGTCGATAGAAGCCTCGCCTCGACTGGTATCTTGGGATCAAAGACGGTCCAAGGCTCTTTTCACAGGCACGGCAAGTACCAACGCATTTGGGTTTATCGGGCCGTATGATGGATCTGCAGACGGCGACGCCGAATCTCTGACCTCGAGTGGTATAGCCCTGCATACTCCTCCCGATGTCCATGTTTTGGCCCATGACATGAAAGACGAGGTTGAGATTGTATTCTTCCCTAAGGGTTCTGTCCTTGTTGAGCAAGGTGAGCGAAATCCGGGCCTGTACTATGTCATTGATGGTTTCTTGGACATCGGTACGTCTGGCGAGGAAGACTCTCACAACATCATTCATGCCACCGGACCTGGCTCGTTCAGCCCAGGACCATCATCGCCAGATCCATCCGCCATGGGGTCATTCCCAAACTTGGCACACACTGAAGCGGCCCGTGACCAAGCCGAGACTCAGAAGGGCAAACCGCACCGGAGAAGCGTGGCTCTCGTCAAGCCTGGAGGCTTGGCCGGGTACATTGGATCGGTATCTTCCTACAGGTCCTTTATTGACGTGGTTGCGAAGACGGATGTCTATGTTGGGTTCTTGCCTCGGGCTTCACTGGAACGAATTGTAGACCGATATCCCATCGTGTTGCTCACAATGGCCAAGAGACTCACCGATATTCTGCCACGTCTGATTCTACATATTGACTTTGCCCTGGAATGGGTTCAGGTTAATGCAGGTCAGGTACTCTTCCACGAAGGTGACGAGAGTGAGGCCATCTACATTGTTCTGAATGGCCGCCTGCGATTGCTACAGGACCGCAAAGACGGCGGCGTGTCTTCACGAGCCGAGTTCGGACAGGGTGACAGCGTCGGAGAGCTTGAGGTGCTCACTGAAAGCAGCCGTCCAGGAACGCTGCATGCCATTCGAGACACTGAGCTGGTGAAATTCCCTCGCACTCTCTTCAACAGTCTGGCACAAGAGCATCCGAACATCACCATCAAGATCTCGAAAATCATTGCCTCTCGTATGAGGGCCGTGCTTGACGACTCGGCCAATATCCTGGGCAAGGATCCCAGTCTCACGCCCACAATCAATCTGCGGAAATCTACGATGAACATTCGCACCGTTGCCATCCTCCCAGTCACGACAGGCGTGCCAGTTGTCGAGTTCGGCAACCGTCTCATGGCGGCTCTTGCGCAGGTCGGTCCCACAAACGGCGCAACTTCGCTCAACCAAGCTGCGATTCTCAACCACTTGGGAAAACATGCTTTCAACAGGATGGGAAAGCTGAAGCTGGCTCAATACCTTGCCGATCTAGAGGAGAAGTATGGTCTGGTGGTTTATGTTGCAGGTAAGCACATTCGGTTCCCTTTTCCCTTGCCCCATGTTATGATGAGAAAACCCATGCCAGAGGCAAAGCCGATGCTGGTTCATAAACTCTAATTTTTTCCTGAATAATGTACTATCACACACAATTTTCTGCTTGCATCTGGGATGAAGGCTTGATGCTAATGTTGCCTTGTCAACAGATACCAATGTCAACTCGCCTTGGACTCAGACTTGCATCACGCAAGCTGACAGCATCCTTCTGGTTGGTCTTGGTGAGGGATCTCCGGCCATTGGCGAGTACGAACGATTCATGCTCGGAATGAAGTCAACCGCAAGAAAGGTCCTGGTGCTTCTCCACGCGGAGCGATACTCTCGGCCCGGCCTGACCAGGGCTTGGCTTCAGAACCGCATGTGGATCAATGGTGGTCATTACCACATCCAGATGGCATTCAGGACCAACGAAGTGCCAGTGCATCCTCCTTCCAAGAAGCTCGGGCAGGCACTCAAGGAACGAGTGCAAATATTGCAGGCCGAGATCCAAAAATACACATCGAGAAGAGTCCATCACAATCCGTACTACGCCCCAGAGACGCCTTTCAAAAGCGACTTTCATCGACTGGCACGCCGTCTTTGTGGAAAGTCTATCGGCCTTGTTCTTGGAGGAGGTGGTGCGAGAGGCCTCACACAGATTGGCATCATTAGGGCTATGGAAGAAGCGGGTATCCCGATCGACTTGATCGGCGGCACATCGATCGGCGCCTTTGTCGGAGCCTTGTACGCGCGACACGCGGATGTCGTTCCCATGTTTGGTTTTGCAAAGAAGTTTGCCGGGCGTATGGCAAGTCTCTGGCGGTTTGCACTGGATTTAACCTATCCATCAGCCTCGTACACGACGGGTCACGAATTCAACCGCGGTATCTTCAAGACATTTGGTGACACCCAGATGGAGGACTTTTGGCTCGAGTACTATTGCAATACCACCAACATCAGCAAGAGTCGAGCCGAGTTCCACACCAGTGGATACGCCTGGCGATATATCCGAGCATCCATGTCGCTGGCTGGGTTGCTCCCACCTCTTTGCGACGAGGGCAGTATGTTGCTAGACGGTGGTTACGTGGACAACCTCACTGTGTCTCACATGAAGGGTCTAGGAGTCGACATCATCTTCGCCATTGACGTCGGTGCCCTGGATGACGATACGCCTCAAACGTACGGCGACTCCCTCTCCGGTGCTTGGGCGTTCTTCAACCGCTGGAACCCATTCTCATCGCATCCTAACCCACCCACGCTGGCAGAGATCCAGGCACGGCTGGCATACGTTTCCAGTGTCGATGCGCTGGAGCGAGCCAAGACGATGGCAGGATGCATCTACATGCGACCACCGATTGACGATTACGGAACTCTAGATTTCCACAAGTTTGATGAGCTGTATCAACTGGGCCACCAGTATGGGCAAGAGTTTCTCCAGAAGATGCGAGATCAGGGGGTTTTGCCGCTGGTGGAAGAGACTGAGGCCAAGCGAGCATTGCACCGGACCATGGCTCCTCGTCGAGCCAGTATTTGATACTGTTGGTGGGTTTAAGAGGGAGTGATGGGATTCACACAGGCGCATACACACACACACACAAGAAGTACCATTCATTGGTTATTAAACAACCCTACATGCAGTAGACAAGGGACAGGCGTGTTTCTCGGTAGATTCAAGACGGCGCTCACGGCGGCAATACAAGACCCTTCTGATTTCAGCTGTTCGCGTTCCCACATTCACACATTCCATCATTCGATGATGGGTGGAAGATTCTCGAGGGTTGGGCATCGAAGCAGCGACGATCGCTGTGAAACGTCAACAATGACATCACGCTAGTGCCTGGCAACGCAGATCATGGACCCCACGTCGAATAACGTGTCTTTGGTGTCTCACCGCTGGCGTCACACCAAAACAACGAGAACTTGATTTGTGACAGCCTCGGCGCCTTATCTGTGCCTGTTTCGGCATCATGGGCGTAGATTGCGTCGAAAGGGGGGGGAGGTAATGTCAGGGTCTTGGTGATGGTTGCACGAGGAAGGGGGATATAATGTGGTTGGATGCCTCCGACAATGATGATGAAAGAAGTCTTCTAGTCGTTCAACTAGAAGGCTCCCGGTGACCACCACTGACGTCCCAAGTTGCCTGAAGCGAGACATGCGTCCTGGAGATGCCGTCAGCAGAACGTCTTTTCCCTTCACTCTAATAGCGTTGAAGCTTTCACCTCAGTCTTGACCTGATTTCACAACACTTCAACGCCACCTCACATACAAACTTATCTTATTCCTCTCTATCTATACCACTTATCAAACAAACAATCTTTCTCCTCATATCTATACCACTATCAAACAAACAATCTTTCTCCTCCTATCTATACCACTATCAAACAAACGATACTATTCATTCCTCTCCACTATCCCAAGATGCCGAGACGACACAGCACCACCTCTACAAGCCCCTATCCAAACCTCTCTCACTCTTCTTCACACAACCCTCGCCACCGCGACCACTACCCACACCGCTCCAGAACAGCGCCCGAGATCCGCGAAAAGGAAAAGGAGCACGGCTTCGACTGGGCCGACGGCATCTCCATCGCCCTCGTCGGCCTGCTGACGCTGATCGACCACGACAACAGCAAGACCCGTCGCCGCAGCCTGGGCGACGACAACAACAAGAAGCCGCGTCGCCCGAGCGCGGACGAACGCGACACCAAGACGCGGCGCCGAAGCGTCGACGAGCATGAGACCAAACCGTCCAAGTCGCGCAAGAGGGTGAGGTTTGGATTGCAGGACAGTGATAGTGAGAGCGAGAGGGGAGATGTCAGTGAGCGGTATTACGAGTATGGGCCGCTGCCGGGGAGTCGGGAGAAGATTCGGGCCAAGTGATGTTGCGATGCTGAACCATGGCGATGATGGTACCATGGAAATGAAATGAGTGTATGATCATGAGAGCGGCGATGGACTTACGGCAACAGGGCTTTGTAATGAGATTTAATGTGATTTAATGTGATAATGACTCCTTCTTCATCAACATATCTACATCCAAGTATCGCGTTGTGTCGTGCTAATATGAACTTGTGGCCGAAACCCCTTTTCTACCCAAATCTACACTTCTTCCTCTACCTTTTCCTAGGCACTCTTGATGCCCAGGTCACTCTCCGTCTTCTCCACCAACACTTCAAACAGCCGCTGCACATGCTCCTCCCTAACACGCTCAACGCCCGTACACACACGAATGGCAAACTTGTCGTTGACCACGGTGCTCGTCAGGTAGAACTCGCCCGCGCCATTAACGCCTTCGTACAACGTCTCGGTCCTCTTGTTCACCTCTTCGCCGTCACCTCCCTTGACCTGGAACGTAACCAATCCGAAGCGCGCAGGCGTAAAGATGGTAAACAGATCCGGGCGACTCGTCAGCTTCGTCTCCAGGCTTTCGCCCAGCGTCACGCCGTTGCGAATGTGCGCCTGCAGCCCGCGGATGCCGTAGCTGCGCAGCACAAACCACAGCTTCAGCGAGCGGAACCGGCGGCCCAGCGGGATCTGCCAGTCGCGGTAGTCCGTCACCAGGTCGCTGTCGCTGAACTGGTTGCGCAGGTACGGCGGCTTGATGCTCAGCGCCTCGATCAGCCACGCGCGGTTGCGCACCCACACGGCCGAGCAGTCGAACGTCGTGAGCATCCACTTGTGCGGGTTGAAGTTGAACGAGTGGAAGTGGGCGAGCGGCACCGCGAGCGGTTGGTTCTCTGGGAGGAGCAGCGCGGAGCCGGCGTAGGCGCCGTCGACGTGGACCCAAATGTCCTGCGGAGTCCCGGCCGAAGGAACGAGGGCCTCGGCGATGCCGGCAAAGTCGTCGACGGCGCACACGTCAGTGGTGCCCAGGGTGGCCGTCAGGTAGAAGGGCTCGAAGCCGCGGGCGCGCAGGTCGGCGACGGCCTTTGCGACGGCCGGGCCGGTGAGGGCGAAGCCGTTGTCCTCGGAGACGGGGATGGCGACAAAGCGCACGCCGAGGACCTGGGCGGCCTTCTTTGTGCTCGAGTGCGAGCCGGCGCTGCCCAGGGCTACGAGCTTGCTGCGGTGCTGCCAGAGAGCATCCTCCTTTTCCTCACTGTCGGCGGGTAGGTGGGCGGTGACGGCGTTGAGGTAGTGGTCCCGGGCAGCGCACATGACGGTGAGAATGGCCTCGCTCGCACTGCCGTGGATGACGCCTCCGCCGTGGGTGCTCCCGCCGCTTAAGTAACACTCGGGCAGCCCCAGAGCCTGGGCGAGCCAGTCCAAGACGACCGTCTCCAGCTCAGTGACGGCGGGGCTGCAGATCCAGTTGAAGTGGGCGCCGTTGAAGGTGTTTGAGTACATCTCAGCCAGGGCAGCCGGGTAGCTGCTGGAGCAGGGGAAGAAGGCCATGAAGCGCGGGCTGGCCCAATGGGTGATGCCCGGGAGGATCTTGGACTGGACATCGGCGTGGATGGCGGACCATGGCTCGGGATCCAGGGGGGCTGAGGCGGGGAGGAGAGGGCGCAAGTAGCCTGGCTTGACGTCGGAGACGACGCGGTTGGAGGCGACGTTGTCGTAGTAGTCGGTGACTATGATGAGGTGTCAATTGAGTCGGGGTGTAAAAGTGGCGATGTATTTGGTGGTGTTGAAGAAGTTGTCGGAAGAGCGGGGGAGGGGGAGGGGGAGGGGGAGGGGTAGCGTTGGTGAGTGAGCAGGACAACTAGATAACTCACTCTCGTCAATGGCAGCCTTTGCCGCCTCGCGAAATTCTTGAGAGTCCATGTTTGAAGTTTCCAAGTCGTTTGTGCTGGTTGGTAGTTTTGAGATGAGAAGAAACCGGGGACGAGGCGGGCCGTCTTTATTTTAGCTGAGATGTCATGATCCGTCCCATGCCACCCACATCCACACTTCACAACTCGAAAATCCCCACACTCACTGACGGCTGGCTTCGTCGCTGTTCACCTCGGCGTCATTCTTTGCCAATAGCAATGACAAGCAAGGCGAATTGCTCAGGCTCGTTCCGAACACGTCTCATACAAACACGAACATAAGACAAGGTTCCGGAACTGCTCGTTTCTCTTTGGCCGCGATAAGTCAGAAGCTGTTCACGAGACAACTTGTTGAATTACACGCGTCTAAAACAGCGAATTGCATGTCAGTGATAGACGACGCACCCTATCTTAGCAACTGCCAGTTTGTTCGCATATCGCTAACGGCGCCCTCCGTTTGACATCAAATCGACATGCTTACCCTGCCCGGTACTAGCGGTCTGGCCGGAATAGTCTGGCGGGGGTTCCGAGTTCCGAGCGAAGCTTCTGTTCCGACAGTTGTGCATAGATACATAACGTGGTGTGCATCTGCTTATAGGAATGGTAGTCAGAGCTAAGACGCCCACATAAACACGGATGTACCTAGCGATTCCAAATTGGTCGCTTTATCGCACCGTGGATGGCTTCTTTTTAGAACTGTCAATGATGATGTGGTATGTAAGATGTGAAGTCAAGGTCAACGAACAGACAGATTGTCTCACAGTGCAAGGGGGAAAATCCGGCACGCGGTTGCTGACTAACGTAGCCGCTCAGCAGCTACCGCTCCTGATTGGCCATAACTCGCCTTCAATTCTCTAGCCAATCATACTGCGTAACATCCCCTGTCCACATCCCCTTTGGGAGCAGTGGATCCGACCGCCAGTTCCCGCGCCGACCGGCCGCCAACCCCAGCATGAAGCATCCCGTCCCGTCAACACATTCAAAGTCAAGGCTGCTGCTGTGGAACCGTTGCGGGAACGCAGAGGCACCGCGGGCCCCTTGGGAACATGTCAAGGAACTGCCTTGCATCTTGTCCGCCCAAAAACGGTTTCAGGTCCGCTGATCCCGTGCAGCGACCTCGACAGCCCTGAAAGATCATAGGCGATTGACTAACACTCTCCATCTTCCTCGTCATCTCGGGCTTCGAGTCACCGTCGTATCTACTACCACGTACATACAGTAGAGGAAATCCGCCGACGCAGGCTTGTTGCCGCATGCATGCCCACGTGGCTTAGTCGACCGGCGGCATGACATGGATGAAACGGGGTGTGCCAACCAAGTTGAAAGTGAGACAACCCTGGTGTCGAGATGCATTTTGTTGTCTCTTCTCTCATTCAACCGATTCCACCGTGTTTTCGCCATGTTCACCAAATCCATCATCAAGAAAACAACTCCCTTCAATGGACTTCGAGCCCCGGTCCATGTTTAATGGTTTTCAACTCAAGCACCTCGCCCAGAACAGCTGATGAAATCCTTCAGCGTCTCCAGAAATTGCATGGAGAATGAAACATACACCCAGACAAATTAGGGAACCAAGGGCAAGGTGAGACTGTAGATTGCGTCCATGGAAAAAAAAAAATCAACTTTTATATGCTGCCCCAACCCATCCAAACTTTTTATCTATATATTCTGATGACCACCCACCAACAAAGAAAATCGTTATATGAATCGTGACAAAAACAAACAGGAGTGTCTTCCCAAAGGCCCGTCCAATACTCCTCGCTTTCGAAATGTCAACAGAAACCCAAAACAAGAATGTCGTCAATAAGTTTTCTGTATCCACTCCCAATCCATTCGCTAAAAACTGTTGATATGTACTTCCCCCATTATGATTAATTGTGAATTATTCCAGAGCCTGCCACCTTGCAACACTTCATCTTAAATCACGGCAACGGCCGGTCGTCGATGGTCGTCGTAACCGGGGAGGATGCTGTTTCCCTGGTACTGCGCCGACGGAACCTGCATCAGGCGCGGTTGGAGATGTAAGTCGGCTGCATCGGCTTCGGCTTGGGCAACGGCGCTCTCAAAAGAAGGAAGCTCGTCGTCTTGGATGGGGTCGTGGATGTTCTCAACCATGAGCTGAAGAGGAACGACGAGGTTGATGTTGGTATTCATGGGCCCGACCGACACGGTCAGGTGGATAAAGTAAGATCGGCCGCTGATGCACGAGTTAAAAGTCGGCAGGAAGAACTTCTTGTTGCCATGGGCCAACGTGAAAGGGATTTTCAGGGCCGAAACCTGTCGGTGGGGAGATGGAGCTGACTTGTGGTGGGAGCCGCCATCTGAGTCGGAGGCATCCCCTTCGGGCCACGAGCTGCTCGAGTAACCCGAATCTCGGCGCTGGAGCATGCTCTCAAGTTCCCAGGTCAGAGTATCAAGGGGGGTGGTGGAGAGGTTGGTGGTGGTAGAGTAGGTGAGGCACGGGCTGGTCTGGTGCTTAATTCGAGCTCCCAGGTTGGGAAAATGGTCCATAGGAGCGTTGCTGAAGAAGGTAGTTGACTGAAGCTTGGCAGTGACAGAGTTGATCTTGGGAGGAGCAACACCGGCAGAGCTGGGGTCGAAAGCCAAGTTCACTCGCATCACGGACTCGCCCGCGTGCAGGCCATCCGCAGAAAGCACCACAGCGCTAGGCTGAACAGCGTGGGCTGTGAGCTTGCCCTGCTTTGCAGAGAAGATATTCTTGCGGATGCTCTTGGTCTTTTGAAGGTGATACCTCTCATCCTCGGCGGAAATCTCGAGAGGGGCATCCTCAGGAAGCGAGGGCAAGACCTTGACCATATGGAAACCGTCAAGGGGCATCGTGCGTCCCTCGATAGGAGAATCGTAGAAGGCAACTGCTCGAATCGCATACTCAATATTGGCCATCTCGGGAGACTGGTCATCGCTCTCCCAGAAACCCATGGTGGGTGGAAGCCTCAAGTGAGCATCCCGAATACCAGAATGCTCAACAGGATGGGTGCAGGCGCTCAAAGTAAGCTGATGGGGAACCACAAAGTGGAAAGGGACAGTGTAGGTGCGTCCAGCTTGGAAGATGCGAGGGTTGGGGAAGTCCGCGTCACGAACAGGCATGCGCAGCTTCATAAAAGGTCGAGCAGCATAGGTCGCATACTGGTTGACAAAGTCAACACGGGTATAAGCGGTGCCAGTGAAGAGGATCTCCAAATCGCTAAACGGAACGTCGCGTGTTGGATTCACAATGACGTGACCGGAGATGGTCGAGCCCGAAGTATAAGCCTTGGAGCTCCAGTGGTTGTCAAGCTTGACTTCAAGCCCCGTCTTGCCAGTACGAGGCTTGTTGGTCCAAGGACCGTCGGTAGATAAAGAAGCCATTATTTCGTGAGAGATCTTGAGAATATGAGATGCTGTAGAATGTGTAGGCCTTGCCATGGTGATATATAAATATTAAGCACGGAAATGCCGTACTTGTAGTCTAAGTTGAGTTGCTGAGGAGCTATGAGGCCTTGATGGGTCGGGCCCAGGGAGGGGTGTGTCTGGAGTGGAGAGATGGAGACAGTGAGATGGAAGGCGGCGAAAAAGGTGCGAGTAGCTTCGGAGCTTAAAGTGGGCTCTTCAGTCTGTTCTTCGGGAGCGTGCACGAGGTTGTTTCGCTGGAACTGGAGTAGTCAGGCTGGGTCTGACTGTTCCTGAATTGGGGGTCGAAAATGGTGAAACCAGGCCAAAGATGGCAGTTCACGACGAGAGAGAAGATGGAGACTCTTTCTTGTTCGTGGGGGAATTCGTGGAGAAGACGAAGAAGAAGAAGAGGGACCTGCTATTGCTTCATATTTGTAAGTGCTGCGTCTGGTGTAAGTTGCTGATAAATATCGATTAGAAATAAGCCTCTGATCGTCGCCTACGGCACTTGTGCAATGGGAAGGGCGCGAGATGAACCAGGTTTGCTAAGGTATCAGCCTGATAGCCTGCAGCGTTAATCAGTCACTTACCGCTAACGTGGTGTTGTCGAGGACACCCTGTTGGAGAATCTGCCATGTGTGCTAGCTGAATCGGATGCAATGGTGTGGCTGGATGGGTGATGATGTCGTGCGAAGCGGCAACAATAGCAACAACGGCGCCAGCCAACAGCCGGCATCCATTCATCAAGCAGGTGATGTGAGAGCAGATCCCCAATTACTCTTTCGGTACCTCAGCGTCGTACCGGTACCTCTCAGGCTCTCCCCATCGCAGCGCCATGGCTGCCATGCGTCCTGTGAGTGCTGCGAGTATTGAGCCACCAGACAAGGATTAGACACATCGTGCATTAGCGTCCAGAGTGGTTCTTCTCGCCCGGTGCCGAAGGGGGCCTTTTACCCTTGGGGCCCTGTTCTTCCAGGACCCTTCCATTCGTGATCCATCTGAACACCTTGTGAGCGCTCCTCAAAGACACCGCAGTGGGACTCCCGCGGCGCTAGCATCGATGCTTGATGAACTCGGGAGGCTCGACTGTCATCCATTCGCTTGGGTTCATGGGCAATTGGACATGGATCTATATCCAGCAAGTCCGCTCGGCCTAGGCAAACAAACTATTTGCTCACTCGACTGCCATCTTTGCAATCAGCTAAACAGAAAAGAGCCCCAATTCGAGCCTTGACAAAGATGCCAAAAGGGAGTCATAAGACTGGGTAAGCGAAAACCGCGGTCCGCGATGGCGACACGTTCCGATCCCTGGAAGCCGACCCCTGGAAGCACTGGAAGTGTGTAGAAGTTATCGGGAGTGCCGCGCATGCTTCATCGGCAGACACGGGGTCAGTCCAGATGTCAGAAGCTCCCCGGACAACCAAACAGATGCAGCACATGTTCCCAAACGAGGTCACAGAAGGCTTACTGCTGCAAGGCACCCACATAATTGCTCAAGGCCGTTGTCAGGGTTGGCCTAGTCAGGCGACAACCGGGCCGTTTTGCACGCAAACCTGGCCTGGCTGTAAGTGCAAATGCCAGCACTCGCATTCTTTTGCCATTGCCCATCCATGGAGTGTCGCCAGCAACAGACACGTTTTTCGGGGCATTTCTTCCATCATTTTGGTGTGCATTCGCGAGTATCGAGATCGTGGACGTCACCCTTGACTGAAAACCGGGGGATACCAACGACTTCCAAGTTAAACAGTTTATTGACGGACCATATTGGAGCCAAAACTGGAGAATCATGACTTCACGATTCTCCACGTACGTACCTTGTCATATATCTCCATGATGGATTTCACCGCAATGCTTCAAACTCCCATCACACGGTGTGTTTTGGAAGTCTTCTCCAGGGTGGGAGGGGTTAGTGTAAAGACGAGAGGTGATTCATTCTGGCGAGCTGTAGCAGCCGCAATGGGGAAGCCAATATTGCGAAAGGCGCCATTGCGTGGACGTACGACGAGACGAGACGAGACGAGCCAAAGCGAAAGCGGAAGCGGACAGCGCAGCGTGGAACTTGAGTCGTGGAACGTGGACGAGAACGCGAACTCGTTGGATGGCGGCTACGGAAATACGACGCTCAGGTCCCCAGGTGTCTCCTTTGCGCCCAGCGCCTTCCGTGCCTTACATGCCTTACACGGGTGCGCCACGCCCGGGCATCGGCATCGTGAAATGGAAGGCACGGAGGGAGCAGTGCGCGGCTTCCCGAAGGGCGCCGGCGGTCAGGAAGAGAAGGCACACTCTGGCACACGCACAGGCAGGGTGAAAAAAATTCTTCTCAATCACTCATCATCTCCAAGAAGGTAGGAAAAGCTAGCTCACACAAGAGAACCACCTCACTACTACCTCCCAGCCGCACCCTCCCTCCATTATTGATACTATTCTGGTGCTTTCGCAAGTGTGATGAGGTGGAATCGTAACCTTACTCGCTCGAGTTTCTATTACTTGACAACTATGCGTCCCGCCGTGTCTGGCTGAGCCTGGTTCGATCTGGCCTTGTCGACCCTCCCACCCTTTCGAGCGCACCAAGCCGGCGTCCGCTCCCAACGTCCGCCTTCATTCCCGTTTCTTTCCCTTCGTTGCTGGAAAAGCCCTCGCGTCCAACAAGCAAACATCCAACCCATCAGGCGTGTTCCGTGCCGGGGTGCCGTTGCGCTGTTCGGTCAGTCTGTGCCCCCGATGGCGTTCTCAAAATGGCCCAGTCATCATGGTCTCCATCCAGGCCCCCCATTGGTGTCCAGCGAATCCCACACGCTGAGAAGCCGTCTTCTATTCTCGCCCTAGAAGCAAACCAGGGTTCTCACCGCACCCCCTGCAAATGAGGCGAATGTTGCTTGGTGTTTCTATCGTTTCGGTACCTGAGAAGGATGGATCCGATCCCTCGACACGGAGTGGGTGAAGCAGGAGGCTCACGATGCTTCGCTCAGACAGACTGCCATTTTGGGGTCGTCAATGACAAGCTCTGCGTCTTGATGCCCCCAGTCATTCTTACAATTTGCCTTCACTCTCCGTCCAGCCCCTCCCACCCTCAGCTACAACCGCTCAATCCTACCCGCCTCTTCGCCTCCGGCCTCCGACCGGGACTGTGCCCGAGATGAGCGGTCGAAATGCGAAAAGTCTTCTCGTTTCGAAACCATGGCTGACCTGACGGTACCGGCCGTCGGATGATTCCATCGGGAACCTGAACCAGGGAGCAGGCAGCACATTAACAATTCATCCCAGCAACCAGTGCCTCCCTACTCCCACCTTTCAATGAAACGCTCGTTCACAAGGAAAGAGAGAAAGCAGAAACGTGCAAAACTTCTCGACCTACGTATTCTGGGGAGGCGGGTCTTCGCCGTCTTAGTTGGGACGGAAATGAGAGACTGGTTCGAAGCCGATCAACAAGGCATCTTTCCACGAAGCTGCCCAGAAACGAAGCCATCTAGATTTGGCCCATGAGCTGACTGCGGGGATTGGGGAGCTCGTTGAGATGGGGTGGGCCGCCGTGTGATGCATCTCTGGGATAATCCGCTCTCATGCATCCTGCTAAGGAGCTTGTCAACTTGAGTCTGGAGGAGGTTGCTGGCCAAGTGCGCATCCTGATACCCATGCGATTCCACTCTCCGCCGGCTGGAGCGACGGTCTTCTGCTTGGAAGCTTATTACTTGCCTAAAACGAACATGGGTGAGCCCGTGTCTGTGTGCTGACTGGTGGTGTCAGTTGGCCGACTGGGCATGGGTATCATCCATGCTTTCTGCTTTTACGATCCTTTGCGTCAACAACAGCCACGATGGCGAACTCAGCCTAACAACACCAAAACCTGAATCTCACGATGCTTCAAGGTCGGCCAGGCGGACAACATATCCAACACATGTTATGTCCCTCAGTAGCCAACAGTCACCAGTTCGTATGTCTACATGTGCATGCTATTATGCACTGAATCAAGTTTTTCCCTCCCACGTCCTATTCCGTTCTCCACCCCATACCATCAATTCCCTCTCTTCCTTGTTCCCTTTCCCTAAGTCCTGTCCCTTCGCCCGCCGTCGTCTAAATATCATCTTCCTCTTCATCTCCCGTTCCCAACCCCCTACCCAGCCGATATCGCCTAAAAGGCCCCCCAACTTCTCCAACATTCTTCCTGCTCCTCGGCGCCGAGACGTGCTCCGCTGGCTCACCCGACCAAGAAGAGTTTGTTAGGGCTCGTTGGCCACCCCACCGCATGATCCCCATCGCCTTGAATAGGTGCCCTTGACAAGGACCCCCGGGTAGAGCGACTTTGGCACTTTGCTCACTTTGGATGCAAATTGCTCCTGGCCAGGGTCCACCCCGCTTGTCGGTCAGGTTGGTGAGCATCGTTGGAGCTGAGGTGGCTTCACTGATGTTACAGCCATGCAGCCGTCACCATGTCATCCCGATCCGAACCAAACCACATGCTCTCTCGCCCAGGCAAAGGGGCAGCCGCACTCACGAAGGCCTCATAACCACACGACTTCTAACACCTCACTCTCCGGGGTCCGGCAGGCAGCGAAGCCACTTGAGATGTGATACACACCCCCTCTGAGAACAGTTGTCTCTTTTCTCTCGGTTCCTCCGCTCTGCCCTCCCCCCTTCTCGTCTGCACCAACTTTTCTCCTCCTTTCATACTCCGTCCACCCCACTCTCCCATTTCATCCAAACTCACATTCCATCAAGCTTAAGCCCAGGATGAGGATTGCGCGTTGCAGCCAACAAAGCGCCAGTCATAGCAGGTTGAACTATCCAACTTACACAATACCATGATTCATCCCGCCCCATGATCTCCATCGATCCACCCACACCTCTCTTTGCTACCCGTTTCGTGACAAGTCCCATTTAGGGGTCCTTGTGCATCGCAAAAATCTCCTCAGCCTCTGATTGGATCTCAGTGAGTCAACGTGTCGAATGTCCAACTCCACCGGCGTTATCAATCAACAGGCCAAGCAACCTGAACATCGACGCTTACAGAAGCTCTGTGCTGATTAATGAAGATACATTACAAACAACCCGACCCGGCAGTAGATATAGTCAGAGATCTAAGGTTGAATCTTTTTAAGAAAGCTTACCGGATTCTGATTAGATTCCCATAAAAGAAGGTTAACTATTGTCGAGTCACCGATCACGCCCTTCCTGTCAAGTTTTGAGTGACCAAGATATCGATGGTTCGCAGGTGATCGATCGCCTGCGTTGATACTCAATTGAGCCGCAATGAGGTCTCTCGAACTGTCAACCCCTCGCTCGTCGACAGACACCTGCATGACACCCTCCCCGCCCTCCAAGAGATAGTCTGTGCTTCCCCCAAGCTCAGCGGTTGCGTCCGCTTATCAAGTCATGAGGGGAACTTCCCCTCACCGTATCATAGACCTCGGTGGCTTCGAGCCAAAACAAAGCAAACATGCTGACCACGGGTGCCAACCTCGTGAATTTCCACCTTGAGTCATAGTTGCTGTTGTCAGAGACTTTAATGGGTGGATGATACTGGAAGAAGGCTTCGAGAGGGCGCGAAAGGAAGGCCTGGAAACATATTCTGGGAGATACACCAACATAACCTCTCTTCCCGGCTCCACGTCGGGCTTCTTTCAGGCCACTCAATTCCTCATATTACGTCTGATCTTGCGTCATGGTGATGATGTAACAAGATCTATTCAAGGTAATATGCTTGGCAATGTGTGAGTCGGTTGACATGGCAATACTAGATATGCTGCTGTTTGACGGTAGAGGAACATCTGCTCGTCTTTGCAGCCCTCGTGATGAGCATTTGCGCTTTGCCGAGATGCTTGGCAGAACTCAGTTTTCATTCGCGGTGCATATCTTGACGGTCGATCTCGGTAATATTTGCTAATAAACTCGTGGAGAGTTTCTTTGTTATGTCACCCCCCCAGCGAAGACTCGAGAGTCGCCGGTTTCTTTGTACACTATTTCAACAGCTCAACTCCTGCCTCCATCATACATCACCCAATACTTTGATACAAGTACAAGCGCCAAGCTGAAACTCAAAATTGCAACCAACAGTATCGAGTTTCGTTGCTCTAAACCAAACGGATTTCTTGGTCTAGCCCACCCTTCGATTCCTTTTTTTACAACATCCTCTGTTCGTATCAGTGTGTTTGCTTATTCGTGCCAAGAAATGTACAGCATGATGCCGGCGCCCACAGCGACGGCCGTGAACTGAATGAGCGTCTTCTTCAGCTCCTCGGCTTTGTTCTTGCCTGTTTCTAGGAGCTCCGGAATCACTGCGACAGTGCCGACATACAAGAAAGTGCCCGCAGTGAAGGGGAGCAGCATATCGCCCCAAGTCTAGAATCGAGAATCAGCAAAGCCATATTTACACAGGGTTGTCGAGGTGCAAGAGGATATTGAGATCCAAAAATGCTTCGGGGCAGAATCGACTTACCAGGCTGGTGCCCCAAAGACCCTGGTTGCGAGGCATGGGTCCGTCATTAGATGGGCCGCCAAACTCCTGGATAGCGATACCAATCAAAGTGCCCAGAAGAGCACCAAGCGCAGTCACGAATTGGGAACCCATGGCGGCGCGCTTAGAGAATCCGGACTGGATCAGCAGGGCAAAGTCGCCGACCTCGTGGGGAATCTCATGGAAGAAGACGGCAACAGTGGTGGTGGCGCCAATGGTGGGAGAGGCGTAGAAGCTGGCAGACATGGCGAGACCGTCGGTGATATTGTGCGTGAAGTCGGCACTGCGAGAATGGTCAGTTAACGGTTCTTTGATGGGCTGGTACTCCAAGCGTGGTATCGCTCCCCATCCCTTCACAGACAAGAGAAGGTAACTCCTTACATGAGGTTTAGATAACCGCCCAGCTTCACACTGGGGTTGATCTCCTTATCCTTGTGCGTCTCGACGGGTTCGGCGTCCTTCTTCGCCTTCTTGCGAGACTTGACCTCTCCATCCGTAGTCTTGACGCCCGTAGAAAGGGCCTTGTCTTCATCGTTGGCATGAGAGTGGCCGTGCGAGTGGTCATGACCCTCTCCACCAGTCGCAATGCGCAGGCCCTTGTCCATGGCCACAAACGTCATGAAGCCCACCAAGATGCCCAGGCCCAGAATGAGGTTGCGGTTCGGCTCGACGAGCACAAACTTGACAGCGTCCTCATGGTCCTCGCCAACAAAGATCTCAGGAAGCAAGTGGAAGAGGGTATCGCCGAGGAGGCCACCGACGGCGAAGGCGACCATGACGGACAAGGAAGCAGGGTCGATGTTTGTAGGGCAAAGAGCGAGCAGGAAGTTGGGAGGACCGGAGATGTAGAGGGTCGCGAGGAGGGCGTTGATGGCGGGGGAGCCGGGGAAGAGGACGGCGAAGGCACGTTCGGTCATGGAAGAGGGCGCGGCGGCATGGTGAGCCTGTTTCGCGGCGTTGAGGTCCTGGACGATGGAGCATGACTGGCGAGGTTATCCAGAGTCAGCAGGGGACGTCATGATGGCTCTCAAGGAGAAGGGGGAGGAGCGTACTTGAAGCTGCTGGTCCAACTCGTCTAGGCTGAGGCTGTCGAGGTTGAAGCCCGAGATCTTGGCATCGGCGGCGGGAGGGGCTGCTCTGGCGTGGGCGTGGGCGTACGCGACTGCTGCGAACCAGGAGAGGCACATGGCCGAGAGATAGATGTTCTTTCGCGAGAGCGACATGTTGGCGTCGGTATTAGGTAGCCAGCAGGGGAGAAAGGAAAAGAGGACGAAAGGAGTGTAGAGGAAAATGCCGAAACCGATGCCTCAAGCAGATGAGATCAGTTGGGCAGCAAAGAAGAGAAGGGCAGAAGAAGCAAAAGAGGATGCTGCTCTTTGAGAGAATGAAGATCAAAGTGGAGGACAGATAATTAGATGCCGGCGCCGGACCTGGACTTGGCTGACGGCGCGAATATACGGGGGACGGACCGGGGGGTCAAGGCAAGGGGGGGGGATGACGGCCAGTCGTTTGTTGGTTGAGGATCTTCAGAGCCGTCAATCGCTATCAATCGAGGCTATAAGTACAGGGCTTCGACTTCATCAGGGGTATTTGGAGTGACTGTTTCTCCTTCTTTTAGCGCGTAAGTTCTTTATGAGCGCGAGCGAGGAGACGCGCTGGGCTAAAGAGGGAGAGCTTCCCGTCCATTTGCGGGAGCGGGAGAGCTGAGCTTTTTAGCTGCATATTAACGAAACGTCGCATTCAAAGGCACGGGGCACGGCGGTTGATCGGATCTCGGATGGTGGATCGGCGGGCGACGGCCATGTTTAATATTTCTGAGACGTAGTTGTACCAATTCCTCAACTGTGTTGAGGATTGTGATTTAATAGCATGCACCTATTTTGGGTTTTTTTCAAGTTGCCGTGGAACCTCATGTCTTTGGGGAAGGTGCGTGAGTTCACGCCTCAGGCTGAGGTCACGCGAGCTGTTTCTTCATGAATCTTGAACCTTGAACCTACATCTACATCAACCGACAACCAACTACCTCCCTATCGACGGACATCTCCACATCACAATGCGAATCATCACCAGCGGAACTCTCTCCACGTCACCGTCTCTACTTCAATCAACAAGGGTGTCTCATAGACATGTTTATTCCAAGAGGGACCAATAAGGAGGCTTCATTTCATCCAAAATCCAACGACTAAGAACCAAAATCGCTCCTCGGTCAAAAATTACATACGGGAATATCCCTTTCCCACCCAGTGGCCCCAGGATTGGCGCCAAGTCTATAATGTGTTTTGTATGTACATGACCGTTTGAAGAACCCTAACCGGTGTGGTTGTTCTCCTGCCCTAGGTTGCAACCCCGGATAAAGAAATGCTTGCCTCTACAAAGAAATGAAAAGGAAATGAACTCGTCAGGTGAGTGATCTGATTTACAGAGTAAATGCAGCAATAACCAGAGCCACGGCCGCTGCGCCGAGAGAGTTGAGCTGCGAGCCGCTGCCAGTAACAGTGGTCGACGAGGGCTCGGTGGCAGCGTTGGTGCTGGATCCAGAACCAGAGTCGGAGCCGGAACCGGAACCTGAGCCAGAGCTGGAGCCAGAGTTAGAGCCCGAGGTGGGGGTCGACACAGCAGTCAGGGTTGCGGAAGCGCCGTTGAGGTAGCCGGTGGCAGTTCCGTTGGTGTAACCGCCGTGGCTTCCGTGGCCTCCGTGGCCGCCGTACTGAGCACCAGTGGGGGTCGAACAAGGAGTGGCAGGGGTAGCAGGAGTACCGGTAGAGGAGCTGTCACCGTTTCCAGAGCTGCTGCCGTACTTGCTGCCGCTCTTGTTGCTCTTGTTGCTACTTCCGACCTTGGTCTTGGTCTTGTCGACACCAGAGCAGGAGAGGTCGTACAGGGGAGTCTTGGTGAGGGTAGAGCCGATGACGCCGAAGCTGGGGTTGGGAGTCGTGGGGGCAGAGTCCTGGAGAGTGTACCACCAGACGTTGGTGGCGCCGAACAGAGGGCAGCCAACGTCCTCCCAGTAGGTGCGGGCGTTCTTGGTGGAGGGGATGGCCTTGTTGTACGTCTTTCCGCTCACGGGCCAGCCAGTCTCGGTGATCCAGATCTCGCGGTTACCAGCAACGGCCTGGACCTTGTCGTAGGCGGTCTGGAAGAGGTTGGAGCCCTCGGAGACGGGGTTGTATTTGGTGTCCTCGAAGTAAGGGTAGGTGTCCATGCCGAGCCAGTCGCAGGCCTCGATGACGGCCTCGTTGGAGCTGTTAGAGTAGGCGTTCCATGTATCGACGTGGCCAACGGGAATGCTCTCAAGGCAAGTGCCCTTGATGGCCTTGCGAGTCAACTCGATGTAGTTGACGAGGACATCGGGGCTGCAGCCGGGGTCGGAGCCAGCAGCGATGCCAGTTTCCGAGATACGGTACAAGTCCTCGCTACCGACGGAGATGCCGGCAACGAGATCGTCGATCTGGCCACAGAACTGGTCGATGGTGGTCTTCAAAGCGGTGATTTCGTTGTTGAAGGAGTCGGTGCCAGCAGAAGCCCAGAGACCGAGGAGCAGGCTGGTCTTGGTCTTGATGGCGGCAGGGATGGCAGAGATGACGGTGTTTTCGGTGCCGGCCTGGACCATGGTATAGAGACGGGCACTGGTGAAGGCGCCGTCGGTGCCCTCGAGGGAGGCAGCCGTCTTGAACTCGTTCTCAAAGTCAGTCTGGACCTTTGCGGTGCCGTCACCGTACGAGGCACCGTAGTTGAAGCCCTGGAAGGCGGCGCTGGCCGAGGAGACGGCGGCAGCCATGGTGAGAAGGGTGGAGGTGGAAGGCATGTTGACTGTTTGTCTTCGATATATGTCTTATTTACTTATGTGCAAGAGCCGGGAGACCGGAGGACGAAGGGATTCGGGATCTCTTCAGGTGAACAACGTATGAAAGAGGGCGTTGTTCGGGGGGTTCCAATGAGGATAGCGAGAGACGAAGTATTAAAAATAAGAAAATAAAGAAGAGGGATGAAGGAGCACTGAGAAGGAGGGAGGAGGAGGAAGAAGAAGAAGAGAAGGAAAGAAAAAGGAAGAGGTGGGATATGGGAGGAATAACAACTCACGGATATGCATCCACACCCTGGGTTCGTCTTGATAATGCCGGGCCAGGGACAGGACAACAGCTTCACCCACTCACTCACTCACTACCAACGCAACATGGATGGACTGGACAGTCCCCATCGGTGGCGACGACATGGCTTCTCTTCTCCACCGTCAAAGTGTGGTTCATTGACTCCATCTCCGTCTCCACATGGACACCAACCAACGAAGCGGCCCCAAGTTGCAGCCAAGTTCACATCCCGGACGACGGTCAAGTCCCCTCCCCCCTTGTTCGGCATGTCCAAGGACAAAGATGGTGGGAGGATGACTCGCCAGGCACATGAAAGAGTTTTTGACTTTCAGGCACCGCCGTTACATCAAAGACCGGCCCATTTCAGCCATACCTACCAGATCAGACGTGGCACTCGCTGTTCTCTTACGGTCAGGCAACGGGGTGTCGACGGGCTTGCATTTGCGCGGTACCTACGGGGAGCTTGAAGATGGATGGATGCACAACGGATAGGGACCCTATTCTCCCATCTCTCTCTCCTTTTCCCGCCATCAAATCTTACAACCCAGTCAGCATTTCCACAATTAACGATTCCAATCCCTCAGTCGTCGTTCGAATCGACGTCCCGAGACATGGATTAAACAACAAGACGGACGACGGTGCCAAGCCATTGCCCGCACGGAAGCCAAGAATAGCAACCCGGAAGACAGGGGTTGCGCGTTGTTCTCGATGATCCTCCACGGCTCGGCTACTGATGATAATTAGTTATTATCCCCGATGGAAACAAGAAGGAGGAGGAGAAGAAGAAAACTCTGAAGCAGTGAGTGGACCGGGACGGCTTAATGGCGCTGATCCGTGAATATGGATGCCGCCACAACCGTTGATAGTCACAGCTATGACTATCAAGCACAACCACGCACAAAAAGACGGCATAACCAACTCGATTGCATATCCTTCGTGGAGAACCAGCAGAACCAAACCCCTGGAAGGACTCGTCAGCTCCAACCTCCACATCCACCTGTCCCGTCCGGTGCCTTGTTCCTTGCAGGAGAAGAAGCACGGGCACCCCAGTCGGGCATTTTCCACGGCCGCTTTTGGCGGGAGAAAGACAACAGGAAAGGAAAAGGGTGAAGCGGACTTGCAGGCCTCATCATGCTTCCCCCCCGATATGCCGCTGGGATCATCCTCCCTTCCCAGGAAGAATCGGAGACATGTGTGGCCAAATTAGGATGACGATTGCATCTGTTCTCCATCATCATCATTTCATCTCGCTGGGGCCGAGAGTGTGGGATTGCTTTTGACGCGTCCTCGCCGGCATGTCACCTGCGGGAGAGACTAGACCTGCAAGGTACGGATATCCTCTTGCGGTTAGGCTTGCCTGATGTGCCATCGAGACGTGTGAAGACTGAAGAGAGAGAGCTGTTGACGGCTGCAAACATCTGAATGAATTACTTGGTCGTCTGTGGTGGCAATGCTGCAGTTGTTTTGTAAGAGCCATCGAGCTGAAAATTCTTCTCACCTACGAATAGGTACGTACCTCTTCAAGGAAAAGAGTAAAAAAGTCAAATGCTCGGGTTCTGAACTGGCAACGGTGCCGTCATCATCAGACGTCATCACGGACCAAGCAACAAACAAATAAACAACCAAGCACACACACACACAACAGCAAAAAGAAAAATGGCGGAAAACGCAAAAAGAAAAAAAAATGAATTGGAGGCCGTGGGATTTTGCTCCCGGCAGGGCTTGAACCTGCGACCTTCGCATCACTAATGCAGCGCTGTCAGGCGAGTATTAGTACGAAGCTCTAACCAACTGAGCTACGGAAGCCGTCCAATTGCTTGTGATGGCAGCTCTGTTGTTGTCCATCAAGAGCGGTAGCCCGGGATCACCCACGATGGGAGCGACTTTTACAAGGACTTACCCTAGAACCAAGGCAATTCCAATTGTATTTCTGTTTTGAAGTAGCGTGATTCGTCTCGTTCTCTTCTGTATGGTCCTCTCGGGATGCTTTCTGACAGTTCATCCTTATAGGATAGGCCCCGGCCAAGCAAACGGTCTCCTGTCTCAGTTTGGATGTGGACTGGCAGTAAAGCCGAAGCCAAGTTGTGTCGAGACCCTCACACATAGAGACAGCAGGATCGAGCCTTTGCTCAGTCACGTTCTAATTTATCTTATTTTATTACTTAGACAACAGCCACTTACCTATACCTACCGTGCTCGATATCCCTTATCGAGCCGAAATAGGTACAGTAGCAATAGATTCTGAACAACAAAAAGCGCTCGTAACAGGTGTGTCAAGGTAGCGTTGACTCATAGAATATGTCGAGTAGACCTTTCATAGTCAAGCCGTAACCCATCAGCTTTGCTAGAAACAACTCGCAGACAGGTTTGCCTAACAGCATGTTTAACATCTATCATCTCATCACGACCTCGAGCCACCGGGACCATTTCCATCAAACAATGGTCTCATAAGACAACTCAAACTACCCAGCCACCGGTATCCCGTTATGTACGCCTAGTCTATCCGAATGAAACAACAATAAAACGCTCATTCTTCTTCAATCATACATGAACCCTCGAATCCCCCTCAAAGCCGACGACTTTTTATCCTTCTTAGACGACGATTCTTCTCGGCCCTTGTCCTTTGAATCCCTACGCATTCGGGATTGTAGACTTTCCGAAAAGAGGTCAGAGTGACTGCGGGCTAACAGCCGTCCAGCCGACTCGCTCCGGCCCAACGGCCGGTGATCGGGACTCAACGAGAGTGACCCGTCACCGGACCAGTCCGTTCCGGATGGTGATCCAGGTCGATGTGACCACAAACCGGACACGGGTGTTCCAGGCTTCTGCTGGGGCCCCAGCGGAGGCGTCACGTTGAAAGCCGAGCCCTCACCGGACTCAGGGTCCGTATAGACTCGATGTAACCGCGTCTTCATCATTACAGGGCTTGCTGACACGGACAGGTCCTCGCTGTCCCCTTCAACGCTCTGAGATGTGTCGATTTTCAGCGGCCCAGGCGTGATCCCCGTCTTCATATCGAGTAATGATGACTGGAGGGCGGTATACTTTCGTGTGAGAAGATTGCATTGCTTCTGCAGCTCCGCTTGTTGTTCTCGACTCGCTGCTAGAGCTGCTGCGACTGCCTCTTTTGCTCGAGGAGAAGATGCACCGCGTCCATCTTCCGCCTCGGAGAGCCTCGCCTGCAGTGTCGCAATTTGACCCTGAAAGAGCTTCTTTGTCCGCTCAATCTCGCTTTCCCGGGAGGCAAGTTGAATGGACAACATTTGCGCCTTCTCCTCGGCCTCCGTCGCCGTGTTCATGGCCCTTTGCTGCTCAAGTTCCTTGGCTTGACTGTCCCGTTCCACAATTGTCAGTCGCGTCACCTCGCCCTTGAGACGATCGATCTCGGCCCCATGCATCTCAATAGATTGCATGTTTTGCTTCCAATTCAGCTCCTTGACCTCAGCCTCGCAAACCATAGCCCTGAGCTTCTCGCACTCAGCCTTGGAATTTTCCATTTCCTTCTGAGTAGCTTCGTATTCCGTCTTGAGCTTCTTCGATTCGTCACGCAGTTTCTTGAGCTTGTTCGCAAGGTCCGCTTCCCACTTCTTTGCCAGTGCCCTGCTCTTCTCCGAGTCCCCTCTGACCTGCATCTCTGCCTTTTTGGCCTCTTCATATCGATTCTTGAGATTGCGATTCATCATGATAAGATTCTGAGTCTCTGCTTCCGTGACCGCCTCCTCTAAGCGCCTCCTCCGTAGATCACCAATGTGTGCCATGTGTTGCTGCTTCAAGTATCTCTCGAAATTGAGATCATTCTGGAGAATGAGAATCCGCCGTTGTAGGTGGGCAATCCGTGGGGTTGTCTCGGTCAAGGAAAGCGGCGAGCTTATTCCCTGCTGAGCCGTCGAGAATCCGCTCGGACGATCTGCTACGGACTCTTGGTGACTCAGAGACAGCGAGGGTACACTGTCGTTGGCCAATGACTGGTTGAGGCCTGACTTAATCGCCTTATTCGACTGGATCATGTCCTGAAGATGCGTGTGCGATGCTGAAGTTGTCAGATTGTCAGACAGCGTTGGGCTGTTCTTTACCTCTGCCGAATCTCGAGTCGAAGGATGGCTCGAATGAGAGTCTTGGCGCACCAAGGTTGATGGCCTTCGGCTGGTGGCCAGTGATTCCATACTGGCAGACTGGGTAATCTTGTACGCATCCTGAAGATCGACCATGGAAGGTCCGCTGAGAAGTGCCTGATCATGACTATCCCTGACAGACCCCTCACTCATTGGAATGGCCGCATCAGGGATTGATGGCAAGGTCTGCCCAACGACCTGATTGAGCTCCGTCACTAAGCAGAGACCCATACACTCGGCCACTACCTCGGGCGCCTCGCTTTTAATCCATCTGCTGAAATCTGTCTTTTCCGAATCGACCGTGAGAGTGTAGAAGTTGGGATGCAAAAGATGGTGTCGCCTAAATCTCTCGGATTGATCTCGAATTTCTGTTGGCTGCACCTCCATGTCATTTGCATTGGCCACATTGGCGTGTCGAAGATATCGCTGGGGTTTGCGAATGTAGTCCAAAAAGTTGATGGGGTATAGACCGTAGAGAATCGTATAGTAGTTCAACAGATGGTCGACAGGATGGTCATCCACCTGGGCCTCAAAGCTGTACACTTCCCAGGGCCCGTCCAGAGCTGAATCATCCAACTGAGGTTCCACGATGCCCGCTCGTTCCCGAGTCCAGAACAGCAACCTGGAGTAGATGTTGAACAAGGTCGGAAGATGAGGCACCAAGGAACTGGGCATATGTGGCAGAAACATGATGAGAGTCGTCAAGGCGACTGAGACAATTGTGGTGGAGGTATCGTGCTGCAGGCATCTCAAAATGTTGCAAAAGAGAGGAGTCTGGAGGATGAGGTGAATGTGCGGCGGTCGACTTTGGAGATAGTCGGTAAGGAACTTCAAGACGGCTTTGCGATACTGCTTCTGGACAAAATACCGATCCAGGGCGTTGAACATGTCCTTGAACGGGGTTAGCGATCGCCACATTGCGAATGCCATGGACTCAACGGCTACTGACCTTCGGATGCCGTGTACCAAACTGGATAAGAGCATCTCGGGTGATCTTCTCGTTGTAGTCCTCGGAAGTGACACCCTCGCTGGTGGCGGGGTAGAGCTTGTCCATCCATCCCGTCAGAAGGCGGTCAATAAGCGGGTTGGAGAAGATATCATCTTCCGAGGGTTCGGAGAACTCTTCGGCTAGCGATAGAATATCCATGATGCTGGCCAACGACTCGGTTATCACATCCTTCTCTGGAGCTGCCAAGACAGAGAGAGCAGCGCAAGAATCCCACCAGGCGAATATGCGTTCGGGGGTTCGAAGAACAGGGAGCAAACGGCGGCAGATGGCCAGCCACGGGGCGTAATGCGCGGGGGAGTCCTTGACATACTTGTCGAAGATGGAGAAGAGCTCCTCCTGTAAGCGATCGGCAGCCGCATCGTCGTACTTCTGGTGTCGTCGCAGGTAGCCATCGATGACTTGGGAGAGGCCTTCTGGGAGCGGGGCGGTCGGTTCTGCGAGGAAGGCGACGATCGCCTTGGACAAGTCCTTTAGCGACCTAGAGGGGTGGAGATGATGGTCAGCAGAGGCAGTTGGCGAGGGGAGGAGGGGTTGGGCTGGCGATCGCGAATGCAGAGCCGCAGGGCCAGGGGTTGTCCATGAAGCTGACGTCGAGGAAGATTTTCACGAGGCCCAGTTACGTACGCCGATGAAGCCATGCTCGGCATGACGGCCTCATCCGGGCTCGCAAAGTTGACGATGACCAGACCGAACGGATGAGGCCCGAATGGTGTGGATCGTGGGAGAGCTGTCGTGTGTTGAGTGAAGCTATTCGAGGTCGTTGGGCACAAGCAGCTGATTGAGAATAGATTGGAAGGAAGGCTCAACTGCGGGTTGTGGCGGGACACTTCAGGACGGGCTTGTTGCGCAAAGTGGTGCAACACTGGCGAGCGCCCGAGTGGGGGATTAAGCTTCTGGGTCATGACAGCTGATTTTACAGCGGGTTCCCAGCGCTGGGGAGGTCGCCGGGTAGCGGGATTCCAGGGCCATGAGCCCGCTGGAGAGGGACAAGCTACAGCGGCTTTCCAGTGACTGGTGGCAGATTTCGCAGGGGCAGGCGCTGTGAACCCGCAGTTTTCATTGGCCCAAAGGCGCACCAAGTCCTCGAATAAAAACGATAGGTGGTGGGGGCTGCTGGTGGCCGGCAGGAAGACGAGCGCTGTGGGTGATCGGCCAGCCTGTCCCGGGGCAGCCGGGTTCAGAGTACCAAGCGGGACGATGGGTCGAGGCGGCGCCATGTGGTACCCGGGACTTTAAAAGGGAGACCCACCGAAGATGAGCCGTGCGCTAGCAACCCCGCATTCAAGGCGCCCGCATGACCCACGAGACCTCCGGGCACGTACCGCTAGACATGCGAGACAGGCGAGACGTACGGCGTCCTGTGGGTCCTCACACCAGACGGAGACTGACGCCAGCAGCAATGAGCTGCCCTTCTGACTTGGATCGAGCCACTTGCTTTCGGGCTGGCACAGACTGTGAGACTGGGGAAATGCACTCAAACCCAGTGCAGTAAGGCTCTGCCGCAAGGTGACGGAATCGGCTGGGCCGAGCTAAGGTCAGGACTGGGCCAGACGAGGGTGATCTGGAGCTGTGTGCGTGAGGTAACGTGCCTGAAGCCAATGGGTAGGGCAAATGCCGTACCTCACCACTGACTCTGCAACCCTAGAAGGCGTTTGTTTTTATACCCTCCTCCTCCTCCTCGTGTTCTTCTTCTTCTTTTCCCTCTCATCTTCTCCTTGATCATCAATTCAATTCATCTCAATCACCACCCAACCCAAGCCTCACCCTTTGTGTGTCTGTCCCCTCCACGACTTACACACCTTCCATCTCCTCTGAACTTCACCTTCCCCAATTCAACATCCCACCACCCACCACTACAATACCGGCAAGATGAGTGCACACAAGTCCTCCGCCGTGGCCGACCAGGAGCCCCTGGACGTCCTCGTTGCGGTTCACGAGAAGTTTGACCTCCTCGACTTTTCTGGCGCTGTCGAGGTGTTCAACACTGCAGTCCACGATCTGAATGACCCCGAGAGTAAGTCGGCCTTCCCTTGCATCAACCCCTCACTTCTAGTCGATCCCCCCTCCCTTCCCAAGGTTACCCCTCCCGCTGACCTCACCCCTCCCTTGCATAGACAGCAAGGCCTTCGAGATTACCATCGTCGGTCCTGAGCCTAAGGTGCTCTCGTCCCAGGGTGTCATCATCGGCTCCCAGATCTCCTACAAGGAGGCCCACGATCGCCTCGAGGACTTTGACCTCCTTGTCGTCGTTGGCGGCAACTCCAAAGAAGTCATCGAAAAGGAACTCGAGCCCCTCAGCCTCATTAGCGACTTTGCCGAGCTGCAGAAGCGTGACCCTGCCCGCGAGCGAACCGTGCTCTCTATTTGCACCGGTGCCCTCTTCCTCGGAAAGCAGGGTATCCTCTCCGGCCTCTCGGCCACCACCCACTCCGACTACCTGACTACATTTGAGAACATCTGCAGCGATGCTGCTACCCTCCTTCTTCAGGAACGTACCGACGTCATTGAGGACGCTCGCTACGTTGTCAACAACCTTCGTTTCGACCTCGGAGACGAGGACGAGAACCCCTACATCCACTACAAGACCGAGTCCGGCCGACGTCCTTCATTGAATGCCCGGTACGTAACAAGTTCCCACCCGGCCCTCTTTACCCCGCTTTGTCCGACATGCATTGGGTTTGAGACGGTTCAACTGACTTTGATCCTTCTCTAGCAAGGGAAGCATGTCCTTCAAGGGCTCCATCTCACGTCGGGAGTCGATTGTCCGCCGTGCCGCCATGAGACTGGGTGGTCTTCGTGTGGTGACGGCTGGGGGCGTCAGCTGTGGCATTGATGCAGCATTGTATCTCGTCAGTGCCATGGTAGATGATGCGTGCGCGTTGGAGGTGGCCAGGACCCTTCAGTGGACCTGGAACAAGGGCGTTGTCGTCGACGGTCTCGACGTCTAAGATCCCTGGCAATCTGTGCCGGTAATGTATGAGAATAATTGACCTCTTGATGAGGCTTTAAGACCTAAATATTTTGTGTGTATTACGATGAAAGCCGGCGGAGAAACTCCAGAAAAAAATCTGCTAGTTAACTCTCAATTCAATTCAACTGTTCTGTAATTATCTACTGTTTGCTTGCCAATGCTCTCGCCCTTTGGCTGTGATGGAGCGTCGTGATAGTTAGTGTTTGGCCCCATTTGCACTAGGATGTGTGCTCAAATTCCAATTGCCCCCCCCCCCCCCCAAAATGTGGAGGTGGAGGTTGACTTCAATTCGTACCATGACGTGGTGAGTTGAGACCCACACGAGCTCGGAGCTCCAGGATCATGCAGAGGTCGTGTGATGCCGGAAGCCAGGGGCAATCAGGCTACTTTCAGCAACGTCGCCAACTCTCGCCGCATTCCGACTCAATCCGTGTCAGTCCACCGAGATCAACAGTCGACAACCTATGCAGTTTCATCTCGGTGTGGAAACGAACCCGGGACGCCCCTGAGTGCGGCTCGGCAGATGGAACAGGCGATCGGATGGTTGCCATCAGGCACACCGTGAGCTCACCGACAATGAGTCAACCTGATCAAGTCGTTGACCTGACAGGAGTCAGACCATCAAACCAGGGAGTTTGCTCAGCTCACCTGCGCGTTTGGCTTCACGATTGTACTGGATACTTGGTGTGACCTGACGACAACTCAGGAGCAATGATGGAGACGGAACTATCGGATATCTAGTGGGCCGGGTCCGAATCATGAAAACTCGACAACCACAAGTATACTCTTGATTCTCAGGGTAATGCTCTGTTGTTGTGTTTTCCACCTTGCAAGCCAAGATGACCTGTTGCTTCCTCCCTCGTTCAGACAACGTTTGTTCTCTGGCTGTACAGGTCTAGAGTGGACTGTCATCCTTCGGAGGACAGATAGATACGGTTTCTCTCAATAGATGAGTATCGACTCAGGTGGTTCAGAACAATACCCTTTGCCCAGGCCAAAGCCCGGTCAATTGGCTGATTCACCCAGTGGAAGCAAGACAACGGCAAGCTCTTCGTCCAACGTGGCATACCGAGACCTGATTTTGTACTTGGAACCAGTCGCCAATGTTTCAATCATTGAAATGCAAATGTTTTACGATTCAACACGGCTAATTCCCCATGTAGACACTCGATTTTCATGTGCCTTGTATCCCAATTGTTCCCAATTGACGTTATATCGATACGGAAGTGAGCTTCAGCTCGGCCGCCCCCGTTGATCGGAGATGGTGGGGCGCTATTCAGAACTCCAGATCGCGGGAAACTGGGTCCGTCTGCTGACATAATGCATGGCCGTCCTAGCGCATGATTGGCTGTCTGACCATTAGTTCAGATGAATGTTTGCGACGAGGCTGCGGGCGTTCACATTTACTTTTCTTCCACCCTTTCTTTGCTTCCCTAGTCGCCCTCTTCTCCCTCGCGAAGCTCTGCTTCAACACCTGAGCTCGAACACGAACGCGTCCAAATTTTCAACTTTTGCACATCTCCACGAGCTGCCAGCTGACCGGGGCCGCAACCGCCTCGGCCAGGCAGTTCCCTGCAAAGCTGCAAACCATGACGAACTGGTCCGAGCTGAAGGTGGTTGACCTGAGAAGCGAGCTTAAGGAGCGCGGTCTCCCGCAAACCGGTCTCAAAGGCGATCTGGTCGCGCGATTGACAGAGGCCGATAAGGAAGTTTCTCAAGAGGAGACACACACGAAAGAAACGCCCCCCGATGACGACGAACCAGTCGCGACTGCACCGACTCCCGACGAGCCTGAGGCGAAGACCGAGACTACGATCGACGACCCTCCTGAATATGTCGCACCTCAAACGGAGACAGTTGAGGGAGAAACTGCCCCCTTAGCGACCACAGAAGCTGAGACACTTGCGATTGAAGAGGAAATTCAGCACGAGACAACTGAAAGTGGTGTCCACGACCATGCGGCCCTGCCCTCTGCACCTGGCGACGAGGCCGATCCCAAGCCGACCAATGCTACTCCAGCAAACGAGCCAGTGGCAGATGTCGAGATGGCGACGGATTTACGAAAGGAAGCTTCACCAACGCCCCAAATTACGGGCAACACACCTGATCCTGACACTCAAGAAAGCCAAAAGCGCAAACGCCGGTCCCTCACTCCACCACCCACAGAAGAAGCGATCGCAAGGAAACGCGCACGCATCGCCCTGGACGAAACAAACGGAATCACCTCGGCAGTTCATTTCCCCGAAGACCAAACACCTTCAAAGACCGAGCCACCATCCGATGAAATGCAAATCGACGAGGAAACACAGGACAAACCCCAAGACCTTGACTCGCATGAAACTCGTGGCAAGCTGGACCCTACTCACCCCGAACCCCGAGAACAACCTCGCACCGACGACGTTGAGAGAAACGCCGTACCGTCGGTGCACCCCGCCACAACGGCCTTGTACATTAAGAACTTGATGCGCCCGCTTCGACCCAATGACGTCCAGACTCACCTAATTGACCTTGCGACGCCGTCGAGCGACTCAATTGATGACAGCATCATTGTCGATTTCTTCCTCGACCAGATCCGCACCCACGCCTTTGTCGTTTTCAAGTCGATATCCGCCGCCTCGCGAGTCCGCAATGCTCTGCACGACTGCGTTTGGCCAAACGAGAGCAACCGCAAGCCTCTCTGGGTCGACTTTATCCCTCCCGAGAAGGTGCAGGACTGGATCGGTACGGAGGAGTCCAGGGGCCCTCGATCCGCAGCACGTTGGGAGGTCGTTTATGAAGACGGCCCCGGCGGAGAGGTCGAAGCCCACCTCGAATCTGGCGCCGCATCTTTCTCTCGCCCTAGCAACCGTCCCCCTCCAGGCCCCCTCAGGAACGATGGCGATGCCATCCCTCCCTCAATCCCCCGAGGCTTGCGCGACAACGATGGTCCCCCGAGAGGACCGCGAGCCGACCGCCCTGGTCCTGAAAACGGGCCTCGACGTGGTGGTCCCAATACACCTCGAGGCGACTTTAGAAGTACTCAAGCCCACCCCGTCATCCACTACCAGCTCGTCGCCGAGGACCTTGCCCGACGCCGCGTCGAGAAGATGCACTCCCACTACACCACCGATCGCGACCGCGACCTCGGGCGCGAGATCAACCGCTACTCGTTCGAAGACGGCGATACCTTTGTCGACCGTGGCAAGGAGGTCTTCGAAGGCATCCGTCCACCCCATCGCGAACGCGCCATGGAGCGCGAACGTCGCGGCTTCGGCGGAAACGGTCCCCCGGGTGGTGGCCGCCGGCGCCGTGGAGGTCGTGGCGGCGGCGGACGCGGCGGCTTCCGCCCCCGAAGTGACCGCTATCTTCCCGGCCAGGGTTCCGGCTCCGGGCGTGACGACCGTCGTCCGCGCAGCAACGACGATACGGACCGTCCCCCGACCCGTTTCGATGACGACCGCGAGCCTCCTCGCAGACGGGAAAACTGGGACCGTCGATACTAATCCTCAATCTCCCCCATGATGCTCTAGAGAGCGCATACTGGGTTGAGTACACCCATGTCTTCGTACCAAAAACCAGGATGAAGAAGCACAAGGAACAAACAGGCCAACATCGGCATTGGGGACATTACGAAAAAGAATAGGGAAGGCGGTTTTGGGCCATTTGGAAGTAATCACGCATAGCATTCGGAGCATCTATGCATGCGAGATGAAGAGCATAATGACGAGGATGGATGGGTGGACATAAAAAAAGGCTAGGAACCATCTCCAAAGAATAGCACAATTGCTACTCATCTTGGCGACAAATAAAAGCGTGAGCGAATACCTGGTAATAATTGTAAAATCCATCTACCTATCTTGAGTGCCATTTCCATGTCTCGCTCATGTCTCACGAATGCCTTAAACGGTGGGTCGTTCAGCTTGTTATGCCCCACGGCGCGACACTTGCAATAACAGTAATTCATTACAGCAAGGCATTCAAGAATTTTAGAATATATCCGTGGTGTCCAATCTGATATTTTCAATCAAGAACAGTTATATCCACTAAGCTCAAAAGCGAATTCCCATATCCCTCACATCACAATCTTCTCAAAAAACGTAAATCCCTAAACTTGCCAACCAGAAAGACGCCATTGTACTCCAAACCGTATCGCTTAGGCAGAGGCGGCCAGGGGCATGGGCTCGACTCCGACACGCTCACGACTGAGGATATCGAGCATGAGCTGGCTGGGTCGGTTGTCCTTGTAGATAGCCTCGCTACTCTTGGCGAGCTGAACGTTCTGGAGGTACTTGTCGAAGAGGTAGGAGCTGTCCATGGGACCACCCTTGGCCTCGGGGTGAAATTGGGTCGAGAAGATGGGGCGGGTCTTGTGCATCATGCCCTCGTTGCTACCGTCGTTGAGGTTGACAAAGTACTCCTTGAAGTCACTGGGGAGAGTGCTGGCATCAATGGCATAGCCGTGGTTCTGGCTAGTGATGTGGCACTGGCCGGTGGTCAGGTCGAGGGCGGGGATGTTGTGAGCCCGGTTTCCGTACTTAAGCTTGATAGTGCGGGCACCAACAGCAAGAGCCAAGAGCTGGTGACCAAGGCAAATACCCATGACGGGGATGGACGAAGTCTCCATCAGGCGGGCAAGGTTGTAGACAGTCTCCTGGCAATGGGTAGGGTCACCGGGGCCGTTGGAGATGAAGACACCATCGTAGTGCTGAGCAACCTTGTGGATGGGGTAGTTGTAAGGGAAAACAGTGACAGAGGCGCCTCGGCTGACCAGGCTGCGAAGGATGTTCTCCTTCACACCGCAGTCAATGAGGGCAATGTGATACTGGGCACCGGGGGACTCGACAACGAAGGGAGCCTTGGTGCTGACGCGCTTGACCAGGTTGATCTGACCAGGGTCGATGTAGCCCTCGTCCTCATCGGCATCGTACCCCTCGCCAATGGAGATGCGGGCGAGGGAAGAACCCTGCTCTCGAAGGAAGGTAACGATCTCTCTGGTGTCGACGCCAGAGATGGCAGGAACACCCTCTCGGGCGCACCACTCGCCGAGAGACTCGACAGCGGTCCAGTGGCTGTAGTTGAGGGCAACGTCGGAGACGACAACGCCAGCGCATTGGATATGAGGGGACTCAAAATACTTGAGGAGGTTGAACTGGTCTCGCTGGTTGGAAGGGACTCCGTAGTTGCCAATCAGGGGCTGAGTGAAGACGAGAATCTGGCCTCGGTACGAGGGGTCGGTCATGGACTCGGGGTAACCGACAAGAGAGGTGGTGAAGACGGCTTCACCAGAGATGTTGGCATTGGCGCCAAAGGCCTTGCCTCGGAAGAGGGGACCATCCTAAGTGCCCGTGTTAGCTTGGGATGTTCTTCTTTTCTGGGCAGAGCAATTGGACATACTCGAATAGTTAAAGTAGCAGGGACAGAGGCAGCTGGAGCGGTGGCAGGAGTAGCTTTGAAGGGCATCTTCCTGCCCTTGCTGCCAGGAGCAAGGGTCTTCCCGGACAGGTATCGGACCTGGAGGAATCGGCCAGAAGCCGACGCGGACTTGGCCGCGGGGTTGGCAAACTGCTTCGCCAATTGGGAGAACATGGTTGTTATGTTGATTGGGGGGGTTGGTAGGGTTGAATTGGGGTTATAGAGAAGTGGCAGCGATCAATTGGTCAAGAGCGCGTTTTACAGAGAAAGGGACCTCCACAAGTGGTCTGTGGTTGAAGAGTTAGTTTGAACTCGAGAAGATCTGGGGAGCCGCTCAACAAAATAGGGAGCGGTGAGTCAGGGACCACACGAACCAGATAGATAATCCTAGGGGGAAAAAGTTAGTGAGTGGACCAATTCGATTGGAGCGAGTGCAAGAGGTGTCGGCATGCAGAGAGAACGACAGAGAAGCAGGGCAATGGGGCAGTGAAGGGCTTCTTCACGTCTCGTCGCTTTGACACGAAGCTGCATCAAGGGTTGAGGGCCGATGACGATGGTGGGGTTCGCGCAGCAGCGAAGACGGAACCGCACGACCAACGTCCCCAAACCAAAACCAAAACAAGTCGGGTAGAAGCACGCGACATGTTCCAATGGGCGACCAGGGCAAAGACGACAGAGTCGGGAACGTACCTGGGAAGTGAAGACTGACGGGCGCCCGTTCATAAGGGCGGATTGAGAGACAAGCTCAGCTCAAGAGAGGCAGTCGATGGGAGATGAAATGGGCGGGCGGTTGGGCGGCGGGGCGAGAAAAGAGACGGCGATTCAGGGCTCTTTTATCCTGGTGGATTCGACAAGAGTAGCTTTGTAGTGTTGGTTGGTTGGCGTGTGTATTGATAGAAAAGAAAGGGAGGCGGAGGAAGAAGAAGGGAAGAGAAGAGAGTTGGATGAAAAGCGGGAGAGTGGGAAGAAAAAAAGATCAGAGGCCCGCTCACCGGCGCCTGCTCAAGGTGACAACAGCCTGTTACTCATTGGTGAAAGAGCCCCGCTGGTTTGGTTTTTTTTTTCTCTCCTGCAGTCTGACTCCCGAGGAGAATGACACAACAGGCTCCGATATCGTTTATCAAAGCATTTCTTGACTGATAATGGCTCCTTATCACGCATGTATTCGTCGGCAGTCCTGTCCATCGATGGCCTACCTTCGTCACCTACCTTAGGTAGGTAGGTACCCCAGGTAGGTAGGGCTAGCCAGCCATTCGTTATCTTCTTATCTTTACGTAGAAGCCGTCCATCGCCATTGGTTCTGTCACTTGTCCTTGCATTCGGCACCGCTTCTCGCCTGCCGGTGCCACCCAAGATTGTGAGAGCGAGAGCCCGGACAGATGCCGGTACATCACCGCAGAGGTGGGCACCGCAAGGGAGAGGCATGCGGGACTGCCGTCGCCAGGGCGCGCCCCCTCAAGACGACGTTCGACGAGAAGCTAACAAACGCAGCTAAGCTCTGCAAGAACCGCAATGGAAGCTGAAGGGAGCGACCATAATTAATTAGTCTGCCGGCAAAAGGAGCGTCTTGCAGCAAGGATTTTTTTTCGCCTCGATCCCCGGACTTTAACAAAGAACTCTTGCGTGCTGGGAGCCCTCTTTGAGATGGATGGCAGCCCTCATTTCTCCAGTTCAAACTCTAGATAATCAGTCAATGGATGGATAAGATCCTCAACTGTTAATCGTTGAAGCTTGGGGTAGTTTCACAACAAAAACCTACGTCAGAACATGTCATTCCCACATGCCAAAACGCCCAAGATCCGCTTGTCGGGATTCCGTCATTTTTTTCTGCTTTACCCCGCGATGTCGTTACAAGGATGCTGTTCCTGTCCTGTCCTGTCCTTCACATGGACCTGGTAACAAATTTTTTGGGTTCCTGTGAGCTCGTTGGTCGTACAACAGCAACCGTTGACAAAGCTCATCCACCCAGCTGCTGGTTTAAAAAGAATATCAGCCTTGTCGTCTTCGAGCTGTGGTTGGTTGACTGAATCATTACGCGAAATCGGGAAGCCTTGACAGTTGATATTGTACTCTCATCTTTGTTTCATTTGACAAGGCAGTAAGTCCGAATAGCTGGGCCGGAAACAACTAAAACAATACCCTCTATTCCATTCCAGACGAGCCAAGTATTTCATGCAATGGAAAATGCTTCTAGTTTTTTTTTTTACAAAGCACCGAGCTCCTTGAGCTTGCTGACCAGGCCACCGACATCCTCGACTTTGCCACCGCCCTGTCGGGTAGGGGGCTCTGCGACATCGTATTAGTAAATCGTCCTTGAACAAAGGGAAGATGAGACTAATTCAAGCTTACCCGTCACCTTGAGCACCTTGAGGCGCCTGTCGTTCTCCACCCCAAAATCAGACAACTTCAGCTTCTCCAGCTTCTTCTTCTTCGCCTTCATGATATTAGGCAAACTCGCGTATCGGGGCTCGTTCAGCCGCAGATCCGTCGTGATAATCAGCGGCAGCTTCGCCTTGACCGTCTCCACGCCGCCGTCCACCTCCTTCACCACCTCCACCTCATCACCGGGGCCAAACGTAATCTTGCTCGCCTGCGTCGCCTGCGGCCACCCCAGCAGGCCCGCCAGCATCTGGCCCGTCTGGTTTGCGTCGTCGTCGATGCTCTGCTTGCCTAGCAGCACCAAGTTGCTCTTCTCCTTCTCCACTGTCTTGCGCAGCAGCTTGGCCACCGCCAGCGGCTCCAGGTCGTCGCCCTCCTTGACCTCGACGTGGATGCCGCGGTCCGCGCCCATGGCCATAGCCGTTCGAAGCACGTCCTGCGCCTTGGCTGGGCCAGCTGAGATGACGCAAATGTCCTCGACGCCGCCGGGTGCGCGCTTCTTCTCGCGGATGCGCACCGATTCCTCGACCGACAATTCGTCAAAGGGGTTCATCGAATGCTTAACTCCGGCCGTCTCGACGCCCGTCTGGGCCTTGTTGACTCGGGGCTTGACCTGCAATGGCCCATCATCAGTACAGGCGTTCGTCGCACAAACATGCCTCTTTTTCCCGGCTGCAACCGGCTTCTCCCAAGAAAAGCTTGCTCGTGAACAAAGCTTACCGCATAGTCAATAACCCTCTTGACGGGGACAAGAATTCGCAGTGCCGACATATCGAATTGATTCGCTGCTCCAATTGCAAAACGACGAGAAGGAAGCACAGGTTTAACGACGGACAGGGAGGGGGTTAAAGAAGCCGGCCATTAACGTGGAAAGCCGCGGTGCGGTACCGGCTAGGCCCGGCTCCAACCTCGGCGTCGCCCCACGTGACGCCTTCGGGATCCCCAGTCCGACGTGCGATTTCGCTCCGAGCTGCCGTTTGCCAGCGGGAAATCAGATGCAAAGCCGAGTAAGACCAAGCGACGACTCCGGTGATTGGATTTCCGCTTACTAGAAGGGTGCTCTGGAGTCTTGAATCGTTTAAGCTTATCGCTGTGAATGGCCAGTAGTTGCCTGTAGTACATTCTTAAGCTAATTATCGATTGCTTGCCAGATGTATCGGTTGATTGGTAGTAGAATAACATGCAGTCCGCCTTGGCTGATGTATTCACTCGTATAGCCGACTTGCAGCCCGGCATCTCGACACAGAGGCCGAATCTACCCATGACCACCAAACTTGACACCTAGAGCTGGACCCTCGACAATCGTCATGGGGGAAATTCATATGGTATTACTAGAGCGGAAAGAGGAAAACGACTTTCTCCTAAATCGAGTATCCTCTTCCCTATCAAACACGCCTTATACTCCAATCCTCCAACTCCAACATATCGTCCCGCGCCCATCCTACGACTATCTCACTTCCCACTTCTCACATACTCGCTTATTCATGCACGCCTTCTCCCCTTTACCAGTCATCCCAGTCATCCGTCTGCTTTTTCGGCGGCACTGCCGAAGTCTTTTTGCCCATCCCCATGGCGCTCGTACCAATGGAGTTGTTGGTGGGCTGCCGCTGATCCGCGAGGTTGGAGAACTCGTCCCAGAAGCTCTTCTTGGTTTCATCCATGGGTGCATTCCTGGCCTGCTGGCCACTTTCTGGGCCCTCCACAAATCTGTTGAATCCTTCCTGAGCATTCTTGCCAGCTAATTGAGCTTGCTTTGCCAGTGAAGCGGCGGTTTGTTGAGCCTGCTTGGCAAAGTCTCCATCGGCGATCTGTGTAGGCAGATATATTAGGTCTAGTTTAGGATGAGAAAAATCGGAACATATCATACCTGCTTAGCAGTGGGCTGAATGTAGCCGTCGTTGACATTCTTGGCCGTCTTGGATACGGTCGAGGTGAACCAGCCGAATCCCTTGGTCAGGGCCGCCATGGGGTCCTTTTGCACATCATCGAAGTTGGGCAGACCTGTCTGGCTTGATGGGGCTGGTGCTGGTGTGCTTCCAAATCCAGCGTATTTTCCTCCTTGGCTCGGCGGAAGGTGATCAGGCCGCGAAGCATTATCGGCGCCCAACTGCGAAAAGTATTTGTCGTCTACCCTGACTTTACCACCGCTCTGCGCAGCGCTCGCATTCCTGTTTGCCGAACCACTGAGGGGCGTTGCAGTGCGCGAAGCCGGCTTCAAAGCGGCCGGTGTGGGCTTCTTCTCGCCAGGCACATATTCGCGACCCTCGACCTTGCAGCTCAGCCTCTCCTTCCACTCCTCGCCAACGTCCCCGCCGTATCGTTCCTGAATGGTGGAATTGTCCCAAGTAATGCCCATCATCTTTGTAGACTCGTGCGACTCGAAGAATTGCCGCCAGTTTTCGTTCCCGCCCAGTCGCATTCGTTCGATCTCGCTCGCTTTGAATGCGTCCATGGAGATGCTACGGACAAAGGAGATGTGGACGCCGAGTCCTCGGTGGACGCCGGCGCACTCGAGGCAGATGAAGATTCCGAACTTGGGCGACGCCCATTGTGGGGAGGCAGCATCGCAGTCGCAGCAGACACCGTTCTTTGACACCTTTTGGAGAGCGGCCAGCTGCAGGGTTCGACGGGAGTTAGCACGTGCGAGCGCATCTGGCGAGTAGGGGGCTTCTCGACGGTGACGAGGAAAGATTTCATGGACGGACCTTGGACCGAGTCTCGGGGTCAACCTCCCACATGGCCTTGGTAGCCATGGTAACGTCGTTCTCAAAGCGATCGAAGTTCGAAGAGGTGTGATTTTGGGTCGATGTTGCGCAGGAGATGCCCAACTGGCGATTTAACGGAGTGCAGGGAGTGGTCCAACTAACGTCGACTCCCCCAAATGTCCTGTGCTCCTCGACATGGACCGTGGTAAGGGGTCGGCGGGGCAATAGCAAGCACGTCCGGATAGGCGCCCAATTTTAGCCACAGCAATCAATTTACCGGTGGAGGGCAATGTTACACCCGACTGTGTTCTCAAGACTTCGAGAGCAGCAAATACACCGTCACACACACAAATGTTCACGTGATGCATTTTTCAGACATCAAAACCAGAAAGACATTTGTAAAGAGAATGTCCCGGGTGATTAAGAAAAAATCTGAAGGTATGCATCCTCCTCTCTTCAGTGTTATCCATGTCAAAGTACCGTCATCGTGGCGAGCTGTGCGGGAACACTATTTCTGCAACACGAAACTAGACGGACCAATACCAAAAAATCATATGGTTTCAGAGAAATCCGGTCTCTACAATCGACGACATTCACGAAACTGCGCTTTCAGACACATATCACATTAAAACAGTCTGTAGACTAGTCGCCTCAAAAACGCCCAGATTAAAAGATTTGCGCCGAGCTTTTCTCCCCCCCCAGCCGCCTCCGGCGAAAGCTATTGTACAACCCAGCAGAAGGGTGCTGGAGAAAAGGGAAGATACAAATACAAAGATGGAATGGGTTTGCGATGTTTTTTTTTTTGTTTCCGATTATGGAGATATTATGTTGTCAAAAGGAAAGTCAAGGTTGTCAAGAACACCATCCCGAGATCTAAAAGATGTCCCAACAACTGTTGTCCTTGGGCCCAGGTAAGGTGAACGCCTTTCTTTCTTGGATTCGTGTAGCGAGAATCTACCGTAAGAGAAATCGTCGAAATCGCATGCAATATCGTAAGTGTATTCATCAAGGCAGGATCATCTCCACGCCTATGAAACCTACCAGCCGAACATCTAAGCGGCGGTGGGAGCGGGAGTAGTAGCGTCGGCAGCGGGGGCCGCAGCGACCTCAGCAGCAGGAGCCACGGCAGCAGCAGGAGCAGCGGGAGTCTCCTGCTGTCCGTTGGTGGTCTCGCCCTCATGGTGGTGGTTGGCCTCTTCGTCGGTCTTGTCAGGGCTGTCAATGGCCACCTTGACGGCGATCTCACGGCCCTCAATCTCCTTGCCGTTCATCTCAGCAACGGCCTTCTGCTGCTGCTCCTCAGAAGAAAGGGTGACGAAACCAAAGCCACGTCCCTTTCGTGCCTCGCCCCGAGCCTGAAGCTTCTTGATCATAAATCGAGGAATAGGTCGGAGAGCAATTTTGGCGGACGAGGGCTCGTAAGACTTGAAAAGCTCAATAAGCTGCAGCTAAGAGTCAGTAAGGAGTTCCACTTAGCGGAAATAGAAAACTACAAACCTTTTCCTCAGTCAGGTCGTAGGGAAGGTTAGCGACCATGACCTTGGTCTTGGAAGGAATTCCATCAGCGGGAGGGCCACGCTCGCGGCGCTCGCGCTGGGGACGAGCCTGAGCCTTGAGCGACTTTTCGCTCTCGTCGTTGTTGGCCTTGTTTGTGATGTCTGACAAAGGCAGAACCTCAGATGTGACCGGTGCAGCGACAGCAGTAGCCGCATTGGTGGCAGGAGCAGCGGTCTCGATGGTCTCACCCTCCTTCTTCTCATTAGCACCCTCCTAATTACTCGTCAGTTTCTGTTTCATGGTGGAACGTCAGGGAATGTTACTTACACCACGGCCGCCGCGACCAGCACGGCCACCACGGCCACGGCCACGGCCACGACCACGACCAGAAGGTCGGCGGCGGGAGCCCTCGGCGCCAGAACCTTCGCCGTTGGCGCCCTCAGCCTTTTCACCGGCAGGCTCAGGCTTGCGGGCGAGCTGAACGGACACCTTACGTTCCAGAATCTCCTTGCCGGAGAGTTCAGCAATAGCACGCTCAGCCTCAGTGGGAGTGGAGAGGTCGACAAAGGCGTAGCCAACAGGGCGGTCGGTGCGAGGGTTCTTTGGGATCGAGACAGACTCACTGTAATTGCGACGTGGTCAGTACAGATTGCTTGTGGGATGGTGATAGCGGGACGTGAGGATGGATGCTTCCCGGACTGGCGAAACCCGACGTGGGCCATGCGCATGTGACTGAGTCCCAAAGCCATCAAGGTGATTCTGGAGGTTTGATGGTCCAAGATGAAATCCCGTGGGCGACACTCATGACATTTCTCGACTTGTGTCATGGACGGACATGAACAGAATGGGCAGCGGTGTCAAGACACGTGTCTCCATCGAGCCACCCAAAGGCGGACGATAAATTGAGACAATAGCCAGTAAGGCTAGCGGGGGATGGAATATGGGATAAGGACGAGTACTTACACAAGATAGCTCTTGAAGAAGTCCTTCAACTCCCCCTCAGTTGTCGCATAGGCCAGGTTGCCGATGTAGAGACGGCGGCCCTCAGCAGCGCTGGCAGAGGCGGCCTCGTTGGCGGCCGTCTTGTCATCGGCAGGCTTGCTGATGGAGGTATTGCTCAGAGTGTTTGCGACGTCATTAACGGCAGCATCCAGGTTGTTGTTGGTGGTGGTGGCAGACATGATGGCGGTTGGCGTGGATGATGGAGGTGGTGATTAATGGGTATGACGTTCGAACTTGGACCTATGTAGGACTGTTCGATGGCGAGGGATGCAAGTTCGTCAAGTTGAACTCTGGTGCAATAAGGAGGAGTTTGAACAGGGTAGCTTCGTGCCCTAGAAACAGGTTGGGGGATTAGACTGACGGCGGTGCGTTGCGCGGATACACAAGTGACTGGAGGTTGTGATGAAGAGGAGAAAGGGAGAGAGACAGGAGGTCGGCGCGATACTAAAATATTTTTTTGACCTGGCCTTAGGAGGGAGGAAGGGGCGTGTGCTAGGATGGTCAGTCAGGGGGCGTGAATGCGTGCAAGCGTGTTAAGGGTGGGAAGGTGGCCAGGGTTGGGGGGCAAGGCAGGCGCAACAAGGCGGAGGAGAGTCAAAGTCTAAGCTACACATAGTTTACAAAGCCAAAAGCTTTCGTCATTAGGGTAGCTCAGGTACTAACCTTTCGCAAGGGGGTACAGGATACTCGATCAAGCTCTCGAGAAGCTGCGTGGTGGATTCCTCCCGTTGCTTGGTCCTGCCTCTCGGGGTCTGGCTGAGCTGGGGGAGCTTGCGACTGTTATTCCACAGCGCCTGCCCTGTGCTGAAATCTGGGACGCACAGGCTAGTTGTAGATAAGTCTAGGAAGGAGACGTCGCTGGGGCAGGAGCCGCGCCTTCGTGATGTGCGATACCTAAGGCACCTTATGTATGCAGAGTGAGTCACGGATGCTCAGGATGGATGTGCGCAAATTCGGACTGCGGCGGTCAGGGCATTTCGCAGTTCATGTACGCATTAGGGCTCTGAAGTCAGATGTGGGTGTGCGGGCCGGGTGTCTGTTGTGTGTGCTACGAATCGGTGCAGATGTGTCCAAAAGGCACATGCACAAGTCGCGCGAGATGCAGAGTTGGTCAGGCACACAAGGAGTTTTGAGATTTGGGTTGGGGAAGAAGGCACGTCATTGTACCTGCTCTCCCCGACTTCTCCGCTGGAGAGTGTCTCTGATGCCCAGGAGAGGGAGGAGCCAGCCAACATGCTTTGCTCCAGCCTCAAATGTAAGTACTTTAAGCAAGAGCCCACCGACTGGGGGGAGAAGGTGAAAGGCGGAGGCACTTCGCAACACCAATCTGGCGCTATTCCAGGTTGCAAGGTTCTGGTTTGGACTGATTTGTGCAGTGATGCTTGCTTTTGCAGCGCGTCTAATCGGTTCATTAGACGGGATTCCTCCGGTTGCATTGTCGCAACAACACCCACTTAAGAATTCAGGTCCCCAAATTACCTGAGGGGGGTGGCTTCGAAATGGGTGCCACCGGTGTGCAGAGGCGTGTGCGCATCGCCGGCGTGTGTCATCGGCCTCAAGGTGATCACAACATCAAGACATGAAAGCTTGACTTACTTCGGAGAGTAATTGTGTGATGAATCAAAGTACAAGTTGATTCAAAATCTATCTATGAGCGGACAATTTAGCTCGTTATGGACGCCCAGTCGCATTCATCCAAAAGAGTCTATGGACTTCCACCGCATTGTTTGGATGCCAGCAAGGCATTTAACTACCTACCTAGGTACCTAGGTTAGTAGTTAGCCCCTGTGTCTCGTTGATTGAGCCCCTCGATCGATCGGCCTGCCCGCCACAGTGACCGCCCTGGCGCCCCTTGTGCGCTCCATCTCTTCCATGTTTTGCTGGACACGACACTCACACTGACGGCTCGCCACGCCAACCATGCGGCTACCCTTTCGACTTGTCTGTCTCGCTCTCCGATTTGTTTGCCATTGTGGCCCTGTTTGATGGCGCCGCCCTAGCTCCCGCAAGATTCGACAGTCGAGGTCCCATGTGTTGTGTAGGCCTTTATCAAACATGACCTCGAGTCGACTGCTTACCGGCAACGGCGCATGTATCTTATCTCACGGACAAAAATATGCTTACATGAACACGCTTGAACGGCCGAAATTGCACCTCGCCCTGTACAATTTCCTTCGTCTTGGAATCTCGGACAACCATCAATCAACACCAGGACCCCTGGCAAGGTCATCTTTTTTTGCATGGGGAGCTCGCTCCTGGCATGGGCGTTCATCCGAATCATCCCCAGGATTGCCCACATTTTTTCCGTCGTTTCCATCACCATTCTAATATTAGTTTCACTTAATCGAGAATCCGAAAGGGGCTGGCTTTTCCCGTCTCCAGGTTGCCCAGGCTCCATCAAATTGCCTGGCATAGAGCCAGGAGAGCTATGGTCAAGATGGCCATCCTCAAGGTGCTGAAGACGTCCCAGGCCCCAACGCTCGAACAGATATCCAAGAGAGTCGGTCACGCGTTTGCGAACACCATGTACTTTGAGGTGCTTGCGCCACAGCCAACCTAAGTTAGGTTGCTTCCATGGGTGACAACGAACGGTAATAGATGGGTCGCGCAGGGGCTCTGCGTGCACTGACTTTGACGCAGGCAGACTGAGAGTTCTAGAAGGTTTTCGAGCGGGAGCAATTGAATAGGTACGTACCAAATCATGCGCGGCTCAATCGATGAAACTTTCCAGATAGCCTCAATATCTAGGTTGGTAGGTAAGGTGAGATGGTCCAACTCTTGAATGAGTCAAATAAAGACCAACTTACAGTCTCCAGCAAACCTTAAGTTAGGTAGGTATTTAATGTTATCTCTTCTCAACATCCTGCTTTGAGATTCTTTGTTTCCCCCATCCCGTTTGCCTATTGACGCATACCTCGTTTGCCCAAGTATCCAGCCAGGTGTTCAGTGAATCATAGTTCGTTGCTTCTAAGAGCTACGGCCTGCTTCTTCTCATCTCCTCTCTCTTCTTCACTCTCTTCTCACCTGCTGCCGTCTTCTTTTCTCTGCTGCCGCTCAGCTCCCGAGGTGAGATGCTACACTGAAAGTTGTTTTAGGCATCTAGCCGACCTTTCAACAGTTACCAGTCACATGGCACACCGGCATTGGCCAAGCGGCCTCCCAACACCGTCCTCGAGTGGTGCAAGATCGAAGAGGACACAAGCCTCCTCATCTGAGGAAGATAGCCCTTTTAGAGCGATAGCTGTGAGCAATGTCAAGTATCGCATCGGATCGCCCCCACTTCAGAGTCTGCCCCTGCAGACCGACTACCAACCAACTGGCATTGGTGTTGTCGATTCGAATAAGGATGAACTGATGGGACTGGCTGCGAAGGCATTGAGAGCCAACGGGATAACCAACCCATTCAGTGAAACGAGCGAAGATGACACCTCCATTGGGTGGGGTGAAGATGACACCTGCAAGGAATTCGCGATGAACCTGGTCACCCGACGCATCCCTGACCTTCATGAGGATGGCGCTCCCACCATTCTCGTTATCGCTCAATGGCAGGATGAGTCTCCCAAAACCTGGGAGCAAGCTGTCAAGCAAATCAAGCATGACGCCGACGAACTATTTGCCACCCTCGGTCGATTGGATGTCGATATCTCGGTAGAAATCATCTCCCGAGAGCTCTGGGATAGAAAGTACTTTGGCCCGATCGCCGGGAATGAACGTCTGCTCCAGGCTTGGCCTGATATTCAAGAGCAAGTTCATATGCGCTTGGACAGCTTCGTGTCCACCAAGGATTGTGTCACTTCTGTTGCGATTTTTCGAATCGGATTCAACATCGAGCTTGACACAAACCCGATTACGATTTATATCGCTTTGTCATATGAATCCGACGAAACTGGCTGGCCGCCTGTGGTTGAGGCTATCAAGTCTGATCTCAGCGATCGGGGTTGGGGCGAACTGCTGGTGCATGTGGAGCACAACGAGAACTCGACCTACGCCTTCGAAGTTCTCCCACCAAATTTGGATATCAAGGACATGATCAGAGGACGAGATGCGCGCAAAACAGTCATCGAGGGGGACTACCAAGATCGCGTCGATCTGGGAGCCGACATTTCTGCTGCACGCTACATCAAGAGGATCGATGGAAGGACCATGAGCTCGCTTCTGGGCACCCTTGGATGCTATATCGAGATCCAGACCAAGAAGAAGCCAGCTTGGACTAAATACGCTCTTAGCAACCACCATGTCATTCGGCCTTGCTTTGACGGTTTTGGGTACAACGTGGTGGTTTCCAAAACAGGCAAACTGTCGACAGAAGTAGGGAACCCCCTTCCGAAGAGTGTTTTGGCAGAGATGGATCTCAAAGGAGTTCGCCCGAACAGCAATCCAGACGTCGAGATGGAGCACCCCTCTCGGCTGAAGCACAATGCCACTCTGAGCTATATTCATGCGATATGCGGTTCCAGTTCTCTGCCAAACTCACCACAAACCATCCGCGACATTAAAAGAGCCGCCAAACTAAAGGAACGAGCAGACAAACTGGCCTTCTTCGATGAAGGAAAGAACGTATTGGGCAACGTCTTTGCGTCGTCTGGATTCAAGCGACGCTCAAAAGCCAACTCACGACTCGACTGGGCCCTCGTCTCTGTCCATCCGGACAGACAAGGCGAGAACCGCCTTCCAGGGCCGGAACTATGGTGGGCTACATATTTTGATCTCCAACATGCCCCCTCCGAGTCCACCTATTACGGCCTGCTTCGACCTCAAGGAGACGTGTCGTTCCGATCGATGGCAGAATCAACCACTCTCTTCAGTTGCGGTACAATTACCGGGGGGAGATCGGGGTACTTCAGCAGATTCAAAGCGAATGTTTTCTCCACAAAGGAGGACAAGTACTTGCATACCAGAAAGTCCTCGGAATACGTCTGTTTAGGAAAGCCAGTCCTAAAAGAGCCGACGGATACACGTTTTGCAGACTCCGGTGACTCTGGAAGTGTTGTCTTTGATACCGAAGGACGAATTGTTGGGTTGCTCTTTACGGGACTTCGACCTCAACAGAACGAGGAGGGTTACTCATACGTCACGCCGATTGAGGATGTTTTTGAAGACATTAAGGCGTATTCGAGGGGTGAAATCACGGACATCCGAATTGCAACGTAATCGACAATCGCCTGCATGTGGGAGGGAAGCGGCTGGAGAGCTGGTTCTGGCTGAGTGTAAGATCTTCGGTCACGGGTCGGGCGCGGTGAAGGATGTTTAGGGAGGGTTATCTTTTTGGCTCTGCCGGATTGGTCTGTTGACGGCTGGGTCACACCACGGCAAGCCTGGCACTGAGGTAGAATGACGAGATTAAATAACGTAGCTGGTTCTGACCGTCTGATTGAAAATGCGCAACAGTACTAAGTGTGAGAGTATGCTTCTGTATGTGCGTGCGTGTGTAGGAGATGTAATAATGGTGTTGATTTCTTGCCTCCTGGTTTGGCCTACGCGGCCTTAATATTTACTTACTACATATTATTTACTTAAACCTAATGAAGAGGGTATTACTAGCTAAAATAAAAAGTAAATAAGCATATAACATATATAATACTTTTTTCAGCAATCGCTACCTTACTTAGCTTACTATAGGTAGTTATGCCCGCTATATAACTCCCGCGTCACAGTAACGGGCTTTTGCATTTTCCCACTAATGAGGCTACCTTTGGTAGGTACCTAGGTAGTTAAGTATGCGGCCACGCAGCTTGCCTTACATTTTAGGCGCGCGACGGTTTCGTTTTCAGCATGCCACAAGCCCAGCAGCCCGACCCTTCTTAAACCACATACCCATAGCGCTGTTGCAATATGGCTCTTCACGATAGAACAGTGCTTATTCTCTATGGCTCCGAGACGGGTAATGCCCAGGACATGGCCGAAGAGCTCGGCCGCGTTTGCCAGAGACTTCACTTCGGCAGCCATGTCAATGAGCTCGATGCCGTTGACCTCGTATGCCTACCCCCAGCCCATGTTACATCTTCCCGTCGCTGACTCACTTGCCATGTCTAGAATGCCCTCTTACAGTATCCGCTGGTCGTCTTTGTGATATCTACAACTGGCCAGGGTGACATGCCTCATAATTCCCTCGTCTTCTGGAAGAGGCTTCTGCGAAAGAGACTGCCCCCAGGATGTTTGGCGACAGTCAAGTATACAACCTTTGGCCTTGGCGACAGTACATATCTCAAGTATGGTTGATCTCGACTCTGATATTGGTGTACATGGATCTGACTGTGTCTCACAGATTCAACTGGGCGGCTCGCAAGCTCAACAGGCGTCTTAACCAACTCGGCGCCACCACTTTTATCGATGGCTTCGAGGCCGATGAGCAATTCCCTGATGGGTGAGGGTGCCCTACCCATAAATCTGCTTCTACCCAGTGGAATCTAACCAAGAGTCAGAATCGACGGAAGCTTTGTCCGCTGGGCTGACCGTCTATACACCCATCTTCTTCAGAACCACCCCCCTCCTAATGGCCTCGAGCCGATCCCAGATCATGTTATCCTCCCACCACGATGGTCTCTAAAGAAAGCTCTAGACGGCACCCCTCCTTTGAACGGATATGCCGTGCCTGTTCTCTCAGGCCCACCACCGGATCAACTCCTCTCCATCCCCAACGGCTTGACGTCCACTCTTGCTGGAAACACGAGGCTCACACCGGAATCTCACTGGCAAGACGTCCGTCTCGTGTCCTTCGACATTCCAACTCAAGACGGCCACCAACTCAGATGCAACCCCGGAGACTGCCTCACGATATACCCAAAGAACTTCCCCGAGGACGCCCAGAAGCTCATCACTCTCATGGGATGGGAGGACATCGCCGATAAGCCCCTCGACCTATCGCTCTGCGACCCCCTCCCGCAAAACCTCTACACAAACCAGAAGTCTACACTAAGAGACCTGCTTATCAACAACGTGGACATCACAGCCATCCCTCGACGGTCGTTCCTGAAGAGCATGTCATACTTTTCCACGGACCCGGACCACAAGGAGCGACTCATCGAGTTCACAAAGACAGAGTATATCGACGAATACTTCGACTATGCCACCCGTCCTCGGCGTTCCATCCTCGAAGTCCTCGAAGAATTCCACTCGGTCAAGCTCCCCGCCGAGCGGATGCTGGACATCTTCCCCATCATCCGCGGCCGCGACTTCAGCATCGCCAACGGCGGCGCCACCCTCACCAACCCGTCTCAACCAGGCGTCACGCGGATCGAGCTCCTGGTCGCTCTCGTCAAGTACAGAACTGTCCTTCGCAAACCCCGGCAAGGCCTCTGCTCCCGATATCTCACTGCCCTTCCTCCCCAGTCCACCCTCCGCGTCACCCACAAACCCGTTCTCAGTCCCATCCACGGCGCCCAAAACGCCCAGCGGCCGCTCGTCGCCATCGCCACCGGCACCGGCCTCGCGCCCATCCGCGCCCTAATCCACGAACGGCGCACCCACCCCTCCCCCGCCCCGACCCTCCTCTTCTTCGGCAACCGCAACCGCGACGCCGACTACTTCTTCCGCGACGAGTGGGACGCCCTGGTCCAAGAGGGAGGGCTTGAAGTGTTCCTCGCCTTCTCCCGTGACCAGAGGCAAAAAATCTACGTCCAGGATCGCCTGCGTGAGGAGTCGAAGCGCATCGAAGAGTTGATTCTGGACAACGCCATTTTCTCCGTCTGCGGCGGATCAACCAAGATGGCAGATGCCGCAAAGAGGGCCGTCTTCGACCCATATACAGAAGGCGCCAAGGATGAGGAAGACCGGAAGAAGAGACTGTCATCGTTAACGTGGTGGCAAGAAATCTGGTAGACTATTTATGGTGTCTTATCTTCGCTTAGGTTTAGAAGGGGAAATCAAAGACACCTTTGCCAAATGGATGTCACCAAGAATAGGATCACCTTGTAGCCGACTGATAGCTTGAATCAAGTCTATAATACTGTCTGGTTAAATACTCAGAGAAACAAATAACGCGCCCCTGTGCCGTTTGGTCTTGTATGAACAACGTAAATACGCTGGAGGATAAACGCTCCCATGCCTGATGGAATGTCCCAATGGTTGCCCAACCAAAAACCGCGAATGCCCCGCTAAGCAGCCAAATCCTGAAATTTTTTAACTCGTTCCGTGACTCCGTATATGTCGAGGGGATATCAAGATGTGAGAGATGTGTCCTCTTGGAATTGTACAAAGGAAATGTCGTAAACTGTATCGGAATTGTTGCATGTCAATGAATGCATCACCGATCGTCCTCCCAACTATATCGCTTCTCCGCCAACTGTGGCACATGTATTATCTCCGTGCCTGAGTCGATTCGCTCTGGACTTCGTGGGGTCTCTAGGTGAGGCCTAACCCGTGAAGGGTTCGAAAATTCTGCTGATGCCGGAGGTATAATATTCTCTGGACGATTCCGCCGCAGTTGGCCGGGCCTATTTTTCTCAACAGGGGTTTCTCGGAGCTGAGTATATGGCGCTCTCAGTCGAGCCGCCATTTGTTCCTCTTCTTCCACCGTGTAGTTACTTCCCAGGGTGTCATACGTCCCATGTCCATCCTTGGAAGAACCTTCCGAATCGCTTCGGTTTCTCGCCTCCATCATAGGTTGGGACCGGGAGAACCGTGCATTTCCTGGCAAAGGTCCCAAACATATGACCTTGGACGGGTCGATCGGGGTTCGCTGAATAGCTGGTGTAGTCTGCTCAAGGGTTGAAGCGGGGAATGCCTCCCTGTTGGATTGAGACCGCCTCAGGTCGTCGATATCGTCTGACTGGCTGTTCGATGGTAATAGGAAAGGGGAGCTCGGGGCTGAGTTACTGCTCGGCTTATGAGCAGACAATGCCGGCATGGTGGCTGTCATTGGAGAAGGGAAATCAGCAGAGCGGCTAGTTAGGTCCTGTCGAGGCGTCATGGGTGAGGGCAATGATAGTAGAACTGAGGTTGAATTTGAACTTCCATCAACAGGGGATCTTGGAGGTGGCGTTGGGGAAAGTTGCAACGTGGGCGGAGGGCGCCTTGGGGGGGAAGGCTCATAAATAGCTTTCTCCGGGGGAGGAAGGGCGCCATCTGCTGGAGGAGTATAAGCCGGAACGGGCCCTTGAAGTTGCTGGTCTAATTTTCGTCGAGCATTCTCATAAGCGCTCAGTTGCTGCGAGTCATTCGATCCCATTTCAGTGTCTCCATTCCACGAATTTCCGTCGTCGCCGTCGAGTTCTGCAGGGGGAATGGGTGCTGGAAGTTCATATATCTGGGAATTGGGTGCTTCTGACGGCTTTTCCGCACTCTTATCGTCCTCAAGACCGACGCTTGGAGACCTCTTTCGCCGAAGAATCTTCGAGACTATGCGTTGGAAAGGACTCCTCGGTGTGTTAGCGGCGACAATGGAGACCGAGGCCTTGTTTTCGTCTATCGAAGAACCAGATCTCTCGTACTCGCGCTTATTTCGACGTCGTCTGCACCACCACAGCGCCGCAGCTAACAGTCCTACAACAGCCAGCCCAGCACCAACGCCAATCCCAGCCTGTTTGGCCTTGGAAAGCCCCTCACTGAATTTTGCCGGTGGCGGGTAGGGGCTATTTGTCGTCTGTTCGATAGCAACTAGATCGGTTTTGTCGAATGAATCTGGAAAACGGGCTTGATGAATCCGGAAAATGACCTCGTCGTACTTTGTGATAAGATATGATTCCTGAAGGAATGATCTACCGAGAACCCAAGTCGAATTTCCCCCTCTTCGAAGCATGAAATACGGAATTGCTGGCTCGCCGTATGCGATAGTTCGATTCATGAATGGGTACTGCAGCAGACCAGTGAATGCTCTAGAGGGAATGGTGATATTGACAACGCCTGTGACATCGTACGGGTCTCCAAAATTGTCTTTATTGTCAAAAGATGATAGCACAAAAGTAAACGAGAACGCTTGTTCGTCCAAGAAAGTGGTATACCGTTCGTCGCTTATAGTGTACAAGTCGAAAGTGCTGTTGTATGTCAAGTTGAAGGCTGCTGCAAATTGATCGCAAACATTGTCCGGCAGCCAAAGGTACGGAGTAGTGCTATCGATGATGACCTCGAAGGACGAGTTCCAATTTGACAACATGGTCTGTCGGGAGTCCCAGTTGCCAGGGGTGCCTTGGCCCTCGTCCGCTGAGACTTCGATGCCGCGAACAAGGACTCTTGGCAGACCATCATCGCGGTTCAGAGTGAAGTCATTATTGTGATTTTCGAACCGTGACGAGTCATAACCTCCGAGGGTCAAAGAAACGGGCGTATTACCTATGTCGAATGTTAATTTAACGAAAGGGGGTTCAACTGTCGTAGCAGGGTAACATACGATAGTGAGCGCCAGCAGTGTACCCATAGCTATAGCTCGGAATCCAGCCGAATGTCTTTACAGCTTGGGTTAATGGGGATTCTGCGACTGTGCCACCGAAATTTCCTTGCGTTATACCGAGTCCAAAGAGTCCGTTCAAATAGTTAGTCGTGTTGACGGTGGCGATGAGGACGCTCGACATGTGGAAGGATTTGTCGTCGACGACGTTTGTTGCGGCAATATCGTCTGTTCCGTAGTCGCCATTTCCACCGTATCTCAGATAGTCGAGTCCAAGCTGCCAGGTGCCCAATGAAGCCCAGTCGGTCGACTCGTCTGGCGAGAAAATGCCACCACGGGCAGTACTGCAATGTGGTTCCCCTGGGTATATGTCAGCAGACAGAATGCTAATAGAGGGCTACAATAGAAAAAGTTGGATATCGTCTCAGGCAGGTACAATTAAGACATAGAATATGTGGTTGGATATTGGAATAGGAACTTACTGGGAAGACAGCCTCCTGGTCCAACAGCCCAAAACTCAGAGAGAGCAGTGCTTACAAGGACGTCAACCTGTTGTAGGTTGGAGCCCAGATCGAAGGCAAGCATAGACCAGTTCCCATCGATTCCCTTCCTACGCGAAGATATTAGATACTTGGCTGGTAGCGACCAAAATTACAAGAAACTTGCCATGAGCTTGGCTGAAGAGCAACGGGTGCCGGAACACGGGCATGAGCCAGTGTTACGAGGGCAGCTCCCGTGGCAAGGGTTATTAAAAACGACATGGCGGAAACGGGAAGGTTGAAAATGGAATCCGTGGTCACAGTCGTCGCTGGGTTGGCGTTTCATCAATTATCAAGCGACCAGCGCAGGATTGTCTCGGTGCGGAACGATCAAGGGGAAGGACCCTGGTGGGCAGTTGTGCGCCGACGATCGGTTGTGAGCCCATGAAGGCCGAATGGGCGGGAGGGGAGTGCCCTCGGTATGGCCTGCGCACCGAGTTCGTTTGGATGTCGTCGAGAATTAATGGAAGGGATAGTTTCGCGAATAGAGCGACACAAGGGCGAGACACGGCAGATATGGAGAAGAGCGACCGACGAGAGAAGAAGTTGACAAGGCGAGAAAAAAGCAGCAGCCGCTGTGATGAATACGAGCTTGATGGCTCCCTCCTTTCCGCCGCTATGGAGTTGGGATGGTCCGCGGGCGCGAGTTCGATGGCCTGTGCTGGCTGATGATGGTCTCTTGGAAGCTTTTCAGAAGACGGACGGCCCGACCGAATGTGACTGAGGGACAGGATGACAGGGCGGCGACGGCCTGGGATGTTTTCGAGCGATGGAAATCATGCGTGGGATGGACTCACTGGCCAAAGTGCCTTGGCTACGAAATACATCGCAAGCAGAACCCTGCCGGATGATTGGGAAAGGGAAGGAAAGAGCAAACCAACATTTTTTCTCTCCTTCACAAACCACAATGGACCCAATGGGGGAAGTTAGCTTGAAAAGTCAATCCAGGGGACCTTCCAGGGGTGGCCCTGCCATTACCAGGACCCGTTGGCTGTTCACGAGTGCCAATGGTTGTTGCCAGGCTGCCAAGGTCGTCGACTTGGAGGTTGTTTCTCACATTGATCCAATCATCCCGTCTTAACTACTTACATAACCACCCAATTCATCACGTCGACCACGTACCTGTCTGGCGGCCACTCTATCGCTAGCATCGCACCCAAAGACGACTCGCCGGATCATACAACCCAAAAGCCTTGGATCCGCGTCAAGATCGAACCCTGTCCAACCAGGCATCACCACCCCTAGGTTCACATGCCAATGCCATCACCAGCACCCCTCATCCCGTCAAGAATTGGCTTGCGGAAAAATTGCCCACGCCAGCCGAGCAGCTGCATGCAAGCAAGCCCATCAGGTTAAACCTCCGAATCACTGTTAGTCTGGACGTCGGTTGCTCGACCTGCCTGCGTGGGTTTGGCGGGGGTTGTCCAGGGCCTTTCAGCCATTGCCGTCCGCCACGATAGCGGGCGCACCCTCCAAAGACGTTTGATGGGTTCAACTGGGGTCTATGCATGGCGACTAGCTGGGCCTTGATCACAGGGCCTGCCTATTGAGTCTGCATCAAGGTCGACTACGAACTATCTATGCCCTTCTCGCCAGACCTCCAAGCCGAAAAGATGGCATGGCCACTGCCTGGAATACGAAGTACGAATACTGTCTCGGGCGGATCGATGATCCAAATACCGCCGCGATTTGCCAGTGGACGTGAGACGCTTCTTGGGTGGTGGACTGGCTTTTATGAGGCCCAAAGGCTAATGGACTTATAGTTCGCCAAGCTGGGGATCATCACTCGGAACAGTTGCTGCCGCTCAAGTCCACACCACTCCGCCCAAGCATCAATGCGAAGAGAAAAGAGGTCGTTGTCGATGGAGACCGGTCAAGTTCGACGGGCGTCTCTACCAGCCTTCCCCAGAAGAAGCCCCCGGTGGCTGGCCAGATCTCGAACCAGTTGGTGGAAACGGTTCGCCGTCAGATCGTCCGTCGGGCAAGCCGCAACAAAGTCCCCTGGCCCTGCAAGCCCTGCTCAAGACAGCAGATGCATGCGAGCCGTTGTCCGTCAGCCCCCCTAATTCCTTGGTGCCGGTGGACATGCATGATTGTGGGGTACGCCTTGTCTCTCTCCCATGGCCATCAGAGGCGGAACGCCCCCAAGCAATGACAAGCGTCGGTGAGCTCATTGCATCCAGAAACAAGAGCCGGGCGAGAAACGGCCCCCAACGACACACTCCACATGGGCGCTTCTTGGAATGAAACACCTCAATGCTAGCCCTGGTCTGACTGCGGCCCAGAACCCCCCCAGTCCCATGATGGACAGTAGACGGAGAGCAAGAGGAGAAAAGCCTCCTGTCCCTCCAATTCAGCCTTTCGACTCCAACCCATGTCCATGACCTTGTCCTTGTCCCCATATCACGATGCAACTCACTGGGCTTTCGCTGTGCCGTCGCCCTGTGCGCTGCTGCCGCTGCACTCGTGCTATCTAACGCCGACTCTCGCGGTTCTTGGAAACTCTCATCACTTATCAACCGCTCAGCCGCGCGTGTCGTCAAACGCTTAGACGTCAGTGCAGTCTCTCTTTGTGGCCTCTGCTCTCTCTGCGGCATCACGCTGCCTCTCCTTTGCTATTCCACAGCTGCATTGACATGACGCCTTCCACAATCGAAACAGCATGCGGACGCACGTCGCTTGGCTGCTGGTGATTGCGGCCGCCTGTGCTCCTCCTGCTTCCGCAGGAGTGAGATGGGGTAGGTTTCGCAACACTTTGGCAAACATGATGCTAACTCTTGTCCAAGAACTATTCAATCGCCATGTCTCAGATCAGTGGTTGTCCAACACAACGATTACTCCCCCTGCTGGAGACGTCACTCGCTCTCTGAGTTTATCAATGCCCCCATCCTCTACGACATTTACTCTCGACCTATCTTCCTCATCGCCTTCCCTCGCAGGCTCTGTTCAGGATATAAATACGTCAATTGCCATTGACGAGGCTACTACTACGTTAGCCTCAACCTCCATGTCCACGTCCACTTCGAGCTCGAGCTCGACCTCAAGTCGGCCGATCCCAGCAAGTGCCAGTTCTGCTCTGACAACTCTCGCTTCCCAACCAACCACCATACACACCACCTCGTCAACATCTACCACGGCTACATCGTCAGAAGGCAACCCAAGAATTTCGGCGAATAGTGTGAACGGCCCTGGGCTGACACCAATTTCAGCTACAACCTCAACTGGCGATATCTCAAGTGGACAAGGCTCCTCATCGATCCCTCCGCCCACCTACTGGTCGTCAAGCTTGTCATTATGGAATACTACATACCCTGTTACCACCAGCACCAGGCTAACCTCAACTTCCAACACCAAAACGTGCACAGATCTTCAGGATGTCGAGACTGTTACCGAGTTCTCCATCGTGTACACCTCTACCACAACTCTCTATGGAAACTACAGTACCTACACGCCCCCTTATCCGACCATCGAAACCCCCAATTACTGTGGCACGGAACCTGTTGTCCCTTCAGAGACCACTTGGCCGGGTGAACCAATGCTCACCACTCTTTCGGGAGGATTCGTTGTGTCTACCAAGAGACCCGCGTCTTCATGTTTGGCCGACACCGCCAATTCAGACTGCTGGGAACCTGCTGGACCTGCCGAGTCGACCTCAACCGAGACGTATAGGGGAAAACACCCGCCCAGTGCTACCCTATCAAGGTCTCGGGTTACTGTTACTTTTGTAACGACTGACAAGAATCCTGTCGTCGTCTCTTCCACCGACCTACCCCCCGATTACAGTGAGTCTGGGAAGGCAGCAAGCCTCACTGTCGCACATCACAAAAGTGCGCCACCTGATGGGGACAGCGACCACAGCACTGGCGGAGGGGGAGGTGGTGGAGACGGCGACCAGAACGATCCTCAGAGTCAACAACAAGAGGTCCCTGAGACAACAGCAACAATAAGAGCAGCCACTGCTGCTGCTACTGCTTCTGTGGCTGCTACCGCTACTTCTGTTGCTAGTACTGCTATTTCTGTTGCTACTACCATTGCTTCTGTTGCCACAAGTAGGACCACTATTACTACGAGCTTCACAGTCACAGCCAGAGCCGGGCAAGTAATTATTAACGACAAGACCTTTTCTGGCCTCAAACCGGATCAAACTACTACAGTGACCTTCAGCATTGGCACATTCACTATATTTCCGTCGTCCGTCGTCGGTGAGGGAGCAACAATTACGAAACCCCAGCCTGTAGGGACCGCTATCAGCATTGCAACGCCAACTACAAGCAGTGTCGGAGACCTCGCCGTAGAGGTGTCAGGATCAGAGGCAATTGTAGACGGGACCAAGATTGCAATTCTTCCACAAGGCACAACTACGGTAATCAACAACGAGGAGGTGTCTGTCGGCCCTGGAAAAGTGGTAGTTGGCGACCAGACACTCACTTTCCGTGCGGCTGGTGGCCCCGAGACCGCCGTTGTTATCCAAGGGGGCGAGATGGTGACGGCAATTGGACAATCCATTTATGTTTTCCACTCTACTACGTTAACTTACGGGCCAGGGACACCTGAGACTTCAGAGGTCGTGGACGACGATACAATCACAATTGGGCCGTCAGGCATAACTCTCCACGGGACAACAATAGGGGGCCCTGGGGCGGAGGCCACTGATACTACATACGAGATTGTGGGAGGCGCCAGCGTTACGAAGCTTGCCCCTTCAAACGTTATCATCGACGGCACAACCTTCACAGCCGGGCCAGGATCGAAGCCGACTACGAAGATCATAGGTGGTGAAACGGTCACAATAGGGTCGAAAGGGGTCGTCATCTCCTCAATGACACTGAGCATTCCCTTTGGCTCATCGACAGTGACAACCATTACAGCGACTGTTACGGGCACACAGATATTTCCCGAGGAGACGGGGACTTCAGGGGACAGTGAAAGCAGCAATAATGACCAGTCTAACGATGACGAGGGCAGCGCAGGCTCCGCGTTGAAACCGGGCTTCTCAACAGGGATGGCAGGACTCTGCATTGCAATTGGCGTTTGGGTTTGGCTTTGAAATATGGGAGGCAACAAAAGCTGGCAAAGGCAGCAAGTTATTTTCAGGGGGCTTATGGATATGGAATGCGACGTGGTGGCTGAGTTTACGACTTGATGATACCCTATGAGAGACTTACCTGGACACATGGAAAAGCGGAATGGGATACGACTGGGATATTTAAAATGTTACAAGGGATTTGGTACATAATGAGGCGATTTACCGCACTGTAAAAACATAGCTACTCGCTATATCAAAAGCCGAATGGCGGTGATATTGACTTAGGTAGTCAACATATCAGACTCCTTTTCGTACAAGCTGCTTCTACGCTATCTTCCCCTCCATTGTGCTGGCTTGTTACTCCTGCACGCTGCATTCCTCGCCCATCCCCTTGGAAACTGCCTCTAGATGGTCGAGTGCCGCCCCAGTTGGGGAGGGATTCGCCTTCAGCTGCATCCTACGAGGCAGACTTGGGCACTCTGCCCACTTTGGGGGTGGTGGAACGGCAGGGATCAGTAAGTGAGTGGGAGTGTGTGTGTGTGCGCGCGTCCGATGTCGATTTGTTCGATGCTGGCTGGCCAGGGGAGCATTGCAAACATGGCGAACACGAGGTTTTGAGAATGCACCGGTGGGTGGCGCAAGAATGTCACCGCCACCGCAGGGCTCTTGCTAAGGAGAAGGAAGTGCGAACTTTGCTTGGATGGTGCTAGACATACATGCACGACAGGACGTGGCAAGATGGAATTTCGGCGTCAATCGATAAGCTGGATATAGTAAAGACGTATCTAATAAATCGATAACTTCTAACGGAACAGTCACCCGAGGATGACGAACGAATAATATCTAACTAAACTGGCCCAAACTGAACGCAAGGACATAGGATCGAAAGGGAGAACGCTCGCTTACCCCATTGTCAGCCAAAGCCAGCAACTGGGAGGCGTGTAGAATTGAACAAAAGCACGATACAACACACGACACAAACCACGACTTTGCTCTGCCAGAGCAGATATCACCAACGTCGCACTCCCTTCCCCTTGCCAACACCCTCCGTCTCCAGTGCAGGAAACTCTTCATACTGAGCTCCCGGGTCCACATCCGATGGCATTTGGCCCTGATCTAGCATACTAAGCTTCAAAGCCAGCTCGAGGTCATCGTCACGTTGTTGGAGTTGACTAGAAGATCCAGCATCGTTGGCCGGGCCAGCACGTGGAGAGTTTGGCCCATAGCCCCTCTTCTTTCCCTTCTTGGGCGTCTTCGTCTTGAAGGTGACGGCGAACTCATAGTCGCCCGATGTGTTGTCTTGAGGGGACTGCAGATTGTCGTTGCTGTTGAAGGGGGACTGGAAACTGTCATTGCCGCCTTGGGGAGAGTCGACGTTATCGTTACTGCTCTCGAGCAAAGAAAGTCGGATGGCTTGCTGGATCTGTTGCTCGTATTCGTCCTCGACTGCGGCGCGAGTGCCTTCAGAAGCACCATTGGTAGGAGGTGTGACCTCTGTAACACTTGGCTCAGGGGTAACGGTATCGACAGTGGTTCCACTGAACGTGGACGCCGTATCCAGGCTCGCATCAGCAGCTGAGTCGCTTGTTCGACGTTGCTCTTCAAGCATGAAGGCTTCCTCGGAAACCATCTGCGCATATCGGAGGGCCTCTTCTTCGGTAAGATCGCCCAGAGCTCCCGCTCCAAAGCGATTGCGGAGACGAGTTTGTTCACGGGCCTTTCGTTGATTTTCGTGTCGAAGTTCAGCTTGCTCTGCAGCAATGAAACCTGAGACGTCACCGCCCGAGCGGCGGGTTGCCATTCTACCATGTATATCAGAATGTCTAACACGGCGTTTACGGCTCGTGGCGTGGCTCGTTGAGCTGTATGCCCAGTATCGCAAAGAAGCGCCAAACGAAACGACACCACGTAAGACGGTCGGATCTGGGTCCAGATAAATGGCTCCGACAGCAGAATAGAACTCCTCGTTCAGCGCAGGGTTCATGGTCGTCATGTGTCGAGGTACTCGACCATTGGAGCGAGAATTCAGTGTGCGAACCGGTTCGAGGGTTGAAGCCAGGGGATCCCAGGCCTGGACAAGACCATCGCTGCCGCCATGGACAAGATAAAGGCCAGTAAGTGCGATACAAGAGACCTCAGCCGACTCTGTCTGTATGTACCGCAAAGGCTTGATAGCAGTTCCGTTGGAGCCTGCGCGAGAGTTCCAGACAAGAATGACACCCTCGTCGGTCCCAACACCAAGCATCCGAGACCTGCGACCAGGGATTTCTTCACCAGCTTCAACGAGCGGATCGTCAGCCAACGTCAATAGAGCATTGGAAGATGTGTCCAGTGCGCTGCTAGTGATAGTAGCGAGATCCTGGCCTTTGAGCCCCATGTGACTGATGGTCCAATCCTGGAACAAATCTATTGAGTCTGGAGATGGCGACGGGGTGGAAGGCATTGGCTCGAGTGGCTTCTCCTCAAGCTTGGCATCGTCCACTGCCGGTGTTTCAGCAGATCCGAAGAGTGACGGTGCAGGGACAGGCTCAGGAGTTGGGAGTTTGACAACCGAGGTTGTGAGAACTTCTTGGGGCACGAGAGATCGGGTGTACCGCTGAATCTGAGCAGATCGGTCCTCGGCGTATCCGCAATCAATCACGAAGATATTCTCGCCAGCACCATTGCCGTCGTCGCTGGCAAAGTCCACTTCAAGCTTGCGAAGCATATCCCAGCCTTCACAGACTCGTCTGAAATGAGCTGGCTTATGACGCAAGAACTTCTCAATCTCTCGAGCTTCGGCAGCCATCTGCTCTTTACTCAAGTTCATTGAGTTTGAGGGAGACCGAGGTGAGTATGCGCCTTTGGTCACGTTCGTGTCCAAGTCGTCAGGCCGGGCAACGCGGCGAGTTGCGTCCAAGATATGCCAGTAGGCTGAGCGACCGGCGTACCAAGCATTCTTGGTTACGTCTTCGCCCTTGGTTTGGGCAAGTGAGTTAACGGGAGGCTCAGTCAAGTAGTAGACTTCGCCCAATGCGTTCAGGGCGACTGCCCAGACCCTTCCAGCAGCCTTTCGCTTTTGACTGTAGTTGTCGTCAACTTTCAGGGAGATGATGGGCACGCCAGGGCTGAGAACCCATCGAGCAGTGATCCCGCCAGTTGAATGCCGTGGACCGGTCGAGTCGCACGCAATGGCGTACGAGGTCACAATGCCAAGGGTAGAGCCTGTCAGTATGCCCACCATGGACTGAGTGTTGAGGGGCACAGCAGACGACTTTGCGAGCCAAACACTGCAAATTGCCTCGGACATTTCCGGGATCTTTGGGATGTCAGGATAAGTGTCTGCTACACCAGTGTCCGCAACAAGATACCGGCCCCGAGGCTCCAGAACAGGTCGATAGAACGGTCGACCGCCTGGGAACCCTTCACCTGCCAGAATACCGTAAGGCTGGCTAACATCCATGACGTTGGGTGTAGCAGCGGGACCATCACCAATTCCATAGGGGACAAGGCCGGGGAAGACCTCCTCGAGTTGCAAGGATCTAAACGGGTCCACGGCCCCCCATTTCTCGATTTTGCCGTTTGTTGGGTCGCTAATACTCCCAGCTCCAAGATCAGATGCACCGTGAATAGCCCTCGGAGGCTTTTTCCCATTCGAAAACACAGCGTGGATGTTGGTTACAGCCCAAGGCAACTTGGAATTGTAAGTCAACACTGCGCTCTGCTTCTTTCCACCCCGAACAGATGCGCCGGCAACTCCGGCTCCAGGCTTGCCGCGAGCCAGACTTCTAAGCAGGCGCGTTCGAAGCAGATACTCCTTTCTCCAGGACGCAAGAGGGGTAAGACGAGCGAAATAACGAGCTTCGGACTGAATGAACTCGGATGAGTGATCAGCCCAGATATCTGCGCGATGCTTGTGTTCAAGCACCTCTTGCCCTGGGAAATATCGGAGGAAGGCCATTCTCCACGCATGGGAGCTAGTTATCAGCGCATAGAAGCGCTTCGAGACCAGGGCAATGGCGGCATGGGAGTCGGCGTGAAGGTGGGACAGGATTTGCGTCAAGATTTCTAGATGGGGTTATCAGTATACTGGAGGCAAGCATGTGAGGCTTGCTCGACGCACCATTGGGGAAATCCGCAAGCTGAACACCATCAGACGGCGTTTCAGAGCGCTTGATGACTTTGAAGCCCAACGGCCGTCTGGGGGTGGGCGGGGTCATTGCATTTTCATACTCGGAGATCCTATGGCCAGGAAGAAATGCGCCTTCTCCCCGGCTCAATCCGCGTAATTCTTCGTCGAGCAGCAAGGCGTCGACAGCATTGTGCGACTCGCGCCTCGATGCAGGGCCAGAAGGCTGAGATCCACCACTCGAGTCGCCAGAACGGACTCGGTGGAGGCCATCGCGGTCATGGAGAAGGGGGCCATGCTGAGAGGAGGAGGCGTTTGAAGGAGCGTTGGTATGAGTCACAAGTGGGAGAATCGCAGGAAGCTCTTGTTGCATATAGCCAAAGGCGAGGAAGGCGGGGAAAGGGGGAATCGACTGTGCGCGAGGTCTTTGCACAGTCTGAAGCGCGGGAGGACGAGAATGAGGAATCGGGTTCCTTCGTGCGTGATGACGAGAGGCGAGTGGGTGGAATTGTGTCGCTGCGTAGTGCTGCGGATGGTGATGTCGATGATGCTGATGATGGACGGGCAAGGTTGTTCCCTTTTTTTGCCTCGCGGCGCGTTGGAGAGTTGGAGTGACGGACTTAATCTCAAACCCCGGTACGTACCTCATTCATTGGGTGCCGACAATGAGCCGGGACGACATGTGAGCCGTTGATTTGCCTCAACAGCCAATCGGCAGACTAAGCAGGACATCGTGTTTGGCGATTGATCAGGCTCGGCCGTCACGTTGAGAACTCTCATACAAGACTGGATGATTGATTCATGTCTTCGCGGGCTTTGCGCAGTGTTGATGCGGTGGGGGATTCCGTCAATGCGACCACATGACCCGAACAAGAACACCACCACATCCCTCTTGTTGGGCTTGAAGAACCCGAGAGTGTCGGTGGTCCAGCAATGTAGACCATGGTCTGTTATAAAAACCGACAGTCGATTTTGCGTTGAACTGGATCTTATATTGATATGGTGGCGAGTTACAAAGCCAAGTGTAAAAAAGGTGTCCAACCAGAAGGGAAGAGGGCGAGTAAACATGAACCAACTCGGCATCACCTCTAGTAGCACGGTCTCCTGCGTATCTGCCCCGATAACGATCTCCTTACTGTAGTTGTGATTCGTTTGAGCAAAGATGAGGAGACGGTATTCGGTAAGTGCACAGCTTCAATTGTCAAGCATGTGGAGGAGACAGCCAGCTTCAGCCAAGGGAAAGGATGGTCGATGCCATGCATGAAATGTTGAGACGATTTCCGGTTCAAAACCTTGCCAACGAGAGGGCATTTCATCTCCTTAGTATTCGGTTCAGGATGCCTCGGTAGGTGTGAACAGTTTTAGAGTCTAACTCTGTTGTGAGTGAACTTCGACTAGCATCTAGCACACAACAAGTGAACTCTATCACAACATCACTCTAGAGTGAGTATGTAGGGCCATGGCTAATAATAGGCTTCTAAGCATTCCCACGATAAGATTAAATGTCTCTTAACTGGCCAGTGTTACACAGGGATGATAGTAACCAGCGCCCAGGACATTTTGAGTTGAGAGGAATGCAATTAGCTCGCGTTGACAGCATGGAGGTTTCAGGTGAGTTAGTAAAGCCGTTTTTCCTACTTCGGATTCACTTTCAATGATAGACAGTAGATTTCCTACCAAACACATCTGAAGTGGCTGTTGTCGCAATATAAGGCAGCCATGCTGGTCCTGTAAGAAGCCTTCATCGCTTGCGACAGATGCACATCCGTCTTCCCTCTGGGAACTCTCAGACAACTCTCACAGACTCCAGGCAAGTGAGCAATTTTTGACTCGATCTGGTATACCCTAAACGAAGCCATTAGCCAAATCATTTTCTTCCCTAACTCCTTTCCTCCCTCGCCAAGTCCCCGATCCTTCTAGTGTCCATCTTGACTGAAGATCTAGAACTCGATGAGTGAGACTACTCCATGCAGGTACCCCGAGTTCATCTCCCCAGAAAACTCCTTCCCTCCTCGTCGTGATCAGCGTTTTACCCAACCGGGTCGCTTACGCGACTACAATCCCAACCACTTAGTTGGACTGCAACCGATGTAGAAGTTTTCCCTTCGATCGGATTCCTCCGACATGGTGTACCTGAATGATTCCGGGGGCGGACGAAATCAAGCCGGTCCTCTTCTGGATGTCTTTGCCTTCTGACCCGCTTCGCTGCGCGTCCAGTTCCAGTGTTGTTGGTCCTGCCCATCCAGTTCTTGGACCCAGACTTCCAGCGCCAAGTCCGATCGGTACTTGGCCACCACAGCCCCGTTTTCTGGAGACTGGGAACTTGCCAATGTTTCTCGTATCTGCCCCGTGATGGAGTCGGCGGATCGTGGGCATGTTGACCTCTGTCTCGGCGTAATTTCTGGAGATTTTGTATGCCCATAAGCCTCAGTCGAGATATCAACAGGCCTTCCTCGAGACTCTTGTCCAAAGTGCCTCTCCCACACATGTCCCAAAGGCTCGGAACCGAGCCAAATCACCTCCACACCGAACCAAAGCAGTCCCCAGTGCTAGCCCAAGGGCTCCAAAAAGCCTCATGCAGTAGCACCGTCCTTGAGTCATTGTTGGCTGGATAGTCCTCCCCGAGTTGGTCTAGAGAGCATGGTTCCCTCCGTCACAGTGGAGAAGATGGCCCGCTACCGTGCCTTCTTCTCAGCCAGGGTCGGATTCCCCTATCATCCGGCGATCTTTAGCTCAGGGACAAGGGAGAGAAGAGATTTCGTGCCCACGAAGCTATTGAACATTATCAGCACGACGCCCGAGTGTTGCGGAGAGCCTGCCAACTTTCAACTTTGCAAACTCGTCTTGGTAACCCGGCCCGGCATGATATAAATGGCCGGAGGCTTCAGTAGCGCGAGCGGATCCACGGGCCTTCCCGTCCCGAGGCGCCACTTGTGGGAGCCTTGAGGAGAGCAAACACATCACGACTGTTCTCTCAGCCTTCACTGCACTTCGCCTATGCCTGCCATTGAGTTGATGTGGCCATGATCTGATTTCGGTCTCCGCATAAAGAGGCGAAAAGATGCCGTCGGCTTTGTCATCGATTGTGGTTGACCTTGCAGATTGCTGCAGCACGACACCCGATGTTGTAGCCCTAAAACCAGCCCGTCGACACTAAGGCAACGGGGAAGCACCAAGTTGCAGATGCGTTGACAAGTCACGCTGCGCTTTGAGCCTTTGGGAGTGCATATCTGCAACCCAACTGTGACCAGAGGCGTCATAGGGCCGTAGTGTTCTTAGCTGGCGGTCTTGACGGCAGAGCATAGGGAGCCAGGTTGATTGGCTGATGTGGTGTCACTCGGCTGCGGCGGGAGAATGTTCCCAATGTCGCATATCAACCAAGCAAACAACAAACAAGTACCGGATTTGCGACGTGAACACCTCGATCGACATGATCGCCTCCAACGGAACTTTTGGCCCTTGAATGGCAATTGTTGCATTGGCCAGTGATTGCGATTGGGGTGTTTGCCCATCTCGGCGCGAGCTCCGATAGCATAATTAGCAGAAGTATCTAAGCCCCTTGTCAACCGTTTGCACTGGCGTCCGGCTTAGTCGTCCGGCTGATGATCTCGAATAACGTTGTGCTGAGAAATAAATGCCTTGTGTGCGATGAAATATCAATCCCTGTTGCACACAAATCGACACAGTGCGGTCTGAGTGAACTAGGATCATCATCGGAGACCTCACAGGACTTCAATAAGGTCGTTTCCAGAGACAAGTCATGGGTTGCATTGACACGGTGTCGATGAGAGCTTGAACAATGGCTTGTGAAATCTCTTCGCCTGGCCGAGGCACGCAATCTCGTCTCAATTTGAATACTCGAGACAGGTGTCCAGGTCAGGTCTGGTGATGCGCCTGTTGCTCTGGACTGCCAGCTAACAGTCAATTCCTGGGTAATTTAATCTGAAAGGGGCATAGAACTCCACGCCGTTACTAGCAACCCAGCCAATGCCGAAGCTCCTTTCGAGGTGTGGTAAGGACTTGCAGCCTTCCTCACAAGCTTCAAGTTGAAGTATCCGCGGATTAGGTTGAGGGATGTTGGGCTTCCCTAATTGGATGACAAGTAACCAGGTGCACTATTGGGAAAATATAAAGCAAAAAAGTGATATGTGAGACGGATTTCTTACCTACTGCGGTACTATTGTAGGCAGCTCTCCCAATTGGGTACCATACGCATCGACCCCGGCAACCCCTCTTCCCAGCAAGCAGGACTTGGTTCTTATTTGAGGCACACACGTCTTTCGACTGAAAAGCGGTGAGGTTCGGTCTAGACCCTGTTGTTGCACAGACTGGCGTGTATGCCTCACTCCACTGGCATAGGAACCAGTTCACCGGGTTTTGGTAGTTGGGTTGGTCTTACAGCGCCGCCTCTTTTCTAAAATGACTTTGTCTCAACATCTAAGTTAAGACACCAACACCCTTTGACTGGGTGCTGTGCGTACCGCGGTGTGCGAGTAGCTCCTCGGTACTCCGCACGCGGAGCACTTGCGGTTTGCGGTGTTGCGAGCAGGGTCTTCACAAATGGAGCTGGTATGACGACAAAGCGGCCCAACGGTTGTCGAAGCGTCCTTGTTCCCGGCCGTCGTACGCAAGAGGGTAAGGCCTAGGTTGAAATGACCAGAAACACCCCAGCTGGGAGACTCAGGTAACGCAAATGGGTTGATGCGCAGGCATGGCCATGGTCGCCTGAACACAGGAGGCCAGTCCGCCTATGCCTCTAGATGCAATCATGACACAATTTTGTACCGCTGGGCTGGTTCACAGCACAACGCCTGAGTTGCTAGCTCAAAGGCTACCGTGGATCGAAATGATGTCTGGCCTCAAAGAATCCAGCGAAGTGGAAATGGGGGTGTTGGCTTCCGCGGTCGATCCCCCAGTGCGCTAATATTATCTCTAAAGCCTCCAATGAGAGAGCGCGGACCACGACGCTCTCAGTGTTGATGGCGGCGACAGCGGGTATCTGCAGGACAGACGAGACTGAAAAGAATCAGCCCATGGCGCTGCAACTGAGGTGGAGGCAGAACGCAAGTCATGCCATGCAGCAAACTGGCGCCCTAATCTCCCCAGCCGTGGAGATGAAGCAGTGATGAGCATTGACAGGGAACAACCAGAAAGCAAGGGGTCATGAAGACGGCGATTGACAACACAGATGTCATCGCTGAACGAGTGCATGAGTGACGCATGCTCATCATCGTAGCAAATCTTTTGTTGAACGCATCAGGACGGGGCGTGTCTGCAGGACAGTGCTGTTGATACAGCTGCAACGCCACTCACACATCCACACTCAGCTTCTTTACAAAAGAGACTGACTGGAATGCTGCATCAAGATATCGCCGTCACACCCGCGAGCCACTCAACTTCGTAAATGGAAGAGAGTCGCTTGCGACAAGTAGGTTGTGGATTCTCCCTAGTAACACGGTCCAAGAAGTGGTCGTGGATTCATGTGCTGGGCGAGGCACCTGCCCACAAACTAAAACATCCGAGATCTTTCAACACCACTTCGATTCGCCAATGTTTGGGACAGGAATCACAGTATCCCAGAGGTGGATGGCATCGATGTCAGATACGAACTATCGATCGGGGGGTTGTTATCGTTGCTTCTTTCAGCCAACTCACTCTAGCTCCGGGGATTGTGCTTCGGCGTGTTCTTGCACATCCTTGATCTTGGGACTGCCGCAAGGTGACCCTAGTGGACTGTGATGGCGGTAACACTTGGGCACCACAACAGAGGAGAGTGTGCCTTCGAGACACTGCAGAGAGCCGAGACGAAGGATTTTTCGCAAAGGTCCGGGGCATTAGGCAACGAGAAGGCACATCCCCGTTTGTGGTCGTAGTCCCGATGCTCCGGCTCAAGGGGCAACCAAAAAAGGATCAACACGCCCAAGTTCTAATTAGAGCCTCGATCCTGGAATGCTGTTTTGATGGTCATGAGTGGTTCAACATCGCGATGCTGGCCGTTGCTCGTTTGCCAAAATCTTGACTCACATCTCGCAATGGCGAAGGTGTACCAAAGGTGAAGAGCCGTCAGCACTCTCAAGCGGAACAAGCCCCAAGATTAGGTGTTCCCGGAAGTCATGGGGATGGTTTTGATTGGCATGGCACATAAAGCCCAACCTACATAGTAAGTTGATGCTGGCGCTTATTACCGGTCTCTGACTTTTCGTGTCTCTGGTATGCCTCTTTCACACAAAAGCCAGCGTTGCCAATGACTTGGCAGATCTATTGTCAAACCCTTGGGTCAGTCAGGTGGCTTGTTTTGAGTGTCACCTCTCGTTGCCACTTCTGAGTCGCCTAAACATGCTGCCGGTTTGATTGGCAAGTTGCTTGTTTGAGCAGTGGGTTTGTGGACAGGTGTAAGGGGCGTGGTTGAAGAGAAGAATCTGTTGGGTCCTCCCGACGATGCTGCTGGAGCGGGAGGAGGAGGTCCGTCCGCGAGCCCAGGCTGTCGGGAAAAGACCGCCAGAGTGGGCTGTTTGCCACGAAAGTATGCAAATCGAAGGCGCAGTCGGTTTTTTTTGAGAGAGGCACTCAAATCATATTAGCGAAAGCTCCGAGGAAAGCAAGCGACATTTGGGAATTATTGACCCAAAGCAATTGATTCGGATTGCGGAGTTAAGAAAACCAGGGCTTCGGACAAAGCATACTACGTAGCATGGAGTACGTAGTGTTTCTGCTAACGGGTGCAAGCCGATGAACCCTCAGGGGGAGCGACATTGGCGAGCAGGGCCAGCAACGGCTGCTCAGATAAGCTTGGGTATGTATCGTCGAGAGGAGAGCATCAAGCGGGCAGTTGCTCCGTCGGTAGGTAACTTGGTAGCGGAGTGTAGCGAACCGTAAATTGATTGATACCAAAAATGGGGGGAGATTTTAGTGAAGTCGATTCGTGCGCGACTCCACTGCGACGTGTGGGTTTCGCGGGAGGTTCCAACTCTCCGGAGCGACGTGGCGAGGGAATGCTTGATTGCCAGGATGCAGGTTGCGGGATGCAGGTTGAGGAACTGGGTGCAGATAGGAGGGGGGTGTGCGGGGTGTGCTGGTGTGTTCGCTGTGACCGTGGACAGTGCCCTTAGCACTGTATTTTACCACGCCTGCAGTTGCCCAGAAGCGGAGAGTGAGGTGGCCTGGGAGAAACATGCCCGACCAAACCTGCACCCATCGAACAAGCCAAACCCGACGACCGGGATGAGAAGCACGAAAGGCCACTATCCCACAATAACGTGCCACTCACGCTACAACATACGAAGCATGCCGCCTAAGTAAGGTCGGATTCGCGAACAAGTGCTCAACAGCCAATGAAGATGCATCAGGGCAGGCAAGCAAGCCACTCGCCTCGAAACCGAGGCTCCAGAACTCCCGCCTCAAAACCAGATACCCCATAGTATCCGAAAGCTCTCAACGCCAGATTCCGGATCATTGGAATCATGGCACCCTACGAGTACGAGTCGAGTCGACTTGCCCGCCTCGGGGGCGCCGTGTTGGCAACGCTTCTTATGGCCACCATCTAGACGCCCGAGTGGTCACGCTGCAAGCCCGGCATTGCCTAGGACAGGAGTGGAGAGAAAGAGGGAGGAAGAAGGTCAAGTCGCTCGAACAACCGAATTGCAACAGGGCAACTATGGTACTTGTTGCAGCCATTGACTCCCATATCCTATTTCCGTGTGTATGAATATCCGATTATTTTCGGGCGGCCGTCGAGGTCACTTCTTCCCAGCATTTTGGGGCCCAAGACCTAACGTCAGGTCTTCAACTCTCCATTCCGGCTTTTGAACAGGCTCTTGCTTCCATTCCCAGGAACAGCACCGCGCAGGTTCCACTGCGCCACCACACCCCTCCTGTCCCAGCGAGAAACAGGGAGCGGCGACCCAAAGCAGGGTGCAGCTCGGGGGAATCTGGTCACAGTGTGCTGACAGGGGCTCACCTCGGTCCATTGGCCCTCTCTGGCTGCAGGTTTGGAACGCAGCGGCAGGGCCAGTGGCTCCCACTGGAGACTGGAGTTGCAAAGTTGCAATTGGCGCCGAAGCCTCGGGAGCGTTCGTGGCCATGATCTCACTCCCGCGCTCGCTTCTCCGAGGGTTCCAGCGATTCCGAGAACCACTCCATGAGGTTGTAGCACGACACACTGACAGAAACCTTAGACCTCTTATACTTCCGGCTTCATCTAACCCCAACCACGGACCGGAAGCATATTTTGAGTCTGGTGTATGGTCCACAATCTTCCCGCTATCCACCGCTTCTTTAGGGAAGTTGGAATCTCAAGATACCACGGAAGTTGGAACCGATGGTAGACCTTCGCCCACTTGTTTCTCTTCCCATGGTTGCTCACAGGGATCCCTCGCCGCGAACGGGACCCACGCCTCCTTTCTTCCCCCCTTGGAGGCCATGGAGCTTCCTCAAAGGTAAAAGAGAACAATTCATGGACCAGAGATTCGCTCCAGGGAGGCGATGACAAAAGCAGAAGAGGGCATGGCAAGTGACACAAGGCCAGGACGAAACTGGAAAGCAGGCGGCAACAACAACAGCGCTGCTTCACACCAGCGGATCGCCGGCGCACTCTCTCACACACACACCCGACCGTGCTCCAACGACGCCTTTCCTTTCCCATCCCAGTGCCCGAGCTAGCTTTCGTAACCCCGGCCTAGCTCTGCCGGGTTTGCTGGGGGGTTGTCGCTCGCATCCCCAGTGCAGTCCCGCTTCGTCGTCCCGCAGCTCTTCCGCTGGGCCACTCTCGTACGGCTGTCACCGGGCCATGGAGTCCTGTCCTTCCTACCGACAGTCCCCCCTGCGATTCGTTCCACACCCCCCCTCTGTTGTCGTCCGGCGTTGTCTGGGCTCCTTGGCACTGGAGTCGGTGCGCTGGGACTGGCCTGTCGACGGACTGTTCGTGATAGCGCCGGGCCGCTGGGTTTCCACTAATACCACCACGCTGGGCTCACCCACACAATTTGTCTTCATAGTGCAGAGTTAGTCCCCACGGGCGCTGCACAGTGCTTTCTCGACTGGCCAACTGCAGCCGTTTGCACCACCGACTAAAGTCGACCCTGTCCGCTCCTCGCTCAGCTCGCTTGTTCTCGTTCTCTTCTTCTCCCCCTACTCCTCCGCTGTTCGACCCGTCCTATTTACTCCCTCTCAACCCTCGATTCTCTTGTGTAGGGTTGAACACGAAACACCACACCCAAAGTTCATCACCGGCTCGTCCATTGGGCCTTCGCCTTTGCCTGGTTATCATCTACATCGTCGAGTGCGGCTTCCGCTCGACCTGTCACGCCGTTGTCGAATCAGATCATTGCCCAGCCGTCGCTGGCCCACTATCGTAGTTCACTTCGACCGGCCACCTGCATTCGCCCTACCGAATTCGAATTATCCCATGTGGTAAAAGGATTTGTTTGTTACATCATACTCGCCAATTAGAGAGAGTCTAGGTTTTTCATCTGCCTTGCTCTTTCATCCCCAGCTCCGTCAACTGAACGTCACTCCCGAAATCCAGCAACCAACCCAACCGCCACCATGAGCTCGTCTGCACCCGGAGGGGCCTCCGTGCCCAAGGAAGAGAAGAAGGAGAAGGGTATTGCCAGAGTTTTGACCCGCGTCAAGACTGTTCTCAAGCGAGAGGGTTCTTCGTCCTCCTCCAAGCGCCTGTCGTCCATGGTTCCTAGCAAAAGCACCACGGCTCCCAAGGCTGAGACAAGCACCAAGACGTATGTAATTGCTCTCATGACTCCAGCTTTCACCTCTTTTCATTGTCCTGTCAACTCGAACCTTTGCAAACTGAAACTGAGGACCACTAAAGCTAACCCACTCACAGCGAACCTGTCCCCGCACCCAAGGCCACCAAGGCCACCAAGGCCGCTGAGGCTCTCACCAAGTATGAGGGCATGGAAGGCGTCTCGAAGCTCACCCGCCACCAGCTTTTTGAGGAGCGTGCCAAGAAATTGGGTGAGCGTTACGGCCTCGACATCAAGCTTTCCGAGCTGCAAACTGGATCTCCCAACGACACGGTTCTTCGCATGGATAAGCCCATCCGCATGCGCGTTCGACGAACCTGCCACAGATGCAATGCTACCTTTACATCCGCCAAGGAATGTCCCAACTGCCAGCACGCCCGTTGCACCAAGTGCACCCGATACCCTCCCAAGCGCACCGAGGCCGAGATCATCGCCAGCCGTGAGAAGCGAGCCGCCATCATCAAGGCTAACAAGGAGAACGCCCCCATCATCCCCGATTACACCTACGCATTCGAGAAGAAGCAGATTGTTCTTACCCGACCTAGCAAGACCGGTGGCCAAGATCTGGTTCACAAGAAGCCCCGTCAACGTGTCCGACGAACTTGCCATGAATGCCAGACTCTTTTCCTCTCCGGTAACAAAACATGCGGCAAATGCGGACATATTCGTTGCACAGACTGCCCTCGAGACCCGTAAGTCCCTTTTCCATTTCATCTGTTTCCCTTGAGGCCTTTTATTAATTACTCCAACAGACCCAAGAAAGACAAGTACCCTTATGGCTATCCTGGAGACGAATTTGGGCCGAGCAGTATACCTCACTATGAGTGCAAGAACTGTAAGACGATCTTCCCAACCGGTGCCGAACACGGAACCAAGTGCAACAATTGCGAGTTGGAAAAGTCAGACGAATCTCCCCGAGTCTTACCTCGCAAGGTGGAGCCAGGACCCGACCCGGCTATAGTTGCGAGGCTGCAAGCCCGACTCGAATCTCTCAAAATTGCATAGCGCCTGTAATGAGCATGGCTCAAGAGGAGCGAATTCGGTGTTTTAGCGGGGAGTCAGGGGACGAGGAGCGAAGCGGTTGATTTCCTTGATTTTTTTTTCCCTATCATCACGTCGCAACGGCGAGTGGGAGGTGGTTTCTGGGAGATTTATGGCCCATCCCGATGAGTCGAAGAATTGTCCATCATCAAACGCAGTTCTCTTTCCCTTTGTTCAACCATCTATCCTGTTGCATGGAGCACCCGTCCTTGAGTTTGATAATACCTACGCACATACCGATATGACACGTTTGAGACGAGCATCACATCGCAACACGAAAACACTTGATTCCCATGAGATGAAGGGTAGAGTCCCTTCTCTTTTCATTCATACGACATGACGAGGTGGATTTTCGAGCGCCTATCTTCATCACGCCTTTGCATATACCGGTCATTTACTACGCATTGCTTTCCGACGAAGAATACTATGTCATCTTGGGCTAAGAGGACAAGCAGGGGGCTTGTGGGAACGGTAGAGGTGATGCCATGGAGCGACAGATGGTTACGTTAGTGGTGTTGAAGCTGTGTATAGACGTCAGAGGGACAAGAAAGAAGTGGTAACTGACCTGGGGTTTTGGATGCCATGCAAGCGGGCAATTTGGTTGATGGATGGCAACGACAGCAAGAAGCCGTGCTTTTTCCTTCTTGGTGTCAAAGTCTCTGAGACGCTGTCTCGCACTCTCTGATCATGAACCAGACGTCAAAATTAACGAATACACTACTGCCCTATCTAGGGGGACGAACTCCACGCATCTCTATCTCTGTCTCTGCCCTGTGCTCCAATCTCATCTGTGTTGACCCATCCTCCGTTGCGAACCAGTCATTTACAGCCTCCGATTACGTTTGATCGTCATTGTGAATATCTTCCGAGACTCCGAAACTTACACTTGCACATCTCGGCATCAGCCTGACCTGACACCAAGTCAGGTAAGCTTACCTGGTATTCGTAGTTAGGTTATCCATTCCCCTCCTTCGGCCCGTGTCCTCGGATATCTTCCCCATCCGAGCCACCGCTCACACCACGTTCAAGCCATCTCATCCAAGCCATCACGTCACCCCCGCACCGAGTTTCCTCTTTCCCCTGCGCGCACACCCCGTGGAGACCCGAGCTCCGAGACACAGAGAAACGTTAGCATTGCGTGCGCTATGTACATTCGCATGCATGTATGTAGGTATGTATGTCTCACTCGAGGGTGCCGAACAACGGAGGAAACGGCTCGGACACTCTTGGACCCTTGAGGGAAAATGCCGAATGCTGTCGTTGCTGTGAGGGCCTTTTGGTTTTTTCGAGGGCAGGGTTTGGTCGTGATGTTGCATCGAGAGGCGTTGCCAAGCTGTACCGTGGGAGCGGGGAAGAAGGTCTTCTTCGTCGTTGAGTGCATGCTTTTCCTGTCTGCGTGGGTTGATGAGACGCAGGATGTCTCATGTTTTCGCAAGGAGCGGTGAGCGCATCGGGATGCATGGGATGGTTTATCAGTCACATGGTGGTTGGATGATTGACCTGAACAGTGAGAGAGGGTTGAAACGAGGACGACTAGGACCGGCTGCGGTGCGGCAGAATAGACCGGATATGCACCTTTTCTGAAGGAGAGATGGTGCCCGTACGTGGCGCAAATGCTGCATGCTTTCCTGTCTCTTCTATCATAGTCAAGGAGCAGGGTCCCAACTGCATGGTTCTATGTGACACTCCTAATCCTTCGCTCCAACCAAACACGCGCTAATCCTTGCACCCACGGGGAGATGTTCTGCATGGGCACGTAAACGACGTCAAGCTCTGCTTGTGACTACTTCTACTCAACTCTGAGGGGGAGGAGCTGTTACTGCCGTTTCCTCCCTTACGTAGGGTTCCAGGGCAAATCTCGATTGGTGAGGTACTGAAGCGCCAAGGGCGTCTTTCCGGTTCAGTTTACGGCCGAGATACCTGCCGCCTCCATCCATTCTATTATTGAGATGAGCGTACAGCTCATCCGTTGCTCCCTGGGCAACAGCCTGTTGGAAGCCGTCTGGGTTGAGGATGGGCATGATTCGATGAATAGGGTAAAATCGACCTCTAATCGATTGCTCCTTAAACACCACGTTCTCCTTTACCAGAGCCCATCGACAACGCTTGCCGGGCGTGCTGGATTTGCGCCATTGAACTTCGTCTCTGAGGGCCACAGGCAGATTTTCCTCACTAACAACGTTTGGGGCATCAACCTCACCATTAATGGGTTGATAGATGTGCCCGCGGAAGAAGACTTGGTTAGGGTAGTCTTTGTTAGTGAAGATGAATCGCAGACCAAGGACTCCTGTATCGGCAGGAACATTAAATTCGGCTGGAAGAGACCTCAGGCGAAGAGAGTCTCCGACTTCGATACGCTCCGCTCCGAAGAAACATCCATAGTACGTGACATTTTTCCCGTTTGATTCTTCAGTGTGTTGGGACCAGAGCGAGTATGAGTAGTCCACCTTGGCCGCAGCCATTTTTGAAGCATCCAGTGCGATCATTTCTCGCTTGTTGCCGTCATTGGCTGTTGCTCGGAATATGGCATCCCAAGAGATCTCATCAAATATCTTTTCCTTCAAGTCAGGGATAGAGACCGGGGGAACCGTGAAGGCGTGAAACGGGCGCAGGCTGCGATCTGTCTTGGTGACGGTTTGTTGAGGAACCAAGCCGTGTCCTATGGGCAAGAGTTCGTGATTTCCGTTAACAGATGCAGCAATCGTGCCCAAACGCCAAGTCGTGCCATTCTGATACCAGACTAATTCGCCAGCGCGGAACAGAAGAGGTGATTTCAATACCCACGGCGTAGTCTGGGGCGGAGGCTGCTGTTGCGCCTGCTGATGTATCTGCTGTTGTGGCTGCGGTACCTGGACCTGCGGTTGTTGCTGTTGGGGCTGTCGTTGAGCTTGTAGCTGCGGGGGTTGCTGTTGAGCTTGCGCTTGAAGCTGAGGTTGGCCTTGAGGCTGCGATTGGGTTTGGAGGTGAGGTGTAGGTTGTGGTGAGGGCTGGACAGGAGTTGGGACTGGTGTTCTAGACTGCGCCATTGGCTGTGCTTGTTTTGGTAGAGGCACGGCACTGGCCACAGCGGGCGAGTTCTGCGCCGTTGCCATGGGTGTTGTTGATTGCGAGAATGCTTGTCGCGGAGCTGCAGCAAGCGGTTTAGGTTGCTGCAGTCCCGGGATTTGAGGAAGCGGCACTGGAGTAACCTTTGGTTGTGCCTTGTCAGGCTTTTGTCCTTCGTGGGTAATGATGAAGCCGTCGTCGGAAGTGGTGCCTTTGATTGGAGTTCCCGAGTTGCAGTGGGCGCAGCAACAATCTCGGTAGTCCATGGACGCTGAGAGCAGCCAAATCATATGAACTGCGAACTCTTGCGGGCTCTTAAACAGCTTCGCCTTCATCGGGTAGCCTGAGACCCAGAGGTGTTTGGATTTCTCGTACAGCCAGTATCCATTTGGGAACTGCACATACCATGGGTTTCCTTCTATTGAGCTTGTCAGACTTTGGTATAGACACATTCACCCCAGATAAACTCACCATCGGGGTTTGGACATAGCTCTTGTTTCAACAGGATGCCCAACTTTACTCTCCACTCGACAAATCTGGGGTCATCTTCCGCTAGTCGGACCATTTGCGGCTTCGTCCTCGGAATCTTGTCGATGGCAGCCACGTCCTTACCCGGCTTCTTTGTTGTGGAGGCTGGCGTGGTTGTCACTGGCCAATATCCTGGGCCAGTATCAGAGCCATCGCTTCTGGCTACCCGGACAACATCAAAATCCTTCATGTCAGCCATTTTTGAACTAGGCCGGGTGAGATGCCTGCGGCTACTGGGTGAAAGTCGAGTTTTTGGTGTTGATTGAGAGAGCAGGAATTGCGCAAGGGGTTCTCTGAAGGTCCTGGCTCGGTGTGGAGCTCAGTCGCGTACCAAGGTGTCTCTTTGTGTCGATTGCACCGCTCCAAGCATCGAGATAAACTCCTTCGGCTCGAAAATGGAAAAACGACCGTGTCGCTCGGTCTTTATGTGTGACTTTGCTGTTTGTATGGGCCGGTGCGACCGCCAGGCTCCGTCTTTGACCCAACCTCCTGGCTTGGGGGTTGGCGCGCCACGCTGGAGTGAGCTTTCAATCCAGGCGTCGATGAGCTGCTGATCGGGACAGAGTACAGAAAAAGTCGATCTCAGTCGCTGCGTGAGATATTGTTGAAAGAATACCAGTTGGTTGGAGCACGAATATCAGATTAATGGATAAATTCCGAAGCTGTCTTGACTTTGACCGTTTGAATAAGGGACGTGTCGGGATTGAAGTCGTTGCAGGCCAATCACAGTCTCACATGAGAGAAATGATTAGCTGAGTCAGCAGCCGAAATCATGGCAAAAGTCGCCTACCCTGGACATGGCCACCTACACCATTTGACAAAGACAGACACAAATGACTTGAGTCCACGGTATTAATTATGTTAGGAATTTCAAACTATCGTAATATTTGGTGAGTGGTTGAAACGTTGATCCTTTTTTCATCACCGTAAAACCCTCCACCTACAACATGTCGGGAGGACTCCTCCAATATAGGCACGTTGTCGTCTTCTCTGCGTCCGTTGCTTGAACAGGACGCCATCGTCCCCAATCTAACACTATCCACACCATTATGGCCAAGTTCACTCCTCGGTCCGTAATAGTGTACTTCCTGCGATCTTGAACCTTGACCGGGGCCTGTATCATCTGAGCTCTTCGGTGTGCGACGGTCCCCCCTACTGTTCAAACACTTTGGAACAAATGCGTTCCACATGTACTCTCGGAAAGGTCGCGTAGTCCCAAAGACAAGGAAAGTCACCAGAGGTGGAGTGGCCCCTGGAACGAAGAAGACGAAATCAGACTTGGCTTGACGGCCACTCAAGTCGGCAGTTTTGCTGAGATTGTCGCGATTATTTCGACCCTGGGCCGTAACCTCAGTTACAATCGTTACGAGTTGAAATATCCTGTGTTTTCAAGAGGTAAGAAAACTGCCCAGAGCGTGAAAGTTCCAAGTGAGCTCACCCTAAAGCAACGAACCCGACTCCAAGTCGCAGAATAAGCCACCTGTCGTAGATCCTTTGGCGACGTTGACTGCCTACCGTAGCAGAAACCCTAGAATGGGAACGAGCCCCGTCCTTTCCCGACGATTTTCCGTATCGAAACTTGAAAGAAAGGAGGGCGTGTCTGGTGTAAATGTATCGGCCGAGGATTGACAAGAGCATAGTGGCACCGCCGACGAGCCCAACTGTCACTGTCACAGTGTTAGTGCATTCTTTCACATGTACCCGACCAACACGTACTGGAGGTGTTTGCAATGACGAAGAATGCGACGGCATTGTTTTGAAGAGCCTTGACCTGTAGTAGGCAGATCATGAGGATGGGGAAGAGAACGGCACACAACTTGGCCATGAGATTTGAGTATCGGAGTGTGTTGACCAAAGCGCGAAGCTGAAAAATAGACTGAAGTAAAACCGCGGACCAGAAGAAGATGAGCAACGCCTCAATACCATAGCATGTAAACTCTGTGGGCATCCGTTAGTATCACTCAACCATCCCCGAGTAGTAAAACATACGGATGTAGAAGAGAGCTAGATCGAGGCCGACGGAATTTCCAGCAAGCGCAAGCTCGGGATTTCCGATGTTTTCGGTGGTGTGACGGTGTTGTTCCAGCTTGATATCCCTCCACCTCACTATGGTATGGATCTGCTGGGCGATGGAAGCTAGGGCGCCTATCGTTGTGAAGACAGTCAAGTGGGAGACATCTAAAGGTGATTAACGCTCAATCAAGTGACATATTGAGTGATGCTACTTACAACTCGTTCCCTCATGATGAGCCCAGACGAGCCATGCTGTGAGGAGACCCAGGCTCAGGCTAAAGACTGAGTAGACGAGGACACCTATTGCTAAACCCACGGCATCCGAGGGAAGTTGGGATGTCATCGGTCATGTAAATCGAGGTGGTTTAAACAGATGCTCTAACTCGCCAACTAGACATTTCACGAGAAGGAGCAAAAGAGAACAAATGCAACATTGATATAACGATGGACGATCTAAAGGGATGAACTCGTGTGAATCACAGCCCCCAGATCGATAAACATCCACAGGCCATGTGCTTTAACCAAGAGACCCGACTGTCCGGGCCCCCCTTGCATGGGATCCTCAGAGCATGATGATTGCTGCGAGATTCGCGAGTCAGGCCAGCTGAGAATCCTGCACTGGTGGAGTTGGACCCACGACACGGGAATATGTACGAATATGTGAAGCTCGAATGAAGCTATGGTGGAACTTTGGAGGGCACACCTGAAGCACGTTGATGCATTTCGGCACCAATGGGCGCAGGACGGGTTCGAAGAAGGCATCCACGGGTATCTACCCGGCGCCACTGTACTGATGCAGCATGGCATCTCCGAGATTAGCGCTGCAGAAGAGACAAAAGGTCGAGCAGACTCCAGACTTGCAGGTAGAAGTGCCTCTGGGAAACGGTGGCGGGCTGAACGGCCCGACTCAATGGAATGTTTCACGATCTCCTCCGAACGAACTGAAGCCTCGTCATCTGGCAATGCGACAGAGGCTCCACTAAATGTTTCATCACCGGCAATAGTTGAGTCATGGCGTCGGGCTCAATGTCCAAAAGCATAGCAGCAAAGCGAGCCCAGTTCGTTTTGTGGGAGATTCTCGGAATTCGAGCAGATGGGACTGGGGTGTCCAATCATAAGATTCGATGAGATCTCAGACAGCGCTCAATGAAACTGCGGCTGATGGAGGGAGTGCCAGTGCTCAGATTAATGAGTTTTCTGAGTGGAGTTATCATGGATGATGAATTGATACTAGACTCTTGAGCCACAACTGAAATGGGCACCGCCACAAATTCTAAATTCCGCTGCTGAAAACTGCCAACGCGTCTGGGCGCGTCTTCCGTCGTGGGGTCTGCCACATGCATGCACAATTCTACGAAGCACGTATTCGTAATTCTTCCCGGCTGCGTGAACTCGTCCGCTTTGGGCTCCCCGCCCAATTCGCATCTCCAAGCACCCTCGCGACCGCCATGGCGCAGCCTCAGTTCACCGATGCGAACCGGGCCTTCCTCCAGGCCATCATGGCCCGGGGAACCATCACCTTCGAAGAATCTCGCCCAATCCTCTCCGCCATCTACAATGCCGACCAGGCCGAAAAGGATTGTCGCCCTGAGATGATTGGGGAGACTGAATTCCAAAACTTCATCGACGTTGCCTCAGCGGCTAGCTCAATGTTCGACTTTGAGATCCGAAGCACCGTGCATCAAGTAACAAAGCAGCGCATATACGCTCTCGTCAACACTACCTCCGACCCGCAAACACAGCTTGCGACAACATATAGTCCCGATGAGCTATCTTTCATCAACCGAGTCCTCGATACCATGTTCGATAAGCACAACTCGCCTCGCCAAGAGGTCCTTGCCATCACCGAGATGCAAGCAATCAAGGTCGCAAGACCGGACCGAAGACAGAGTACACAAGTCGACCCAGATACGTCGTCAACGCAAACGCCAGCCGATAAAGGACTGAAGCATAGCGAGGTTGAAACCGTCCTGGCTGGCCTAGTGGAGGCAGGATGGTTTGAGAGGAGCCGCGGATCTTACTACACCCTGTCACCTCGCGCATTGCTCGAATTGCGCCCCTGGCTCATCGAGACATACAACGACCCTGATGCTGCTGTAGATGAGTGGCAGCGGATAAAGTTCTGCGAAGCTTGTAAGGATATTGTGACGATTGGCTTGAGGTGTAGGGAGCCCGAGTGCACTTTTCGGATTCATGACATCTGCGAAGACGCATTCTGGCGGACGCGCAAGGACAAGAAGTGTCCAAAATGCTCAAACGAATGGACGGGAGACAAATACGTGGGCGAAAGGGCAGTTCGTGGATCGGGGGGTCAGCGCGGGGGCCAGAGTCGAGGGGGCGCTTCCCGACGAAGCACAGCAAACGAGGCCATTCCTGAAGACTCAGAGGAGGAGGACGCTGAAGGCTCAGATGAGAACCTCTATGACGCGTGAATGGGCGTGTTATACGGCACTACTTTGATTCAAGATACCCGAACACCGAATGAAAGCAATGTATGCCAACAAAGGCGATCTTAATAGGCGCCCTTTCCTCTCACCTCGATATTCGCCAGAAAATTGCGGCCGCCAGTTGGGCTGTCGATCACATGGCAACGAAGCAATGCCAGGTTGAAACAAAGAGGGCTTGAGGCGGGGGAGGGGTGGCGCGTGATGTCATGTGGCGGTGCGACAGGTATTGGCTTGCAGCTCCCCAACAAAGACCCAGCTTCGAAGCGCGCGCCTACGAATCACCGTCCAATTACCTTCCAACGCATGATTGCTCGACTCGGGCGGCCTCGCTATTCTTGTTTTTTGGGATAAGTACCTTTAACCACCGCGCTTTCCGATCGACTTCCATCCATATTCATTCACCCAACGAAGCCGAAGCGACCGATACAAAACATGTTGGAGTATTTCAAATCCAAAACATCAAAGAAGAAGGTCGATCAGGACCCTGTGCCCGAGGTGGAGACGACAGGGGACAAGCCTCTTACAGCTGAGATCAAGACGGTTGCCGACGACAAGCATCATGAAGAGCATCATGAAGAGCATCATGAACGACATCATGAATGGCTCCATCAGCCGCACCGTCAGCTAACCAGACGCGACAGCCAGGGTGTGTCAATCATGTCTCAGTCTGATAGAGAGTCTCGTTCCAGCGTCGATCAAATACCAGTGAGCCCCGTGCTCGACAGAGATGACGAGGCTTGGCTACAAAGCATCCTCGACGACGATAGCCCCCCTCCCCCTCTTCCTCCCCGTGTTAAAACTCCTCACATTGAGTTATCCGACAGCGATTCCGCATCTGGAATCAAGAGATCGACTGAGGTTGCCAAATCGGATGGGGAGGACGAGTTGAAGAACAAAGACAAGGAAACCCCCAAGGAAAAGAAGAAGAGAGAAAAGCAAGAGAAGAAGGAAAAGAAGGAAAAAGAAAAGAAAGACAAAAAGGACAAGGAGAAGAAGGAAAAGGAAGACAAGGGCAAGGACAAAGAACATGATGAACAACATCACAATCGCTTGACCCTTTTATTCTCCCGAAATAAGAAAAATGACGACACGCTCAAACCGGAAGATGCGGCCATCACCCCCCAGGAAGCCGAGCGAGAGAAGGAGGAACTCGGGAGCGTCCTCGACCGGTTGAACTTGAAAGCCAAGAACAACAAGGTCATCAGCATGTCCGATGACTCATCAGACCTCCTTCAGAACTTCACTCAGGTCTTCAAAGATCTCGTCAACGGCGTGCCTACGGCTTACGGTGACCTTACGAAGCTTTTCGAGGACCGCGAAGGTACCCTTAACAAGGGTTTTGAGAAGCTGCCTTCGTCTCTACAGAAGCTCGTCACTCAGCTTCCCGAGAAGTTGACCTCGTCGCTTGCACCGGAACTGCTGGCTGTTGCGGCAGAGAGCCAGGGTCTCAAGGCTGAGACTGAGAAGGGAGTCAAGGATGCCGCTATGAAGCTTCTCACACCACAGAACTTGACGGAGCTGGTGACGAAGCCTGGAGCCATGGTGAGCATGCTCAAGGCCATCGTCAACGCGCTCAAGTTGAGATGGCCGGCTGTCATGGGCACCAATGTTGTATGGAGTGTTGCTCTGTTCTGTAAGTCCCCATCATTCTTACCCCGACTGCCTACTTAGTATCTTGCTGACACTCTACCCCAGTGCTCATGTTCGTGCTCTGGTACTGTCACAAGCGAGGTCGTGAGGTCCGTCTTGAAAAGCAGCGGTCAGATGCGGAAGCCGGGATTGATGATGGCGATCGCATTGAGGAACTGCCAGATGACCCGCTTCTCCCCGCGCCCCAAGCCTCGTCATCAGCTGCCGCGAATGTTGACGAAGCCCCAAGAGCAATTACCCAAGAGCCCGCAGATCCCGTGTCACCACTGGATTTACCTCACCCGCCCATCGGACGGGACGCGCCGGCGAACCTTAGCCATGCATGAGACGGCCGGAGATTAAACGTGTGGTCACGGAAGCAGGTGTGGATGAGATTGATATGATAATGAATGCTTGTTTTTTTTTTTGATGATTTTGATACACATGGGCATGGATTTACTCGATATCTCACATGAGGATACCCCCTTGGTCATTGTTTTGGCATCCTGATTGATAAGGATTTTAAGCATTACGCAGATGAATGACAATTACTTATGTGTTACGTGTGGTTTTCTGCGATAATCGCAGCTGGGTATCTCTAGAGCCAACCTAAACCAAACTCCGTGATAAATCGCTCTAATGATATGCCCGTGTTCTAATCGTCCTCTACCAGCTCCTTGATCTCCTCTCTGCCAGGCGCCATAGCTACGGCTTGACTCTTATCACTGACTCCTTGGCGATCTGTCGCACCCCCACCGTCTTGCATCCAAAAGTCGACCTCGTCGATGATGTCGTAAACAATATCTTCGGCAATCTGGTCGCGGTAGCGTTCCGACACGGCACGGATCTTATCCAAAGGTTCACTTGGGGGGCGGACCATGTCGACCTCGCCGCCCGTGGTGTCATAGCCGGGGGGCGGGTACCAAAAGTCTGGACCAAAATTGACCTCTGCGGTGCCACCGCGGAATACGCTGACCGCTGGATAGTAGCCCAGCATGCCATCGTCGGTGCCCTCGCGAGCCCCGACCTGAGGCATAGGACGGGAGGCGGGGGGCAGGAAGCCTAGAAGATTCTCGAAGGCGGTGCCCATGGGGACACCATTCTTGTAGACGCGGATATAGGAGTTGGGTAGGGTTCGTAGGCTCGGGATTGGGTGGGTGGGACAGGGAGTTTCGGAGTTGTTCGAGCTTGTGGGGGATGGGTTCATGAGGTCCTCGAGTTCTTTCGTTGTGTGATAATCGATCCTCTCGAAGTAGGTATGGGCCTTGAATCGAATAGGCACTCGGTCTCGCACAATGTTCGGGGCCTCGGTCGAGGGCGGAGGCGCCTCATCGGATTGGTCTGCGGCGGGATTGTACTGCCCAGACACAATCTTGCGATGTAAATGTTCTGATGGGAGCTGGATCTCCAACCCAATGACATCGCCCTCGCGGATGCCCTCACCGGGAGGAAAGAAATCCTTTGGTCGTGACATGTGAACCTTCTCACCCGCAACGTCTCGAATGCCATAACTGTAAGCATCAAAACCCACAGGGGCATCCAACGAAGTCTCGCGTCGCGCCCATCCCATGCGGACATGCATGCCGTTGGCTGGCTTCGATTCACCTTCCTTGGGTTCTCGAATCCCTTGCGTGATCTTACACTCCCAGTACCACCTACCTTCACGAACTGCGACATTGGCGCGAGCCATGCGAAAGCCTTTGTCCGTCGTGACTCGCCGTGCCGACTTATCGAAGAACACGTGTCCAGCAGCATCCTCGAAGCTCATGCGCGGACCGAAGGGCTCTGACTCGGTCTGCCGATAGTAGATCATCGAGGGGAAGAGAGGGTCGGCGATGCAGTGAGTGTAACGGAAGTTCTTTTTGTTGGTGACACTGATTACAATTAGCTGGTGAGCCACGATAGTCGGGATAGCTGGAGCAGGTATCAGACTTACTGGTCGGATGTTTCATAGAACTCAATCGTGTCACCATTTAGAACCGAGACCTCATGATGAGAAGTCATGACAGGGCCGCGGGGTAGGTCAAAATCCGAGGGCTTGGGAGGGGCCAACTTGTAGCGCAAGGGACTCAATTCGCTCTGTATTGGAGTTTTCGCGGGTTTAGGATCAGGAGTTGCGCGGGCGCTCTCGCCGCCGAGGTTTGCGCCCTTGGATTCACGCTTCTTGAGAGTCTCTTTCTTCGTTCGGGAGGACTTGAACCGGGCTGGCTGCGCGACATCGTCCGGGGCGAGGGAGTCAGACGAGGGCTTGACTTCGGGGTTGAGAGGGGACGGGATGGCCGGGCTGTGGCCTTCGTCGAGTGCTCGCTTCTGAGGGATGGAGGAGAGAGGGATGGAGGTTGGAGTCGACTCCCTCTTAGGGCTGCCGATATCCGAGGGGGAACCCATGATGGATGGCAAAACTCAATTGAGTGCGGGCAAAGGAGGTTGAGCGACGGCACTCGGGGTGCGAGCTCTCACTCACGAGCAAGCTCGAAGTATTCGTATGACGTGCAACAGCTAAATTGCTACTGAAGTAAAGACAGCACAAGGCTGAAGATAGGTAGATAAAGCTAGGTATGTAATAAGATACCCAGCTAGGCAAGACAGCCTCGCTGCAAAGCTGTCGGGGTGGGTGGTGAGGTAAGGGTTGGTTGGTTGGTTCGCGCAAACGGGAATCTGAGTCGCGGTGTCGGCGATTCGATAGGCGCGTTGTGGTACGTACCGACGAATGGTCGCGTCACACAGACGAGAGTCACGGGACAGGACTGGCGGGGGTCAATGGAAGCGACAGAGAAGAATGCTCTTGCGCTCTTTCTCACAGCAAAAGAATCTGGAGCCACAATAAAGAGGGTTCGATCTCGGTCTAGCGTGGCTTGGATCTCAGTCCGTCGGGGAGCGATCCCCTGGACTCTGCCGGGCAACGCCGCAACGGTGTTAAGTGGCCCTTGTGGGCGACGGCGGCCCTCTGCCATTTTTCTCCGGGGGCCGCTGGGCCAATGAGCGGAAAGCGAATGTAATCGAAGGCATCTCAGGGGCGAAAGAGGGGCATTCAGATAAAAAGCTTCGACAGAGCCGCCGCCAAAAGGGACCTGACCCCACCCGGAAGCTGCCATCTGGCGAGACGTCGGGCGACGTTTGCGAATTGCCATGCCATCATAGGGGATTATGCTGGGCTTGCAAAATGGGAGAAAATTTGATGCAACTGAGTGAATTGTTGCGTGAGAAGCCATGGCGCATGCCTACAAAGTGCTAATCGAGGCACCATTACCTAGTTAAAGCCGAGCCGAGGCCACGAGGGCACTGGACATTAATGCCCCCTCTTTCCCCGGGGTGACAGAAACCCTGATCAAACGAGTTACGGGGGGTCATGAGCCATGATAGCGACATGATTAGGAACCCCCCTCCCCTCTCTGGAGAGCCTTGCGAGCCCTGGAAGGCATGGAGCAACAGAGGAGAGCATGTCGAAGATCCAAGACCCCTCTAACTGTCCCTCAGCCTTGTTTCCTCTTCTCCTCCTCGACAGAAGCAGTCTTCTCAACAAACTCTGGAATAGACGTACTGCCTTACGTGGTATCCGTAATTAGTAGTGAATTAAGCCGGTTGACACCTACCGGCCGTCCAAATAGTCGGAAACTGGGAAATGGGGCTGTTCCTTCCTTGGCTTTCTGTTTGGCTCCAGCCGCTGCTTTACCCCAACCCACCGCTCTCTTGTCCGCCTCTCCTTTTCGCATGCCCTTGCCATCATGGTTGATCGCATCACATCATCTTACATAGCGAACCAGTCTTTCCTCGCTGTTCGCTGAGAGGCCCCAGGCGCTCGCATCTCGCAGCCCAACGCGGAACGCAACCCACCCGCATCAGATTCCCATCTGGCAGGCCACGCAGAACTCAACCCATCGTCCATATCGACCATCAATCTTGCCTTCTTTCGCCTCGCTCAACTCCCCCCTTGCAATCCACTTTCGGCACATCCTATCCACGCACCGACCTAAGAACAAAACGGGTCAGGAACCACCCCCTTGGCCCTTGGTCCTTTGAGTTGACGGCGCTTTTCGTCGTCTCACGCACGTCACTCCCGGCTCTCAACTCGTCCACCGCCCAGCAACACGCACAACGGCACCTCGCCATTCCCTTGGGATCGTCTGGAACAGCCTCTCTGGCGCCGAGCGTGACAGCGTCCACCGCCGTCCATTCTGGCCCAGTCTGTCAACCCACAGCTCGACCTGCACAACAGAGACAAGTCCTCCACCACACCTAGGGCCCTAGCTCTACCGCCGCTCAACGACTCGTCCGTTCTCTGGCCTTTCCCGGTCTCAAAATATCCCAACTCATGCACATGCGCCGACAGACACGCTTCTCTCCATTCATTGTCCTCGTCTTACCCACCTGCGCTCAGTTCAAGGCCCGGAGGTGCAGAGGGTCCTGAGTCCACACCCCCAGCAGCTCCCTTTGGTCCCATGCTCCTGCGTCTGCCGACGGCTTGATCTCTCTCTCAGCAGTTGTTCTTCTCCCTTCGACGACGAATCCCCCTCGACTGGTTTGCATCTGGCTTCCCTTTCGTCTCTTGGCCGTCCCAGCCACTGTTCTCCTCGTCCTCTCTGCTTCACTCCACTTGCGGCTGTGATCTGATCACCACCCCAGGCGTCTTTCAAGCCTCGTCTGGACCATACCCCTGGCCACTGCCACCCCCCGTCCCGAGCTGGTGGTGCCAACCATTTTTATGAAAAGTCCCCTGCTTTCTGCCAAGCACGCCTTCGACGTCTCGAGTGTCTTGTATTACTACTACCTGTTAGCCCCCGCGTCACTCTGACGCTCCCGGCTGGCTACTTCCTCTCGCAACTCTCGTTCACCCACGGTCTGGCTCCGCCCCCAATTCAAACCTCGAACCAATCTGCGTTTCGACAAGTTGACGGCTGGCTTGACGTCTATTGCTTCTCCAGATCTCCACTGCACTTCTTCACCTTGCACTTTCACCTTTCGTTCTTCTTTGGCCCCTGTTGTTCCTGTCAACTCCGGCCCCAAAATCACAAACCCAAATCGTCTAGGTAACCCCCATCTATCACACGCCACACGCCCGCCTCTGGTTTGTCATTGCGACCTGCCTGGGCCTTTGAACATCGCCCTTCCGAGCATCCGACTGCCTGTCGCCTTTCGCCGCCCCGGGAAACTGGCTCCCCTCCCATTTGGCTTCCATTCGGCCTGGACTGACTCGGCTTTTTGGCCTTTTCGCCAGTCATCTGCCCCGAGTCGACCTATCTAATACCCCGGTGGTTTTCTCGACCCGTCTTACCCCCAGTCCGTTCTGGTACATTACAAACCCACCCCTTGCTACTTGTCCGCCTCGTACCTTTCCTTTATAGATACCGGCTTGGGAGAGCAACTGTACGTATTCCGCACCGGCCTAGACACCTTGCATCCACTGGCACCGGCGCCGATACCTCACCGAAATTCGCCTCTCTCGTAGGCGGACTTGTTTCAACTGCAGCCTGTTTACCGTTTGTCTTCCCAAGTCTGCTCTTACATCATCCTCCAAAATCCATATCAACTCACTCCATCCCCGACTACACCCCTTCTCGCTGCTGGGCCACGACCTCACATTGAAGCGAATGCATGTTGCTGCCATCGCTCTGTAAAGGACCAATCCAACTTAACCCCGACCCTCCTTCCAGTCATTTCACCCCATTTAGCGAGTACACTCTTCAGTCTTTTCAACTCGATCGCCCCCCACTGCCTGATCATCCCGTTCGTTTCTCGGGAATGAACGAGGACGCTCAGCAAGGGGCGCCATTCCGCCAACAACGCGAGTCCAGTTCTGTGCGAACCGCCTTGCCCTCAAGGCCAATGTCGTCCAAACCTCGTGATGTTCTTGGCATGTCGTCTCAAGAGCGAACCCGACTTCCAACCGATTCAGAACACCGCGCGTACCGTTCAACGCCCGGTGACGGCTCTCCTGGTTCAAGTGCAAGCCCTCCCGCCAGCACGATACCCAAGATGCCCAGTCCTGGTTCCACCAAGTCAGAACAAGGCTCTAAAGGGGGCCCAGGTGGAAGCAGTCAAGGCCAAGTGTGCAGGTGAGTATCCATGTTCCAACTCCATGACTATTCCAGCTCACAATTCGCAGTAACTGCGGTACCACTCGGACTCCTCTGTGGAGGAGGTCCCCCCAAGGAGCTACAATTTGCAACGCATGTGGCCTTTATTTGAAAGCGAGAAACGCTTCTCGGCCTACCAGTCTCAAGCGACCCCCGAATGTCGTTCCTGCAGACCCCCCTCGAACAGTTCCGGCCAAAGCTCAGGCAGCTTCATCAAAGAACTCGCCCAACTCAGCATCTTACGTTTCTGCCGACCAGACTGGAGGAACCTGCCCTGGCGGTGGTCGTTGCAATGGAACAGGAGGGGCGGAAGGATGCAATGGCTGCCCTGCTTACAATAATCGCATGTCCAAGAGCGGTCATCTCAATGTTGTGCAAAAACGACAAGGTTGTGGAAGCCAAAAAGAGCCTGTCAAGCCCGAGCCGGCCCCTGTCGATGTCAACGCTCTTGAGGGTCAAAGTTCAAATGCATCGGTTGTGATTGCGTGCCAGAACTGTGGAACCACCATCACTCCTCTGTGGAGACGTGATGAGAGTGGCCATACCATATGCAACGCTTGCGGTAAGTTGCCAAGTTCTCGAGTCTCTTTTGTCGGCTGCTGACGATGTTAGGACTGTACTATAAACTACATGGAGTTCATAGGCCGGTGACCATGAAAAAATCAACCATCAAGAGACGAAAACGAATTATCCCGGCTGCTCAGGATGAAGAGATGGAAGATGTGGAATCGGCTGAAACTCAAAGCCAAAGTCATGAGCAAACTCCGGAGCGAGGATCGATAAACGATGACGGGTCTATCAATTTAGGCTTACGAAGACGCCCGGAACACCCTCTGACGATTGAACCCCATCCCGTGAATACAGTCATGCGGACAACGAACAGAACGATTTCTCCTTTACCGTCGACATCTGATCTCTCGGCGTATCACCAAACTGGTAGCTCTCGAAACGCTCTGCCTCCACTCAACGATGATAATAGATTGCCTCCAATGTCTTCGATGGCTGCTGCCGCTGACAGGCAATCCTCACTATCCCCCGCCTCTTTCCTCTCACCCGCGCGAAAACGATCATTTTCTACGACAGAAGGCGAGGCGTTCAGCTCGAACGATGGCGGGCAGGAGACGACGAAACGAGTTTCGGGCATTAATATCAACTCTATTCTCAACCCTTCAGACGCGACCGATAGTCCACCGAACACGGGAGCAGTTAGCGACGACGGAGACTATTACCTGCCCCCCATTCGATCCCCCGGCAGTACGATTGCTTCGGCTCCTAGTCCTGGGGCATTTTCGAATAGGGACCTCACACCGGGTGCCTCGTCGGCTTCTCGCGATCTGAACATGGAGGGTGAGAGGCTCAAGTCCGAGCGCCGGGCAACGCTCCAACGGGAGGCTGACAGGATGCGAGAGATGCTCGCAGCGAAAGAACGAGAACTACATGAGCTTGGACACGGCTCATAAGGAGGATTCATGACGGTACAATTCGATGACTAACGAAGTTTCCATCTCAGCAAGGAGTCAGCGGAATAAGGAGGTATCGGCAACGGGTCGGGTCGATTTATGGAAGACAAGAATGGTTGGCGCTTTTGGAATTGATTTATGACGCGAGATTTCTTTATGATTACGGGCTCATGATAGCGGGCGCAAAGTGTCTGAGGAATCGGATGTCTTGCAAATGACGTGGGCTGTATTACTGCTTCATGTTCAAAAAGGGTACAAAAGGGACTGCACACAAGAGTATGGGATGGCAACTATGATGCTAAAGATTCAAAAGGCTTCTTCGACACGCTACGACATGTGCGTTTAGATGCGCGCATGACTGAAGGGATTGCAAAATGGGCTTGAAGAGGCAAAAAGGAGGTTGCAGTCTATTTCGTGGAGAAGGATGTTCAATGGCATTCAATATGAAGTTCTGACAGATGGTGCATTTGGCGTATTTTATCGCTGTATTTGATTTCTGCTGGCAACGAGAGGACGAAATGAAGAAATTGGGCCTTTCTGAGGGATCTGGAGGAAGTAAAGAATGCTTCGTCTTGTCGAATTTCATGGGTTATGGATGACAAGCAGTTGGTATCACGAGGTCACATTGGGACGCCGGCTTGGCCAGATGAGATGGTGGCTACCTAGGGCTGTGGCTGGTCTCACGAGACTGAACTAGTGGGGAGATTCGCGATGGGGCAACATTGACGTGAAGGTCGGCAGTGGGCTCATTTACGAATACAAGAGCGAGGCGTGGTCATCATGATGACGAGATTCGTGGGTGGTTGTGGCACATGTGTCGGTGCCCGATAAAGCTGGGAGCAGGGTTTTGTCTCTGGCACTCCGGTTTGCCGTGGCTTAACTTGGGCAGGTGAAAATGGCGCCATGGCCAGCGGGTGAGTTATAGGATCAAGCTGGTGAAGTGGCTCAAGATGAACAGGGGTGAGCGGTGGTGGTTGGTGGTGAGGAACCAGGAGGAGTTGGATGGAGGGGGACCGGACGGGGCACCGCATCGGTTGTGAGACTTGGATGCACCGGCCGAGCATCCGGGCTCCGCTTGTCGGTCTGGTCGTTTGCCGCGAGCATATTCATTCGTCTTTATTTATTCGGTGAGGTTCATGTTGGTTCTAGGAGACGAGCAGAGGAGCGAATGATAACGGAGACACGCGATAATCCCGCAGCGCAAGCGGGTTGTTTGCTACGTTGGTTCACCATTCTCTCTGCAGATCTGCAGTACGAGAGAGTTAGTTGGGTTAATGCGATGGTCCGATATTGTCAACTGTAGATATGTAAGGTATGTAAAGCGATTTGGTCATGGGTTTGTTCTGCGGGATAAAACACCGTCCTCATCAAGCCCAACCAGACATGTTTGATTTGATACAATACGACCGGATGCCTGAGAATGGAAACCCGACATCAGTACGAATAAGCAAATTCCCCCACGTTCAACTCGCGGGAACAAGACTTCTCCACGTCAACTCGCTTTAGCTTGAACAGAACAGCCAATGAATGTTTGGGCGGCATTGAAGTTCCAGACGCTACTACTGTGCGTGCCGCCCAAAATAGCCATGTGGGAGGACGATGAAGTGTATGGGCTGAATGTCCACTTACACGAATAGACCAAAGGCCAGTGGTCAAGACCTTTAACTATCTAGTCTGTTTCGCGGGGGCTGATATCATATCGACGGTGTGTTAGTCGAGAACGTGCTTGCGCTGTTATTCTTACCGCGGAAATGAGGTCAACACTCGCTTTCCTTTTTTCGCTGACCGCTCAACTGTGACCGAGCGATTGATAACGTAACCGTCAGCCACAAAGGTGGCTCGATGAGCTTATCAGATCATAGCGACGTGGTTCAAGGAGGCATATACAGTATCCTTCTTCATAAGGGTTCTATGGCCCCCGGCTCAGAGGAGAGAAGCCCATGCTCCCATCCTCTCCGATGTGGATAAGCCGGTCAATCATTCAGCATCAATCTGGAACCTCGAAGCGACAAGAATCAACTCATAGAATCCACGCGAGATGCAACCACTATCCACATCATCCGGGCCCCTGGTATAGATGCTCAGTTCTATTCATTGACAGACTTGAATCAAACTTGGAACATTGTCCTCGACTTGTAACATCTCATATGCTCTATCGCTCAGACAGCGTGTAAGTCACAACACACAAACACATCTAAAACTTTTTATCCTCTAAAAGCAAAATCCATTCGCAATCAATTCATCCCGTGCATTATAGAGTTGCGGAACACAGTGTTAGCCATGTTCCCAATTCCAAACACAGGCAGAACCCTCATCATCCTCAGCGGAACCGCAACCGGCGCATGATGTCGGATCGAACTCAGCCGTTCGCGGATCCCCAGCGGAATGGGCCTGTTGTATAGGTCCAGGCCCAAGAGGTGGATCGGCGTGGTGATGAACTGCGTGAGGGCCGGTATTAGCATCTGCGACGTCTTGAGGCTGGCGGCCTCCGACCCGATGAGCGTCGAGAACGGGCTGGCGTCGGAGAAAGAGAGCTGCGCCAGGTGCGGAGCGAGGAGCGCGGGTATGTTGAACGAGGCGAATATGGTAATGGCATCTCTACCCGTGAAGAGGGCGTAGCTTAACAGTGGAACTGGCGATGCGCGGTTGAGTTGTCCGTATATCTTGGCGTAGTACCCATCCTTGTATATGCCCAGGCTTGTGCTGATGAGTGTTGTTGCGAGGAATTTTGCCGCCGTAGATGAGATGGTCGTGTCATCTAGGTCATTGGCCGTTGCGTAGAGGGAGTCGAACAGGTTCGCGGTTGCATAGGTGCCAAAGTAGACGAGTGCTGGGAAGAGGCTTCCTATCAGAGGCTTCCTTGGTTTGGAGGCCCAGTCGATGCAGGATCTCCATGAGGCGCCGGTGGCAGTCTTGTGGACGATGACGCTGTTTAATGTCAGCAGTGTGACGATGACGGCGTTTCTGAATCAATTCAAGAGGGATCAGAAGGATGGCACGCACGCATCGATGGCTTTGACCCAGGGAGACACAAGGGCAGCGGCCAGGGCGGCAGACACTAGGTCAGCCGTGAAGAGCTGCCAGGTACAGCGCTGCTGAAAGTCGAGGCTCTTGACATCCGTCATCTTTTCGGTTTCCTGGCTTGGGAGACTTGATGATTGTTGAGGAGGTGAACTCCCCCCCTTTTGATATAAATACCACCAGGCCAAGGTGTACGTAATGTTGGGGGCGATGGGACGCCCAGGCTCCGTGATAAGCCGAGCTGCATAGTCCTGCACTCGCTCGAGTTGACTCATTACTAGTTAGGGGAGACACTATCTTGGGAGCGAGAGCTGTGTGGTTGGATTTGGGAAGACGACGCATACGCTAACCCGTCTCTACGGGGGGTTGAGCAATGGATGGCCCCACTGGGCTTGATATTGATGAGGGCTGTTTTGATCGATCAGTGGAGGTGACTGAGATGCGGTTGGGGATTGTGAGTTGAGTTGATTCTGCTTTGTGTGGTTGAGTTGCTGGGTGTAGGTCGGCATCCAGCTCCTCCATGATCGAGGTGCTTCCAGACGAGAGGTATAAGGGGCGAATAGACATGTTCAGAAGCCATTCCTCAACACTAAGAGTCCGAATAGGCTACCTATACCATGTGAGGCAATCCAATTGCTACCCCTTCACCTCAGTGCCGAGCTGGCTTCTGCGGTCCTGGTCCAGTCCACCTCGTCCTCACCGAATTCCCCAGACGTCGCCGACATGTCCCGGGCCGGCTACCCGCGGGTGTAAGTCTCCCCCACGCGCAACGAACTCCAGGTCCCCAACATCTCCCAGTGGATTGGAATAGTTATAGTCGTTTACGAATACGCTTCTCCCTTTCCCTCTGCTTGTCTAGCATTCATTACCAAATGCCGAGGAAATTGCCCAACATGGGGAAGCCTGAGTCCGATAAATCCTCGTTATCTTGGGTAGCTAGACCAGCCGATGCGAAGCGAGCTGACTATGGAAGGGTCAGGACTGTCGGTTTGGTATGTAAAAGGAGATTGACTTCCTTGGGATTAACTGTCTAGTCTATATTATTCGACCAAACCTCTTTTCAATTTCCATCGTTATTCTCATCTTCGCATTCGCTCTCGGACATGAAAGGCCGTACATTATTCGAGTTGCATCCCTTTATCTATCACCATGCCAATGGAGCTACCCTAGAGCTAGCTTTGTTTTTCTAGCGCGACCAGAGGAGCACTCGTTGAACACTGCTATGGTCCAGGTATTGTTCAATGGCTATGACTTATCAGGAGGCTTCGAACCATATACGGTGTCTTGTTTGATTTGATTTGTTCATGGACTTTGAGATGTCTCCCACCGCAAACTGTATGGGCAGGTTGGTGTTTGATCTGAATGCGCCTTCGATCTATAGCGACCTTCGACAACACATCTTCCACAGCCACGAACTGTTTTGACGCACATCTGCATGCGCTTTGTCCTGGCCATCCTCCCAGCCTCAGTCAACGCGCCGAACTCCAAGATCCTCTTCATACCCGTTGTACCCGTTGTACCCGTGATGCCCGTGATGCCCGTGATGCCCGTCATCACTCATCTTCTTCTCATTGGGTCCCATTTGACCGCCCATCTTCGCTGTTGGCCTGTATGTACAGTACTCGGTGCAAATTGCCCTTGTACGGATTGGGATGAAACAGGAGTTGTTCGGTATGTTGCTGTCCTGCCTTGATGCAGCAAAACACGGCATCAGCCTTGTGCTCATAGCTGTGTAGACAGCAGCCTCAAGCTGCTGCCTCAGACCACAAGGCATCCACGGCAAAGGGGCCCTTATCACACCCTAAAACACATCGCATAGAAAATAAGCAACTAGTTTCCTACATCTTCACTTTATGACCAACCGCATTGCATCATGCCTCACATCAATGGTAGAAGACTCAATCGCTGCCTATTGATCCAGCCATATCAACATTTGTAATGGACATAGCCCACTGGATTACAAGCAAGGTCGGTTAAACCTTACGCAATGAACCCCTAGTATTTACGCCAGACGGATCGTGATCTAATGCCATGGGGTATCGACGAGGTTTCTGCAAGAAGGCATCGCGAAGTGGTGGGGCGGAGCGGCGCGGAAGGGAGTTCGCAGATGACGCCACAGATGAGACCCCGGATTTCCCTTGGAAACAATAAAACAGACATAAAACTAACCAAGTGGTTAACAAGTTGAGAACGGAACACTATTCCGCTGACGACATTAGCTTTGAACATGCCTCGATCGCTCACTTGTCGAAGATGGGTGGCAACTGAACCAACATCGAGACCAACACAGAAGTCTGGCCCTTCGCAAAGTCTTGCCTTCGCAAAGCTGATTAATAATGCAAAAACGGCTCGAATGCAACGCTGTAAAAGAGGCGTCCAATAAGTCAAAAGATCTGCAGCTAAGGCAGGCAGAAGCCGTCAGCCCACCGTTCGGACGGTTAGTTAACCTCGTCGTACGAATACGTCGTACAGGTCGTAAAAGGAGGATGCAATGTGTTGTTTACTGCGAGAGCAACGTCTTCTTTGGAATGTTCCAGGGGCTTCTCAAGCGTGTGTGTGCATGGAAGTCAAATTTCCATGGCGGCATCGGGACGGACGACAGTGGACCGGGCTTTTTGAATCGTGGCTTGTCGGGTGGCTATGGCGGTAAAAAGAGTATTTTATCCCCTTGATGAGCGGCCCATGTTTCCGGTTTGTTGCGAGTGAGATAGATCTACACCATTCGTATATCAGTATAGAGGCAAAGAGCATGCTGATAATCTCACAGCAAGCAAGGAACTGCCCATGCCCGACACCGGCCCACATCCAACTGAAGGCCAGATGCCAGATGCAAAGAATCCATCGTTTGTTCGTCGGCTGCGCGGCCACGCCCTTGAGAACGACGAGAAGCGGAGCCCCGGACCCGCCCCACCCGGCCTGACACAGTGTGAGATGGTGCGCAGCCTGTGGTGGTGTCGAGTCGCAGCTTGGTTGACCGATAGTTTAGTTGGTGAGCTGGGGCACAACGGACATGGCCGAGCGTGACGAGTGCTACCACTGCTGCAGTGTGTTACAGTGCGAAATGATAAAAACCACGGTATCAGCGATGGCCCCGCTGTGCCCACCTTCTCGAATCCATGTCTCTGTCAACTGAAGGGCGCACTCCTCTGACATTTTGGCACGAGACCCTCATTTTCCCCAGTCTTTTCCTTTGGAGGTTGTTGGAGTCGTTGGCTGGCCTATTCCGCGCTGGTGTGGCTGGTTTGGGCCTGGCAAAATCGATGTGACTCGTCTGCGGTGCGGTGCGGCGCATCTGACGAAGTAGGCCTACACACCGTTCGGTCGGTCGCTCCTTCGCATCGCTGATTGAATCTGAGGTACGGAGTACTTCCATCTTTTTTGCACTCGTCTTGAACAAAACTGAGCCTGCATCCACTTCTTGCTGACTCGATTCCCTCCCCTTTTCTACTTCAACGTCTCTTCTTTTCTTGTATTGGAAGCCATCGACGCCTTTTGAGTCAAATCTTTCTCACAAGGACTGCTCGAGTGGGTGGGACGACAACTAATACTAGGCTGGCTCGTCAAAGCTGTCATCACGCCTTTCAATCGCCCGTCATCATCCATGACACACGCGCCCTTCGGTTAAGTACCTCCTTTATTGCATCGCGCCCTTTGAACTGCACTCGCCATGACATCTATCAACGAGATGGACGAGTTTGTTGATTGGGACAAGGCCGGTGATGCCTTGGGCGGCGCCTTCCACCACGACGATCCCTTGGCCGGCTTCACTTCTCAGGCCGAAAACTCGGACAACATCGACCTCGTCCTAGCAAATGTTAACGAGGACGACTTTAGCTTTGCCGCCCTGCAGCACTTCTCCGAAAACAACTTTGCTCTGCCCGATGTCTCCGTTCCGCCTGTTGACATGGACTTGGCCGCAATGGCCTGGGATTTCCCCGAAACGCCCTGCATCAACTGCTCCCTCGGTGGTTTCTCGTGCAAAACCATCCGAGAGGGTCAGTACAAGGGATTCTGCACGAGCTGCGTTGCTCTCAGCGTCCAATGCAGCTTCGCTACCGGCGGTGCTACCATCCCCACGGACACAACCACCTACCCAATGACACAATGGACCGCATCTGGACCCCAACCCAACATTGTTTCTCCCGAGGACGCCCAGAACGACTCTCTCGCATCTTCCAGGAACAATTCAGCTTCAGATCTGTCCAACCTGGCTGACATGGCCAAGCCCGCGGCTCCTCCGAAAATCGGTGCTCGATTTTCGAGAGAGTCAGTTCGTATCCTGAAAAACTGGCTTTCCACCCATAACCGCCATCCTTATCCTAGTGATGAAGAGAAAGAGATGCTGCAGCGACAAACCGGTCTGAACAAAACCCAAATCACAAATTGGCTTGCCAATGCTCGTCGTCGTGGCAAAGTTCAAGCACAAGCTCCTCGTTCGACCTCGCCGCACTTCAACTCTTGGGCCGGTGCTATCGACATTCCTCATCGCCGAGGCACTCCTGCCCTCGAATCTATGAATCGTCGAGGCACTCCGGCTTTCGAAGCTATGAACCCCCTGCAGCGTTGGGAGCATTCGCCCCCGGAGAACGAACCGGCGTCTGTCACTGCCATTGCCAGGGCCGTCACCGCCTCTTCATCAGACCTTTCGTCTGGACTCAACAGCCCTTACAGCTTTAACTTCACCGATGATGGTTCAGGCAAATCGCTCTGCAATCAGTCTTCAGCCAGCAGTTTGGGCACCTCTCACTCCAGCAATGGCTCCTTCGGCTCCGCTTACTCTCACGGCTCGCGCAACTCCTGGGGCTCCTACGGATCAGCCCCCTTTAACAGCCGTGGCCGTCGTCGCCGCCGTCGCAGGACCTCTGGCAAGACCGCCAAAGAACCAACAACAGCCTTGTCTGCTCCTCTCAAGACTTTCCAGTGCACATTCTGTACCGAAACTTTCAGAACAAAGCATGACTGGCAACGCCACGAAAAGTCGCTGCATCTGTCTCTTGAGCGATGGGTCTGCTCTCCTCACGGACCTCGTGCTCTCAACCCCGAGAACGGGCAGATGTCCTGCACCTTCTGTGGCTTGGCTAACCCAGATGACGCCCATATTGAGAGCCATAATCACTCAGCATGCCAAGAGCGAACAGCCGAAGAGAGGACTTTCTATCGAAAAGATCACCTCAACCAACATCTTCGCCTGGTCCACAATATCAAGTTCCTGGACTGGTCGATGAAATCCTGGAAGATTGCAACCCCTGAAATTCGGTCCCGTTGTGGTTTCTGTGGTATCGTGATGGATACATGGACCATTAGAGTCGATCATCTGGCGGAGCATTTCAAGACGGGTTATTCCATGGCTGACTGGAAGGGTGACTGGGGTTTCGAAGTCCCTGTCCTCGATATGGTCGAGAACTCTATTCCACCTTGTATGAGACCTCTGCAGTATCCTGTAGATCAGATTAAAGCGTCTAACTTCTGAAATAGATCTCATTCATTATGAACGAACGTCTCCATTGCCATTTGTAGCAAACCACTCTCCACCAGAATCACCTAGGAACGCCTACGAGCTGATTAAACTGGAGTTGGCTAACTACATGGCAAACTACCCGGAGCAACACGGACGACTACCGACCGATGACGAGTTGATGGTGGAAGGATGTCGTATTATTTTCGCAAGCGAACTGTTATCACTACAAGGAATTGCAACGCTACCCTCTTGGCTTCGTGACATTATCATGAGCTCAGACGAATTAGCCCAGAAGGCGCGATTCGGTCCCTTGCGTGGTGCCGCTGAGAACAGGCTTGCTTCCCTCAAAATTAACGGCAAGGACAACTTGTTCGAGGAGTGCCCAATGGAGGTGCAACTCCAAGAGTTTGTCCGAGCAAAGAAGATGTTGGGCCTGACCGCCATGGACGATGAGCTTCAAGAAGAAGCTTGTCGTATCGTTGGGCGTGTCGAGGAAGTGTCGACGCACCCTTCTGACCTTATTGCCAACTGGCTGTTGCGATTGATCGTATCCTCTACTCACTGGCTTGCTGCCTTCCGTCGGCGTGCGCATTTGCCTCGCAGCGAAGACGTGAAGGACCAGATTCACCGATCGACTGACCCAACGCTTATTGACTCGACCGTTCACAGCTACTCCCGCCTCGAGCGAGAATTGGGAGATTACCTCAAAGTCCAGCGGGTCTTGGGGCTGGAGCCAACAGATGATGACTTGCAACGAGAAGCTCGTATCATTATCTACGAGTTCGATGACGGTTGGAACCAGACCGCCGCCGATAACATTAACTGGCTTGCGAGCTTCAGGAAGCGACACCCCATCTCTGGACCGCCAACTACGTCGGAGAGCTCGCCGTCGTTTTCCCTGCTGGCTGGCACCCAATCGACGATGACGGAGACGCCACTCACCAAAGTTACTACCAAATCTCCAGAGGAATCGATGCAAGACCTGGAACCCTCGAACTCGCTTCGGCCAGGCCCATTCTTCTTGAATGACGCCAACTGCTATCGACGACTGGCCAGGGAGCTGGCTCGATGGGTCGCAACGACGATGTCACCAAACAACCCAAACAGCCATGTACCTACCGATGCTGAGTTGCAATACCAGTCTCGCTGGATTCTTTACGATGAGTAAGTAGGAGCGATATCCAACAATGCAGACATGAATGAGCTAACAGGCATGTAGTGACGACCCATGGAACCAGACTGCCGCCGACAACGCTGAGTGGCTTTTGAGGTTTAAACGCCATGTTGGCATCATTCAAGGAGACGGCCCCGGTCTGCCCGACGGCAACCAATGGGCACTTGAGCAAGGCGGAACGGGCTTTGCACCGCCATACGCGTGCCCAAAGAATGGGCTCCAGCCATTCATCGACAGCATCCAGGTGCCGATGTGTCGGGGAGCCAAGTCCTTCCCCGCAGGCCACTCTGGAGCCAACAGCTATCTCGAGAACTTGACATCTTTGGACGCGCGCCCGGCCAAGGTTTTCTGCTCTCGCGAGCTGGAGCGCGGGCTCATGGAATTCGTGGAAAGCCATGTCACCGACACTGGACGGATGCCTTCGGATGCTATGATTCAGGCTCGGGGTCGACAAGTGCTCAACGCGGACACTACAGCGGCCGAGGATCCAGATCTCATGGCTCGATTCAAGGATATGATGTCTCAGAAGATGCCTGGGGCAAGTCTAGCGGAAAGCGAAACGGGTGGTAGTGTCCCCTCGGCCATGCCCAGCAACATGAACATTAACATCTCGGATGAAGACATGAACAACTTTCTGCAAGACATGAACTTTGAGTTTGATGCGCAGGACCTTGGCGGAGTATCGCTGCTCGGGATGGAAGGGGTGCAGGAAGGGGGCGGCGTGAGCCTCGACATGGATGGGTTCAATGATTAGGGGCCATTGTATACGATTGAAGAAGTGTTTTGATGGGAGATTACGCAAAAATAGGGGGCGGCGAGGATAGGATATGATGACGGAGACTCCTTTTTCAGAGGTGAAAATACACATGACATGGCATGCATAGGGATGGGTATGGGATGTCTCAACGGGAAGGATTTTGGAAATACCACAGAGGGCGACGTTTTTTTGTTTATGGGAAAGGGTAAGGGACAGGGACTTGGACAGGCTTGATTTGGCGGGTAGAAAGACTCCTATCCTGAAGGAAATTCCCAATAACATATAAATAACATGTGTTATATCTCATGGGTTCTCTGTTGGTATCCTTGCACTCGGTTCACGACTTCACGATGGAGGGAAAGGCGGCGGCTCCGTGCGTGCGGCGTGAAGATGTCATGTCACCTTGCAATCCCACTGGGATCCATACTGCATTTTATTACGCATGACAAGGAGACCCCGTTTCACTTTGACTCTGCGCAAGGCTTGTACATATTTAAAACGACGATGTGTTCTATCCATACTTCAATGGGTGACTACATGTGTGTGGCTGCCAGTCGTTGGAATACTTACTTTCCTCCCGCCCTTATCAATTCCTCTCTCACTTGAACATTCGGTCGGGTGGCTCTTTCGAGGCGGCCGCCCGCGCCACCGGATGGTCAGAAAAAAAAAAAGGAAGGTGCATTTGCAGCATTCGAATTCGAGTCTTGGATTCTTACATTCATCAATTCTGCTTGTACCATCCGAAGACCCAAGGTCCATCCATCATTGCTTTGCGAACGGGCGTAACGACCGAGCACGACGAGGCTTGCTCTAAGCTTACGTGGCGTGAAGCCGCAACATACTCACCCTTTTTTTTTTTCTTTCTTTTCTTTCTCTTTCTTTTCTTTTTGAGAAACCAATCAATTCAACCGTGGGAATTCGTTCGTGAGGGGAAAGGGAGGAATCAACGGAACAGCTGGTCTGGCCGTTTCCATCACCAGCTCGACGCGGCAATTGGAACTTGGGGGGGCGGTCGGGGACGCTGCATACTAATTACCACCGCTGGAACATTACAGTACAGCTATTCACTGCCTGTATTAATTCAACCCGACATCCATCGTCAAAAGCAATGCCGACGTATCTCTGCCACGGCTTCCGATGGCACCGGCGCGACATCCGCATCTTTGTCATCCTCCACGACCTGGAAGACGCCGCCCCCAACTGGGTCATCGGCCCGGCCTCGTCCCTGGCCATCCTCTCCCAGTTCCACGCCCTGTACGACTTCCTGCCGGACCCTCCACCACCTGCTCCTCCACCCCCGGTGGCGCCGCCCAAGAGGCCGCTGTCGCCGCTGGCCTTTGACCCCAAGATGCCGCTGATGCACCGGGACGACGACCACTCTATGCCGCTGTCGCGCGTCGCCGACGACGAGGACCACGTGCGCATGCACTCGTCCTGGTCGCCCGTCATGCTGCTGGAGGAGTTTGACCCGGACGACCTGATGGTTGCGAGCAGGCCCTATGCCTACGTCGCCGACTACGTGACCCGCATCGACCTGAGCGCCGACGTGGTCGAGGAAATGGCCAAGTACCGCATGCGGGGGAAGGGCGAGTGGTTCCAGCAGCTGAGGGACGAGGTGCAGAAGGGCGAGGACATTCGCTGGTATGTCGTCGTGTGCGGGGACGACGTGAGAGAGGTGCCGGGGGACAGCGGGAGCGAAGACGTCGACGACAGCGACGAGGAGGACATGTCCGGCGAGGAGCGTCCGATGGACGTCATCAACGATGGCCTGAGACCGCCGCCTTCAAGAACTGGCCCGGAGCAGAGGCCGAGAACGAGTCCCGCGGGAACAGCAACCACGGATTCTGCATCGGCCGGCAGTCTTCCGTTACGGCCATCACCTCTGGGATCTCACCCTTCTCATCCCATACCCAAAATGCCCCCCGAGCCAGAGAACCAGAAGCAACCTGGCCGGCCGCCTTTGAGGAGCAAGAAGTCCATGGCGGAGGGGCTGAGGCGGTTGTTTGGAGTGAAGAAGGACAAGGACAAGGACGGCCCGTCGGTGCCGCAATGATGGAGATTGTTCCTTACGAGAAGCGAATGGTTGGGTATCTTTCGGAGTCTGGGATAGCACATTTTGAAAAGCGTCGTGGTTTTGGCGGCATTCACGCATGGTTGATTGGATGCGGAGCGGGTGTTGTTTACAGTTTTACATGAAGAGCAAAGGATCTCATTTGTCATATGGGAGCTTGAGCGGTTTGTTCGGGATTTCAAACCGAGCCGTTGGGCTCATGAGCAGACGAAGTAGATGAGTGAGGAGTGGTGGGCGTATATCAGGGGCTTGAACGAAGCATCATGACAACTTTCATGGATTGAGGAGAAATGAAGAAATGCACCTTAATTGAGCCTTGATGCTTCCTTTGTAATTAATTGATCAATTTAATACTCTCCCTCCAAGATTGAGTCTCTTTATGCCCCAATGTCAGCTCATCGTTGCGAGTTGTCATGACAGATCTCAGAATCTCATTCGGGACAATGACGTCTGGTTCGTGTCACGTGTATATCGCCTAGGCATCTTCAACGTCAAGAGTAGTGAATCACACACGGCCTTGTCTGAATTATACACGGTTATCAACCCTTTTAGGAACATGCTAGAGAAATCGGGTTTGGTTAAGGTAGGGTCAAAGCTAGCAAGTTAGTATTAAAAATAGGGCTTAGAGTTAGAGTTAAGAGCAATTCTTAAAATACCTTCCAGGGTTAGGGTTAGACTATGTTAAGTACAATACATAACCTTAAAAGGGTTTAGACCTGCATAATGTGGACAAGGCTGTGCATAATTTAGCATTCCCCAGACATCTCCAACGCCAACAAGCTGTCCTAAAACCGCCCTGTAACACCACCGTACGCCGCCTTCTATTCTCGCAACCAACCGTCGGCGAGGATGAAACCTCGACGCGCTCAGCCCTAACAGCCTCGTCTCGACCCCCGTCCGGCGCACCCGCCAATCGCTGTCGTCACCCGTCCAGACTCCCGACTCAAACCCATTCGCCCTCCGGTCCCGTTCCCGTGTCCGGCGCCGGAACCCCCCCTTTAGCCTCCAACGTCTGACTGTTAACCAAACGACTCCCCGACCCTTGGCTCTCGCTCCAGATGACCCACCCCGACAGCGACGCCTCCGCGTCCTTTGCCCAGACCACGGTCGAGTTCACCCTCGACGACAGCGACGATGAGGACCTCCGCTCAGAGGTTGGCGGCGGGGGCAGCGAGGTCTACGAGATGCGCGACCGGCAGCGCATCGGCGGAGGGCCGAGCGCCATCTGGGACGTCCAGGCCGATGACGAGGACGAGGATGAGGGAAGCACACATCTTCGGCCGTTGGTAGATGCTCGTCGGCCAAGCGGGAGCTCTGCTATATCTGCAGACAGCTTCCAGCTGTACACGCCCGACGAGGACCGCGCTGTGCGCCGCAAGTTTGATCGCAAACTCGTCCTCTTTGTTGCGCTGCTGTTCATGCTGAGCTTTCTCGACCGGTCCAGTATATCTCCCCCCTCTATTCCTTAGAATGTTCTGTTGCACTTAGACGGGCTAACCACAATGTGTAGACATCGGCAACGCTCGCATCGCAGGCATGGACGAAGATCTCCAATCCAACCCTCCGAGGGACGACTGGTACGAGTGGACGCTCACGGCCTTTTACATTTCGTACATTGCCTTCGAGTGGATGTCCCTGCTGTGGAAGCTGATCCCTGCGCACATCTTTGTGTCCATGGTGGTGCTGACGTGGGGTCTCACGGCCTCGTTGCAAGCTGTTGCTCCGTCGTATCCCGTCCTGATTGCCCTGCGCGTGGTGCTCGGCATTGGAGAGGCGGGCTTTACGGGGATTCCCTTCTACTTGAGCTTCTTCTTTAAGCGGGACGAATTGGCTTTCCGAACAGCTATTTTTATATCTGGTATGTTGTCTTGTCTTGCACAAACCTCCCCAAAACCATTTCACTTGGACTGGAAGCTTATATGGTGCAGCCGCCCCTCTTGCTACCAGCTTTGCGTCCACGCTCGCTTGGCTCATTGTCAAGTTCGCCCAGCTCGGCCCCATCGCGCCCTGGCGTCTGCTCTTCCTCATCGAAGGCTTCCCCTCGGTCATCGCCTCGGTCCTGGCCTGGCACATCATCCCCGACTCCCCCCAGACTGCCCCCTACCTCACCAAGCGCGAGAAGAAGGTGGCGCGTCTCCGCCTCCGCCACGAAAAGTCGACGTCGGCAAAGTCCAAGCCCGCCTCGGGCCTCAAGGCCCGCGACGTCGCCGCCGTCTTCCGCGACCCCATCGCCTGGATCACATCCGCCATGTTCTTCCTCACCAACATGGCCTACTCCTCGCTCCCCGTCTTCCTGCCCAAGATCCTGACCGACATGGGCCACGACACCCTCACCTCGCAGGCCCTCGCCGCCCCGCCATACCTCGCCGCCTTTGTCATCGTCCTCTTCACCTCGCACATGTCGGACCGCACCCGCGCCCGCACCGTCCCTATCATCTTCCACGCCCTTGCCTCCGCCGGCGGCTACGCCCTCCTCGCCCTCGCCAAGCCCCTCAACCTCCCCCCCTTTCTCCGCTACGTGGCCGTGTACCCCGCCGCCATTGGCTTCTTTAATGTCGTCACCCTCATCATCACATGGAGCATCAACAACCAGTCTAGCGAGAGCCGTCAGGGCGGCGGCTTCGCCCTCCTCCAACTCATCGGCCAGTGCGGCCCGCTGATCGGCACTCGTCTGTACCCAGACCGCGATGCCCCTTATTACGCCCCTGGCATGTCGACGTGTGCGATTGCCATGTTGAGTGTCGCCTTTTTGGCCTTGATTCTGAGGTTCTATCTTAGATACTTGAATCGCAGACTGGACCAGACAGAGTCCGAAAGAGTGGCCGACGGAACTACTGTGGAAGAAGAGGGATTGGTCGGTCCAGGGAAGCGAAAGACTACGCCGGCGGCCGCTTTTCGATACATGTTGTAATATTTCCCATCATACCTGCAAAGGATTGCATAGAGCATCTGGCGATTGGCTATTGAGTGGCCGCGCAAACCAGTCTATTTCACTGCATCCAGTACTAGTATCCTGCTCTACCCCTAATGCCCCTTAATGCTAAGAATACTCCACGTCCACTGCCTTGGACCATCACTTCAGTCCACACTCCTTCTTGAAAGCTACATCAAACTTCATCCACTCGGGCGCATGATACTTTTCAACGCCGTCTTTCCACCACATCTTATGTCCATACCGGCTCCGCTCAAGGGAGAATGTCCCGAAACCCTTCTTAATCTTGCCCTTGATAGCATCCCCTGGCCTCTGCCGGCGGCGCAAAGCCTTCCAAGCCGCATATTGTCGCTTCTCTTCCCTGTGCTGGCGTTTCATCGTCTCTCGAGCTACGCTGAATCGTCGCGTACCCTCGTAGTATGCTTCGGTGGCCTTTTTCTTGATCTCAGTGCGAGCCTGCTTAGCTAAAGGCTTGATGGGGCTGAATATACTGGACGCCTTTCGCTTAACCCCTTGGCGGATTTGTCCTGGTTGAATACTTTGGACTTGACTCTTTTCATGGGGGGTATCAGTAGCTCCGTCATATTGACTCTTGAATTGATTCAATTCACTGCAGTCGGATACTCTTCTCACCGACTCAAGGTCGACATATGTTTCCTCGGTGCTGTCTTGAGTTTCACGACACTGTTGTCGAGACGATGCCGAATCCTCTGGGTATATTTCCGGGCTTGGGCTTGACAACATTTCAAAACGACGGTGTGACTCGAGGGGCACCCGCTCGCCTCGCCATTGCAAAGTGACAGCTGCAGCCTCGTTGATGGCTTCCTGCGTGCTGCTTGGATCGCTGACGCTTCGAGACCTGTTTGACGAAGAACCCGGGAAATGGCCAAGCTGCGTAAGATTGGAAAGGCTCAATATATTGATTCGCTGCTCGGACATGGGAGACTGGACACGAGTCGAGCTGATGCCCACAGTAGGATACGACGAAGAAGTGCTCCGGATACGCGTGACACTAGGCTCTGGAGAAAGGGAAGGTGATGAAGTGAACCTGAGGCCTCTATCAACGAGCCTCAGAAGACTTGCATGTTCAGCGAGCAACTCTGGTGGGAGGAACTCGGATGAGGGCTCTGGACTCTGACTCTCCCTCACAGACTCAAGGTCTGAAGGCCATACCTAACCCTCCTGATCGTCTTGGGCATGTTGGAGAACCGTGGCATATGGGGGATCGGCAGGACTGTATGGAGGTGGCTCCGAGCTCCACGTAGTTTCATAGCCGGGCTCGTCAGGCGCGCTGGGGTCACAAACACGACCAGCAAAAAACCCTGGCATGGAATTCTTGGTCTTTTCCCTGGTCTGCCTCAGAGTTTCTGTGCCGGTGTCGCACTTTTCAACGGCTTTGCTGAGTGTGCAGTCCCGTTGGGGTATGGCAACAGACACGGTGGTGTTCTTGGGCGTAGATGAGCCTCTTTTGTTGGACAAGAGGGCGCGGGGATGGGGACGAATGGGAAGAGTAAAGCGATGAGGCATGATGGAAACAATATCTGCTGCAGATGGATGAAGACAGGAGTGGTTGAAGATGTTGTTGCTGCGGGAGGAGGAGAAGAGAGTCATGTTGTAAAGGTACAGCGGAAATGATTCACCGACCATTCTTACCTCCCATTATTCAAGAGCAGGTACAGAACAGTAACTAGGTAGGTAAGTAGGTAGTTCGTGCCTTTACCATGGATCGCAGATGCATTCAGAGAGCCCCCTGGCTCTTTCCTTTCTTGAAAGGCTGGGCTATGATACGAGGAAGGCATCAACTTCCATAGCCAGAGACCCACAAGTAACCATCCAGCCAAGCCGTCACAAACAGCATCAAATGTCTTCTTTCTCCTTCATCCAACACCGCCATCTCCATTCCAAATGACTAAAAAGAAAATTCATCGGGGTACAGAATGGCAAAAATGAATCGGAAGGCGTGGGAATCTGCTCCCGGCAGGGCTTGAACCTGCGACCTTCGCATCACTAATGCAGCGCTGTAAGGCGAGTATTAGTACGAAGCTCTAACCAACTGAGCTACGGAAGCCATCCAATTTGATGGTAAGGGGGGTTGGTGTTTCTGCATATAGTGGGGAGTTGCACTCTGAGGGTGGTGGAGTGGCATAGATGGATCTCCTCAATGATGGAGGCATGACGACGAGTACCAAGATATTCAAAAGCATAAGATGAGTGAGCATGTGCTATTATTACCCAAGTGGGTTGAATATTAATTAGGTTAAGCTATTATCACTTCCTCCAAATCCAATGCGAACGATCGCCGTGCTTTCTATCATTCCTCGTGTGAGACTCCTCATTTGCGTCTCCTCATTATCATACCCCTCCAAGTGGGTGACAATGAAAATGTCCGGTCTGGCCACCCAGTTTGTATGAGAAGACCGGACTTTTTTTCTGTCACCCGCTTGCCCTCGTTCGAGACTGGGGAGGCGGGCAGTTGTCACAACGAGCACATGTGAAATGCGTCGTCAATTCCCCGACCGTTGTCTTCTCGGATGTCTGGACATCCTTGGGGGCCTTCCAGTCGGTGAGGTTGCCCCATCCTCCCTCAATCTCGGGCCAGGCAACGAATTTGAACGGGGCGCATCTGTCATCGGAATACCTGTGTGCATCTCGTTAGCAAAGGTCCACAGCCGTAGCAGTGGGACTGGGGAAAAGACGTACGTAGCCAGACGGCAGATGATGCCTTGGTCGACGTAGACGGAGCCAACCTTGCCTATTTGCTCTGGAGCAAGCCTAGTGCAAGTGTACTCGAGTTCGGGGAAGTAAACGTAGCACGGAGGGCCCCAGTTCTCGCCCTCGCAGAAGAAGATCTAAAGTTTGCAACGGTTAACGCATGTCCTTTTGAGTTTCAGTTAGTGAGGGATGGAAGGGAGAGCGCACCCTTGGTACTTCGCCGTCGTCAAAGTCGGGCTTATGATGTTCGCCATTGATGATGGTATCCAGCTGCTGGAGGCCGACAACGTCAAAGTCGGGGCTCGCCTCCTCGGCCAGGCAAGGGGATGTGAGGAGGGAGAAGGCGGAAGCGAGGGCGGCCAAGGTGAACTTCATGGCTGCAGGCTTGACTTGGTTGAGAGCGAGGGTGGAATGAAAGAGAGAAGGAATAAGCGATTGATGATGAAGATGTCTTTGTTGATGTTGCTGTCTCTGGCAGCGGCGAGTCGAGGCTTCTTATGGCTCAAGGTTGTCAAGACTAAGTAAGAAGACTAAGGGTAAAGAGGATAGGATATGGAGACAGGAAAGAACAACCTCGTGAACAGGATGCTCGTTTTAGCTCCGCCGTCATACAAAAGGCCCGATGACGCAGAAAGCTTGATTGTATTCATGGGAACATGCAACGGGTGCGTTCGGCTGCAGCGGTTGCTGGTTGCACTGCCGGGACTTTGCCTCTGGTCAAGGTTGGTTGTTGGCCTGCACCAGAGAGGGACTGGCCATGGATGTTGGAGATGGTGCGACAAGCACGCGCAGGTAGCCGCCCTTTGTTGGTTCTGTTCTGTCTTCCTTTCTTTGTCTTGGATTAATTCAAGCGACTCCATGACGGCTGTTGGTTCCAGGGATGTTCATGGTTCTCGCCCTCACCACAACGGGCATAGTCTTGCGCCACGAACCGGCACGTTGCAATCCCAACTTCGTGGAGATGCAGCGCTTAATCCAATGGGAGAGACATGGCATGCGCCGGGGGTCCACCAGCCGGGGCGGGCGTGATGAGCGGCCAACTGCATAGCCGGAGCCGGGGCCGGGGCCAGAGGCCGAAGTGGTCGCAGGGAATCATCTCGGGAGCGGGATGATGCGAGAAGTACATCGGGAGTTGATGTGCGAATAAATAGGTCCCTCAGATAATAAGAACGAGCTGCTATTATTATTATTATTATTTACCCGCGCCTTAACCTGCAATTAGACTAGGCTCCCGCCCCGCAGCTCTCAAAGGTCCTTGTCACGGCGGCTATTTATTATGCGGCGGCAACAGAGCAACATCCTTGCCGCCCCATGCAACAGTCACAGTGGCACAGTCAGTTGGAAGAAAAGGAAGTTGGTTAATTCTTCTTCCTTCATATCAAGACATATCCCTACCGACCAGCATCTTGTGACGACAGAACCAACCGAAACAACCCTCAACCACAACCACCACCAACAAGACGATCCTTCTCTCATTTCCTCGCCCTCTCACGCTTAACTCTCGACCCGACAACTCGGTAAATCATTAGCTATCTCAATATACATGGGATCGAGTCCAGTTTCAACTTTTCTGAAGACGACCAACGCAATCATCCGTTCTCTGTACGTGTAGAATCCGCTGTCATGCACCCTTTGCAGAAGATGAGCCCGTGACTACCCAACACGAATCTCAGTCGACAGGTGCATTGCAGTGCCTCTGCGTCCAAGTGAGTCTCGTGGTACCAACACTCCGATGCTCTGGACCATGGCATCATGCTAGGTTGCACTGGATCGATGGGGAAAAATTCGTCGGCTCAATTCTGGCATGCATGCTGCAAATAGATGATGGCGAGATTCATCGAGGCGAATAACATGTCGTGGGCAGTTTCGCTACGTCTTCCGGCAAGTCGTGTGCCATGACTACTCGGCTCTAACTTGCGCCTTGTCTGCGCCATTGCATCAAAGGAAAACTCGCCATCCTTGTTGTTGTTGTTGTTGTTGTTGTTGTTGGGCACCTTGTGTAATAAAGGCATCGTATTCGAACACTTTGAAAAAGGCGCATGGGGGTTGTTTTCACCGCCGGGGTCAACGCCGCCGAAACAAGCAACCAGAGAACTTTCAGCATCTCCTGGCATGAGAACACGGCACGCAGTGTCCCATGGTCTGTACGGAGTCGATGGTTAACAACGCTCATACCAGCTTTTGTGCAACCCCGTGTCTGCCGGTCAACTACTTGTATCAGTGCGTCTTATACGGAGCTGCCGCCGCTGTGTCGACCTCGGGTTTCCACGTTGCACGTTTGCATCACGAGAACGAGAACTGGAATAGACCTGAAGATAACAAGTCAGTTTGACTATACCTCATCGGCCGGGACTTGGGAATTTTGGAAAGTATATTAGATTGAGTGTTGTCTTATATAAAACGGCAGTAGTCTTAGATAAAATCCCCCTGGACTTCTTGTCTGTGGCCTGCCGTTGTACAGCGCATCCGCATGTATCCTAGGCTACGAACATCCCTCCACCTCGTAACTTAGATGCTTGTTTCGCATTCCAAGTCTCCAACGGACTTCTTCTTCGTTTCTGGCTTGGTGTCGGGCCCAGTTGCTGCTTCGGGCCGCGATGCATTATGTTATCACGTTATGGTGAGGATCCGAGAAGGTTAACTTGGCGACACCAATCAATTATAAAAGGGCCTCTTGTTCCCTTTCGCCATCGGCTTCATGCATCTCACTCATATGTGCAACTACATGTTGTATCCTCGCTCAATTGTCCAGTTCTCATTCTCTACCCACAAACCTGTTGACATCACACAGAGACAATCAAGCCTCACATCTTCCTACCACAAAATGCGTTAAAGAATTTCTGCATTCTTCTCTCGGCCAGACATGGAGTAATCTCGAAATATCTGGATCATTTTTCGAAGGATGAAGAAAGACTGAAATGACAGTCACACCGGTGCTGGCGACTAACTCGAGGAAGGAGAGGAGGAATGAGACGGACGAACTCGACGCCGCCATCATTACACGGTGCTTGATACACTGTACACACATGACGCAAGTGGGGCTTTCTGCTTGGAACTACACGAGGGCTCTCCATACTAACGAGAGTAAGCAGGTATCTAGTATCCGTTATGCTCGTACAGTGCTCAACCCCATGGATTCTTACGCGTTATGGTCGGTGGGGATGGCCAAGAGCGACCGATGCGGCTTCAAAAGGCTGGACGCAGCTCCTGGATGATGCAGCAGATGAGAAGAGCTTGACTCGACACCGGTATTTCTAAGACTGAGATTATAAGGATACGGAACCTCTTCTCACGTCTTTGACCATTATTCCCCCTCCAGAGCTCCAAAAAAAGACGCCATGTCAGACGGAAACACGGCGCCTGCGGCTTCTGCTACTGCTGGTCGGCCACGCACAAGGCAACGGGTCCATAAACAACCTCCGCCATTGCCGGTACCGCATATTGAAGATGATGCTGCTGAGAGAAAGCGCGTCTTGAATGTCCTCGCTCAGCGCAGATACAGTAAGTCTACTGCTGTGGCTGGACACTGAATTCTCCATGCTAATCGGGCGTGTCAGGGGAGAGGAAACGCCAAACCCGCCTCATGGGTAAGGCAACTTCGACTGACAAAGAGGCGTCTGGAACCAACGCCCAAGCACCGTCACCGTCTTCGTCGACAGACCTCCAAGTGGACGACACGGTGGACGTCGTCCGTACATCAACGACTCGGCCTGCCGACGTCTCTGTAACGACTCTTGCTCTTAGTCCTGGCATCCTGGCTGGCCTGGACATGGGGTTTACATCACTGGATCCTCTCGGCGACATGTCATTTCCTCCATGTCTCCAGCAAACCCTGACGCCGGGTACCTTAGATGAAGAGAACTCGGCAGACCAACAAGACCTTGTGACCGCATCGGCCCTGAGCAGCCTTCCTACCACCATCGACCCCTTGATGATGAGCCATGTCCCTATGTCTGCAGACACCTACAACCTTCCCTTGATCGGCTTCACTCTTGCCAAGGCCTTGGTACGCATTGCCGACCGTCTGGGATGCACAAATCATTGGGAGCTTGACTGTATCTCTCCTTTCAACCATGGGACGGGTACTCCCTCAGACCAGCTCCCAACGGCATGGAGGCCGACAGCCTCGCAAATCGTAGTGCCGCATCATCCCATATTTGACTTCTTGCCTTGGCCTGGAGTTCGGGACCGCATCATCAACATCATGTCGCTCCCGGACGAGATGCGGCCGACCAATGCAAAAGGTCCGCTGGCGCTTGTCAACTTTGCATACGACGTCGAGGACGATGCCGAAGGGGTTCGCATCTTTGGCGATGACCCGTACGAGCCGGGCAGCTGGGAGGTTGGGCAGCTCTTGTTTGAGCGGTGGTGGTTCTTGTTTGATCGGGAAGTCATTGCGAATAGTAACCGATGGCGTCGGATGAGGGGTGCGCCGCCTTTGAGGCTGAAGGGCGCCAGTTTCTCTCATAGCACCGAAGGCTTGTCGTCCTCGACCACCGTGTGATGATGGAGTGATGGCGTATGGGATTTGAACGAGAAGTCATGTAGTCTATGTATCTATGAATATTATTGTTGTATCAACCCCCTCCCTTATGGAATACTACATAGTATTTCTAGAATCAACCTCTTTCCAAGGCGCGGAGGGTGTATTCTCTGAAATGGGTTCAAATAGGACCAACTGCCACGGAGCTCTCAGTTGCTGCATGCTCTGGGCTGCCTGTTCCAGAGCTGCCGAGCTTACGGAGGGGTTGATGCAGGAGTATGGATCATGGAGGGGTTGAGGCATTGAGAGAGGGTGGGATGGGTTTGAGGGAAACTTGGACGAACACGTGCCGACATGATGAGGGAGGGGCATTATTCAACGAAATGATCTCGGGACGGTTGTCGTCTCAAAATCCCTCGCAATGAAGATTCGAAGGATCTCATATTCGCTTGAGTGGAAGTTGAAATTCGTGCCATTGAGGCGGCCTAAGCAGCAAGATGATTGGAACCTAGCCACTGGAACACGAGGGGCGATGAGTCCGTCGTGGATCGGTCTGACGGCCGAGGATTGATGGTCAGTCGGGCTATTTCCATAGTAGACGGACACTTTTCATCTCCCCGAGACCTCGCTCTCCAGTGTCTTTGGCGGTGAGCGCGTCGAGTCGGAGCAATAGGTTCTGCCACATATGTAGACTAGCGTCATTGAACAAGAGGCGTATGTACGAACACTGCGTAGTATGAAGTCGCCATAAGTACAGGTCTGTAGCTAGGCACGTCGATGACTGGTGTGGAGGGGTAAAAACTCGTTGTGCCGCGCCCTCTCCTCCGGTTCAGGGGACCGGTGAATTTGTGAACAACGTCTAAATGGCTCCCATTTGCTCCCGTCCCATGAAGCTACCCACTTTGCAAGCTTGATGCATGCATTGGGAGCGTCCAGGGGGGACAAGATCGGCGCCATGGTATTCAGGAACCTGACTGCAGCCAAAGGCCGGCATGTTTGGTATGTGCTGGTGAGATGGATGAGCTTCCACGGCACATACGAAGCACCTCGTAAGCAGCCAAGGTGGGGGACGGGAGGATTTGTGGTGTGTGATTCCTACTGCTACTGTCCACTACCCAGCCTGCGTATTCATATGTACACACGTACGAAAGTACTTGGTTGTGTTCCTGTGAACTCATGCTTGTGCAAGTGGCTCATGACGGGTGGAATGTTTTCTCGTTTAGTGTCCGAGGTCTCATGTTGGACCACTTGCGGACGCAGCAGCAGGTGGGGGGAGGGGGCCCATGATGATGATGGTGGTGATGCAGTTAGCTGCAGGATGTTTCCTCGTGGCCGTGGAGAGGCAAAGCAGTAGCGGTAGTAGTAGTAGAGGCGAGTGTTTATTTGTCGTCTTGGGAGAATTTAGATTCAATGGCTGAGGTCTCTTTCTCACGCCATCATGGAATGAGTGTGAGCGGGAGATGGTGACTCCGAGACTGGACGTTTGGCCAACGGTGACCGACGGCAGCCTGGGGTGCACTAAAGCCCCGGCGTTCGGCGCCCGGGAGCGGCGCTGTGAAAGGTGGAAGGGTCAACGAGACCAGCGAGCCGCAGTGCACACCTCACACACGAACCAATCAGCAGCGGCGCAAGTCCTCTCGGAGCTGGAAACGGAGGCAAAGGATGGTCCCTGGGTTTTATTTAGCCTTGTTCAGCGGCGGTAGAACCGGGGGACCCGCGGGGTGGAAAAAGAGAAAGAGAGAAATTTGGATGGCGCCGGTCCGACCTGCCTGACGCTTCGCTTCATGTCACTCCAGGTCGCTCTTGCTCATCTTTTTTCCCCGTCCGCCCTTTTCTTCTTTCCATTTTTTCCCTCTTTTACTTTTCTAGATTCACACTTTTGGTCCCTTCTTTAGAACAGTCACCTCCCTTGTTCTCTCATATAGTTAGACGAGCTGTTTCTCTGTTCTGATCCTACACCCATATCTTCTTCCCCTGCTGCTGCCTCTCCCTTGTCCGACCCCTCGTCTGGAGTTGCAGCGCAACCAAGAGCAAAAAAAAAAACCAATACCCCTCATCCCACCATAACGCCTCCCGCCTTAAAAAAACCCTCCCATCCTAGGGTAGGTCACCACCACCTCTCCACCAAAACTGATCGACTCTTCGTGGTGTCTTTGTCTCATGACAACGACCATGACCTTGTCCTGGGTCCACGTTGTTCGAATCTTTACTCTACAACCTCAATTGCTCTCTTGCTGACTTCACCCTTTCTTCTTCTAGGTTCTGCCGCCTTTTCTTCCCCGCGCTTCTCCCCCGCAGATCTCCCCACGTAGCTCTTACAACTAGAAACCCCGCCGACGTCAACACCTAGACAACCTTCCGCCAAAAACCTTTTCTCTCCTTCGATCGCCTCCCAATACCGCCATCATGCACATTCGAGAGATGCTCGCCGAGGCCGAGGCCACCGGGAAACCCTCTTTCTCCTTTGAATACTTCCCCCCAAAGACGGCCCAAGGTGTCCAGAACCTCTACGACCGCATGGACCGCATGTACAACTTCGGCCCCAAGTTTATCGACATCACCTGGGGTGCTGGCGGCCGCATTGCTGAGCTCACCTGCGAGATGGTCCTCCAGGCCCAGGCTGTGTACGGCTTGGAGACGTGCATGCACTTGACCTGCACCGACATGGGTGTCGAGAAGGTCAATGACGCTCTCCTCAAGGCGTACAAGGCTGGTTGCACAAACATCCTCGCTCTGCGCGGTGACCCTCCCCGAGACCAGCACAAGTGGACTGCCACCGAGGGCGGTTTCCAATATGCCCGCGACCTCGTCAAGCATATCCGTGACACCTACGGCAACCACTTCGACATTGGTGTTGCTGGCTACCCCGAGGGTTGCGATGACAACAAGGACGAGGACGAGCTAATCGATCACCTCAAGGAGAAGGTCGACATGGGCGCTACCTTCATTGTCACCCAGATGTTCTACGACGCCGACAACTTCGTTCGGTGGGCCGGCAAAGTTCGCGACCGTGGTATCACCATCCCTATTCTCCCCGGCATTATGCCCATCGCTACCTATGCCAGCTTCCTCCGCCGTGCCAACCACATGCAGTGCAAGGTCCCCAAGGAGTGGATGGATGCACTCGAGCCCGTCAAGAATGACGATGTCGCCGTTCGAGAGATTGGCAAGACTCTCGTCGCTGAGATGTGCCGAAAGCTCCTGAAAAATGGCATCTTCCATCTTCACTTCTACACCATGAACCTTGCCCAAGCCACCCGTATGGTTCTTGAGGAGCTTGACTGGGCTCCCAGTGTTGAGCGGCCCCTTCAACAAGCTCTCCCTTGGAAGCCTTCCAAGGGACTTGGCCGCCGCGACGAGGACGTCCGTCCCATCTTCTGGAGAAACCGCAACAAGTCATACGTCATTCGTACTTCGGACTGGGACGAATTCCCCAACGGCCGATGGGGTGATTCTCGGTCTCCCGCCTTTGGCGAGCTGGATGCATACGGCATTGGCTTGATTGGTACCAATGAAGCAAACCGCAAGAAGTGGGGTGAGCCCCAGACGATCCAGGACATTGCCAACCTCTTCGTCCGCTACCTTCACAACCAGGTTGACTCTCTCCCCTGGAGTGAGGCTCCGCTCACATCCGAGGCCGACGAGATTCGAGAGGATCTCGTTGACCTCAACAAGCGAGGTCTCTTGACCATCAACTCCCAGCCTGCCGTCAACGGTGTCAAGTCGTCCCACCCCGTCCATGGTTGGGGTCCCTCCAATGGATACGTTTACCAGAAGTCGTACCTCGAGCTACTTGTCCACCCGGATGTCTTTGAGGAGATCTATAAGAGTGTCGACGGCCACCCCGATCTGACCTACTATGCGGTTACCAAGGATGGCGAGCTTCGGACGAACGCGCCTGGCGATGGACCCAACGCTGTCACCTGGGGAGTGTTCCCTGGCAAGGAGATTGTCCAACCCACCATTGTCGAGAGCATCAGCTTCTTGGCCTGGAAGGACGAGGCCTTCCGACTGGGTGTCGACTGGGCTCATTGCTACGACGCCAATACTCCCAGCAGGGCCTTGATTGACGAAGTTATGAATGACTGGTACCTGGTTAACATTGGTAAGTATGATTCACCTAGCTGAATAGGTCAACTAGCTTACTCTCTCCGCAGTGAACAACGATTTCCACCAGACCAAGACGATTTTCGAGCTTCTCAAGAACCTCGAGGTCAAGGGACTGACCACTCCTGCTTCTCCCAAGGCTGCATCTGTCACCAACGGCGCCGCCGAGAAGGAGGCTGCTCCCGCCAACTAGGCGCCTGCAAGCGGAGCGGATGATGTACAACTTTGCATCTCCTACCGCGAACGGATGCGCCGCCCTTTTCTTATGAGATGGTTTTCTCGGCGTGTTCATTTCGGAAAAAACAACCATAAAGCATCGGTGCATGACTGGGCGTTTTCTTCTTTTCTTTCTTGACCTTTTCACCCTTCCTGCTTTCAGTTTTCAGTTTGGTTTTGGTTTTGATTTCATGTATGGAGCATCAACGGGGTGTCTTTTTCAACAAAAAGTTGCCATGGACCGCAGGGGAACGCACAAAGGGGCGCACAATACAAGTACACCCGGCGGGGCGCAGACGATTTCTCTTTTGTAGGGGGCGTGTTATGTTTGTTATATATCTCAACGATACCCCGCCGGCAAGGCCTATGGATGATGGATGACAATGATTTGGTTTTTCTTGGGTCGGGGAGAAGATTGGGGGTTGAGGGAAAAAGAGGCCACTCACACACATACAGAGGTTGAAACATGAGATGGGCATGATGGCATGGCAGAACGAGTGCAAAGGGCAATGCCGCGACAGAGGAGGACACGACAAGATACAAATGCCGGATGAATGATCCTGGCTAGGACACTTTCCAATCCCAGGGCCACAAGAAACTGCCCTTCCCTCTTCTGTCTGATTTGGCAGAAAACCCTACCCGCCATATCTTTTGGTTCTTCTTTTGCTTTTGTTGCATGCCTGATTATGCTGCGCCTGTGGCCTGTGTCCAATATTGTTCAACCCATGTCCAACACATGTAGTGTCATGCTGTTTCTACACGGCAGTGCCGTCTCACCACGCATCCTCCTCTGCCACCTCGTAGTCCATATTCACCGCCCTTTCTTCATTATGTGACACCAGCTCGCCCTCTTCTGCTTCTTCCTCGTGCTGATGCTGTAAATCAGCCATGGCGTCGCCCTTATCATCGCCAGCTGCGGCTGATGTCGACGTGCCGTTGCCGAATGAGCCCATTTTCATAGGGGGCAGTGGCGTGGACACCCAAGCCAGCTCGAGACGGCCGTCGATGCCCGGGAGTTCCTTGTTGTGCAGCGAGTAGTAGAACTTCTCTGCCGTCTTGCGGTCCTGGAAAGAAACGTGAGTGACGGTGGGAGACGGCACCACGGATTCAAACTCGCCAAGGTTCTGCGGTGGTGACTGTTAGTTTTCACTTTGCGAAAAGACACATCATCTCTGTTCGGGGGGAGAATAGGATACGTACGAGGAGGAAGTGCCTGAGAGACTCGTCTTTTTCTGGCGCTGTGAAGTCCACGCCTGTCACGGCGAGCTTCTTGGGCCGATTGTCGATCGAGTACTGCGCGTAGGCCGCGTGCATGTTGCCGCCCCCACGACCGGCGTAGCCGCCTCGCCCTCTGGGAGCGAACCCCCTTCCGCGAGGACCTCCGCGTCCCCGATAGCCGCCTCGGGGTTGGCTGTATACGCTGCTCATGCCGTCATCCTCGGCGTCGGGGTCGAGACCGAGCAGTTTGGCCTCCTGCTCCAGGGCGGCGAGTTTGGCGCGCAGCATGTCCGGCCCTGATGAGGGCGCATCGCCGGTTTGGCCCATGAGCTTCGCTTGGAGCTTTTCGTTTTCCTCGCGATGTCGGGCCAGCAGCTCGTGCTGTTTTTGCTCCAAGTCTAGCCGCTGCTGTTCAATCTCTGCCCTTTTAGCCTCCCGTTCTTGCTGCTTCTTCTGGGCCTCGTCTTGTTTTCGCGCAAACTCCTCCATGTCGATCTCGGGCTCTTCCTCTACGGATGCGCTGGGATCGCCGGACCACTCGCCGCCGCTGGATACCGAGGGTGGTATCACGTCAGACCCATCCTTGTACCAGAAGACCCTGACGAAGCGATTATCAAAAATGACCTTTGGCGAGTTGTATGCTGCATTGGCCGACCCCCACTTGTTGTACTTGATGATTGCTAGGCGTTTGTACGGCTGCATGGATACCTCCTCGATGGTGCCGAACTGGGAGAAGAAGCGCCGGACCTCATCCTCGCTGAAGCTCTCCTCCGGGATGTTCTCCACTACGATGGTGCTCTTAGAACGGTCATGGATAGCTCCCTCGGCAGAGAAGGGGGCGCGAGGGCCGCCTTTCCTCCCTCTGTTTTTGCGCCCTCGGCTACCACGGCCCATATCAGGCGGTGGGAAAGCATACGGGTTCATCTGGCCGGCATGTGCCATAGGAAACATCGACATGGCCGGATCGTATTCTATATCAGTCTGAGTTAGAAAGCCACGAGACGTGGGAGGATCTGGATGAAACTCACCTTCATTAGGTTGTCCTCCCATCGTAGGTGGAGGCACGAAGATGGACTCGTTTCCATGATCGTACTGACATGTACTTCCGCGCGCGCAGTAGCCCTTCGTGTCGAAATCCCTACATCGACCTTTCCTCCGGGGTTGTTTTCTTCCGCCGCCGCGAGGCTGTGGCCATTGCATCATGTGAGCATTCTGGGGATACATGGCCTGGAGATGCATCAGAGCTTCCATGGGGTTATTTGGATCGAAGGGAGGGAAATTCGGCGGCGGGAGGAACCCATCGACATGTCGATCGCCCTTCTTGTCGTCGCCTCGACCTCCGCGACCGCCCCGACGAGGTTGTTTCAAGGCTCGGCCAGCGTGCAGCAGGCCGTCTGGTGCATCGGGAAGGTCAATGTCGTCGCGATCGTGGAAACCGCGTTTCCTCGAGCCGTTGGGAGCGCCGGGATCGAACGAGCTCGGTTGAGGAGGAACCGGGGGGAGGAAAGGTACCTCGGCGCCGAGTTTCGGTGCTGGCGGAGCTCCAGGGACGAAGCTCCTGTAGGCGATGGCCTGGAAGACATCGTCGAGGAAGGCCTTTGGATCTGCCAATGGCTTAGTAAGTGACGCGCCAAAGAAGGTGTAGACTGTATCCCAAGGTCTAGCTGAAGGCAAAGCACATACCTTCGGACAAGAAATCGGGAATCTCCTGCTCGCAGAGCTTCCGCACTGCGGCCTTGTCGCCATCATGCTTCAGTAGGGCAATGACATATTCGGCGAGGACATCGGAATCGGCATCGGACCTTTGAGTAGAAATGTTAGCAAGAAGATTGATGGCGAGACCAAGCGATGGAGGAGAGACGAACGTGTCTTCGATGCGCTTCACAATCCAGGCCTTGAGCAGTGGCGCATCCTCTTCGGAGAACAGCATCGCTCTCGCTGACTCGGGCGCCGGAAGATTTCAGGTTGGGTAGGTCCTGGCAGTCGCGGTGCATTGGCGGGAGTGTTTAGGGAGAAGTGTCGTCTGCCGGGGTTCCCAAGTGAGATGTCCCTTGTGGTGTTGAACAAAGCTCCGCGAGGTCGATTTTTGAAGGTTGCATCGAAGCGCCTAATTTTAGTCTTCGAATCTCGGGGCTGGAAAGTTGGAGTGTCGTCACACGGACGAATGTCAATGGCGGCAAATTGTGGAGACTTCTTGAGATCTAATGACTTGGGAGTGTTATAATATCAATTCACCCAAATTATCATGTTCCGAGGTAACTCTTTGCTTTAAGTCAGTCTTTGAGAGCCTTGCACTGTATCGTCTCTAGAATTTAGGCGCAGTTGGTTAGGAATAAATAAACAAACAGTCTTTAAAGGAACCTTGCACACAACCTGTAAACTTTCTCTCGCAATTATTCCTCTCGCCTTACTCGAACACTTGAGAGTTTACAGCAGTCCACTTATCAACAACCCTCCCTGTCTGTCCTGCAACGACATGAACAACAAGGTTTCCCCCCATACAACTATCTTCCAACCTGTCAAGACCAAGTCTCAGCCTCCTCACGCATTCACTTCATCGCTTTGGGGACTTTGATTGAACTTCATTCTAAACATTGTTGAACTTATCAAGTGACGACGTAACTACATGAAAGCCATATCGAGCTTCCTTTGGCGTCTAGCCTCAACCCAGCTCTCGACCTTTTTCTTTTGGTATTCGCTCAGCATGCCATCCTGAACTCAGAAGGAGTTCCTACATGGGATCGGGCATACATCCCGAATCCTCTCTACCAGCCGGTTGATATCATGTGCCCATTTTGGCACGAATGGTGATTCCATTGGCACATTAGGAAGCCGCTTACAGCTTGTCGTAGTACTGCGTGACACGGTTAGCAATCTTTGAATTTTATACAACAGCAGTAGCAGGATATCACTTACGTTCTCGATGCCGGGCACCTCGACCTTGAGACCCTTGCGCTTTCGCATGGTGGTGACGATGGCTCCGACCTTGCTGGTGCTGTCGAGAGGAGAGCCACCGGGCAGGACCTGCCAGTGATCGAACACGGACTGGGGGAAGGCCTGTCCAGAGGTGGCCTGGCGCAGATCTCCGTTGAAGCCGAAAGACTCCAAGACGGGGAGGTAGGCCTTGATGTTGAACAGAGGAGTACCGGGACGCTGCTCCTCGTTGAAGACGTGACCACGTCGTCGGGTAAGGACACCGTAGACACCACCCATGGCCTGCTCGGGGACCTGAATCTCGACCAAGTAGACGGGCTCGAGGAGAGCGGGCTCGGCAAGGAGGGCAGAGGCGTACAGGACACGACGGGCAGTAGGGATGATCTGACCACCACCACGGTGAATGGCATCGGCGTGGAGGGTAACATCGAGGATGTTGAAGCGGATAGAGCGCATGGGCTCCTCGGCGACGGGACCCTCGCGGGAAGCCCACTGGAAACCGGACACAACGGAATCCTTGATTTCGTTGAGGTACTGGACGGCCTTGGTCTGGTCAACCAGCAAGTTGGCACCAGTACCATCGGGACCGAAGGTCCAGATCTTTCGGGCGTCGGTGACATCCCAACCGAACTCGTCGGCGAGGATACGGGCACGAGCCTTGAAATCGTCACGGGCGCTGACCTTGCCGGACTCGATGGCGAGCGAGAGCTCCTCATCGATGGGCTCGGCAACCATGTAGAGACGGTTGTGCTTGTTGGGAGACTTGGACAGAGCAGTCATGGAAGACTTGCCAGAGACAGTCTCACGGTACTGAACGACGGGATCGGAGATGATGAGAGGAACACCAGCGTGGTCGTTCTCGAGATCGTTCAAGCAAATCTCGAGATGCAACTCACCGGCACCGGCGACGACGTGCTCACCGGAGTCGTTGTGGAAAGTCAGGACACAGGGGTCGGACTTGGAGAGACGCTTGAGACCCTCGACGAGCTTGGGAAGATCCTGGGCGTTCTTGACCTGGACGGAACGCTGGACGACGGGGGAGACGGAGAACTTCATGACCTTGAGGTTGTGGGCGGCATCGCTGGTGGTGAGGGTACCAGACTTGAGAAGGAACTGATCAATACCGACCAGACCGACAATGTTACCGGCAGGCATGTCGTCGATGGGCTCGACCTTGCCACCCATCATCAGGACGGTACGCTGAATGGCCTTGATGAAGAGATCCTCCTTCTTGCCGGGGACGTAGTTGGGGCCCTGGATGCGGACCTTAAGACCGGATCGGACGGTACCAGCGAAGACACGACCGAAGGCGTAGAATCGACCCTTATCGGAAGTGGGCACCATCTTGGAGACGTAAAGCATGAGAGGAGCCTTGGGGTCACAGTCACGGATACCAATGGCGGCCTCATCGTCGGCGGGACCCTCATACAGAGTCTCGACACGGTACTTCTGGGCGGTAACGGGGGAAGGAAGGTGAAGGATCAACATCTCAAGGAGAGAGTCGGCAGCGGGGAGGAAAGTTCGCATGACAACCTTGAGGAGCTGCTTGCCCTCCTTCTCACGGTCCTCGGGAGAGAGCTTAAGCTGGAGCTTCTCGAGGAGGGTGGCGACCTCGTCCTTCTTGAAGTTCATGACGGCGGCGAAGATCTTGAAGATGGGGTCCAGGATGAACTGGCAGAAAGCACGCTCGAGCTGCTTACCCTCGTAGGTGCCGTTCTTGGTCCACTTCTTGGTCTTGGGGTTGAAGTAGTTGTCGCCCTATATTGCCATGTTAGTGAGAGATTGGAATCGGCAGAGCTTTGAGAAACTGACCCAGAGACGGTCCATCATCTTGCTCTTGTCAACACCAAACTTCTTGGCGTACTTGACGGCGAACTGGCGGACGGTGAAAGCCCAGCCGTGGAGACCGGAACCGAAAGCAACGGTACCCTTGTAGGGGTAGACCTGGACATCACCGAGGGTCTTGTCGAAGTAGGTAGCGATGATAACGTTGACGGACTCGATGGTTCGGGAGAAGGACTGGTAAAGATCCTCCTTGGAGACCTGGAGCTCGAGAAGAGCACGATCGACCTTGTTGATGATGACAACGGGCTTGATACGCTCACCGAGAGCCTGTCGGAGCACGGTCTCGGTCTGGACACAGACACCCTCGACGGTGTCGACGACGACCAGAGCACCATCAGTGACACGAAGAGCAGCAGTAACCTCAGAAGAGAAATCAACGTGACCTGGCGAGTCAATCAGGTTGATCAAGAAGTCCTTGCCGTCAGTCTTCTGGCCGACAATATCGGGAATGTCATCATCCTCAATCTGTCCGTACAGGGAGATGGCAGTGGACTTGATGGTGATACCACGCTCCTGCTCGTCTGCACGAGTATCCGTGGCTCGGGCATCACCAGCCTTTGCGGTGGAAATGATACCAGCCTTGGCGAGGAGGGAGTCGGTCAGGGTAGACTTGCCGTGGTCGACGTGGGCAATAACGGACATGTTACGGACATTGGTAGGCTTGTCCATAAGCTGCCGGATCTCGTCGATCGTGAAGCTGTTTGGCGGGTGAAGGCATCATGTCAGCTCATGGACTTTGAAGCAGGCTTAACTCCGAGCGGGGTATGGCGATGGTGGTTTTGGATGGTTGGGAGGCGACGACAGCAGCAGAAGGAGCACAAAATGAAGCTGAAGACGAGCAAGAGCAATGCAATGCTGAGACAAGAGACATTGAAGTGTGAATAGCAACTTACTTGACCATCTTGGCGGTATTGATGGGATGACCTGACTATGTGTTGTGGTGTGAAAAGTCGAAGTTGTTGATGTGGGAACAGAGCGGGGTCGAATTTCTTCACCCCGCGATCTGATACCTTGATGAAATGTAGAAGCGGTGCCTTTGGGGAGGACAACGATTCTAGGTAACGATGGGTAAAGGGACAGTGAAGGCGGGCGGAAGAACCACTATCACTCTTTTATGCGTCCCTTGAAGAAGGTTGGGAAGAGAAGAAAAAGAAGAAAAAGAGGAGGGGGGAGGGAGGAGAGAGGAAGCGAGGGTAAGTGGGAGGGGAGGGGGAGCAGGGAAAGGTGGGTAAGGAAGCCCGGCCAGGAGCCAGCAGCCAGCATCAGAGTGTGTGACGATCCCGGCGACGGACAAAGTTGGGACTGTGACTGTCCCCCGTAGCTACGTCCCGTCTCATTCGACCGCTGCGGCCAAGCTGCTCCTCCTTCGCCTTACTTGGGCTGGAAAAATTAAACAAAAAAAAAAATCCACCTGCGTGTGTGAATGTGAATGTGTGCCAAATGGTGGGCACAGAGCAGGGCAACCCCGCCACTAGAAGTGGGCTAGCTGTCTGCCCTTTTTTTTTCTGCTCCATTCCTGGAGGGGCAGCTTTTCTTTGGCTTGGAGGGGTTGGGCACAGTTGCCCATCATGACGGCCTCGACCACGCCTGTAGTGGCATCATTCGAGTGCTCTCACGCCCCAAACGATCGCTGACAGCAACAGAAAGCCCGCTGGCTAGCCATTGAAACCCGCTGCAACCATTGGGAGTCCATGTGTGTGTGTGTGTGTGGGTTGGAGACTCCCTTCGCGCACAGGAAAGGGCACCAACCCTGATTCGCCGCCGCAAATGAAATGGACGGCATGGAGATATCTCGGCTCGGGTGACCTTCCCATCCCATGGGCTGGGCCATGAGAAGGCTGGGCTGGCCCAGACCGGGCGAACGTTTGAGCAGTGAAGCTGGTACGACGTGTCTGTGCCATCCCGACGTGACCCAGCCCGCGAAGCATTGTCCAAAGCTTACCGCTTTATTTGGGCAACACGGCGAGGCTCGTACCTCATCATGGGTGACATAACTCGTTCCCCGAGACTCGCCTTCGAGTTACATGTTATTCAAAGGGAATATACCGCCCAATGTCGTGCATGGATAGTCACACATCACGAACAACCACAACCACAACCTCACCACCACCCCGCTCCCTGAAGCAGCCTATGACGGCATGGCGTGTTCATCCATCCCAACTCCAGCTCCAAGCCTCTCACCCAGCCATTGAGCTATCATTCGACACCTTGCTGACTCGGCATGGTTTCATGGCCGCTTTTGAGCCCAGCTGGAAGCTCGACGCATTGCTTTCCAAGCTGTCAGCAGCTGTTGGGAGCTGTTCTCACGGCGCCGAGAAAAAAAACCCCTCCATTGCCCCGCTGATCCATGACAACTGACCATCTGACCATCCGTGGTACAAACCCACCGCTCCTAAACGAGGTATTGTTTTGGCCGGTTATCCACGGGCAAGATACCCCGGACAGCTGAGCTCCCAAAGTACTGCTCTTCGTCCAGCTTGGAAAAAAAACGTCGAGCCACCGGCTTGGTCATCAGCTCTGCATTGAACCACGCATGAAGCTTCGCGGGCTTGCATCCGCCAGATCCGCCTGCGAAGGGCCAATGGGAATAGATGTGAAGAGATCCAATGAGATCAAATGCGAGTTCATCACGCTGCCAAACTCCCTGACCGTACCTACAGTACGTTGCCTCTACGAACTTCGTATGTTGCTTGCCTCAGGTAGCTGCCCAATTGGGCATGTGGTGGCGGACTGGTAGCTTACCTAATCAGACCAGCTCCGGAAGTGTGGGGCACAGCTCCGACAGCCTCGCCGGGGCACTTCGCCTTCACCACACCACTCACTTACACCCCGAGAGTCCCGGCAATTGTCCTAGATTTGTAAACCCAATAGCATGCATTTATTATTATTTTATCCCTAGAGCCATATCTGAATCGAATCGTCGTCTATACGTGCATCGCATCACACCGAAGAACAAACGCCGCGCTTGCTTACACATGCCACCGAATGACTCACACGCCGGCATATCATCATTCCCCCCTTTTCATGGAAACTCTGATCATGAGGAGCCCAAGATTCGGGAATATGCATCTTCCACCTCTCCAGCCAGCTCCAAAAGCGACACAATCAAAACTTGGTGAGTCAGGTTGGGCAGCCTGTCGCGGTGCAGTCCGATCCATTCGAGGGGCGGCGTTGCCTCGCCCATGTCTCGCAACTGCGGCGTCTCGATGACGGGCGGTTCCAGCGCCACGTAGTCGTACTTAGACTGCGGCACGTTGACCTCTGCCGTGATCTTCTGCTGTTCGCCTTCCCGTTGTTCCGCCTCCGCCCCCGGCACTCCAGTGATCTTGACTGCCGTCAAGGGCAGCTCCTTGCCCCAAATCTGCTCCAACGCCTTGTTGTAGTTGGCAAACATGCCGCGAATGTAACTGACTCGGGAGAAGTTCCAGCCGACCTCGACCTTGCCCTCAAAGGCGCTCTTGAAGACGTAATCGATCTGATTCGCCTTCGGCTTCTGCCACGTCTCCATCACTGCTGATACTTGAGGCACGTTGAGAATCGTTCCTCCTCGTGATCCCGTGGCTCGCTGGACAACGTCCTCTACCGAGATCTCGCTCAACGTCTTTGGCGCCTCGACGTTTCTAACACCAGCAAGGCCGACTCGAAGCTGTCCCAGCGTCATCTTGAGGATGCTGTGAATACGCCTCTGCTCCATGCTGGCCGCAAACCGCGTGTACGCGTTCAGCGCTTCCACCTTGAAAACCTGATGGTCTGAGAAAGTGCTGGGGAACACACCCAGGTTCAACGCCTTGAGCGTGACCACGACATCCGTATCGAGAACGATAGGAGACTTCGAGATTGTGTCCTCCTCGCGGAGCTTAGGTGGGATGGCTTGGGGCATTGGTGTCCGCGAAGACATAGACTTTCGCTTCATGAACTTTTCAATCTCTTTCAACGAACCCCGGAAGCTCTCCTTTCTCTCTTGCACCAGCTTCTTTATGGCTTGCCACAAGGCAATACCTTGCGCTGCTGATGTTGTCGTTCCAAAGACCTGGACAGCCTCTCCATCAAAGATTGCGACAAGTCGATCTCCGCTTCCCTCATGACTCTCGCGCACGTTGTACATCAAGAACTCGAACGTGGTGATGTCAGCAACCAAGAAGGCCTGGTAATCGAAGGCAGCCTTGACCCGGAACGCATTGAAGCCGATCGAAGCCTGGATCAATGGCGTCTCATTCAATGCCTCTTCTCGTTTCGGCCATTGAATGGAACTTCGGAGCCGGAAGTCTTGCAGTGCAACGAAGCCACTCAGGCGACCGGTGCAGTCGACACCAATCTTATCAAAGCCGAGGCACAGATTCTGCTCCCAGTCCGATGTCTTTTTCGAGGATACCCAGAAGTTGTTGATGGCAAAGGCTGATTTTCCAATGGACTGCCCCATGTCGATGGTGACATCAAGGGCAGCAATCGAAATGGTTGCCGTCCATGGGAACGCAGCTGTAGCGGCGACCTGCTGGTACCGCTGGACCAAGTGGCCCTGTGAGGTCTCTGACGGCAGCTTTGGAACTGGTCCGACTGATCCTGATCGTTGGCTAGGATACCAAATCTCTCGGAAGAGCAAGAAGTCTTGTGCTTGCTTGGCATTGATAGCTACCACCATGGGACTGACGTTGATGATGGCTGACACTCCGCTGGTTCCGCTGAAATGCTTGCTGTTCATGAACGACAACGTAATAGAGTCGAGCTCAAAGCTTGCAGTCGATTCCTTCGAGTAGACATGCTGGATCGACGCATGGAGCTTCGTAAACACCCCTGAGATGGCGAAGAAGTTGCCTTGCTCAACTGATCGTACAGTGTTAATGGTGAAATAAATGTTGTCAAAGCAAGTCGTTGCAGCAACACGTGCGATGGGTTGACAGCTGAGAGAGAACTCTTGTCTGCAGATTCGCAAGCCGAGGTTGAGCTTCAAGCGGCCTAGAACGGCACTGGGGTCGGCAGTGAGAATGTTATCCTCGTCCCCAGACTTTGCGGGTTTTGCTTTGGGCGTTTCTGGGTGCTTGTTGGCCGGCTCGTCTTCGTCATCGTCTTTGACAACTTCCTTGACGCTCGACATCATGTCCATGACGAGCGGAACCACGGATGGGTACAGAATGTTGCTGGAGGCGTCAATCTTGATCTCGCCGTAAAGCGCCGGGTCGTCTTGCCCATCGTCTCGATACTCGATCTTCCAGGCCAACCCAGGGCTGCGGAGGACGGCGCCACTACCAGAGTCGTCTGTGTTGAACTGACCGTATTTCCCGGCAAGCGAAGGTCGTCCGTTTCTCGACGCGTCATCTACTGGTTTCTTAGTCGACACATAGACGACCGCACCAGCAAAGTCTGCGTCGATGAGTAAGTTCTCCAGTCTCTTGTTTCCAAATATGCTTCGCTGGGGTGGAGGGGTTGGCTTGGTTGCCGTCTCAGTCGACTTCTTAGTCGGTGCTGAAACCGTCGTGTTCCATTGCGTCGACGCCTGCTGCACATTCTTTGTCGAGAGTGAGAGCGACTCGAGAAGATGAGCAGCCGGGACAATGAAGCCAGACGTCAGCCGAAGATCCAGAGACTCTCCAACTGCCTGGAAGGCCATGCGACGGGCATCTGCGGTCGAGAAGTAGGCAATGTTAAAGATAACTTCTGGCAGCAGGGCCGAATGCAGAGATCGTTTACTCATGTCCTGGCCAGGTGGTACCATCTGAAGCTGGAAGTTCTCAATGGCCAATCTAGCTGAATGGCGAGTCCTGGTGCCAAACTGGAAAAGCTTCAGGGAGAGGACAAGGTCCTCCTTGCTATCGCACTGTTCATCTATGCGGTCTGCGACGATCCAGCAGACACGGATGTTACGAAGCTCAAAGTTGTACTTGACAGCTGCCAACACTGAGTCGATGAAATCAGCATCATCCGGCAGCTCATCGTCACCATTAATGGTAATCTTGGGCTTGGACTGTCGCAGCTTTCGCAGATAGTCCAACTCGCGAGAAGTGTCCAGATCCTTGATCTTCTCGCCCATGTAGCCCAAGACGTCGACAACAGTTGAAATGGTTTCAGGGGCCATCTTGCAATCGAAGTCATCGCTGCTAAAGTTGAATGCCCATGTTTCCCTTCCGTCGTCTCCCATCGTTGAGCTTGCGGAAACGGTAACACCAACGACAAGACTTCCACAAGATCTCATGGAGTCTTTCCGGCCTCTTTCAATGTCGAGGCTGATTTGGCTGAGATTTACATGTAACTCGGGGTATTTCAGGATGGGACCTTCTGCCTCATGCCTGTTGGAAGCATGCAGATGAGCTCGATCAAGTGCAAAGAGCACACGAGCCTTTGGCTCAACTTCCGACTTGAGGGACGTCTTGGCAAAGACTTGTAGACCAGCCAGGGTCAAGTGCACATTATACACAAGTTTGAGGCTGGGCTCCACGGGCGCGGTTGCTACTTGTCTGGGAATATCGATTCCTTCTGAGCCAAATATCTCGGAGATGTGGCCTTTGATGAGCTTGGTTTGTTGCTGCAGCTCTTGAATGGCACTGTTGATTTGCGGCTTGTTCAGGGCGGTCAGCAGGCTGTACACTGCAGAAGCGTCCAGCTGGACAACTTCTAGAGAGGAGAGAACAGTGACATAATGCTCGGTTTGGCCAATGTGGCTGGTGATACGACCATTTGTTGGCGGAATTTGTACCAGAGAGATACTGCGAGGTTCATTTCTGACGTTGATTTGCATCTCGTGGTAGTTCTCTTTGACATCGAAGTCGAAAATGACCTCCTTTCCAAAGTTGGCTACGGCTGCCGCTCGAGCAACAGTTCCAGTGATTTTGTAGGTCAAGGATTGGAGGACAGGGAGAGAGATGCTGTACTTGTCTAGCAAGACGGCAATGTTGACCCGTACAGTGGAGAGACGATCCGACATCCTCCTCAGCTCCCCTGTTGGCTTTGGCCTTGGCGAGGGCGCTATCTGACTCTTGAGGCGATATAACTGTGTGACCTCGTCACGGAATAGGAGATCAGCAACCTCCATGAGCCCGATAGGATCCTCCTTGACGGCAAATGTCAAGTTCTTGCTGCTGGCAGTGGCTTTCACGGCGTGGTGCAACATGTCGTCGGTTTCTTGCGTCTCATAAGATGCAAAGATGCTTGGTTCTTGGAGTCGAGACATGCCCAGAGCATGGGAGTTGCTATGCAATGTCGACGTTATCGCGCTGCAGTTCATCATAAGATTGAGCGAGTTCGACCCATTTGGTCCATTATAAAGAAGAACTGATGTTTTCAGCCCGTGACTCAAAGCTCTTGCGTTGAGATTGATCGTCTCCAGCTCGACGGATCCTCTTGTCACCTCCAACACAACGTGGATTGGAGGCAAGGGCCTCTTACTCGGTTTTGGCTTGGGGATGGTATGGAGCTTGGCGACTGACTTCGTTTGGCTCCGCGTCTTGGCGTAAAGATTGACAATATCCTCAGCGAGCTCGCAAAGTTCCCAGTTGAAGTTGATGGCCGTCTCAGAGCAGCATAGGTTGACAATGGTCAGGGGCTTGTCCACGTTTCCGAATCCGCCAGGATGATGAGACGGGTCAAACTCCTGTTGATCAATTCTCGCAGCCAAGTCGACGAAGCCGACCTTGTTCTGCTTTGGACCTGGGTCAAGGATGAAATGTATCTCACCAAGCCGACACGCGCCAAGCAAAGGCATGTCATCGTCAGGCTTGTTCACTGGTTCACCAATTTGACCAAAGATCTGTTTGAGGAACAGTGACTCGCTCGGATCTTCTAGATCCCAGCTACGCCAGCCTTGAAACTCTTCAACAACAAATTGAGCTGCGTTGTCGGGAAGATTCGGCATGCCGTCCCAACATTGGTAGATCAACTGAGACCGGGAGTGGAGGTCCATGGATGTCCAGATCTGACGCAACCGCATTGCCAGTTTCCAAGAATCGAATGTCCGAACGTGTTCGTGTGCGGATCGGAGCACGGCAGAAGGACGAATCAGGAACGAGGGATCATTGGCCGCATGACCCTCCTCAAGCAGGCGATAAGTGAAGTACTTGTCTCGGCATTGATGCCTCGCAAGGGTTTCCTTAAGCAACTCCCCAAGTTCTGCAGCAACCGTTCCGGTTCGGTGGATTAGAGAAGCCAAATATTCAACCTTGCCAGAAGCTGTGCTTCCAACAATCGAGCCAATATCAGCGTCAATGTAGCGGACGTCCTTAGCACCTACTGACACGACGACATTGTCGATCTGGACCATAACGGCTGCCTGGGGCTTTTCCAGAGAAGACAGACGCTCCGAAGCAGAAACTTCAGCAGACCCCAGGTTCAGGTGGAGGGATGTTTTCGAATTCCACGTCTCTGCCTTGAATGGATCTTCCCAGTTTGTTGTCGTTCGTGTGATCAGAGCCACTTTGGAAATTGTCACGTCGTATTGGTCCTGCTCGTCTCGGGCAGAATCTGACGAGTCAGGGGCTGCGGAGTTGAGTAGTCGGAAGTTGGCTTTCGGCATCCTAACCATGATGTCCCTGATTTTCCCCTGCGTACCACGCTCCTTTTGAAGGTCGAAAATGTCAGTCATGGCACTGATCTGGAAAGAATCTAATAAATCCTCTGGCTCGCTCGGTTGCAAGGCATCAAGCAAAGTGGCCGCGTAACGGATTGACGTCGGGTTAGCAAAGGCTGACACTCCAGAAGGGAATTCAATGATGAGACTCATGTAAGGGTATTCCTCGCTAATGCAGTTTGGATTGACATCCTCAAGCACAGCATTGGTTCGTTCAAAGACGTCATCCACATCGCCGTCCCCGATGTTCTGGGGAGGAACCTCGTGGGTGCTTGGATGCACCCCTTGGAGCGGGAAGTGCGGAGCAACATATTGGCTAGAGAAGGCAACTGAGGAATGGCCCATGTTCTCCCAAAGTGTGTTTGACATGGCTGACACACGTCCAAAGGACCCTTGGGACCCCCTTGTCCTCAGCGATGGTCGATTATCCATGGAAACAGATCGAGGATCGAGGTGGTTATCTTGATCATTCCTAGAACGAGATCGGCGTGGGCTCCGATCAATCCTAACGCTGTTGCGGTCTGAGCCAGCAATGGAAAGAAATGAGCTCTTATGGCTGAGGCCGCGTGAGCGGCGAGACGACATTGTCCTGTAGGACATGCCCTCGTCGTCTTCTTCGATCGTGACAGCAGGGTGGGGAGGCGGAGGAGCGCACTGGGCAGGAGGGTCTATCGCCTGCGGCATCAGTTCATCCAGATACTCCGGTAGCATGAGGAATTCAGTGCGATGGGTCCTCTGATCTTCGCGTTGCACTAGATCTTGCTGTAGCTTTCTTTCTTCGCTGAAGTGAAACTTTCGTCCAATGACGGCAAGATGCACTGCCGTCTTCAAGCAAGCCTCGGCGTCCACTGGAGTATGTTGTCTCAGCTTCTGTCTCGCAGCGGATTCGGCGTTTACGCATGACACCTGAATGTTTGGAATGTCGACATTGATTCGTTTCGAGTAGTGTGAACGAGCCCAGTCATTGAAGTTGATATCAATGGTGTCGGTTGACAGGAGGAATGCTGCTTCGTCGGCATGAAGCCAGACCCGAACAGATTCAACATTGACGCGTGCAAAGGTGATGTCGTAAAATACCTGGGACGAATATGGTACCAGCGCGTTTTCGTTGTCATCAAAGGTAAAGGCCAGACCCCTTGCGCCCCTGACCAATGCAAGAATGAAGTCGGAGGTGCACTCACCGCTCACGGCGCCAACTCCAATGTCGTAGTTGCACAGATATGCCGGCTCTGTGGGTGGGAGACCGAAGAGTTTATGACCATATACACGAACGCCATCAATGAAAAGTTGAGTGTTGGATGAAGACATTCCAGGGGAGTCCAGCGCCCCCTCCGAGCTACCCAGCGACAAGCTAATGGGGCTGACGCTGATTTCCAACTCCATGTAATAGTTGGTAAATCGCATATCGACGGAAACGCTGGCCAATTCAGCTTGGATGAATCGACTGGCAGAGTAAAGGTTCGTCGGTAGCATGATTCTGAGGTCGTCAAATTTGATGCCCAGAATGACGTCCATGTCATTGGATTTCTTATGGGGTGGCTGATTGGTATTCTCCGCCTGTGGGTTCTTCTGCTTCAATTGTAGTTGTTCCTGGTATTCACCCAACGTCTTGAAGTGGACATAATCGCCAAAGTAGTTGTCCTTCAACAGAATGAAGTACCGAACCACAAAGCCGTAGAGGTAGACATAGGGGGACTGTCCGCGGACATTCAATATCAAGGTGTCAGTGTTGGCAGCCGAAGTCGTTGCATTGTAATGGTAGCCTCCATCAACCACGAGGCCTTCGACGTGGGCAAGTTCCCGAGATTGGAGGAAGGCAGCTTGAGTGTTCCATTCAGGGACCTGAAGGTGAAGATCTAGCAAATCAGTCCGCACATCGAAGGGAATCACGTTTTTGCTTGGTCGAAACGTGTCCACGGGAATCGTCAGTTCGGCGGTGAGACGGGGTGTGGAGAGAATGAGGTACGTGTTGTCCTCTATCACAGTTGCTTTGTCGATGATGTTGGCCTCGTTGACGTTCAGGTAGATTTTCAAGGCGTCCAGGTTAAGATTGATGTGATATTTGAACGGGGTGAAGACAAGATATTCAGGAGGCGGTCCATTTGTCCAGTCGTTGACCAAATCAATAAGCAGGAAGACGTGATCTCGCAAGATGAACAACTCCATCTTGTCACTGTTGATGTTGAAGTACCAGTTTCTTAGTCCATTCCAAGAAATGGGGTTAGAAAGATCGCATCTCAGCCGCTGCGCGCCGGATCGCCAGAGCAGGTCGTGGTTGACGCTGCTGTACAGCTCTGAACTGGGCAAGCTAACGTCAAGCAGAGTCGTGTAACCTGATGAGCTAGCCAACATATCCATTGTGAATTTCACCGTAGAATTTGCAGGAAGCTTCACCTCCAACCAGCCTGCCGGTCTCAACTGAGTGGCATCGCCTTTGCTGTTCTTCTTCGCGCGGTTCCGTTGTTTCCGCCTAGTAGCGCTCTTCGGGTGTCTCATCTGCGGCTCCTTGCCACGCCACCGCCAGTTCTTGGATTCCTCCCTAATAGGAACTCTCATGGTGACGGTGTCGTCCATTTCGACGTAGAGCTTGAACTGAGTAGCAACTCTCCAGGAGCCGCGGTCCAATGGTTGAGCTGGCACCACATCTTTGCATAAACCTGGGAAGAAAAACTTCTGTAGGTCGGCACGCTGGCGGTCGGCCCATGGACCGTAGTTCATCGTCCCTCCTTTGATAGAGAAATTCATGCCCCATTCTGGAGGTTCATTGCCGTTGATGTTGAGGGGGAAGCCCATATCCTTTCGCTGGTGAAGTTTCTTGGTAACTTTGCCAACTGCGTCCCAGTACACTATCAATGTTGCCTCGGGACTGTCCAGAATGGTTGATACCGCAGCGTACTCAACGGACAACCAACGAGCCCTATCGTCTTGGTCGCGATCATCGAGATAGCGGGTCAGCCCTTGCCATTGGCTAACGCCGGGCACCTGGGAAGAAGCTGTATTGATCCCACCGCGAGAGTCAGTGGAAAAGGATTCCACAGAGCGTCTCCAGTAGGGCACTAGGTTTCGGAGAGAATTGAGGGCCCTGCGTCGGTGGTGACGGAAGAGGGATCTCTTTGGAATGGGTTCCTGCCGCTCCGTGTTGGTTCTATCCCGGTTTGCTCGGGATACCTGGTCCTCCTTGAAGTCTTCGTTGTCTTTCATTTCTATCACAGGGTGCTTGAACTGAACCTTGAAAGTCTGGCGGTAAGGGTCGGGAGTTTTGGTCTCTGATGCATCGACGTCGACGGAAATCGAATCTGCTTTGGCCACGAGAATACCCTTGGTGTTTTCATTGCCCATCACGACTGCGGCCTTGTGGCAGTCAATGTGGACTGGAAACAGCTGAAGCATGAATGGCAACTCTGAATCGCCGCCAGAATTTGCTTGCTCGTCGTCGTCCTCGGCGCTTCCAAATCCCGTCGTGGATTGTCGATATGTCAAGACGCCGCGGTCACCCGGGGCTTGCTTCTCATCAGATCGTTGGCCTTCGCCTTTCCCTCCGGCTCCATCTTCGCTGTCTCGTTTTCCCCTTGATCTTAAATGTGTTCCATCTTTTTCCGATGCTCCACTACAGCGAGAGTCTTTGTCGATTTGCTCGGTGAGGCCACGAAGAATTCCATCATACGCCGGGCTGCGATTGTACACGAACCACTCCAAACCAACCAGATCCACGTGTATGCGGCAGGGTAACTCGGCATTGTTTGGCTTTTCAGCTCCGGCGGCGTCAGAATCTGGTTGACGAGAATTGATTATGTCTGCTTCTCGAACTCTTCGCAGCCAGTATCGCCATGTTATATAACCATGTTGAACCATGAAAGTCTCGTTTGCGCCATGATACCGTAAGCCCGTGAAGAAGACTCGGCCGCCGAGAAGAGATATTTGAATCGCACTAATATCGATGTATACGCGGTATTGATGCCAGGTCCATGTCCGAATCGCATAGGAGACTAGAGAGCCAAAGAGTCGGTTGAAGTAGAGGAGGAAGAAGATGGCGAGGATGCCGCACAGGGCCACAAAGATGAGAAATTCACTGGTGAAAATAGGAGTTAGATGACATCCGATCCATATGGGAGCCAATAAGGGAGTAAGGTATCATACTAATTGAATTGAGGGCGTTCTTGCTCTCTTGTCGAGAGGACATCACCAAGTCCCAACAGGGAGGTATTCATAGTGGATGAATGGTGCTCCCGCAGCTCCGGTAGGCTGGCTGAAACAGGCGTCACGTCATCGGAGTCGCAGGATCAAAGGCACAAAAACAGTCGCGCGCAAATGAATCGCAGATCAGGATCGTGGGTGAGGCATGTTCGTTTGTCAAAATCGAGTCGGTCAAGTGCTGTCAGGCCATGTACGAATCGAGGTCGGTAGCTGGCGCTTCCCATTGTGATGATCCATCGTCCATCCCCTGCACTGCAGTTGCTAGGTCACCTAGGTAGCTACATGGGTCGATCGCCGGGGGCCAATCCCAACAATGGAAGGTACGCGCGGGTGTCTGAGGCGCTACAGCCCGCTACAGGTTTAGTGCTAACGCGCTACAACTCGGGGCACACCGGCGCTGTGGCTCCTCACCCGCCGAAGCGCAGCCGCGTCAAGCTCCCCGAGCAAGCCTCGTGGACGAACCACGGGGGCCCTTCAATTCTCGAGACAGGAGGCAGTCGCGCAAGTGGCGCATGAACTATGCATAATTTCGTTCTCCCCAACTCCGATTGCAAACTTGGCTGCATCATTGAGTACATATCTGACGTAGGCCCAACCGCAGGCTGCCATCGCTAAACACTTGTTTCTACATTCACGACGCTCCAAAAACCGACAGTTGTCGTCGTCATTGCGACCCGTCAGCTTCAACCTACCGCGCCCACGTCATCACTCCAAGCTCCCTAGGCTGCCAAATCTCAACCCCTACCGGCGCGACTTCAAAACAGCTTCCCCGATCCTCAGCCATGTACTAGGCCACCCAAGACAAGCAATAATAATAACTCGCAATCTCTCCCTCGAGTTCATCGATCACAATGGAGAGCTATGCAACCACCATGTCGGACGGTGGCACTGGCCAGAAGCTCACATATGCCACCATTGTGGTGTCTGGCGTTGCCTCCCTCGTGGCGACAATAATGTCAATAGTGTAAGGTCTCCAAACTCGCTTGCTCGGAACTCGTCTAATACGATCTTTTCAACGTAGTTCAATCTGCCTCCAGGCAAAAAACTACCGAAAACCTCTATTTCAGCGATATGTCGTCCGAATCCTCCTCATGGTCCCCATATACTCCATAGCTTCCTGGACGAGTATGATCTCTTTAAGGGCCGCCAGCTTTCTTGACCCGATTCGCGATATCTACGAAGCCTTCACCATCTATACGTTCTTCCAGTTGCTTATCAACTACCTCGGCGGCGAACGAGCCCTTATCATCATGACCCATGGTCGAGCACCCGTTCATCATCTCTGGCCGCTCGATCACGTCCTACCAAAGGTTGATATTTCAGACCCGTACACGTTTTTGGCCATCAAGCGTGGAATTCTTCAATATGCCTGGCTGAAACCGATCCTCGCTCTGGCTGCCATCATTATGAAGGCAACTGGCACGTATCAGGAAGGATATATCGGACTCAAATCTGGTTATTTGTGGAGTGGCATTATCTACAACATCAGTGTCACTCTGAGTTTATACTCACTTGGCCTCTTTTGGGTGTGCATGAACCGTGATCTCCAACCTTTCAGGCCGGTCCCAAAGTTCTTGTGTGTCAAGCTCATCATCTTCGCCTCATATTGGCAAGGCTTCTTCCTCTCTATCCTAGTATGGATTGGAGCTATTCCCGATAATGTTGAAGGCTACACATCCGACAACCTGGCAGCAGCTATCCAAGACGCTTTGATTTGCATTGAGATGCCCATTTTTGCCGTTGCCCATTGGTATGCCTTCTCTTGGCATGATTTCGCCGACAATAGCATTCTGTCTGCCCGAATGAAGTTGAACCACGCGTTCCGTGATGCATTCGGCATCCGAGATCTAATCGAAGACACCAAAATCACATTCCAAGGAGATACCTATGGATACAGAATATTTGATTCTGGCGACAAAGTCATGGCCCATGAAGACTCTCGCTCGAGGATAGGAAGACTCAAGGAGGGAATGCGCTATGAAAGGGGAGGTAAAGGAAAGTACTGGATCCCCAAACCTGGCGAGATCAACAGCACGACCCCTCTTCTGTCTTCGAACGGGGAGGCGAGCTCGAATCGCCCTGATCTAATCAACGAAAACATCCATGGCACCTTTGACGAACCACATATTGACGCTGATGACGAGAATCTGTACGACCAAGCACGGCAATTAGAATATGGAGATTGGAACGTAAGTACATATTCTGTTATTTGGCATGATTATGCTTGCTAACAACACGAGACAGTACCCTGTGATCACGGCCAGCGAGCCACTAAGAGAGCGATATCGCTCCGCGGCGAGCTTCGGGACCAGATCTCCTGGTTTGACCCCATCTTCTATGAGACCGCCTGCCATTGGAGAACGCTCTTCAGCAGCTTCTTCTAGCAAGGGCAAGAAAAAGGCTGCGGAGCCTCAGGCCCAACCTGAACCCGAAGCTGTCGTTCCGATCGTCAAGAAGAAGAAGAAGGTTAAGAAGGCTGTAAAGCACGAGGAGCCAGATACATCGAACCTTGGCCTCAATAAGCCTCCTCCAGCAGAGCCGGTCCAAACTCGTGGCTATGATGGTGTTGAGAGTCCAGTCAATGAGGAAGCCAGTGCATGGGGTGCTCGAGATGATTCACAGCAAGAGGATTACATAGCAAGATACCAGCCTCCGGAGGACGATGAGTTCTCCCGTAACATTTGGGGACGGGATGAAGAGTCTAGAGGAGGTTTGTAGTTGTTTGTTCTAGATACCCCTTGTTTCCATAGGTATGGCAGGGTGTGCGAATACGTTTAAGGGCACAGCGAGGAGTTCATGGTTACTTTATTTTTACGTCAAGGGGAAGTTCTCAATGACCTAATATCCATGTGTCTTCAAAACTCCTTCGAGGAGATACGTTGTAGCCCCAAAAAATGGGTATAGATATGGCAACTTGGTTGGGTTGGCTGGTTTGCATCCGGTGCCTTGCATCCTGTCGACATGCCTGTCGCAAGGTACGTACCTCCACGCAGGTACGGTAATTGGTGCCACGGCTGACTTAGCGGCTCTCAACCTTTAAACCAATCATGTTGCCGAACACCACCCGCGATATCTTTCCTCCGAGATTGACAGGCGGTGTGAGAATTTTGTCGGTCAACGAGGGCAGAATCCTACTCCACGGTAAAGCCATCACCAAAGCCCACCAGCCCTACGATTCAGAGTCCATGGGCGCTTCATCGCGACCAGAGCTCCAGATCACGATTCTTGGCCGCACCAACGTGCCCACCTGTTTCTCCAACGAGGTTGCAGGCCGGGTGCTTGCAACGTCCTCCTCGAACACGCAATGGGCCGAAAGCCCAACCCCCTCATCCTCGAGTATTTCGTCCGCGGTCCCAAGCTCAACGACAACAGCAACCGTTATCCGCATACATGCAAACAATGCGGCGAAAACTTCCCCAAGGGTCGCATTGATAGCTTGACGACACACATCACTAAGAAATGCCCCGCCATCTCCGAGTCGGACCGCATGCGTGCGTGTCTCGAGTTGCACGGCATTGCACACTCTCGAGCGGCCCCCGACCGACTCCCGCTCGATGCGCAGCCCAACGGACAACCAGCTGATATCGTAAACACGCCTCAGGGATGGAGTGCCCTCGAAACCCTCGCCGAAGCATCGCGCCAAGTTGATCTTAACGAGAACAGCCGTGGCCAAAATGCTCAAGCTGGCCATGACCCCGCCAACCCCGCCAATGGACAACCTGTTGGTGACCGCTTCGAACTCCAAGAACAATTCACCCTTGACAATCCGCCTGTGAGCTACGAGAATAGACTTCAGCAGAATAGTAAGAGTGAGCACTTCACACTTTTCAAATCCTTGAATCACACTCTTAACCTCAACTCGTCAGACATTGTGCAGAGCCCACTACCCGGCCCCGAATTATCAGCTGAGGAACGTCTTCAGGCGTTTCTTCCTTGCAACAGTCCCCCTCCTGATGCCTCAAACATTTCTGTCGCCGTCGCAGCCGCAGCTCGACTCAACCCTTCCCTACTCGATCCACAGCTTGTCACCGAAAATCCATCGTCAACACCTCCGCCGACCGTCGAGATCCCACCCCCAACAACGGACGCTTCCCCGACCAGTGCAACGGCTCAGGATAATAACATCTCGCAACCTTGGGGCGAAATGACATATCTAGCCACTGCCTCTCCTGTCTCTACAGTCAATGAGCATCCTCCTGCACCAATCCAAATGAACCGTGGTGGGATTCGCATGGACACTAGTGATGTGCCATACAACGGCAAACCTCGCCATTCTCGATCTCGGTTCACGGCAGCTCGACGCAAAGAAGTTCAGGAGGTCCGAAAGATTGGTGCTTGTATCAGGTGCAGGATCCTCCGAAAGAACTGTGGCAAGGGAACGCCCTGTGATACATGCCGGAAGGTTTTGGCTCCAAGAGTTTGGAGGACTGGATGTGTTCGCACCAGGTTGCAGGAACAGATCGACCTCTACTCGGCCGGCGTCCAAGTGGTTCTATCTCAAAATCGAATCAACCACTTGAAAAGCCAACTTCAGGTGATGAGCAATGGTACTGTGCTCGAAGTGTCACATTTTCCGGAACTAGACACAAGCATTGTCTTGGAGGCATTGGTGGCTCTACTGACTCCTACCGATGCGCAGGCTCTCGGGCGAGACAGCAAGGAGCCTGTCCACCAGGCCATTATGATTGATCAGGATGTGCAAGATATTCCTGGCAGGGTGGAAACATATATGCGCGACGTGTTCCATCTTTTTGTCGAACGCGAGGGTTCAAATTTTATGAAAGTCACTCTCGAGCTTGCCATCAGACAACTTGCTGAAGCGGAAGACGACTTGCTTCGGAAAGCCTTGGAGCTCTGGGGCTTGGTGGAATGCATCGATCGCGAGAGGCAATGGAACATTGTTGAGAAACCCAGTACAGACGGGGAGGAACCGAGGTTGATTAAGGAAGTTCAGCCCGGCAATAATGCGGACATTTATACCATGATCTGTATGCAACTAAACGCTGCGGCTGAGAGGAAGGCGAACATCACCTCCCGGTCGTTGCTTAGCGGCATGCATCGAGTGCTCCAAGACAGCAAAGTCAAGATCAACTTCAAGATGTACCTCACTGCACTGATCTTTCTCAACTGCGTTGAAAAGTCCACCTGGGCTTTCAAGGCTTGGGAACAACAGCACCTTCGTCCCGGCTGGCCCCTGGAAAAGGACCCCAGCGACTTTACTCAGCAGGGCGGCAATCTTGCAGGGCTTCTGAAGATGCTTCTGGGCATCCGCAAGGCCCTCCCAGTCACATTGCGTGATGCCAATGGAAAGCTGGCTACTTCAGACTCAGATCCAATTGTAGTCGAGTACTTCCGAAACCTCGATCTCGACTGTGAGTCTTCCTACAAATCCCTCATCTCCTTCCACATTTGCTAACTTGCAAACCAGATGATGCCACACAGCAGCGTCAAGAAGAGTCCCAGTTCAATCCTGCGGACTCGCGCTCTCTCGAGCTCATGTTCTGCTCTCACCTCCTACTCCCGACCGCGCCCGCTGCCTAGACATCTGTGGGCAGCATCTCAGGAAACATTGGGGCCTTTCCTCTCCTGGATTATGAGCAAAGAATGACAATGACAACGGCGTAAAAGTCAAAAAGCGTTTGATTCCAACGGGTGCATTGCACCACCTTAATGGCTAATGACTGCACGGAAATCACATGAATTACTGATACCTTTTCACGACGGATAAAAGTCCTTGTACAATTAGGTACTCGCCCCCGATCTACTCCGTCTGGAGGAAATGATGATGAAAGAAAAGACAAAAAAGACAAGTGGAATTGCGGGTTTAATTGGCGTTACGGTATAGATGAGGAGATACCTCAGGGTCTTCACCAAAAAAAGAGGTCTGCTTAGAAGAAAGTTTTAATTCAAGCTGGAATTTGAATCGTACGCTTTTATTCTCTTTCGATCCTGCCATTATCTTCTTTTGCAGTCATGTTCATGCGCCCATCTTCCCTGTATAAAACACGCTCGTCAAAACCCCCATCCCTGAGTGATCAGGCAGATCCCCATCTAGGAAGAGGCCGTGGAAATACCACTATTGTTTCTGCTCGGCCCATGTCCCGGACGCTTCGGCTTCTTGAAGCAAGCAAACTCATTTTTGCTAGCGTCCCGGAGACGCTTGAGGACATTTCGCATCTCGGGCAGCTCGCTCTGCAGACGGACACGGGCATCGTTATCGGTGCGGCTGTCAAGCTCCTGGTAAATCTGGCTCTGGAGTTCCGAGGCTCGGTCGGTGGTGTAGTGGCTGAGAGTCTGGGCCACAAACTCGACGTCGAGAGTGGCCTGCATGAGAGCTTCAAGGGTATAACGCGGACGGCGACGGAAAGCCTCGAGGAGCTGGACAGACGTCTGTTCGAGAAGGAAAGACAGGACCTGGGTCGAGAGAGATGGAGCCGTGGTCGACACCTGAGAATGAACGAGGACGAGGGAAAGAAGAGCCTCGTAGACATAGGGCTTGGCGGATCTAGGACGCTGGCTGTGGGCGGGTGCCCAGTCAGGGGATGCGACACCAGCTTGGATGGTGTCGCGGAGCTGCTCAATCGACTGCTTGGTGTAGGACTGGAACAGTCGAGCGTCGATCTGGCCTAGAACGTCTCGAATAGTCTTGGATTCGTCCGTCAGCTTGACAGAGAAGGCATTCTCAAACTGCGAGTTCAAACTAGGCACCACCTGCGAGCGCAGTGATTGAAGGTTGCTTAGTGTCATAAGCATCCGAATGTTCTGAGTTGCATGTCAGATTTTGTTCAATAAATCCAGGCCGTCCATGCAGTACTTACTCGATCACCAGCATCCAATGTTCCTTTGCCGGTCAGGGCAGAAGACGCTGCCACGGCAAGCGAATTATCGTCATCAACAGACCAATCATCGTCCGTCTTCTTTAGGGAGCGCTCTGCATTCTCAACCATGCCGCTCAGAGCCTTGTACAGAGTCGTGACATATTGGCTTCGAACCATCTGAAGCAGTTTCGTTGGAGGCGGCAGGACAATATCGCCGGCACCTGGTTTCGACATGGCATCGGAAATGTACAGAATCTTTTGCATGCCCAATAGCAGGGCTCCCTCAAAAGCTGCAAAGCTAGCGGGCATCCTCGTCACGTCACCAAGTTCAACTGATCGCTGCCAGTCTTCCACATATTTGATGTTCTCGGCATCGCGGTTCCACGCTGCGCAAAGGGCAGTTACACATCGCTCCCGAGAAGCACCAACAAGTGACCTCAAGCGATCCAAAACTTGAGGGTCGCTCGAAGCAAGAGGACGAATGCCAGCCATGTCGCACGCTCCAGATCCAACAAGAGCCAGCATCTTGGACAGGTAGTGGACACCACTCATAGAGTTTGACCACGGCGGCCAGAAGGCGAGTTTCTCCCAAGCCTCTCCCCTCTTGGGTGATGGCGGAGGAATGTTGTTAGGGTCAAAGTTGAAGCGAGGGTCTCTTGTAGACGGTGTCAAGTTGCCAGAAATTGGCGTCTGTGGTACAGAAGGAGTGTTGGGCGACAGAGGCATGGGCGAGAACAGCATCGAAATGTCCTCAGGCGGTAGGTCCGCAAAGAAGGCAAAGACATGCTCACGGATCATGTCCACCAGCTCCACGGCTCCCTTCTGCAACTGTGTGACGTTCTGTGGTGAAAGTTGATGATGATGGCTAGATTCGCCCTGATAACCCGTTGCTAGGGTTGCTTGTGTCTTGCCATCGATGAAGCCCTCCACCATCTGCCAGAATTCGACCACCTCCCCAAGGATGCCGCCAGATGCAAGCAGGTTGCTGAGGAACGCGAGCATCTTCTCCCACAACTCAATGACATCAGGGGTGTCAGTTGAAGGTGGTTTGCCTTCAATCACAGGGCGTCCCAGAGATCGTAGATGGTTCGCTATTGCAAGTGGGTTGGGCTTCTCGCCGCCTGCCAACCTCCTGCGAAGCACCTCGATCTCGACTTTAGACCGATCTGCCGTACTTTGGATCTTGCCTTTCAGGTGATCATATCGGCTCAGAAGCCACACCCAAATTGGGTTGTCCTCGGCTCCAAGCTCCAGGAGTAGACCGATGAGTTCCATGTGCTGGTCTTGCGCGCGTCCATTCATAGTCCCCGATCGGGAGGCGTTGTGTAAGTTGACCAGCCTCTTCCACACATCTCTCTTAAAGCTCCGAATCTGCTGGTCAACGTCGTGCCACATTCGGCCGGCGATGACCAATTGGTATAGTTGCGGCTCAGTTGGAGTAGAATCTCGCAGTTCCTCGGCAAGTCTGCGAGCTTCGTCGGCAATTTTCCTTGCGCGATTGTACTCCTCGACTAATGATTCGTAGTCCTTGCGCTTGATGCTATCAGCTACCGAACTACTGAGTTCAACATAGTCCTTAAATCGGGTTAGATGATTCGAGACGGTCTTCAGATGTGCCTCCTTTTCTCGGCCACCAAGTGCCGGACCCCAGACATCTTCTGCCTTTGCCGATACGTCCAGCAGAGGACCCTTGATTCCCAACACACCATATTCGCTCTCTTTGGTGAGCGCATTCTTCTTTCGAACGTCGGGCACAGTGGAGGTAAGCGGGATGTGGCCGCCCATACTGATGCTATTGCGGAAGCTCGTGCGGCTGGTATGACGGGAATGGCTACGAGGGCGAGGACCTTGCGGCTCAACTCCACGATACTTCATTTCCTTATAAACATTGTCGATCGTGGCTTTGGCCTTGACGAACCGCTCAAAATTGGTCTCGACTAGGACCTTGAGAGATGCGGACTTTTGGTCGATAGACTGTGACAGGACATCGAGGCCGGTGAGGAGACTGCGAGTGTCGGCATTTGAATGCATTTGCGATAAAAATAACGCTGGAGAGAATGTCGTCGAAGAGAGAAGGAACCGATTTCCTGTTGCAGTTGTGTCAGCAAGTTGCACACCCAGGTCCGAGCCGTCTCGTGAGACATACGCAGCTTCGTGTCATCTTGAAGGGGAATTCCAAGGTGCTTCAGCGTCCTGATTACACTGTCGGATGTTCCCAGAGGATCAGGTTCGTCTCTCTGCACCAGGCTCCCGACACCTCCAGCGCCAGCTTCTGATCCTGGCACAATACTCCTCCTCGTGCTCACAGCTCTCTCCAACGCTTGAAATCGTGACTTTCTCCGCTGTAATTTCGCGGCGTCCTTCTCGCCATCATCATCAGATTCCTCAAAGTCCTTTGCGACCGGCCATTCTGAAGGGAAAGCTGAGGGGATCTGGTAGAAGTCGAGGATGGTGCGCTCGTAGTCGGCCATGGTGTCGACAGATGGCCAGGAGGTGGGGGACAATTACGGCAGGAGGCGCATGCTTGGCCTCCGTCGCATAGAGCTAGGAGCTGGTAATATTCGCAGTATATTTTCCGCGTAGATTTCTCGGGTGATTGTAGCTAGCTTTATATAGAAAGTATTGCGGATCGGGGGAGCTGCATGTGTCGCGAGCTGGTTCGACGGTGTATCCGTATGTGGTGACATGAAGCTCATGCATGTGGCTGGGCATGTCGCAGCTTTGGACCCAACAGCCTGATGCAGGTATGGGGTAAATGTGGCTTGTGTTAATTGAAGTGAGGCTGGTGTACATGTTCGCCGCAAGTGTGGCAAGTGGCACATGTGGCTCCGGCTCAGAGTGCTTAAGCGCGCTGTGGCTAGTGCCCGCCCCCGGGGGTGGGACCACTCTTCGGACCAAGTCAACGGCGACCCTCGCCCACCGAAGCACAAGGGCCGAAACTTGGAAACGCTTCGCCAGGTGAGCGGAAATCCGGCGGCTCCGAGGCTTGTAGCCGAATAATCTGTCGCCAAGGGTGCCAAACTCCAAGAAAAGGCGCGGAAAAGCGGGGGGAGTGGAGAGTCTGTGGATGCGCGCGCCACACATGCAGTGGCTCGCAGTGGCTTGAGAATTCTGTCACTGGGCACGCCGGGTCGCATTGGGATTGTTTTCTGTTCGGCTCAGCACTTTCGAGAGAAACTTCAAACTTCATTTTCTAAACCTACCTTTTCCTTATCTCGCTAGCCCCCCCCTCTCCCCTCTTCCTTCTCCTCTTGTTTCTTCGAGTCCACGGCTACTCACAATCTCGTCACAATGCTGGCCATTCGAGCTCTCTCCAGCCCTGTCTACAGGCAGACCCTGCATGCAGCTCCCCGCGCTGCTACGTCGTGGGCCGTCTACGTAAGTGACGATGATAGCTTCGCCCACCGATAACACCCCAATGCTAACTCTCATTTTCAGAACCGATGCTACTCGACCGCCGGCGACCGAGTCGCCAAGTACAACGGTACCAAGGACTCCAATGTACGTTTGCGACGGATCAATTTCTTCTTCTTCTTGCTACACCTTGGCCAACCTGGCCCCAGCATCGGCTGGTCCGAGCAATGTTGCCGAGTTAAAATCACTCAGTCGCAAAGCCTCGGCAAGGGCCAAATAACTTCGCAGCTTGCTAACCATGTCTCTAGGGCAACTACCTCGTCAGCTTGATCGAGGGTGACGGTATCGGCCCCGAGATCTCTCAGTCTGTCAAGGACATCTTCGCCGCCGCCAAGGTACGCTCCACCAGCTTCCTCCCTCGTGTAAGCCGCGATGCACTAACACGCCTCATAGACTCCCATTGCCTGGGAGCCTGTCGACGTCACCCCCATCCTCAAGGACGGCAAGACTGCCATCCCCGACCTTGCCATTGAGAACATCCAGAAGAACAAGATCGCCCTCAAGGGTCCCCTCGCTGTATGTATAAACCTGGCGCACAACAACAGAATGGTTCGGCAAGTTCGGTATGAATCTAACCAACTCGTTTCTATAGACTCCCATTGGCAAGGGCCATGTCTCCCTCAACCTTACCCTCCGACGAACCTTCAACCTCTTCGCCAACCTGCGACCCTGCCGCTCCGTCGCCGGCTACGAGACCCCCTACGATAATGTTAACACTGTCCTGATCCGAGAGAACACTGAGGGTGAATACTCTGGCATTGAGCACGTTGTTGTTGATGGAGTCGTCCAGAGCATTAAGCTCATCACCCGCGAGGCCAGTGAGCGTGTCCTCCGATATGCCTTCCAGCACGCCGAGTCCATTGGCCGCAAGAAGGTTCGCGTCGTCCACAAGGCCACCATCATGAAGCTGTCCGACGGTCTGTTCCTCAAGGTTGCCCAGGAGGTTGCCAAGGACTTCCCCGGCATCGAGTTCGACGCTGAGCTCCTCGACAACTCCTGCCTCAAGATGGTCACCGACCCCACCCCCTACAACGACAAGGTCCTCGTCATGCCCAACCTGTACGGTGACATTCTCTCCGACATGTGCGCCGGTCTCATCGGTGGTCTGGGTCTCACCCCTTCCGGTAACATTGGTGACGAGTGCTCTATCTTCGAGGCCGTCCACGGTTCCGCCCCCGACATCGCCGGCAAGGGTCTGGCCAACCCCACCGCCCTCCTCCTCAGCTCCATCATGATGCTCCGACACATGGGCCTCACCGAGCACGCCTCTCGCATCGAGACGGCCATCTTTGATACCCTGGCCGAGGGCAAGACCCTGACTGGTGATCTTGGTGGCAAGGCCAAAACCCACGAGTACGCCAACGCCATCATCTCAAGGCTGTAAATAAAGATTAAATGCCTGCCGGTTCCTTGGGTCTGTTCGCGTTTTTGTTTGGGGGTATTATTTTGTGTAACTGTACCAATCCTAGATTAAGGCACGGCGAAATGATGATTTGAATTAATGCCCAATCGTGTCCCTCCTTGGGGCGGCCAGTTTAAAATTGGATGGAAGATGTGAACGTTTGAATGCACACTGATTGACTAGTACTTTCATTTCCTTCCATCCCAGCAATCAAGCGCAACCTACCGACCTGGTTATATCTAATTTGCCTCCCAGTTCGAGAGGATAGTTTGTAGGGTTAGCTTGCCCGTAGCCTACCCTAGACGCCTCATGCTGTGCGAATAAAGCCTTGACTCGTCCAACTCTGACTACGTGTACGCAAAAACTGACCATAGAAAAGGGAACAACTGAGCCGCATGTGACGGCTTAGAACCTGTGTCATTACGAGCTCTTTCCTTAAAGCTAGCGTCGTTTGCTAGGCCTCGCGCCATGAGTTGTCATGATACAGCCCGCCGACAAAGCAAAGTGACACCCTTGACCCACCTGGAACCACAGCATGCATGTCATCCATCATGGCTACTAACTGAACGCTTGCAGCACACGAGACCCGCGTCGCTGCGACGAACCGTGTCCGACCCGACTTGTTTTGTTATCCTGAAATACCTCATAACGTACTTGGTAAGCTATCGGACTGCGTGTGAGCCCAGCTCGCTAGACCTTCTCTGGAGAGATCCCTTGTTCCATTATCGAAAAGAAAGAAAAACCCATATTCCGCCCCTTCGCTCCATCTCAATTCCTGGGGTAGTGAATGTCCCATCATCCATGTACGCCAAATCCCACGGCTTGCAAGTTCCTGCCCATCTTGCGTGCGCTCCTTGAATTCCCATGCCCGTCCATACGCCCATTTAAAATCGCCCAAACCGAATTTCCTTCTCAAAGATTTTGATGCCCCATACCTCATAGAATTGGAGGACTCCCACAGTCTTGAGCCGAAGTCGCTTGCCGCAGTTGAAGGCATCGTCCTCGTCCTCCTCGCTCTCGCTCTCCGAACCCCAGTCGCTTATTGGCAATAGCGGAAGTGAGTCGTCGTGACCGGGACTAGTCGTTGCCTTGCCCTTGCCCTTATTTCGCCTCTTAGATGGCTCCTCGCTCGTCGTGGCTGACTTCGACGGTCGGATAACGCGATCTAGCCGATCGTCTTCCATAGCGATCCATTCCAGCTGGAGCTCGGGATGATGAGACAGGTTGTCAACGATGAAATTTAACGTTTCTCGCATGACCCATATGCAAGTATCGTTATTCCTGAAGCGGAGGATGTTGATGGCTTTCAACTTGATCAAACCAGCAAAATACTGCATGAAAGCGTGCTACAACCAACGTTAGCCCAGTCCGTAGACCTGAAATGTTTCTGTGTCTTACCACCGCGTGAATGTTCATGCTGACAGCCAATTCCTCGAGCTGGGCTCCCGCGTTACAGATGAGGATCATTGCCTTCTGATTCGCGTCCCACTTGGAGCCGTTGGACTCATCTTTGATCATCAGTCGTTTCAATGTGGGCATGTGCTTCTTCAGCACAAGACGTCGAATTTGATCCATTGTCACCGTCGACTTGGGAGCGAAGCTTTCTGGCCTATGTTTCGAACCACGTTCGAGCAAAAAGAGCTCATGCAGCTCGTCCAACTGTGACATGCAGTTGAGGAAGGCGGTTGACACATTGTCCGTGAAGACACTCCGCAGGGCCAACGGGCGAACCTTGTTCTCCTTGGCTAGTAGTGACCAGATTGGGGCCTGGTTGCCGACGTTGAGGAGAGTGAGGTTCTTGATACACGAAAGGTCCATAGCCCTTGACAGTACAGATGCCTTGACAGGAATCAAGTGGATACTAAGCGTTTCCAGCGAGAAACCTCGTGTGTCTCGGATATAGTTGTCCATAGATCGTTGACAGTGTCCAGATTTAGGTTTCCCTTGGTCGCTGGGTAGCATGTTCTTTAGGTCATCAATTTCGGCCCCAACAGTTCGAACTTGACTTTCGATCTCAGCACTAGACCGGATAAGTTCTTGTACACGGGCATGAGTCTCCTCAACCTGATCTAGGTCGACATTGCTTCCTTCTTCACGCAGTTCCCTTATTTTCTGGCCAAGGGCTAATGACTGCTCTTGGAAATGGCTGAGATTGGACGTCAGCGTTTGCGAGTTCTCCAACCCAGCGATGAAGGTTGTGACTGCTCGGCTTTGAAGAGTCAACCCGTTAGAGGATGCCAATTCTCCGAGGGCATTGGCTGTTGCAACTGCCTCTGAAACATTTTCTTCGTCCGTTTTCCCCGGTTGATCGTCAGACTCGTCGTCGACATCATCTTCATCCTCATCGGGGTGTTCGATGTCAATGTCGTCAGGCGTCATGTCGCGCTCGACACCTTTGCCCTTAGAAATGTTTGATGAGGTTGGCGGACTCGTCACTTCAGACTTATCTGATCCATTCTCTTGGCTTTCCGTTTTATCCTCTGCAGCTCCAGAGTTATTGCAGCCGGAAGACTCCCCTTCGGATACTTTAGTAGGAACATCTTTTGATTCAACGTATTTCCTCGCAGCTTTCTCTATCACATCCAGAATATCCTGCTGTGAAGCAGAGAAGTGCCGAGAGCCATTGGTCAGAGTCATTAACCTTGTAGAAACCCCTTTAAGGGCAGCAACAAACTCCTCTCGAACATCTGCAACCCCGTCATTTCCGGCCTCCTCAGCTTTGTCGTTCTTTGATGAAGCATCTCGAGGGTCCCTTTGGAATGGGGACTTCTTGACAATAAAAGGCTCGACATCGAATATTCTCCCCAGGACAGATTCTTGGACTTTTCGCTCTTCCTGCGATCGGAAGGTTTTCGGAGGACCGTGATCGCCAAAGTTGGAATCTGGTGGTGAGGCTGGGGGTACGTGAAACTCGTCATCAACATCTGAATCTTCCGGATCAGAGTCTCCCGTCAGAGTATTCCGCGCCTGCGACGCTAGGGAGTCGGACAAAGAAAGTTGCAGCTCCTTCAATGTTGAAGACGAATTGCGAACGCAAGTCTTGAGCTCGGTCACCACATCAAGAGTGTCAATGTCGAGAACGGAAAGACTCTTGAGCCTGCCAAAACCCGAGATAGTTGGTGGTTCTGATGAAACGAAAGGACGTTTCCCCGGCTGTCCCTTAAACTTGGACGACAGGAAGTTCGAGGACGACCCACTTGTCGCTGGGGGAGGAAACGGCGGAGTCAGAGGCGGCGGCGGAAGGTCGGACCAGTGACTCTGGGGCGGCACATCGTCGAGGAGAAGAGGGAGTGGTGGAGGAGTCGTGTAGTATGACTCGCCGGATTGCATGCGGATATGGAGTTTCGTCAAGGTCCGAATCTTGTGCAGTTCCCGATATACGGGTCTGCTTAGTTCCACCCGAATGTTCCACCTAACAGCAGTCAATTAACACAGGAAAGGACAAAGAGATATATATGTGGTGTTACCCACCGGAACGCCTCAAGGGCCTTGGCCTTTCTGAGGGTGAGGCACAACAGAGTGTTGAGAAACTTGCCACAGCTCGCACTGTATAGGTAGGGCTTGTAAGCATGTTCGCCCTTGACCCCGGTGCTCACGGTATCCATGGACAGTTCCTTGAGATGCTTGGCATAATTGTACTCGCTTGTAGTGAATGTGTCGAGACCACCGGCAAGCCCATCTATGGGCGAATCGAACCTAAGGTCATCGTCGTCAGGAAAGAGAATGTTGAAAGTCCGGTATAGTTGGGACGCGGCGAGTTCGTGGAAGTGTTTCGAGACTAGGGCGACGCAGATGAGGTCTGCTTGAGAGCACTATGAAATTGTCAGTTGAATGAGTAGCGCACGAGAGTGAGTAGGTCCATGGGGTGGCATACGTGGGAGAGAATCTCCTGTTGGGTTTCTGCTGGGAGATCGAGGAAAGTGAGCGCAGGCTTGGGTGCGGGGGCAGCCTCGTCGGCAGCAGCCTCCGCAGCCATGATCGCTATTGTCGGGAACAGCGAAGCAATTTGGTTGTCGCAAGATGCGTCAAGATGAGGACAGATTCGCGGGAGGGGATGAAGGGTGGGAAAGACGAGGACTCGGGCGTACCGACGTCACTTGGAGTGGAACGTGACCGGTTTGAAGCGGAGCAATGCGATGGACGATTGCGACTTGCGACGGGGAACAGACCAGTTCGCAGGGCCGTCTCGGAGAGAGGGCGGGCGAGATTGGGGGCGACGGTAAAGGATGCACGGATAACCAGGACAGGTCGGGTAGTTGAATATTCGCAGATGACAGCCGACGAAAAGGCAACGTGAGAAGCCAGTAAACAAAGTCGCACGCAGGTTGCGGCGGCTCTTTGAATGGACGGGAGTGAAGTTGGATGGCGGGGCGGATCAACGATTCGCTGCCCGTGCTCGCTGCAGGAATACAACCTGGAAGTCTGGAGGAGTGGAGAGTTGCCAATGGAAGGAGCCAAGGTGGTTGTGAGGGGGGGCCTCTCTTTCCGCGACAGAACTTGGAGATGGGGCCAGAGTGAGCCGGTCAAGATTGAAAGGAAGAGGGAAAGAAGAAGAGGAAGAGGAAGAGGAAGCGTGGAGTCGGACGGGATGGGATGATCAATCGAGGCCGCCTTGCTGCAACTCTGCTCCGTAACTGCGGTATGCACGAAGTCGCCGTTTGTCTGGTGCGCACCCTTCACCTGGCCTGGGGCGTCTGGATGATGGGGGTTGGAGGGGTTTTCGAAAGGCTGGGCGAATAGGAATCATTGATGGAAGATGGCATGGGCATCTCCGGCATGGGTTGATGGGGACATGGGGCCATGACGGGACGGGTGGGCGAGTTTTTAGTGTGCAACGGTTGGAGTGTAATTGCGCATTCGTTCATTCAGTGAGGGTGGCTTTCGCTTGTCGTTGCGAGTGGGTGAGTGAACGAACGAATGAATGAATGAATGAACGAATGAATGAGGATGGGAGTGTGCTACAACGATTCACCTACACTCAACCAGAACAAGACACGGAGCTTTGATATCTACAAATACACCAGGCTCAATAAACTCGCGTAGGTATTTGAGCCAAGGAAGAACCTCGCGTACCCTTGTTTGTTGGGCCCCTGTATGGACGAGGTGTATGTTGCTCAATTCCTCCATCTATTCGTAGCTTTGGTCTGTACATTTTTCACCGAGTAACTTGGCATCTACCAAAGGCAGAGGCTCCCATGTCCTATCAATACTTAAAAAACAGATTATGGGTGAAGAGGCACGATTTCACAAAACAACGTCACGCGTGACCCTGGTCCCCCTTCATTAACATATGTTATTCCAAAGGGTTGCCAACAAACAACAACCAACAAGAGCGTCCACCAAGATACATGGTCGTACATGGAATATGGTTGTCAAGAGAAAAGGTGCGGCGCTAGACCTAGTTACCGTGGGATGATTAGAACGTAGTTAAATCGCCTGGAGCTGTTTGCTCTTGGTTCAATGCCACAAGGGTTTTGGGGTTGCACATCCACTGCCGAGCCGGGCAGCGGATGCCGGGATGAGCCAGGTGGGATTGGACTGAAAGACTTCTAGTGTTGGGGGGCTTCAGGGGGACGCCCATACCCTCGTTCGTCTCCCTGTACTCTGTATTTGTGGCTTTGATGGAAGAAACGTGGGGGGGGGACTGGATCATCATCACTTCTAAGAATGTAGTCAGTGCTAACATGGCCCCCTCTTCGCGGCATTCGATATGGAAAATACATAGTTTGGCGCCATCATGGGGCGCTTTATTTTTTTTTGTCGCAGCACAAGCCCACTTGGAGGCTGTGGAGTCTCGCGCAACTGTGAATGTTTCGATGGCCTATCCAGGTGGGAGGTGAGGGTGAATCAGCCTCACCCTGTGCTCCGAGGATGGGTAACACTCGCAAGAGAAATCCCCGAACTTGACGTAGGACCTGCGTATGGCCTAGGAGACAAACTGGCTAGGGCTGAGAACTCAGGCACTGATCACAGGTGCAACCCAATTCACTCACACCCTTCTGGACCGTCGACAGAGAGGCACTAGGGTCATGATCAGGGTGCTGCTTTTAACGATGGAATGACAGATAGGATGGTCAAAGTTGCCACAATTTCGGTCTCGACTCGTTGGACGAAGCACCCAAGTTCTCGTGCCGAGTCATAGACGATGATGGTCTTAGAACCGAGCCATCTCGCATGCAACAAGAATCCTTCCTCAGCCGCAATTGTGCTAAAAATCGACAGAGTCTGTTGGCTCGACGGCAAAAGATGAAACTTGGGGGGATCTGACCTAACAGAGCATCTTTGGGTCCACTTGCAAGGCTGTGCCCCCGGGCCGCCTAGTCACACCAAACATAGAGCGCCCACTGCCCACTGCCCATCACCCTTCAATCAGGCCGTAATAACTGCCAGCAGGAGCCGAAAACCCGTCTTGGTGGTTTCCATCTTGTGTCATCCATCCCCTCTCTTTAAAACTTCCACAGCTCCTTTTTCGAACCCCTTTTCTCTTTCCGTTTATTTTCATTCAGCCTTATCAGATATATTTCTGTTTCGTTTCATTCCGTTGCCGTTCTTTCCCTTCTTGTACGAGATCCACGTGCTTGTCCAACCATCTGAAGTGGCGCTTCCTCTCCCCAACGCTGTTGTTGGCATTGACCCAGGAGAGAGGCCTTCCGTTCATCATCGACAGTCCATCATGGCAGACACCGAGGAACCTCAATTTTCAACCTTGGCTGAGCGCATAGCAGCTCTGAACCAGCAGAAGAACTTCAAAAGTAACGCTGAGCCCATTCGCAAACGGCCACCACCACCTCCCCCACCAGGCCGTCCTGCCTTGGATAGCAGGACTCAGTCACTACCAGTACCCGTCGCCTCAAATCCATCTACAAGCCCTCCAAGCCCGAGGAGTCCATTGGTTCCTCCCAGACCCAAACGAAACAACGTGCCACCAGCGCTCGAATCAGTTGACCAGAACAATGTCGCCCCACCTCCACTTCCCAGCCGTGCTGTATCCAGCCAGACACTGCCTGTTCTCCCTCCCAGGCGATCAACAACACAGTCCAGCTTGATGGTGAGACGAAACTCTGGCTCTTCGGAAATATCACAGCATTCAACCTTGTCGTCTTTGTCTGTGGGCCATACGGCGTCATCAGTCACCAGTCAGGGCTCAGAGGGCACCATCTACAAGTTGCCCCCAGCATTCGACCCGGCCAGTCTCCCCAAGTTGCCACCCACCAAGAGAGAACGGGAGGCCAAGCAAGCAGAAGAGGCGGCCCAACAAGCAACTCATGCCAAGGCTCGCGTTGCACCAGCCCGCCCAATTCCCACCCCTGCAGTACGACAAATTGAGCCTGCTCCTGCACCCAAGCCCGGTCTTCCCCCAAGACTCCCTTCACGGCCAGCAAAACCGCAGCAAAATGCAACAGCGGTAACGGCAGAGCCCGCCTTGCCTCCCCGGAAGCTGCCCCCTCGGCCAGCGGCTAATGTGAAACCGTGGTATACCAATGGACTTTCAAAGCCACAAGATCAACAACCTCCCAAATTCCCAGGCCGACCTACCATTCCAGGCCGCCCACAGTCCAATGACGAGCCTCCTCCAGTGCCGCTTGCCTCTCGCCCTACGTTTGCACAGATTGATGCTGCTTCTTCCCGACCGGTTGCACCCACTCGGCCTGCCATCGAATGCTGGCTTTGTCACGACTGGAGTGGCCCTGACGGAGTAGCTGCTCAATTTCCGCGAGATTCATTGCCGAGGAATGATCCCGTTGGCCACTTGGCTCGAGGACTTTGCGACCCATTCCCGTCATACACTGAGAAGGCTCGGGCAATCTTTACCTGGTTCCATCATAATATCCGATACGACACCGTGGCATTCTTTGGCAACAATATCAAGCACATGACCGTTGAGGACACCATCTTCAGCGGAAAAGCCGTATGTCAAGGATACGCCGAGGTGTACAAGGCCATTGCGAACAGAGCTGGCCTTGAGTGTGTTCTCGTCAGCGGCCATGGAAAGGGCTACGGATACACGCCTCTGAAGCCAGGAGAGCGTCCACCTCCCGCTAAAATAGACGGGCACGCATGGAACGCGGTCAGAATCGATGGCGGTGAATGGAAACTTTTGGACGCTTGTTGGGGTGCTGGCTACCTTGACTCAAGCACGAATGAGTATACGCAGAAGTTCTCGCCGGACCAATTCATCCGACCGAACGAGAAGTTTGGTTGGTCGCATCTCCCCAAGGAGACCAAGTATCAGTTCCGAAGCGACGGCAAGGTGATGGGATGGGACGAGTATTACGTTGGCGAATTCGTTGGGGAGACACTCACCTGCTACAACAAAGTGAATGAGGAAGGAATATCTCCCGAGAGCGTGCTGCCAAGAGAAAAAAATATTGCTGTCAACAGCGGCGAGGTTGTACGATTCCAGTTTTCCAAGATTTGCGAGCATTGGACTTCGGAGAAATTCGGGTTGGGAAAGCCTCCCCTGCTGATGCTCAGTATCAAAGGAGTCGATGGACGGAAGGAAGAGATGATAGTTATGGAAACGAACGGCCACTGGCATTGGGTTGACGTGAACGCAAGAGATCTGGGTGCCCCAGGCCAGTTTGTCCAGGTCTTCATGGTCACATCGATCGATGGGCAAGACGCTCGGGGCGTCACGGCGCAAGAATATCTTTCAAAGAAGGGAAAGGTGGGCATGAGTTGGAGTGCCGTGATGAGATGGGAGTTGGTATAAAACGGGTCGATGATATCTAATAGAGCATGTAATGAAGGATATGATGGATGGATATATAGGGCCGATACCTAACTAGTGGGAGGAAATCTGTTTTCATTTTGCTTACTACGAAAAGAGCTTATGAAATAAGAAAGAGAACGCAAGGGCAATTTAGGAGTCTTCACAAGTCTAGACTATTCAATGGTGCATGGTATGGGCAAGGCCGCTATAGCTTAAGTAGGCTCATTGGTGAGTCAAACGGTGTTGTTCCCCACGTGAAAGCGATGGGGGCTACACTCACGATCTGTATCGGCAAGATATGGCGCATGCCTTTCCCTCCGAGACCCTTGTAGTTCCCCGCCTCGATCATCACCACTACACTACTGCACAACATCGATCAAGATAAAAGAGGCCTCCGCTGGCTCACTCTTCAGGGGACTCAACCCTTTGTGACGTAGGTGGTCCTAAACAGGTATTCCGCATCTCAGAAGTCGTCATGATGGAAAGCAACGCACATGTACAAAGTCAAGATGGTGCTCAGCCACCCTGTGATATCATTCATCGGTGTGGGTTTCTATTAAAACGGCTGCGAGCCCGAGATGAGACGCAAATGGGTAATCTCGCGTATTAGTGGTGAGATAGGTTGAATATATGTACGGAGTACTTACTAGAGCTTGCCGTAGTGTGCGAGCCCCTAGTGGTATTGGATTGGATTGAAGTACTCTTTGTATTTAGCCCATGTTTTTGCTTTTTCTTGATTTTAGCGCGGCAAAGACTTTTGGGACCTTCCTCTGTATACGTAGGTAGTTATCTATCTACTAGGTACCTAGTTAGTACGCAGATAGGTCGAAACTATCCATTCGTCCACGCACCCAGGTAGGTACGAATTGGTAGGTCAAGGAGATTTGGAGGTGGTGAAACGATACCTACCTACCCAAGCGGATTGCAGAAAAAATGGCACACACAACGAGGCTGACATAAATGCCGGAGTATGCTACGTACATAATATCCTAGTAGGTGACCGCACTATTTTGTCTGCGACTCATCCCTGTGCCTCTTGGTGTGCCATTTTTTTGCGACCCGCTTGCTACCTAAGAAGCAGGTAGTCCTTACGCGCATACGTATGATACCTAGGTACGTAAGACTGCTCTTTCTATTGCTTTCCCAGTTATCTCTTTCCCCTCTCAACGCTGAGTCATCAGCAGCGGCACAGCTCATTAGTAGTAGGTAATGGATTGAAAATTCAATCATGCATTGTCGCGGCACGGAACACTGTCAATCCAAGAAACGCGGAATCAAGTCTGAATTGGTGCTTTGTTTTTCATCCCACAGCCTCTCCAACGCCTCTCACCCCTCACGTGGTCCATCCGAAGTTACCCGGATGGGGAGCTTTTTGGAGACGGGCGTGAGACTCCCCACACGGACGCAACCTCACCGAAGCGACGCGCCTCTCGCACCGAAAGCATCCCATCGAAAGACGGGGTTGATGCTTTCGATCCCCCATACCCTGCCCTATCCCAGCAATTGACGGGCTCCCTCCTCCGAAGCATGCAAATGCCGGGCCCTGTCTCGACTTTCTCAGGCCACAGGAGAAGCTCCCCGGGCCCCGACAAATGGAGACGAAGCAAAGAAAGCAAGACAAGCTCCAAGAAACCAAGCCTTTTAGCGCCTCGGCCGCATGCAGTCGTTCCCAAGGGTATCCATGGCTATCGTCGTCCATTCCCCGCACTTGGATAGTTAGCGGCCACAATGGCTTGACTCTCGCGGGCGCCATTGGACCGAAGTTACGAAGCTTGTGCCGCCAACTTACGCCAAGGAACGCTCCCCCTTCTGGGGCCCTCTCATGATGAGAGAGAGGCGAGACTAGGAGACCTTGGCATGCACACAGCCCCGAAGCTTGCTACTTGACTGACTGTCGTCGACTCTTTGCGTCTGCGCTCTGCAGACCATGCACCCACTCATGCGCCATGGAAGGCCTCGGTGTGCTTCAATGTATTCGGCGGGGTTTGCCAAAAGGTTGTCTGGGCCCGGGCCTATCAGCTCATCGAGATAAACTCTCTCGTGACCTCTTGGCAGCAGAGATAGGCGGCACCGTTTCGTGCCAGTAACATTGTGGCCGAGGTCGCGGTGGGATCGCCAAGACACCATGTTCGCTGTTGACGGGGCCCGTCCGATGATGTCTTGAATGCATCCCGCCATTCTGGGAACCCTGCCATCGCTCGCCCTCCATATAATAGTTAGCCCACCACCCCCGAATTTTCGCCCCGACCCCCTCCCCCGGCCTTCTCCTCGAGCCTCAGCCTTATCCACAGTGGCCTGGCCAACGACCGAAGAGATGGGATCCTCATACAATGAAAACTACGACCTACATGACACCACGCATATAGATCAGAGAGTTGCCAATGTCGACCAAGATGACGCCGCCTCCATTGCTCCGTCGGATCCGGACGCCCGCGACCTGCACGACCAGGTAAAGGCCCAACGAATCGAGCACGAGGACTTGAATCGTGAGAATAAACAGGTATGTGGTCGTCTCCCTCGCGTTAATGTTGTATCTGGCATCTAATTTGCCTTCTCAAAATAGACGTACAAGGGATTCCTTCTCCTTTGGCTCGCATGGCAGAGCACCGGCGTTGTCTATGGTGACATTGGCACCAGTCCCCTCTATGTTTTCAGCTCGACCTTTTCAAAACAACCTTCATGGGATGACCTCGTTGGAGCATTGTCCATCATTATATGGTCTCTCACTCTCATCGTCACCATAAAGTACTGCTTCATCGTGCTTTCAGCCGACGATGACGGTCAGGGTGGCACCTTTGCCGTCTACTCGTTGCTGGCTCGTTATGCGAACATCGTCCGCACTGACCCAAACTATCCCGAGAGGATCATGATTCGGCTGGAACGAGAGGTAGGCCATGACCTGCCTCCCGCTGGGAGGATAGTCCGAGATTTCCTTGAGAAAAGTACAGCTTCACAAGTCATCCTCCAGATTGTCGGTGTGCTCGGCGTTTCCATGGTTGTTGCCGACAGCGTTCTCACCCCGGCTCAATCAGTCTTGGGCGCCGTACAGGGGATTCAAGTTGTTCGACCCGATTTGGGGAGAAATGCTATTGTCGGCATATCGTGCGGTATCTTGGTCCTTCTATTCCTGCTCCAACACCTCGGCACCTCCAAGATTGGCACCTCTTTCGCCCCGATCGTTGTCGTCTGGCTCATTTACAACCTGGTCATAGGCATCTACAACCTAGTTCTATACGACCATACGGTGCTCAAGGCATTCAGCCCTCATTACGCCTTCCTCTATCTCATACGGACCGGTACAGAAGGTTGGAAATCACTGGGGGGGCTTTTACTGGCTTTTACAGGAGTTGAGTCGCTTTTCGCCGATCTGGGAGCATTTGGCCAGCGAGCTATCCAAATCTCCTGGCTTTGTTTGGCTTTCCCCTGTCTTCTCATCACTTATGCCGGCCAAGCTGCGTATATTTCTCAGGATGATGAGGACGCCTTCACCAACCCGTTCTTCCGAACCTTGCCCGGCGGAACTTTCTACTTCAGTCTCGTCATCGCCACTTTGGCCGCCATTGTTGCTAGCCAGGCTCTGATCACGAGTTCTTTCCAGCTCATTTCTCAACTGATGAGGCTAAGCTACTTCCCACACATCAAGGTTGTCCATACAAGCCGCCGATTCCACGACCAGATCTACATGCCTTTTGCCAACTGGCTGTTGATGATTGGAACCGTTATTGTTACTGCTGTGTACAACAATGTAAGTGGGATGATGACTGTTATTGTGATACGATCCTAACACGCTTTCTGCAGACAACGAGTCTTGGCCATGCTTATGGAGCCTGCGTCATCATTGTCACCTTCATCACAACTTGCTTGGTGTCCCTGGTAGCGCTCATCATTTGGCGCATCCCTTCACCGATTGTTTTATTCGTATTTTTGATCTTCATACTACTGGATGGCGTGTATCTGTCTGCAGCCTTGAACAAAGTTCCGGATGGAGGCTGGTTTGCCATCGTGTTGTCATTCATCCTGTCAACCATTTTCATCCTCTGGAGATGGGGTAAGGAGCAACAATGGAAAGCCGAGGTGAAGGATACAATCCCGCCATCCGAGTTTCTTTATATGTCTCGCAACAACTCCATTGCCAGAAGCGGGAGTGACAGTGGTAGCCCGGTCGGGCTGAGGCTTCGTCCCGAGTTTGGAGGTGGGAATATCTCAACTGTCCCGGGACTCGGTGTCTTCTTCGACAAAGTTGGCGGTATCGGCGACGACCACATCCCGAAGGTGTTTACGCAGTTTGTCCGGAAGTTCCAGACAAGGCCGCAGGTCGTCGTCTTCTTCCACATGCGGTCCCTATCACAACCGACTGTGGCCCTTGGGGACCGCTTCGTCATCAACAGGGTCACAAACAAAATCCATTCGTGCTACCGCATCACCCTACGGCACGGCTATATGGATGATGTCCTTACACCAAATCTAGCACATAGAATTGAGGCGGAACTCACCGGATTTATCACTCGAGGCAACCCAGCAGCGCATCCGGACCTTCTACCTCCTGACGAACGCTATGAGCTCGAGGCTCTTCGTGCTGCACAAGAAGCTCAGACAGTATATCTTATGGGAAAACAGACGATGCGAGTGGAAAAGGGTAAGGAACGAACCATCAGGAATCTCATTCGACGGGGGGCCTTGGAATGTTTCTTGTGGATTCGCGAGAATACGCGGACAAAGCTGGCAAACTTGGACATTGATCCGGATGACATGGTTGAGGTGGGCTTTGTAAAAGAAATATAACGGCATAGGAAGGACGGGGGTACAAGGACATATTGCACAAATTGGAGTTTTGGGATATTTTTTACAACGGGATCAGGCGCCTGGGTTTGGGAAACTGGAAGTAAGGAAAGGGCGGGTATCTATGAGTCTACGACATATTGACGAAAACAGACGCCCTTGGTCTGGTCTCGACACTGGGATCTTTGAATTTGTAGCTATAGCGAGGTCAGACAAAACTAAAAGTTAATCAAACAGATGGATAATACAAACCGATGGATAATACAAACCGATGGGCTTCATGTGTCTCTCTCTTGGTGTTGATCATATGGATTTAGAATCAGGATCTGTCTCTCTGCATGAAAAAGATCTGATGTCTCGGATAGTGTGGAACTTGGTTCGTTACGCCGTGGTATGTTTCCCGCGACTGGCGATCAATGTGTCTCAAATGAGTGCGAAATGGTGCAAGGCTGCTTTCTGTGCTTCAAATAGCAGCAATCAGAGTGGTACTACATCTAAATACTAAGATTTTGAGTGCATGTCTAATAAAGCCTGTAATTCCTGGCGTTTTGGGGGATTTATGCAAAGGGCAGTCGATACTCATCAACAACAACATGTCCAACTATGCTCGATTTACCAATTGAAATTCTCTCTCTTGCGGATACGGCCGCCAAACTTGTAAATCAGGGCCGGAATGGGGATGAGCCCAATGGCAATGAAGCCCAACAGGGAGTTTCCCCAGCCAACACCAAGGGCGTCGTACATCTGAGGGCCCGCCAGAGGCAGGAAGGCCGCGACGACGCTACGCATGACAGAAAATGCAGCCAGGGCACTGGCGGCGTACTGGGAATAGGCGTCAACCAAGTAGGCTTGGATGGGCAGCCAGATACCAACGATGCCCAGACCAAAGGGAATCAGACCAATGACGGGCACGATCCAGTGGACGGCCTTGTCGGCGGACCATCCATACCAGAAGAAAGTTATGGGCAGCAAGAACGCAAAGTAGATGCAATCCGGCAAGCGCATCTCAGGCTCGTAGACACCGCCGTTGGCCTTTGTCATGCGCACGACAGTCTTGTCGGACATGGTGGAGAAGATGCCTAGGCCAACCATGTAGCCGATGAGCAGCGTCAGGTAGACGATGCCTGTGATGCCAATAGACCAGCCATAGCTGCCCTGGAAGACGATGGGGATGGTGTTGAAGAGTAGGTACAGACATCCATAGGCAAAGGCAATGTACAGCGAGACGGCAAAGACGATGGGAGAACCGAAGAGAAGACGGATTGGTCGTGTGAGACCGTTGAAGATGATGCGGCGGCGCGGGAGCACAGGGGCCGTCGGGTCGACGTAGCAACTCCGGAGCTCGGGACGGTTGAGTTCCTTGCGGAGACGGTCCGTCTTCTGTCTTATGAGGACCTGGTGGTTTGTCTCGCGGTTTAGGAAGACCATGGCGCAAACGACAATGGTGGCCGGGATGAAAGTGATCCAGTTCACCCAGCGCCAACCGATTGTCTCAGCCACAAAGCCTCCAATGACGGGAGCGCACGAAGGACCAAACATGGGACCGAGCATCCAAATGGTCATAGCCCGGCCGCGCTCACTGACAGGGAACAGGTCGGCGATGATAGCGCCGCCAATAGTCTGGCAGGCAGATCCTCCAAGGCCACACATGAAGCGGAAGAAGACAAGGGTGCTGAGCGTGGGAGCCAGGGCACAGCCAATGAGCCAAGCGCAGAAGAATGCGTTTGCCGTGGTAATGATGATGTTGCGGCCATAGATCTCAGAGAGCGGCGAGAGAAACAAGGGACCAACGGCGTAGCCAAGAAGAAAGATGCTGACGGGCATGGATGCCATAGTCACGCTCTTCTCGCTAAAGTCTTTGGCGACGTAGGCAATAGCCGGGGCAAGAATAGAGGAAGCAAAGGGCGTCATGAAAGTAATGGCGGACAGCAGACTCGTGATGAACCACTTGCGAGACTGGGGGAAGTTGAGAGGGTGCTCTGGGTCGTGCTGAGATTCCCACCCGACGACGCCATTTTCCAGGTCCATGACGGGGATTACGGGCGGAGGCAGTTTCTCCTTTGTCTTTGACTTGGAGAGGCGGCTGAGGATGCTGCGATGCGTCTTGCGGCCGGCGTTTGTTTTGCGAGTGTCGACACGTCCAATCTCCACGTTGTTTTCCTGGAGTCAAGATTAGCACTTGTAGGATAACTTATCTCGTGTGGAGAAGTCAAGTCGAGTTCATTCATGATTTACCTCTTGAACCTCGATATCAAAATCCTCATCTTGCGACTCGCTGCCTTGGCCCTTCTCTTGGCTATTGATGATGTCGTCCATTTTCTTCTCAGAACGAATAGGCCTTGGCTCAACAGCGGTTTCTTTGTCTCCCACTATGGTGTTTGCGTCGGTTTCCTCACCAGGAGGATGACCAGGGGCCTTTTCGTCGTCACTGGTCGGAGCCATTGTGACAAGTCGAGATGGTTGAGTGATGGTGAGGACGAAGGTTGGGGAACTTTAGCCCGACACCACCCAGCGGGAATCAAAGGGATTAAAAGGACGAATGCCACCAGCTAAGGAAAATTCCCGAGGTTGCGGGTGTGTGTGCGAGATCAACGTCGAGATGGGGGGGGGTAACCGGGTTTCGGCACGCGGGAGGGTATTAAATCATTTGGAATGGGGGGGCTCTTCTTCCTCGGAGACACAACCAACACCACAAGAAAGTTGAAAGGGACGAGAATTGGCCGAGAGAAGGAAGAAAAGAAAAGAAAAGAAAAGGAATACAAGAAGAAGCGTGAAAGGAGCCAAACCCTTGCGGCAAACAGAACGAAGACGGGCCGTCATTGGTTGACTCTATGTAGTTGGGCAGATGATTTCGGGAAACACAAGTCCATCAACAATAACAACTACTACCTACTTAGTTAGCAAGCTGCACTGAAACTGCAACTGCAACTGCAACTGCAAAGCCCATGCATATAGCCTTCGAATCTTCTCTCCGCTTGGAGTATTAGACACGGGAACGGACCGATGTGACATTATCTCCACTATCTCCGGCTGGATATGAGTGGATATAGCATGGGTTTGCCCTTTTTGCTCGTTGAATTGCACCCAACAAGACGCCCCCAGTCCGTCAAGAGCAGAGTGAGGGGTGGAAGGGATCCACGCACTTGTTCATCGCAAGGCACATGGAATGCATATTAATGCATCTTGATCCTCGTCCGTGAGCCGTCGGGCGCAGCAGAGCCGGTGAGTTTTCTCTCCTTCATGGAATCGTACTTGATAAACCCCAAGGCAAGTAGCATATTCGTATGGACCTCGGCGGAATGCCACGATGTAGAACCCGTAACTATGAGTTCGTCCTAGGAAGTAGCCAGTCGATTGATTTGTCAAAAGGTCAGAAGACGCCTCGACTGTCGATCATCTGTAGCCACCATGCAGGTTGTAGCTTGAGCTGACATGATGGAACGAGAGACATGGATGGATGCTGACGCAGTGCCAGGGACTCGGCCGTAATTGGGGGGCGACTAAAGTTAGTTGGTCTCGCATCCCACCTTCGGTCCAACCGTCCTACACGTAAGAGATCATCGTGGGAAGCCATGTAACGATTCGCTGGCTCATGCTGCAAGAAAGCATGGAATGATTCCGTCCCAGGCCACCAAACACAATCATGGCCCATGTATGGTTGTTTGCAGATTGCGAATGCGGTTTCGGATGCGGCTACGGACGTTGGTCGCTGGTGTAACGGCAATTGGCCGTCTGAGCCGCGATTGCCTGCTTCTAGACATGGGGTCCGAGCACGACACGGCAATGGCGAGTAAATGAGATCTGTCTCGTTCGGAAAGCAACTGAAGGTGAATCTTGGGAGAATCAAATGCATTTCAGTGGAGGTTTGGAAGTTGTCGCAACCTCCATCCTGGCACCTTCCTATCCATGCTTCAAGTGCCGAAGCTAGCACGTGCTTCCACCACACGCCCTCCACATCCCGAGCTTCCGGCTTCTCATCCAACAACGTGTCACCAAATTATTCTTCGAGCATCCCAACCTTCAAACGACCCAGTCAACGACGTCTTCGTCACGCAGGGCGAGACTCTTCCTCCAGCTCCTGTCGCTCCTTTCGCCCAAGTCGCACAAGCCACGCTACCGTCGTCATCATTCCTCCGCCATCGCTATCTATTCACGATGCATCATTGCGCCAACTAAACCACCAAACTAATTTCGAACTTCCGAAGCCACACCCGCCGTCATCATGACACCCTCGTCGTCAACCGAGCTTTCCCAAACCGAATTCCTCACCCTCCTCTCTCTCTCCTCCGCCTCCCTCTCCGTGCTCGCAAACACTTTTAAGGGAGATGGCGAACCCCTCATCGCCTCGCTTTCCCTCTCCATCCTCGCCTTTTCTCTCTCCTACTACATGATCCGCCGCCTCGGGCCCACTTTCATGCGCGCTGGCTTTCGCGGTCGTGATATGAGCAAGGTCCATCGTCCCGAAATCCCAGAGTGCATGGGCGCTATTTGCGCCGTCGTCTACCTCATCACCGTTATTATCTTTATCCCCTTCCCCTTCTACAAGGACATCGTTGCCGCAACTAGTGGTGGTGGAAACCGCGATGTCGTCGTCGAGCTAGGACGGGTTAACGAGGGCCGCTTCCTCCACCGATTCCCCCACAACAAGGTATGACAGATACAACTCACTTCGCTTGGTTCAAGTCTAACCAATCGCTTCTCCTCTCTCCAGCTTGCCTCGTATCTGAGCGCCATAATATCGCTTCAGACCATTACACTCCTCGGTATTGGCGACGACCTCTTCGACATCCGCTGGCGTCACAAGTGGTGGATTCCCGGCCTCGCCTCAATCCCACTACTCGTCATTTACTTTGTCGACTTCGACGTCACCTCCATTGTCATACCCGTCCAACTCCAGCCTTACCTCGGTGAGCTCTTTGATGTCGGCGCTCTTTACTACGTTTACATGGCCTGCGTCGCCATGTTCTGCCCCCAAAGCATCAACATGCTTGCGGGCATCAACGGCATTGAGGTTTCTCAATGCATCGCCATCGCTCTCCTTCTAGCGTTTAACGATTGCCTCTACCTCTTCACCCCATACCCTCATCCAGCCACCGACTCTCATCTCTTCTCGCTGTACCTGCTCCTCCCCTGGATCGGTGTATCATGCGCCTTGCTTTATCACAATTGGTTCCCTGCCAAAGTCTTCGTTGGCGATACGTACTGCTACTTCTCGGGCATGGTATTCGCTGTGGTTGGTATCCTAGGCCACTTCTCCAAAACCCTCGGCCTCCTCCTCGTACCTCAAATGTTCAACTTCCTCTACTCCTGCCCCCAGATCTTCGGCCTCATCCCCTGCCCGCGTCATCGTCTCCCCAAATTCAACGCCCGCACCGGTCTTCTCGAACCGTCCGTCACTCCTTGGTCTGCCGAACGTCAGCCGCACCCAATAGTTGGTCGCGGTCTACTCCTTCTCGACAAACTCCGTCTTCTCAATGTTAAACTGGACGAAGAAGGCCGCTTCGTTGAGACCAGCAACCTAACCATCCTCAATCTTTGGCTCGTTTGGCGTGGGCCCCTGCGCGAGGATCGTCTTACTCTGGAGGTTACGCTTTTACAGCTCGTCGCTGGCCTGTTTGGCTTGTTTGTCCGCCATCGCCTCGCTCTATTGGTATTTAAGGAAGACAATTGGAGCATTGTGCGCTTCGGATAAGATGCCAGGTCCTAATGGGAAAGAATGGCATGTACAATAGAAAAAGAACCGCGAGAGGTGTGGTACCTCAAGGTAGAGGAGGTGGCATAGCAGCTGATTGAAATGATACCCTTAGCATAGTTAGTCGAGGACGGTTTTGTTTCTCGTCAATTATTTCTTCACACGAATCAGTTTAAGTAGCGAGTACTGAGTGATAATAAAAGAATGCCAAAGGCATCCAGTAGAGATTCTCCATTTTCATCTTCTCGATCCGTCCTACATAGACCTCCTTATGCCTATAGTGAAGAAGAGAAGTCGATCGTGCCTAGAAATACAGAAGAAGTGCCAAAACCAGGCCCGTCGGAGAGGGGGCGTCATCTCCCTTCCAGTCCTATATCCCACAATCCATAACCCATCCTCTGTCTGAGGTAAAGTCGGCATAAAAACATTGAGCTAAACCTCTTCAATCCGTTGACCACATACGTGAACTTCCATGGAGCCAGAATCGAACTGACCAAGCCAGAGCCCAGTAAATCCAGGAACGAAATCAGATACGACATGGCGAGATTCGTGACCGATTGATCTCTTCGCATGCGCAAGATCCGCCCATCCCGATACCCATATAGATAATTCCGTGCACATCTCCAAACGCCATGAGAAACGGGGCTGTCCGACATACCAGCCACTTTATGAGAAGAGCAGAACTCCGGGCTTTTGAATCCACCCAGCCGCATAATACCGAGAAGAATAACAAAGAAAAAGACTAAATCAACGCAAATATACGTACAAACGACTCGTACAGTTAGAAAGAACCGGTAGTTGCGGGAGTCGTTACTGCGGGTCGAACGTTGACACCCGACTTTTCGACAGGGTGCGAGTCGAGGAGGATCTCGACTTTCATGTCTTCGGGACTAGAAACATTCGCCTTAGCAGCAGGCTTTACAGCCGCCTTGTTCATCCTGCTCTTCGTGTAGTCACTGAGACTCAGCTTCTTTTTGATCGGGCTGGGATGAGGCGCGACTCCGTTGACGGCGGGTGGCGCAAAAGGACTGGGAAGATTCCCATTGGAAATTGGCGATTGAACCAGACCATTCGCCAATTGTGGAGTTGTAACGTTCTGGATGCCCAAGCCAGAATTGTCAAAAGCTGGCACAGGTGGCAGCTGCACTCGCAAATCAGGTGTCTTAACTTTGATCGTGCCAGCAGACGCCTCATCTGTTGATGAACCTAAAACGGGTGTATCCGACGCCTTTGAGGAAGAATCAGGTAATGACGAATCACCGACCTGTGACAATGGAGATGGAGGTTCGACTTCCGACTGGATAATTATGGGCTTTTGCTCTATTGGTGAGTCGACTTCCATATCTGAAACACTCGAAGATTGCGTGGTAAGCGATTGTCTGCGAAGCTCCTCATCATCGCTTCGATATCTGTGGCGATTGTTTAACAATCGCTTTGACAAAGAAATGATTCGCTTCCTCGGTCGAGGGGATAGTTTCGGTTCGCTGAACCACTCGCCTTCGACAGGATCGGTTTGTACGCTCGCATCGCAGTATACTGGCTTAGGGGCAGCGGACGATTGACGTGATCGAGTGGTCGAAGACGCCTCCTGCGCCATCGAAGGTTTATGCGTGAGCTGAGGTGAGGAGCCGGCAGGAGAGCTAGAATGGCTTCTGCAAGTTCCAGAATCGACGTAATTGCCCTGTGATACCGTAGAGCCATGCCGTCCCTTCGATTTTGACGAGGTAGAAGCAGTTGTGCCGTCAGAGACACGCTTCTTTTTCCTCGGCGGCTGTTGTTGTTCCATGCGGCGGAATGAATCCTCGACCATGGCAACTTTCCGCTTGTCACGGTCCGTAGGTTCGGTCAAGATTCCGAGTTGGTCGAAAGAACCTTGTCTTAGGGGGGTAAGATCACGACTCGGGGGTTTGCTGCGGGATGACCCTGATTGGGATCTCCCATCATTGTCTGGGCCATCGTCCACGTGGCCTTCACTAGCGGCCCTGCTGTTGGTGGCCTGGCTGGTGCTTGTGGGCGAAATAGCCTGCGTTTTAGGCTTTCGTTGCTTTTTCTTTGGTTGAGGGCGTGTTTGGGATTTGCCGAATAGGTATTGTCGGTGAAAGCGTGCAAATGTGCAGTCGTTATCTAAGTCGCACGCACAACCACCGTACTCAGAGAGTATTCGATCGATCCAGTTGGATATGGCTAGATATTCCGTCTCATCGGGGGTTGACTCGGATTGTGCTGATGCTTCGTCCTCATTCAGGCCCAATAAATTGAGCCATCGGGTATTGACGGTCTTTTCTAGTCGGAAATCCCAAGGCAGTGTTATTTGTTCGTTGGCCGGTATGGAACGGTCGCTCACAATCCAGAAATGATACTCGGATCCACCGGAAAGGTATGTGTCTAATTGTGCGTTTGGCTTGCAACTTCGACGAACATAGCGAGCGAGCGAGCCTTCCTGTCTGGTGTCGATATAAAGAGGGAGGATTGGATGGAAGAACACAAATGGGAGGGGGGAGGAGAGTTCAGCCCAGACGTTTGCAGGATTCGCACAGTAGTCTTTTTGAAAACCTATCGCACCGTTCAATTCGATTAGAGGAACGTCCTTGGCGATGGGAGCAACGGAGTTCAAGAAACGCCATCGAACTATCGTGCCATCTTCGATCGATCGTGTCGCATCTTTCAAGTCCAGTTTTGGTTTTGTTTCTTCGACATTGGCAGGTTCGGCCTGGAAAACCTCTGATGGGATGTGGCCTACCTCACTTCTCATTGTATTCGGTTCACGAAGCCAACGAGAGAGGGCTGTGGGAATGGCAAGACTGACGAAGGCGTTGTTGTGGACATCCGGGACGTCCCGCGAGCTGTACAGATTATAAAAGCCTTGGGAGTAGTGGTGAATTTGAAAGTTGTCAGGGAGGTCGGGTGGCGTCAGGGCAGGACTAGGGGGATGAGGAGGGTTTGATCGTGCGTTTCCGTGTGAGGGGCTTCGCTTGGCAGGTAGGGAACTGACAGATTGTGATGATCGGTGAGCAGTTTTGGTTTTCTTTGGGAGATGGGCATGGTCAATCGAGTTGCCGTGCTTCCCGGTCTCGTCTTGCCCGTTCACTTGGAGGTCGTTTGGTTTTGACCTCTTCTTGTGGCCTTTTGGTGGAGGTCGCTTTGGCTTCTTGTCCGATATCTCTTCCACAGCAGCCTTCTCTTTTTTAAAACGCAATGTCCGTTCGATGGCCTTTTGGCGATCGAGTGGACGTGGTTTGCAATCAGCGCATGAGTGGGCAAAATCCTCGCGGATGGCCTCAGCTCTATTGTCAGGGTAGAAGCAGTCGATGTGCTGCCATGTATCGCATGTTTCGCAGTAGATTGTAGCTCCGTCATCGTCAGTGAAGTTGCAGATACACTTCATAGTGTACGGCTCTTCATCCCCCGCCCCGACCTTTTGGGGGACGTCTTGCTTGACCGTCACGCCCTGTGGTGAGGGAGGGGAAACCTGACGAGGAGCCGCAGATTGCGTGAGCGGCGGCGCTGTCATAATCTGTCTTGGGTGGCCTCACGAGGATTTCCTACGTGGGATGTGATTGCGTGAAATGATTACCGTCGCGGTCTTTGTAGCATGACGACGCCTTTCAGTGTGCGCGCCAGTGAGACCGATGGGAAGCGCTGCGAACCAGGTCAACCACCAGAAGCCTCATGCGGCAAAGTAACGCTGGAGCGATCGTGTGGTCGAGGGAATCGCGGGCGTCGGTGGAGGAGCTTCGAGTCGTGGGGGACGGAGGTTGTCAAGGGTAGAGTACGAGCGCGGCGACGTGGAGGTACAGCAATGTAGCCAAAGGGAGGCGATGATGGTCTGAAGCTGGGTAGGCGGCGTTGACGGGATTCGAAGGCGCGTTGGGGACAAGGTCGAGTGATTTAGTATTTCGCAAAACTCGTCGTGATCCGTCAAGATGAGATTGAAGGCGACCTGGGAGACAGTCGAGCGCGAGTGGAGAGTCAAGCGCGAGGCAAGGGGCAGGAAAAAAGGAAGAAAAAGAGTAACAGTCTGAGGCTACTCAAACATAATCCCAATAAGAGTGGCTTTGGGAACAGAAACTTGAGAAAGAGGAACGAAAGAGGGGGAGAGTCGTGGACTGCACGACGAGCGAAGAATGGGTGATGGGTGATGGGGGAGTGAGAATGATGGATGGGGAGGAGCGACAGGGCCGGGTGCTTTGCAACAAGAGTGCGGTACCGACCAGAATGGAACTGGGCAAAACTGTCCTGGGGTTGGTCCAGGCAAGTGAAAAAGGTACGTACCCTCTCTGGGCACTTTAGACCCTCGACCCTCGCCTCGACCATCAAGAGCACAGCGCACCGGCACTCAACCACAGGTGCTTGCCCACATGCGCCTCAGTGGCAGAGGGCAGTGGCAGAGGGCACCTCAGCATGGAAGTGAATGAATGGGAGGAGTGGCAGTGGCCACTAGCCTCTCTGGCTGGAGCTGGCGAAAGAGAGGGGGGGGAGGAGACTGGAGACGGAACAAAAAAATCCCCTCCCAAAAAAGGACTGAGAAAAGAGAGGAGACGGAACGAAAGAGAATCTGGCGCTAGACCTAACCTTGAATGGCGGTGGATGGGAAATCTTACTAGTCAGGGTGCATGGAGTTCTTTCGGCCTGAGGCAACAGAGGCCGCACAGCGCCCGCTGCAAGTGAGCCGCTGCTCGCTGCCCGAGGCCAGGAGGGGGAGGGGAGGATCGGGGGGAGACAATGAAATTGTGGACGGCGAGAGACACGAGCGGTAGGCCGAGGGCGCTGGCAGGGGCGCTCGCTCACGAGCGGCTTCGAGGCTGGCGGATCGAGTGTTGGGGATCTGGCCGTGGGCAAGACCAGGCGATGAGAGATGCCATTTCCTGAGACGGCGATGCTTTGAGTGCGGGCACTAAAGAGAACGAGCAGGCCAGAGACACGGTATAACGGGGAGCGAAGGGAGTCAGGAAGGGACTTCACCAGATTTTCAAAGCAGGGTGAGTGACGACGACATTCGACGAGGAAAATCAGGCAGACCTCGCCTGACCTGGCCCGCATCCTCTGCGTTCCGAACGAGCACCGACGGCGGTGTCTGGGCACAGAAAGAGGGGTTGCTGCGTGTGGGAGCGCTGGTAGGCTGTTGGCCATCGAGGCCCCAAACGAGGCCCAGTCACGGAAATTGGCACCCGCCCAGAGGCCGTTCTCTGTTCACGCTGGGGGGAGCCACTATCCACGCGACACGACCGAGGCAGCCGGCCTCGATCCGTCACACACTTCCGCATTCGTACCGCGTGGTCTTTTATTGTCTTTGTTGTCTTCGCTTTGTATTTGTACTTGCGTGAGACATGCGCAAGGGGCCTAGCAGCAAAGACCGACGGCTATTGGGCTATTTCTGCGACAGGGAACAAGCTTCCCGTGTCTGCGAAGTCTCTTCTCTGCGCACTCCACTGTCATCTCTGCGGCCAATCATCTAAGTCTATGCAGTGCGAAGCATTCTCGCCCAGTAGGAAGCTTGCATTATGGTTTCAGCAGCAACGGAGCTGCAGCGGCAGTGGTGCGTGATGATGAAGGGGGTCGCGTCATTGCAACCGCGCGGTGGGGAAGCTTCCTGGAGAATCGCATTCTGTGAATCTGTGCAAGAAGGACTTGTGATTTGAGCTGTCCTGTGTTGAGGAAAGCGGAACAGCAGAGCGGGAAATGGACTGACAGTCCACCACGGTACTTATTCCTAACAATACGATGTGTGCTCCGATGCCCTCGTCCTCTGGACGCGTCTCAATTTGTCGTGTTTTGTTTGATGAGAGTCGCCCGTGCTCCCAGGCCCCACGTCTTTGTCAGATGGAGACATGGCTGCCGTCGATTAATAGGGCCAGGTGTTACTTATTATTGTGCTCTGGCATTCTTACGATGTAACCGTGACCGTATTCGCACAGCTTCAATCCCACACATTGTGTCTAGCCCAGTGCAGCATACAGTGGAGGGAGTATGCATGGCACAGCGCCTTCCAAGGTGCAACTTGAGGTGCTTTGAGCTTCTCCTCGTCCACGATGAATCTCCATGCATTTGGGCAAGACGAAAAAAACACAAGGCCAACACAAGACCGTCTGAGTGCCGATGATGCGTGCAATCTCAGGCGTCGTACGCTCCCGTGATCACCATTCTCATCCCCCCACCCTCCACTGGCCTGCATTGCGCATTATTATTATGCAAGTACCGGCTGTCACCAACGAAACCTTCTCTTCACACCACCATGCGATTTGAGAGACAAAACATAGCGCCAGAGGCGGGTTGGCGGGGGAGGCTTCAGGTTCCTTGAGGTAAAACACGTACCACGCACAGGGCACACATCTGAGTCGCTTCCTTCGCTCTGCCCTGGAGGTAACCAATCTCATCAGACTCACCCAGCTTGCACCTTTCATTGCACAACCTGGGAAACCCCTGTCACATTTGTGGAAGTCGACAAGGTCAGCATGGCAAATGCGTGCAAAGTGCTGCCGCAATCCCCATCCCATTTTCACGCGCCTTCAGAGGCAACAAACAGTCCCAGGATGGTCTGGCCAATTACGTGACGATCGCACACTGGCATACTTCGTACGCTAGCTCCAATGTTCCTCCAGCTTCCCTTGCTCTGAAGAACCAGCGCGTCTCACCATCCCCATCGGGGACCTCGAACAACCCGGCACGTCGGCTTCTCGTCCTTCCAGATGTCTCCTTGGCAAAAGATCACTACGACAGAAATTATGGCGCTCCAGTAATTCCGTGTTCGTTTATTAGCTCTGCTGAAACAACTTTTCAGCAGCGATGAAGCTTCCCCAGATTGGGTTCGGCAGTCAATCGAGTAACTCGGTCCTTGTCCCAGCGACCATTTCCTCAAG